>CM047394.1:11472603-12672603 GCA_026123125.1 Chironomus striatipennis | reverse complement strand
AAACAAAGAGTTTTGGATACTCTTTGGGAGATAGTTTATCAATTAATAGTGGTAGTTCCTTTGGATTGCATTCGGTTGATATGGAAATAACTTTACATGATTCTTTCACTGCTCTATTAAAATTTACTGTTCCACTTAGTAATTTAATTATAAATTTTTTGTCAACTTTTATTGTAAACTCATTTAAAAGAGACATTTTCAGGCGTAACAACTGTTTAAAATCACTAGAAAATTAATTTTATGCACTTTTCACCACGTTTTTCTTAGCTTGCATTCTTATGTTTCACTCAATGAATGACTGGTATATTTGACTTGAGTGACCAGTTATCTTGTTTTTATAAGAACATTTTTTGTTTGTTAATTTGTGTCTTTAAAAATACAAAATTTATTTTTTAAATTTTGAATCAACTGAAATTTAACTAAAATTGGACGCTTGCTCTAAGACTACACTTTTAATTTTTAATTTCAAATTACTTTCTTCGTAATGTCTAAACCTTTAATGAATAGTCACCCTTAAATATTTATGTTTTTATTAAATTTGAATGCGTTTAGAATTTTAAATTATGACCGTTGAGTTGTATAAAAAACAACGGATTCAGAGATATAAACAATAAAGATTCATATTAAAAGATTACTAAATTTCCATAAGATTAACATTCTTATTTAAAAATGTATGACCATAATTTTTTGAAACTTAAAAAAACGTGCTTAATTTATTTTTTTTTTTTCAAAAAAGGTTTGAAAGTTTTACAAACTTTTGCAATAATTAAATAATCACACAATTCACGAGAAATAATTCAATTTTGTTTTAATTGAAAATCTCATTCACAGATGAAGTCTAGAACAATACTCAAAAAACAATTTGAAGAATGTAAATTAAATTTTCATCGTAACTTTTCCAAAAAAAAATGTACACAAACCTCGAAATTCGTGTAACTTTTCAGTATTTTTTTATTTTCACAATATTAATTACTCCATTTTTTAAAATGATATGAGGATTTGAGGACATTAATGTCTTTAAATGTTTTAATTTACTCATCAAAAAATTTTAATGAATGGGATCATATTTGAAAAATCACGAGATGTGTCATCAAATAAAAATTAAAAATATTTGGAATGATGATTTTGTCAATTAATAAGTAAATTAAAAATTATGTTTTATGGCTTAAAAGCATAACGGCAATGATTTGGCAAAATATTCTTCCATGCCAAGGATATGTCCCTAAATATTTTTTTTTAAAGACTTATTTTCATAACAAAGAATTGAAATAAAAGTTACTGATCTTTTCTTTAAATTACAATAATTGTGTCTCAAAAACTGTGGTAATGTGGTTTTAGGAAAACCGCAACCAGAGATCCAAATTGGAATTCATGGTCATTTTAAGATTGAGTACGCAAGGATTCAAAACAACAAACTTCGCATAATTTCTCATTATAATAACTTTTCAGCTAAGTAAAGAGGAAGTCACCCTTAAATATGAATTTGACAGATTTATGGACACATACATTGAATTCATCCTACTTCAAAGCTTTGTGGTGTACACGAGCAAATGTGAAAATGGCTTTTATTTTTATTCATTGAATTAAGCCTTTACGATGAAGGTTCTAAAGGGATTAATTAAAATAAATTTCAAAAAGCATTTATTTTTAGCTTTATGTCCTTATGAATTCAGTTGAAAAGTTGTTATGTGCAGTCACATGAGGACTAATGCTTAAAGCGTGTTAACATTAGCAACTAAAGTTTGGGATGTGGATGCGATAATGAACATTGAGGTTTCAAACGAAAAGTGGATGATTTTTTTTTAAATTCTTTGGTTTGCAGAATTTTTAGAAATTTTAAAATTTACTTAATTTATTAATAATTAATTTTGAATCTCTTTAATTCAGTGCCAAAACAACAACCGCATGATAAAAAATAAGATTTTATTATTTTTTTTTTTTTTTATTTTTTTTTTTTTTTAAAAAAATCACAAATTCATGTTCTAGTTTAATATTCGTACCAAAAAAAACTCACAATAGAATTCATTTCGGCAATTAGATTAGCGATAAAAAAATATTAGCATCAATAATTTCCACCTGAAAAATACCAAAATAAGACTATGAAAAGGCTGGAAATGTTAAGCTCAGGAGCATTTTAGTATGTTTAGTAAACGATCATAAAGTGGGTTGCGATAATAATTTTTTAGGATATTTTTAAGCTTATTCTGTGTGTATGAATGAAAAAATATTTTTTTTTTCTTTATTGTATCGTGCAAATGAATGAGTTTATATTCTTATCAAGGATGCTTCTTTATATGGAAAAAACTCTCATAATTCATTCAGAAAAAAATATAAAATCCATAAAGAGTCAAAGAATCATATCTAAATGTCCATACATAAATTTCATCTCAAATGACATTTTTATCGATTTTTTCTCTCTCTTCTTCTCTTTTATCTCCTTTTAAAAGGATTTGATGAGAATTCACATTTGCATAGAATGAACACGAGTACAACATATATTAGTACAAGAAGGAAGCAACAGCATACAACTGGAAAGATGGTGCAGAAAGTTGAGGTTTGTAATCAATTTGTCATTTAAATTCAATTTGTGGACAATTTTTTTTTCATTCTTAAGAAATTTGTTTTTGGGGATGGTATGGATGGGGTTGGGGTGCATAAATCATATTTGATGAAAATTTGAATATTTTTAACAAAGATTCTAAAGTTTTTCGAGGGTCAATTTGAATAAAAACACAAAACAATTGAAATTTAAATTTGACATAAAAATTTATTTAAATTTACAAAAAAGTTCAAAAACAAATAAATTAAAAATTTCAATCAAACTTTTAAAACAATAAAATTCATCATAACTTTCCATCAACCCCCTCAAGCCATAACCAAGAACTTTTAGAACTTCTAGTTCTATATTTCAATAAGAAAAGAAAAAAGAAAAAATCCATAAAAAATTATATTAAAAAATTTTCTTTCATTCTTCATTCTATTATTAATATCTCATATCTTTCATTTTAAAAATTGGTTACAGACGAGCTGCTTTTGTGAGGAAGCTTCTGTCCACAGATGATACGATAAAAAACTAAACAACAATGTCAGCTTTAAGAATGGGAATGGTCTTAAAACGTAAAATGTGATAAAACAAGATAAAACAAAAAAATATTTATTGTAGATAAATTTTCAAATTTAAATCAAATTGAGACAAAGAAAAAAAATGAAAGAGAGAAAAAAAAATATTTTATTGAAGTCTTTTTATATATTTGCAAAATGAAGAAAAAAAAATATGTTTAGAGATGGAATTGAACTGAGAGAAATTAAATAATTTTTGGAGGGATATCGAATTGCTGATAACTTGGAAAATGAAGAAATTTTCAAAATTTAATAAGCAGCTTATCGTAAAAATTATAAATTTTAATCGGACAAAACAATTAAATTGAAAATTTCAAGTCAAATTTTATCAGCTACACCCCTTCATCTTAAGGAAAACCAAAAAAAAAAATCAACGAAAAATGAATCAAAAAGAAAATTTTCCCTTACCAAAAAAATTTACTTCTCTCAGTGCCAACATCACAATACCATGTAAATATATCTTGTCGTGATTCACCTGAAAGTCCATTCACTTTTATTAAAAAATCGTGTTTTGCATAAAGAAAAAAAAAAATCAAAAAGTTGTAAGTAACAAAATGTTTACAAAGAAAATAAATTGAGAAATTACATTTAATATAATTTATGGAACTTTATTCATTTTAATTGCATTTTTTGAGAAACAAAAAGAAAATGTTTTAAAAGTGTCTCTATTTGGAATGATGAAGAAGATATTGAATGATGTAAATTATTATAAAAGGAAAAAAAATTGAAGAAAATAAATTTATGTTGATGATGATTTTGAGATGCCATAAATAAATTGTTAGTAATTACTTTTATTGAGTTTGATGTTTTAGAGGATTTTCAGGGGTGGTGAGTTTGTCATTGAATTCTTTGAATTCATCAAAACTGAATCAAAAATTTTAAATTTTTAATTTTTCAACCAAAAATTCTGTACTGGAAAGCCTCGATTTGAGTAATTGTTTGGTTATAGAAAAAATCTTCTCAAATTAAATTTATTCAAATCGAAATGTAAGGAAAATGCCCGTTGAAATAAGAAAATTTGAGTTTTCGTATGGACACATTTTATTAACTCAACTAATTTTTAAGAGTTTTCGAAATTTTTTTTTAAGAAAAAAAAGTTTAAAATTTGGAAAATTTCAAAATATTTTTGACTATTAAATTTTGATATTTTTTTTTCGTGGATTCTTTTCAATTTAAATTTAGGAAAATTTTAAAATTAGTTAAAAAATTTTGAATTTAAAAATTCCAGCTCTGTCTTGCTTCCAAATAAATTCAAATTAAGGTTGAAATTTTACTCAAAAAAATAGACTCCAAGGGCATTGAAAGGATTCATTTGAACCATTAATTATTCATTTATTTAATTACTTATCGTTGCTTCTTTTAATCAACAATAAAACTTTTATTTATTGCTTCTACTGACAGCAATGAAACCTTTCCAATTTTTTCCTTCTTATTTCATTTCAATAAAGTCGAAAATTCTTCTTTTTATCAGTTGGCAATTTGAGAGTTTTCGTTTTCGCACCAATTCATTCTCTCCCCAAAGGTTACGTCCTTAACCTCTTCTTATTTACACAATGAGACTTGTTCGGCTAATTCTCGATGGGAAAATTTGAAAATGAAAACCTTTAACAACAATAAAAATGGTTTTTTATACCCAAATCAATTTACTAATCAATTTCATTTAATTTGTTAAAGCTACCGCAAATGAATGTGAAGCTTTTCTACGATTATTGAGGAAATTTTTGAGGTTTTTGAGATGAAAAGTTCTTCTGAGAAAAACTAGTTGAATTTCAATTCTATTGTTAATGGAATTAGCTGTAGAGTTTGAAGAGTGTTTTGGATAGAAAAAGTCCTTAAAAGCTTCTTCGTAAGTTCCACAATTTTTTTAATTTAAAATCACATTAAAAACTTCTTAATTTTCTAAAATCATTAATTAAAAAATTTTAATTAAATTTATATATTTTTTCAACTTGTTAAAATGTCATTAAAACACAGCTTAATCCTTTAATTTCCTTCCATTCTCATTAAAGTTGAGTATCAAGAACTTTTTCATTTCTTCTTATTTTCGTCTCATTTGTCTTGTTGTTGTGACCTTTTGTTATCACTTTCCTCTTCTTTTGACATTGAATGTTGAACTTTCTTTGAAGATGTTCACAAGAGTATTAAAGGATTTGTATTGTTAAGCCTTTTAATTATTGAATGTATTGTGTAGATCTAAATGTCTTTTGTTGATTTTGTCTCAAAATGTTTACTTGACATTAAAATTAAATTGAAGGAGTTTTTGGAGTTTTTTGAAAAATTAATTAGATCTGAATGGGATTTGAACCTACAATCTTGAATTCATGGTAGTGCATTTGTGACAATTCTATAGGATGATATTCAAAATTTGACAAAAATTTGTCTTAATTTTCTGAATAATTTTTCTATGAACTTTAAGTTCTTTTTGATCAAGTTACAACTTTAAACTGAACACAAAACCAAAGTATTTTCTTTTGATTCATTTTGGTTTTTCTCTTTCAGTTTTTGCATTAATGCAATCAAGAACTCCTACGGAGTTGTAAAAAATTCCAAAAATTCTGTACGTTAACTTTTACATCCAAAACCACAATATACATCAACCCAATTTTACATCAACCCACTAAATGGCCATTCTAGCCTCAAAATTAAATCAAAAAATTGATCAACAAATCCCACAAAATGTAGCAAAAACTTTTTTTCTCATCAAAATCAACTTTTTTATGCTCACGATCAGAAATTTATGTCCATAGAAAAAGTAAGGACATAAAAGTTTCAGTGCCTGTGGCATAAAAATCACCACACATTGACAAAACATAGATTAATGCGGACAAACAGCCACAAACAAAAAAAATTCATATTATCCAAACGTTTGTCATTTATTGGAATAAATTTCGTCCTCCATCTTCTCGTTCTGAATAAGTCACAGTCACAGTCATTTCGCATTCTACGAAAAATAATTTTTCATTTTTACTATGGTGTTAAAAAAATCCTCGCATTCTTCTTTATTCTCGACACACAATTGAGAGACTCTGATATTAAAAAGTTATCGCATTCTTGTTAGCATTTGTGATACGGAAAAGAACGAGGGGAATGAAAATTTGTTTCTTTGGATGTAGATGAACAGAAAAAATTGAAAGAGAAATCAAAAATATTGAATGTTTTAGAGATAGATGTTTTTTCAAATTCCACGATGGATGGGGTTTGAAAATTAATGTTAAATGGTTCTTTTGAGGTATGATATTTTTTTAAACTAAATTTTGTGGACTTTTCTAAATTAAAAGTGAGACAAATTGTTCAATTTTTTTAAGTAAGCACTTAAAATTTTCTTCTTCATCTATAAAAGTCAGCTCATTTCAAGTGTGGAAGTTTGATCGACAGACGGCAGAAAACATTGCAAATTAAAATCAGGAATGTCAGAAAATTTTACAATAGAAAATTCTAAATATTCACAAAGAGGAAGTATTCCCACACAAAATTTTCTTAATTATTAAAAAGAATCAGCCTACAAAATTCTTTAAATTTATCAAAAAATCAATCAGAACTGACATGAGACTTGATATGTCAAGAGAACATAAATCTCTCATCAATATTTCATTTCCGATGAAAATGATGCAGAAAATTTTCAGTATTCGAATCTTGTGTGTGGTATCGACAGAATAATGCTACACATGCTAATCCGCTACTTCTGTTACCTAAAGGGAACTAAATCGAATCAAGACAATGAAACAGAAACTCAATATGCTTAGCAAGGTAAACTTTTTTGTGTATTTCTTTTTTACATAGCATATAAAAATATTTACAGCACGCCACAAATTTTTTTTTACATAATACAATACAATATTTATTTTTACAGGCATTTAGAGAGTTCGGTGAACTACATAAATTTATCATTTTTTGTTATGGGAATTTTATGCTGTCTGATATCTCACATGAAGTATTTTTTTTTTGTTCATGCCTACTTCCGCATATGCTTTTTCGTGAAAGAATTTCATTTGTATCAATAATAATAATAAAAGATTCTGCGATCATAAATTCATGATGACATCTAAATAAATGCATGACATGTATTGTATCTTTGTGTGGAATGTGATTTATTATGTATAAGGAACAAGTAGAGAAATAACTTTTAGATATGGTAAGTTTTTAACAAATATTCTTAAGTCTAAGTTTATTTACAGAATTTATTGAATGGCAAATGTTTGAATTTGTTTTGTTTGAAGGTTCAAGTGGTTGGCAGAGTTGTCAAGACGATTGACCAGAATGATTTATAACTTTAACAAAATATTATGTTTTTTAATTTTTTCTTAAAAAAATAAGAAATTTTGACCCCAATCTTACGTTCATAATTTTGATTCAACTAAGGGTTCGTTCATTTAAGATGTCCAACTTTTAGGGAGGAGGGGGCTCTGAGACTGTGTAAAAGTTTTAAATAATAGCAATTTTTTGCTTATTTTGTGACAGAGGGGGAAGGGGTATAAAAATCCAAGATTTTTATGGACGTCATAAGTGAACGGTCCCCAAGGAAAATCATTGAAACATAAAGATTATTTTTTGTCTCTTAAAATTTAGTAAACCGTTAAATTTTTCAAAAATAAAATAATTATAGTCAATTTTGAATTTTTCGAGCGTCACAATGTCTAACTTAGGTACTAAGACCCTCCCATTTACTCCCAAAAAAATTATCTCAGTCTAGACTAGATGTAGACTTTAAAATTAATTATCTAGATGGGGATCAATGCTTGAATATTTTAAGAAATATAATTTTTGCCAACTATTGCTTTAATGTCTTGATTCTTTATACAAAACAAAGCCATTCAATTTCTAAAAAAAATAATAATTTTAATCTCTCTTACAGTCTAATTTATCTATCACTATCTATACATTAAATTAATTTGGCTTTCAGCTTCGCATTCACATGTCTGTTAATTTTTGAAAATTAAAAAAAAAATAATAAAATTCGTGATTAAAATTTCAAAATGTCACAGCTAATTGGGCACCTCAGTTGTTGGATATTTACATTAAGATTAGCAAAAGAAGCCTATTCAAATATTTATTTTAGAGTTTAAAAGTTTTTTTTGTGTGTAACGTGATGCCGTTGATTAGTTGTTGAGGGGATTTTATTTTTTCAAAAAGGCTTTTTCGAAAGTTGCCTCGTGAATCAGTGTCGAGCTGTTTATCTTAACGTAAATCAATTAATACTCTTGTTTACAATATTTGATTGCGTTGGATTTGTCTTGGGATGATGTAAACAAGAATTTCAAGTTTGAGTTATTTAACTTTTTAAAAATATTTCTCAAGGGTCAAATAAATATTTTTTTTTTCATGCTGTTGTTGATTCTACGTTGCGGAAAAATTGAGGATGCAATCATAAATATTGAAATAGATTTACAGTCTACTAAATCTATTTGATATTGACCCTTGCGTCAAAACAAATTGAACAGATGTTGTAGATTGAGGGTAAGCTTATCAATGGGTTTGTTGGAAGTAAAGTTCAATAACAAATTGTCAAAGAATGTTATGGATGTTTTGGACATTCCAAAATGTAATTATTGATTAAGCAGTTTATGGATTTTACGATGTTATTTGGACATTTCAGGACTTTTGAACTCAACATTTAGTTTGGGGAAATATTGATATCAAAAAATGTTCTAGAGGAAGTGATTATCAAGTTTAGTGATTTTAAGGAATCTCTTACAAGGCAGTCATGCCAACTGATCAAAAAATGAAATCTTTTGTCAATAATAAACCACTTTCTTTAAATTCAAAAGTTTTATAGCTTTAAATGACCAGCACATTTTGAATCAATAAATGTTTTCAAAATTTTCACCCGATTTTACAACTCCGAAAAATTCCAGAATTTAATAAACTTGAAAATTTTCTCAATTTTACAGCATTTTATAAGATTTAAGTTGAAGTAAACAACTATAAAAAAACCTCTACAAAATTCATAAAATTTTGAAAAAAAATCCTATAAAAATTTCCCAAAAAATTTTTCCCAGTAATCCAGCCAACCTCAACAGCATCACAAAAATAGCCCAATAAGCTTTCAACAAATTATTATTCAACATTCAAAGCCCTTAAAGTTATGTAAATTTATACAATTTAAATTCTATGTACATTTATGTCAGCAGTAGCATCGCTACCTATTCTATAATGTATTCCTAGTATCAACAATTAACATGGAAAAAAATATACATTCTAACAGGTTATAGATGTGCGCAGCAATAAATCTCTTGCGATATTTACAGATAGAGATTTTTTGTCAAATTCTAAAAAATTTAATTATTTACAATACATTTTTAAATTCTTGTTGGATGTTCTGTTGTGGTGAATAGCATTTTTCATGGGGAAAAAATTAAGCATTTTGAGGCTTTGAAAATTGATTTCCTAAAAATTGTTAATCACTACTGAAGAACTTGGCTATGAGCTTGCAATGAAAGACTTTTAGACTTAACTCGTAGTTAGGTTCACTTATGATGCCTGAAGTATGTTTATTTCCAAATTTACATCACATTATATTCCCCAAACACTTCAGACATCATAAATGAACAAAATCACTCAAAATCCAATCTACAAGTCCTCAAAAGTCGCTCCTTGAAACTTTTTCCATTCTTAACTAAAGCAATAGCCTCAAAATGACTTAATTATAAGGTTCAGGAAATGTGATTGCTTCTGAAATATTTGAATTATTATTTGGATTATTTGCTCTCCTCGTGACTTTTTCAGTCTCACCTCCAAATCTATTTGGACTCGATCGATGTCCAGTTGTGTACATGCACTTGCAACATGATGGAAATTGAAAATTTTCTCTAATTGGCTTATTTGTGACAGCATCTATTGCAACTAGCTGTTTATATGCATATGATTGTTTACATCTTGTGTGGACTCCAAATGGAAAATTATGATGGTACATGCAAGGTTGGCTGTCGTCCCTAAAAAATTGGGTTATTGTTAAAAAAATCTTTAAAAGCCATGAAATTAAGTTCTACTTACTCGCACTCCTCAATCACAATACCCTGTCGATAGCTATCATCGTCATTATTTATAATAGTCAACCATGATCCATTTGGGGTTTTTGCTTGCTTTGGAAATATGGTTCTTCTTCTACTCCTGCATAATCCTTGTTCATCATCATCAAATCTAAGTCCAAGTGTATCTTCAAATTCAACACCAAAGAAAAGTTCAAATTTTTCCAAATTTAAACGTTTAATAAAAGTTTTCGGGTAGTCTGGATAATCTTCCATAAATGTTTTAGCAACTGTCGGTTCTAATTTCTTCGAACGTGCAGGCTGAAACTTAAAAAAAAATAAGTTAAAAATTTGATTTTTCATGAGTTAAGAAAAGATTTTCAGGGACTAGAGTCAAGTCAGTTCCTAAACTCCTAACTATTCCCCTAGTCTCTAAAAGTCTTTCTTTACTACCGAAATAATTTAAGTCAAACTCACAGAATATTTGTTGTTGTAACTCGCCGGACTTGCCACGAGCTGCAAAGATAGGAATTCATAAGAATTTCATGTTTAGCAAAGTCAATTTTTATTGGAAGTAAAATAAATATTTTTCAATGCTCAAATGTCTTTCTTTTAAATCAATAAAGGAATTCGACTCTAAACCAAGGCGTACACACTCAGGAAATTTCCTGTATTTCCGGAAATTTCCTGCATTTCCGGAAATCGGGAAATATCAGGAAATTTTTAGATTTAGCTCTTAAACTGCATGTAAAAATTGTTTTTAAAATTTTTTTGAAAAATGTTGAAAATTTTCTGTTTTTTAAAAAATTTTAGCCATGAAAATTATAATTTGAATTGTAACCAAACAAAAAAATTTCATGACATTTTTTGAGCATGAAATCTTCAGAAATACTGTTCTATACAATATTTCCTGCATTTGCAGTCCATTCAGATGTTTAGTGAAGAGATTTCCTGTTTTTCCTGTATTTCCGGAAATTTCCTGAGATTTCCCGAGTGTGTACGCCTTGCTCTAAACTCAAACATTCCACAATATTCGAAAAATTTCTGTTCTTGGTGAATGACGATGTGGACTATGAGAAAAATGTTGAGGATGTTAAGGATGAGTCGATGTGAATAAAATATTTTTTTTATTTATTTTTATTGAATCATCGATTCCTAAAATAAATTTTTTTAGTCAATATTTTGAGTTAAAGATAATATTTTTATATCTTGGAATAAAATTTTTGACGATTTGATGTCAGATGAATTTTTTTATTTTATTTTTTTTAAAGGCTCGTGATTTGAAATCGTGTCAAGTATGTGTTGTGACATTGTTGTCACCTGCTGAGCTGCATTTCATTTATTATATGATATAATTTTTGCAAGTTTAACAAAATCAGCTCTCATTAATTTTTTTGGGGGTAATCTGCCTTTTCGAAATAAAGTACTTGGGGGGCCTTGATTTAAGTAATTGTTTGAACTCCAGGAAAAAAAATAATCAAATCAAAATGTATGTATGGAAAATGACAGTTGAAAAAAGAAAATTTAAATTTTTGTATGGGGACACTTTAGTTTTTCAAACGAAACCACTCAAATCGAGTCAACTCAAAAATTATACCGGCAATATTAATTAACACAAACGAATTTAATTTATTTAAATTTACAACGTAAAATAAAAAAAAAACTAAAGTTTAATTGATAATTTAAATGCAAACAAAACTGGATGGATGCAGTTTAGAAGTCAAAAAACGTTGCTAACATTATTGATTTACCTCCGTGTTATCATGTTTAGGTCAATAAAACATTCCCTTATTTATTTTTGAACTTTAGTATAACTATCCATTTGAAATCTTCCGGTCTACATTTATCGATTAAATATTGACTAGCTTGTCATTGGATAAACAAGTGTTATATACGACTAGGAGGGATGATCCATGAATGAGTATTAAAAAAATTAAACTTTTGCCAAAACTTAAAGAATTTGTAGAATTTGTAAGATTTTTTGAAATTTAGTCATAAATATTTCGTTTTATTTCTTTAATTAATTTTTATTTTCAGAATACACTAAAATCAACTCTTTATTGATTTTTAAAATGAAAATATTTATAAACGACCACTCGAGGTATAACAATTCTGAGAATTTAAAACAGTAAAAAAGATTATGAATGTGCAGTAAGAAAACTAATATGAAGCAATATTTATTTTCTATTATAAGATGTCACTCATTGTTTAGAATGCGATCAAATGCTCTATTGGAAATTAATTAACTTAATTGTATCTAAGCATGACACTTCTACCTAAAAGGAACTAAGTCAAATTAATCAAAAATTTGTTCATTTTAACTCGTTAGTAAAACTTGAAAGATTCTGATAAGAACCTCAAAAAATATTTTTTTTTTGTAATTTATTTAAGACATTTTTGACCCTATAAAGTCATAATGATTAATTTAATCAATATAGGCCATATATGTGTACGACTTTTGCATACTTACTCATTCAATATTAAATTGAATTGCATAAAATTTTGAAATTTAATTTTTTAAAAGAAGTCAATAAAATTAATTGAATTTTAGCTATCAAAATATCCGGCAAATTCTAAAAACTTCATCAAATCCTCACAAAATCTAGTTTAAAAAATATCACAACTGAACAATCTTAAATCGCATATTACTCAATCTCAAGTTCAAAGTCAACGGTCAATAACAAAAATAAAAATCTTCCCATGATCTCTTCAATTATTTACAAGTAACTGTTCACAATTTTTAAGAATTAAGCAGCTCAGAATATCCAACAACTTGACTCATCTTCACACCAAAATAAACACTTTATTCAACCTTGAAAAATCTTTTCTGCGATCACGAAAACAAAATTCTCAAACTTACTTCATTTATAAGTAGCAACAGCCACGAAAATGTTATGAACTTCATGATTATAAACTTTTATTTTTTATTCTTTTTTTTTCAAAAAGTTTCACTTTTTTCTTTCTTTTATTTATTTTTTATTTTATTTCACTTTAAATTTTAAAGTTTTCACAACAAGTTGAATTGTCAATTTGATTTGAGAACATTTCATAATTTTACTTCCATTTTATATGAATTCCAAAGAATTGGAAATTTTTTGTATGAATTTTTGATCATCACCGTTCAAAATACAAAACAATACTAAAATTGAGAGTTTTTAGTTTACTGGCGAATAACAACATACAAAAGTAAGAAAAATTGAGATGATCAGTTATGATTGTGTTAGTTGTAGCCACAAGGTGACCATAAAATCACATAACTAAGCATTCGAGCTTAAATGATCGTGCAAAAAATAACAAATACAATCAAGACCGCAGCTACCTGAATGCACCTGTTTTATTAGTGATGAGCGAGACAATATTAATTTGAGAGATGGAGAGAGAGAGGAAGTGCGTGTCTAGGTGCATGATAATAAAATTTAATGATAAGTGATCTGCTTTATAGCCACTTGAGAGGGTGTTTATGATTGTTATTCTTAAAAAGGATTCTTTTGTGACCTGAATTTAATTTTTATGCTTCTTGTGACATTTTCTTCTAGCAACTTTTTTTTATAAATGAAGCAAGAGTAGAAAAAACCCCAGAAATTTGTGAATTGATGAAAATTTTTTCAGCGTTTTGAGGGGGATTTTTGAGAATCTCCGTGAATGGATAATATCAAAAAAGGTGTGCAATATAGTTTATTATAAATAAATATTTATTATTATTTTTTTTATTCGAGTCCAAGTGGCTAGACTTGATTTAGAATTTATTGATTGTGTTGTTAGGCGAATATTAATTTCAATCCAATGCACTTTTATTGATGAAAAAAAGCTTAGAAATTATGAAATTCAGGGAAATTAATTTTTGATGTTCTACTATGTGGATTGTATTTGAAATTCATGAAAAATTTAATATTTAAATTTTTTTCTAAAAAAGCATTCAATTCCTTATTAAAGTCGTGTGTCCAAATATCAAACAAAAAAAAACTTCAAATAAATAAACAAATACTGAGAAAAATTCTACACATGCATGTGAAATACTTCAAATTGAGATTCTTAATATGTTTGTCTGATAATACTTTAGTTCCTAGCTGATAAGTCATGGTTATGGTGAAATCTTTTTTTTTTATGTCGCGACATTGTCTGTTGTATTTTTGTGATAATTTACTGTCCTGTGAGCATTACATAAATTACATCATATATTGAAATAAATTAAAGTTATGATGCGTAATAGATACTTAAATTTTTATTAAATTTATTTATTTGAATTGGAAGCATTGTAAGGGCCGTTTATTTAATATGTGACGCGTGAAAGTGATTTAATATTTGAACAATAGAATTTAATTGCTATTTTTGAAAAATTACCCTTATTTTGTTACGTAACAAACAAAAGATCCCAAAAAGTGATGAAAAAGAGTCTAATTGAATTTTCTAAAATTATATAGAAAGATTGATTGTGACATGTAGACAGTATTAAAAACTGCTCTGACTATCATATCATAGTCAAATTAAATCAAATTAGTAAGGTAACCGAGGGTCAATAAACTTGTTGATTATGAATCTAAAGTCATGAAATCTATTTTTGTAATGGATCTATAATATTGAATCCATCTTGTTCGATGGATACATTGCGGATTTTCATACATTACGATAAAAGTTTCCCATTTTATAAACCAGCAACATAGTTTCTGAATTCAATACTTCATATAACCGTAAAGTTCAACCACCTAAAATATCAAGTACCAAAATAAAGAACTACTATTAGCAAATTTAAAATCATTGACCTTTGATTCATTGACCCCTAAGACAATATGAGAGTTTATTAAAATACAACATCTAATCAACATCTCCTAGCAATGTTCAACGACCTCTCACTCCGTTCACATCAGAACAATAAAAAAATCATCAAATAATTGTAATCAATCTAATCTATATTCAAGGGAGAAAATACTATGAAAAATTTCTAGTAATGATACTTTTCAAACTGTCACGTCCATAATACTGCATCTAATATCATCAATTCGAATTTTAACAAAAAAGAAGCTTCACAAAGTCATGCTCCACTAGTCTGGAAAAATAATGAAGATTTTCAGATTTTATTTCCATCTGGAAAGGTCTATTCATTCCACTTGGACAGATGAAACCAAAAAGAGGCTTAAAACTTTTTCAATTTAGATGAAGATGATCAGTATTTGAGGAAAAAAATAGGCTTAAATTGTCAATGGAACTGATATCTTCTTTAGCATGGCTTGAAAGTTCTCTTTTTAGGATTTATAAGATAATTTTCAGTCCAGTTTGCTTCTAATAGCTGATGAAAAAACCTCAAACTGATTAGATATTTAGAGGTTTCTACAAACAAGAACAAATCATAAAATGTATTTTAAAGCTCATAGAAAAATTCAAAATTAGCTTCTAGTTTCAAAATTTCTTGTGGCAAAATCCAGGTTATCAAAATTTGTCACGTAATTAACACCAAATCCTCCAAACTAAAAAAACCTTCAATCCTTCTGCAAATCCCAAAATCATCTCTCAAATCAACAATTTTGTCTCCCATCCACGTGTGTCTTCCATATCAACACATTTCACTCATTTCTGTCAATAAGCATTTGCATCAAACGTGATTGACAAACAGCCTTAACCCATTTCATTCTTCAAACAAGAAATGGGGGTGCTTTTGTTCATCAGCATAATGTCAGGAATAAAATAAAGCAAAAAACTTTTTTTCCATGGTCTCAATTATATTTATTTTCACATCAATGATTTCGCACGCTTTGCATATCATGTGAGACTTATAGAACGTAGCTTATGAAGTGTGATGTTTGTTCGACTGATTTGTTTCATAGCTGTATGCAGAGTTGATACAAAGGTGCCTTTTCTCAGGCATTGCCTTTGATCTAGCAAAACCTTTGCCTTTGCAAAGGCACAGTAAAGGCAAAGGCACGAAAACATTGCCTTTGCAAAGGCAATGCCTTTGCCTTTGAGTTTGCCTAGCTTTGCCTTTGATATTTTTGAATTTGAAAATTTTTAACTTTTATCAATTTTTGGAACTTTTTGTTAAAATTTTTTTTTACAAAGGCAAAGATTCAAAGGCACCACGACAAAGTTCTGCCTTTGCAAAGGCAAAACAAAGGCAAAGGCAATTTTTTCTGCCTTTGTCAAAGGCAAAGGTAGGTGCCTTTGATTTCAATTTGCCTACGCCTAGGCAAACCTTTTTAAAGGCACATGCTAGGTATCAACTCTGGCTGTATGGATGGATGGAGGTTTTGAGAAGATAAAAGGCTTAAAGAGAGTTTGACATGTGCTTGAGTGTGGACAGGAATATTTTGCATTTGAATCGCTGCGTTTGAGATAAAATTTACTCATTTTTATATCACATGACAATCCTCACTTAGAATCTTGCATATCCACATGACCATGACGCATCCCTTAGTTATTTTCTCATAAAATTTTTAAATCGATAACCACGAGTCACAAGACTTCAAATTGCTTTTGAAGAATATGCAAGGCATGTGCTGATAAAAACACAAACTCATCTAAACATGTATTGTGTTCCAATCTTTATTGATCTTTGACTTCTTCGACTTACTCATCGTTTAATTTGCATAAACATATATAAAGGTGTTGAAAATTCAAAGAATTATCATTTGGGGAATCCCGAGAAGCTAAATTCTGGTTTTTAAATATACTTTTTCAAAATAAATAATTTGAATATACTTTTTTTTACTTTTTCAGTCGTCAGTTTTTTATTTGAGCTGATCATGAGTTTTGTGTGTTGTGTGGAAAGATTTTGTGATGACTAAGAAATTGAATATTTAGATAGAATTATTGTTAAAAAATATTAATACAAAACTTGCGATAAAGAATTCGTTAAAAAGTAATTGGATTTTGATAGGTAATTGTTTTAAAATTCAGTGATACTTTTGAGGCAAATGCATTAATATAATCTATATATTGTATAATACGATAAAATTTTAAAATTTTTTCTCAACGATAAGTGACATATGTTGTCAAATGCTGATGTGGATTAAATCTCAATTCTCAAAAAACGTCAATTAATGCCACACGAATTGCATCCTAAGACAACGAAAAATCTGTCCATTCTCACATCTCACAAAGAAAAAATGCCAATTCAAAAAATAAATCGAAGGGTCTAGACAGAAACAATAACTTTTTCAAGTTGAAAAAAATATTTCAACCTTCACTAGATAAATCGACAATTTTTCCAAAAAAGACAGTAAACAGTTCTCAGTAAAGTCAATCCAAAAATGTTAAAATAAATTGATGTGAAAAATTTTCTACATTTATCAATTTAATTTTATTTGATCCCAAATTTTATTGACTTTTATTCGCATTTGATGACAAATTGTGAAATGAAAAGAAGAATTCACTAGCTGTTGAATCTCGTGACATTTATTGTCGGGATTGTTGGGATTAAAACTGACTGTTAAATTTCATTGCTCAACAAATGACAGCGCTTGGATTAAAGTTCATCCATTCAACTCAATTCCCATAGTATCCAACTCAAAAGCTCACATTCTTATTGGTGAAAAAGGTGATAGAAATTTAGTTAAAGTTAAAAATGAAAAATAATTTATTCACTGCTGTTCCATTTAATGATAGGAATGCTGGCAACAAAATATGTAGAGCACTGTGCCTTTTACCGTTGTCGGAATTTCAATAAGCATTGGCGATAAATTTTAATTGTCATTACTTTCAATATTGGTTTTATCGACAACAACGATATGTCTAGGGAATGAAAATGGAATGGCAACTTGTTTATGGATCATAGTCAGCAATGTACCTTGAAATTTTTGAGGAAGAGAGAGTGGAAAATTAATTTTCACCTCTTCATTCAGGAAAAGGTGCTTAAGGGAAAAGATAATTTTATGAAATGAAACTTAATATTTTTATGGAAGTTTTATGGTCCTCGAGTGATATGAAATAAAGCTTTTATGTTGCTTCAGCTGAATATTGGCTTAATTAATGTGGATTTTTAATAACTAAAATGAAATGGTAATGCTTATCGACAGCCGTATATTTTATATCAAACGTTTTAAACCATAGTAACAATACCATCCCTAACCAACCATATCCCCTCCCTTATATTGAAATTAATTTTTTTCTTTAATCTAGTTGCATCCAACGAACCTACTTGCATGTGAATCAGATGCAAAATCGTGCAAAAACTTGCTCGAACTTATTAAAGTTTTTCTCGTCACGTAACATTGACATTCAGGAGCATGTTGGTCACAATTTTCATGTCACACATTCTCGAATCTTCAGTTATGGTTAATTTGATTATTTCTGGTTCTCTTGTAATTCGATATTTAGGAGCTAATTAATGTTTGTTTATTATTTTGGGAGTTATTTGTAAGTTTTGTGAATTTTTGTGATTTTGTAATCAAATTCTTTATTTTCTCTTTAACTTATAGGCATTTCAAAAATATTTTGTAGCTTAGAATGACTGATATACTTCCAAAAAATTTCAGTATTTCATCAAAAATAAATAAAATATTTTCATGTTCAACTGTAATCAATTACCTAATTAATTTGATCTCTGCGTGACACAAATTCATAACACATTCATCATTAGACAGAAAAAAAGTCAAACATAATACATTCAACATCAATCCACAAGTCATCAACAGACTCAAGAAATAACAAGAAAATTATATCACAAAAATTTGATACAAGAAGTATCAAGTTAATCAGCAAGGACACGTCACATTTTGGTCAAAAAATTGCTCAGATTAAAAGCAACCCACATGATGCTCATTTTAATACATTAAATCTCTTTGAAGCAACAAACTCATTTTATTTATTTTTTTTTTGTAAGTCACAAAGGATGTTTTGCTTACCTGCTGATGAAATATTAGATAATGATGACGGTAAGGTAAAGACAAGCGCCTCTCAAAGGAGAAATAATGGAAATTATGGTAAAGTGCCAAAAATTATGATCATTTAGTCACTCAAAATTTTTTGTACACGTGCCGTAAATGTGATAAATAAAATGAGAGAAGATGAAGAGATATTACATGACATGGGGGTTTGGAGTTTTATATAAAAAATGCTGATTGCATTTGTTGTGAGCATTTAAATTTTATATTAAATGTTGTAAGTATTTAAGTTGTAGAATTGGTTAGTTCATTGCAAGTAAAGATAGTGTTGGTCCAAAAAAATTCTATTATCAAATTAAGTATAATTTTTTCCAAATTACTAATCTCAATATTATGGTGCAATAGAACCCGTCTTCGATAAAAATCTCGATTCCTCCATCTAGTCATAGCAGTTCACACTGTCGTTGGACATTGAACTACATTTTCGTACTGAAAGATGCCTTTTGCTATTTAAGAAACTTAATTTATTATTAACCTCAAAATTAATATTAATTGAATACTTAGCTACATTTTCACTAGAGCCAATCCTCCCCTAGTCACCAAACCTCAACCATTATTATATAATCCATAAAGTAAGCACTAGAAAATTTACAATCACTACTCAAAGAGATCAAAGAGATATTTCAAGTGGTTTTTGGAACCAAAATGGATTTATTGTTGACAATAATCGTACTTTTACTCATAAATATTAATACATTTGAGATTAATGACTCAACATTCAGTGTTAGGTAAGAATTTGTCATCATTACGTTTATTGTCTCTTCTACCTGTTTATTACCAAATTATTAATTACTTCTTCTTTTTCTTTCTCATCTCTCATAAGCCTCGGTAAATTTGTTTTTATGCTACTTGTTGAGCTCTCTTTTCATTCCAAAGTATCTCTTTTGCTTACTTCTTTTGAGGTTTTAAAAGTGGAATTTCCAAAGAAATTCTTCATTTACTTTTTTTTCATGCAAATATTTGCGTTTGTTTACTCTTTTATTGAATTGATAAATACTTATTTACAGGCTTTAGAGTTTTGAATGAATGAAGAATTTCAATGGAATTTTATTGGCAAAGAAAAAAGAAAGATTTTATGAACAGTGTTGCTGTTGCTGATTCAAAAATAGAAAAAAAAGCTAAGGATGTTATTGAATTTTTACGTACTTGGAGATTTAATAGCGTAGCTACGTAATTTCATTTTTGGGGTCATCAGACGGAAGAGATGAAAATTTGAATGCTTTTGATGACAAGGTCAAGTTTATATCAACTTTTTTTATGGCTGAGTTTCTACGTGAGTGAAATGGAATTTGCTTTAATATTTTCTTCGAAGAATTTTATGTTTGTAGGATGAAATTTATTCAGTTTCTAAGCTGTGATTTTTTTTTGTCAATTTTAATATTTAAATTTAGGTAATTTTTTCAATGGTAATTCGACTAATTTTGAATCTTAAAAATTTTTTCTGCAATTTTGAACCCAACTTAAAAATTCAATTTTCTAAATTTCAATCAAACTTAATATTTTATGCATCAACTCATCATCCAAAAAATGCAATCATACTCAACATCCAAATCAATAAACTAGCTAAAGTATCCTCAAACTAAATGAAATTCAATCACTGTCAAGTGACATTTTCATCTCATATCCAAACAATTCGCAATAAATCTATTGGTATTGTGATGAATACACGTTTGACAAATGCCAAAAAGACCAATAAACTTTATCGCTAGTTCAGTGCCATTTTGATGATTGTCATAAAATTCTGCTTAGCATTGTCATTATTTATGTCACATGCTACCCTCATCACAATGAACGAATAAAGTCTCCAAAGATTCATCCATTAAGAAAATTTTGGGGTAAATTCTGTTTTATTGCAGAACAAAAGATTCAGTGAATTTTGCCTGTGTGAAGTACGGCGGTCCAACTTTGAGTTTTGAGCTGAAACTTGGCATGTTTAAAGACACTTTTGCGACACTTTTCGACAACTATTTAGTTTTTTACGACACCCCTTAGATTTCGAGATATCGATGGGTCAATTTTTGGGGAAAAGCCCGCCGTACTTCACGTTTTCTGGCGGTCTTTTTTCTAAAACACATCTTTATTAGACATGTTATGTATTATTTTAATAGTATTTTTTGCGACACTTTTCGACACGAAAACCGTTTTTGGATCCGACTATCTGTTGCTGAGTTATGGCTTGTCAAAGATTCGCATACTTGAGATATTACCCAAAAAACCCAACTTTCGCTATTTCTAAATATATACTACAAAATTTATATCAAAACACATCGCCTTTTCGTGAGTAATTCAAATCTGCAAAGATCTTTTCAATCCGACAAGTTGTCGTTGAGTTATGGCCATTTAAGTGACCAGCCTGGTACTCAAGGTTCACTCTGGAGATTTTTTAACGACACTTTACGACAAAAATTAATTTTAACTCTTAATAAGATTTTTCTATTGTAATTTTGTCTGACTAATCTAAATCTGCAAAGATCTTTTCAATCCGACAAGTTGTCGTTAAGTTATGACCATTTAATTGACCAACATGGAACACAAGGTTCACTCTGGAGATTTTTTAACGACACTTTACGACAAAAATTTATTTGAACTCTAAATAAGACTTTTCTATTGTAATTTTGTCTGATAAATCCAAATCTGCAAAGATCTTTTCAATCCGACAAGTTGTCGCATAGTTATGGCCATTTAAGTAACACCAGGTTCACAAAAATTGTAGTATTACAAAAAGTGAAAATTTCGAATATCTGATATTTTTTAAGAATTTTTGTTAACGATGAATTCTTATTTACTTGTACCTAAATTTTTATTGCTCAAATTTAAAATCATTATTACTTTAATTTCAATTTTTAAAATTATAACTTTTAAAAATTTTGAAAAAACCGAAACTGAGATTGTTTATTTTCTACCTGCTTCTTTAATTTTGGGATTAAATTTGTTTTCTTTTTCTTATGGTTGATTACATTTTACCAAGTTTTATCTTTTCCGAAATTAATTTTTTTAAATTCCAAAATAATATAATTTTTTAGTTTATTCTCTACTTAACTTAGAACTTTGTCATTTAGTTAGAATTTTTAAAATAAAAAAATTTTGTAGTATATATTTAGAAATAGCGAAAGTTGGGTTTTTTGGGTAATATCTCAAGTATGCGAATCTTTGACAAGCCATAACTCAGCAACAGATAGTCGGATCCAAAAACGGTTTTCGTGTCGAAAAGTGTCGCAAAAAATACTATTAAAATAATACATAACATGTCTAATAAAGATGTGTTTTAGAAAAAAGACCGCCAGAAAACGTGAAGTACGGCGGGCTTTTCCCCAAAAATTGACCCATCGATATCTCGAAATCTAAGGGGTGTCGTAAAAAACTAAATAGTTGTCGAAAAGTGTCGCAAAAGTGTCTTTAAACATGCCAAGTTTCAGCTCAAAACTCAAAGTTGGACCGCCGTACTTCACACAGGCGTGAATTTTCTGTTCTTGATTAAAAATGTGTTAATGGCTTAACACAAAAGGATTTGATGCCTTTTTGTAAAAAAAAAGTCTTAACGCAGTTTTGTTGGTGAAGAATGTTTCATTGTTTGGTTGGGTTTTGAAGTTTATCGACCTATAAAATGTGAGAAAACAATGGAGGAAGGCTGAATAAAGTGGAGGCTTTTATTAGATGTAAAAATTATGAGAAATAAAATGATTTTGACGTGATGTATATTTTGGTAGATTTAATGGACGTGCTAGTGCTAAAAATTAAAAAGTTGCTAAAATTTAAAATTTTAGGTTCAAATTAGGTAATTTTAAAAGTCTTATGTCAAAACTTTTCCTACAAATTTCGTTAATATAAAGTCACAAGTTCAACTGAAAAGAATTAAAAAGCAAGACGAAAACTTCCAAAAGGTCATTCAGTCTTTGAATTCAAGGAATTCCCAAAAATCTTTTTGTGAAGCAATTAACAAGAGTCTAAGAATTTCTAGTTCAAGAAATTGTCAACTTAATTCTTCTGAGAAGTTACGTCTTCGCATCTTCAGTCGTCGACCCTTACTCTGCGGGACATTTTGAATCTTAAAGTGAAAAAATTTTCCACTCGAGTGAAAATGACGAAAAAAAAACTTCCAAGAAGGAAAAAGAGTTGAAAATTCGCGATTTTTCCAGTCCTTTTTGTTTTATTAGAAATTCAAGGGGAAAAATAAATAAAGCTTGTGATTGTTCCTTAAAATCAAATTAGGCAATTTTTAATCCTTCCAAGAAAATTTGAACTTCTTTCATCCTATATAATTTTTTCTAACAAATTCAACTCACAATTTTAAAATCACTAAACGGTAAATGTTTTTGACATTTCTTCTTTTTTTTCATTTTCTTGGAATCAAATTGTAAATTTGTTAATTAGGTAAATTTAACAGAAAATTGAATTAATTTTCCATTTATCCAGCCCATTTCAAGTCGTGATTCTTTTTAAATCCAATTTAAATTACATGAAAAACGCCTTTTTAATTAACTTTTTTTGTGTCTCTAATATTGACTGAATTTATGCAACCATGCTTACTCAGAGGAGATTAAGACCATAGTTTGAGAGTTGAATATATTTTTATGTATCTTGAATATAGACGACTATGAAGTGATGTCAAGACAATATTTTTGTAATATTTGTTGAAAAAGCAATTAGTTTAAATCTACAATAGACAATCGTAAATTAGGGTGTTGGTGATTAAAAATTGGAAACAAATTAATAAGAATTTTTGAAATAACTTTCAATCCTTTTCAATTTTTTCTTTATCCATCCATTAGATACATTCATTAGGTATTTGACAAAATTATTAAACATATTTAAACAATCCTAATTTATTGAGAATTTCGACTGCTTTCCTTCACCCCATAATAAAATCCCCACCAAGAAAAAATCTAAAAATTTATTCATTTCCATCCTTTTCAAAATCCACCATCCAAAAGACTTAAAGATGTCATTGAATCATCATAAATAAGCATAACAGTTATAACTCATAATTATCAGAGCATCCTTAAAAGCGTTGTAAATATTCATTATTCATGAGTAATACATAATTTAATTAATTAATTATTCATCAGAAGCAGCATAAACTCTGAAATGTGCTGTGTTAAATTTCATGTGCTTATTTTTCTGTTGACTTTATGTATTTTCTATAAGATGATGGACATGAAGTTAGAGCTACAATTTAATTCAGATTCAGAGCACTGACATTAAAGAAATGTTGAAATTATCATTTTGTAGAGTTTGACATCCTAGCTTGATATATTGCTTACTGATTGTATTGTAGAAAGTAAATTTAAGCTAATTATAATTGTGAGCTTTTAAGTCATGCCAGAACATCCTCAAAATTATATAACACCGAGTGAACCTCCTTTCGAAAAAATTAGGTTAAAAGTCCCAACTGAATGCATCATAATTAGATCCATCGACAGTATCCAATATCCATGAAATAAAAGGTTTTTTTTATAAAATAAATTATCCACTGTTAATGTAATTTGACCGCTTCAAAACACATTATTGTATGTGATGGACTTCGTAGCTCAAGGATAAATTTTTTGAAATGTGATATTTTATAGAATTTTCATACATTCAATGACTGCCATTATGCTTTACCTTCAATATAATTTATTTAGAATTACATACAACATAATACTTTACTGTAACGTAAAACATGAAAATATATTCGCAATAATATCTGGTGGATGTGTAGGATGATGATTTCTATGGATCATTCAATGGTAGTTTAGTGATGATGTTTACGTCTAAAATAACTAATTTTGAATAACAGGGATAGGAAGAGTTAAAGTTTATTGTTCATTTTTGCAGTCTCTGAATTAATTCATAATTTTAAAAGAAGTTCAAATTTCATGTAAAATTAAATTTCAATTTACTTAAAAGTTAAAAAATTCTGAAAATTCAAAATCCTCAGCTCAGAGGCGTAGTCAGAATTTTTTTGTATGAAAAGAAAAATTTAAAAAGGTTTTGAATTTTTTTTCTGGTGTCAAAACCCCAAATCCCACCCCCAGTAATGTAGCCAGCAATTTTTTGAGGGGAGTGCTAAAAAAATAATTTTCCACTAAATTTTTTTTTGTATGGGATTTTATTTTTCAGAGGGTGCACCCCCCCCCCCCTGGCTTCGCCCGTGCCCACCCCCTCTGATCAGGCTACATCCTTGTCTCAGCTAAATATCCATATTTCAGCAAAAGAAATCAAATAAATTTTAAATTTGCATTCATTTGGAAGCATCAACAATGAAATAAATTATTTAAATTTGAATCATTTCCGATTTAATTTTTTTTTTTTTCATTCAATTTCATCAAATTTATTTGCAGATGAATTTTTATTGAATTTATTGTTCATGAAAATCATTAAATCTGATCAAATCGGATAAAATATTCATAATATTCAAATCATTAAAATCTCGCTGAAAACTAACAAAAAGTTGAATTTTAAAAATTTATTTTTTTTTGTTAGAAACTGTTAGAATTATGGAATTTAAATTGAAGAACTAAATTGAAAATATTTGAATAAAAAAATATTGAATCTAGCATCTCTGAACAAATACGTTACGTGCGAAATTTGAATTTGTTCTAAAATAAATCGCATTAGTACGGCTTATTTTAGTACAAGTCGTCCGTTAAATTTTTAAGAAACAAATTAAGATTTATACACTTTCTATTTGTTATAATTAGTTTAAATTTTTTTATATCAAAATTCATGGCTGAAATTATGGAAAAATCATTATTATAATAAATAAAAACTTAGGAAAAACACTTAATTTTGCAAAAAAGAATTTTTCTTGGACGGATTATATGTAAAAAAAGATTTGAATTTTTGATTTTTTTCAAAAATTGAGGGCCTTTTAACTAAAAAATTAACGGACAAAACAGCTGTTCAGAGATGCTAGTATTGAATCACCAAATTTAATTTTCTTAAATTCATTAAATCACAAATTTACCACAATTCATGCCTAAAAAATTACTAATAAGACACAAGATGACAAAAACACTTAAAACCAAGCAATTATCTTGATATCTTTGCATTTCACCATGACTCATCACATCTTCAACTACACGCAAATTTGGGTCACAAATGTATCCACTAAAAATAATAAAACAAGCCTGATTAAAAATCTTTGTTGTTGTAATTTCATTTAGTAAGTCATTGTAGACTTTCAGCTTTTAGTAGTAGTGCTTAAAACATGAATGGCTGAACACATTTATCTTTCACAAAAGTTTGGCTAATTAATTCATCAACAGAAGCATGAATCGTGAAGAAATGGAGAAGAAGAATGGCCGATAAAAGCCTTAACAAGTTTTGTTAGAGAATGGAAAGGAAGGAAAATGGAGAAGGGTGAAAATTGGATAGTTTTGGATGTTTGGGTTTAATGATGTTGCTGGAAACGCATTTTTTGGGGTTTTAAAGCTTTGCTTTAGATTTTAAATTTAAAGTAAAGCGGCACTTTAAATTTGTACTAAAATAAAGTTTTGTTTTAAATTCTACTTTAAAAATGAAGCGTTTCTTTATATTTAATTCAAAAAATGAGGTAGCACTTTGAATTTCTCTTTAAATGAAGCTTTTATTTAAATATGAATTGAAATGAAACAACGCTTTCAATTTGACTTGAAAATGAAGCAACGCTTCAATTTGACTTGAAAATGAAGCAACGCTTCAATTTGACTTGAATTGATATTAACTCAAGAGCTTAAATTCATTATTTCTTTAAGATTGCAACAAATTAAAGCAGTAACATACCTAACCTCAAATAAACTATTCAAAAACTGACACATTACATAATCCTAACCAAATTTTATCCCCAAAAAAACTTTTTCTAATCCAATCTAGACAACACTAATGAATAAATCGCAATTAATAAACATCGTTGTGAAATTTCCAGTTCTCTTGCTATCCTAAATTATATTCAGTCACAACACAGTATCTCGACAGCTATGTTAATACTATCACATCCCTTTTTGCAGCTGTCTGATTATTATTCTGCTTACAACAGCTTAACATAGGCATCGTCATGGTCTTCTTTCACTTTTTTCTTTCCTTTTCTATTGTATTATTAGAGCTTTCAAGAAAGAGGATTTTTTTTTAATTTAGCACAATTGTTAAATGGTGCGAATGAAGCAGCAGAAATTGCGAATGGAAATGAAAATGCGAATTTTCCGCTAATTAAAAAATTGTTTTCGTTTTTTTTTATATTTGATTCTTTCAGTGTCGGCTTTCTATCTTTTTTTCTTGGACTAAATTGATTCGCATTTTATTGTAGTTGATTGTTTGGTGGAAAATTAGCTTTTTTAATTAAACAGAGTAAAATTATAAGATTTTTTTAATATTAAATTTTTTGAATTTTATTTTAAAATAAAAAATTTATCAATTTTTGTTTTTTTTTTTTTTAATTAGGTATTTTTAAAAATTTGAACCAATTGATCAATGATATGATTCTTAAAAATCTGACAAAATTTGCACATCCGTTGAACATAAAAATGTGGATAACATCATGGTAATAAAAAAATCAACATTAAAACTAAATCGAAATTTTACAGACGCAATTTTCGTGGCAATTTAAAAATCTATTAAATTTTATCCGGTCGTATATCTAGATTAATTTTAAATCATGAAGCTAGTTTAAGGAAAGTGTGAAATTTCATGATATTCTTTTAGGAATGATTTTTATTTCATTTCTTTTTAATGATGACATGAATATTGAATTTTTATTATTATTGAAGGAAAATATTAAGTTTCAAGAAATATTCAAAATCAATTTGCAACTGCTTTGAAAATTAATTTTCAACTAGATAAAATTAAAAATTAGATAAAATTAAGAAATTTTATCAATTGAAATATGGAAAAATATCAATTAAGTCAAGACAAATGTAAGAAGATGAATTTTAATCTCGATTGATGAATTTAACAGCACAAAAGAATTTTAATTTTAATTTTTTTTAGTGCAGTGATGCGATAAATTTTCAGTCCTTTAAAATTGTTAGAAAATTACATCAAAAAATTTCACTGACAATGAAATTAAAAAATTTCATAAATTTGATTTATTTTCCATAAAATTTTATTCCTATTGCTTGCATTTATTTTACAAATAAAATTTGAAAAAATTTCTGCTACGCCTCTGTTGTGCAGAGATTTTCATGTCATTTCATTCTAAAAGAATATTTAATTAAATTCATCTTCAAATCCACTCCAATTTATATTAAAAATAAATTCATTCCTATGAAAAAGTCTGATTCAAAATTCATTTGAAATTGATATTAAAAAAGTTGTTGCGACATTTCTTGTTTCAGAGAAGAAGACTTTTTTTAATGAAAAAATATAATTAAGAATCTAAATTCTTATGAATTTACAACCTCTAATTCCAATTTTATTTAAAGACAATGTAGGAGCTTCCTAGGAAATTTTCATAATCCAGAACGTAGTAAACTCACATCTCAATCATCATTAAAATTAAATGAGTAGGTGTTAAGTGATAACACTCGATTCGAACACACTTAGAAGCTAACAACTATACATAAAATAGTACTAAAGTTGAATATCCAATTGAAATCACTTCCAAATACTCCTTTTCACCTTCTATATGCATTATCTAATTAAAATGAATGGAACATGACCGTTCACTGTGCATTCACATTTACCCTCTTGATAATCGATTTATAATTACAATTATTATTAATCCACTTAAATGGAATGATTTGAAAATTGTTGCAAATTCAATGCACACTCCTTTCTTTTGTTTGACGTTAGATATTGAATTGTAAAATGGCTGCAAGGAAGTTCGTGACATGAACAATGTAAAATGTTCTGAAATGATTGCAAGTTTACTTTGTTGAAACTTACATATAAGGGTGAATGCATCTTGTATGTGAACTTGCATGATTATAAGTAAGGATTTGACTGCTTTGTGTTTTCTTAATTGAAAAATTTGTTACTGATTAAATTTCACGATAACGTTGCCTTAAGTTGAGCAAAAAATAACAAACCAAAGTTCAAATCCTTTCAAAACCATCAAACTTTAATAAAAAACTCACGTAACAAAAAATAAATCAGCAATTTTTAACTCCATCGGCGCCTAAAAACCCACAAAAAAATAATTCAAATTACTTTTATGTCAGCATATAATGTGCAGCAGTAGTGATCGTTAATTTCTGTTCAATTTAACGAGATTACATCAGATGCATTAAAAATCCAAATTTCATTTACTTTGCTTCTTGTTTTCATCAATTTATGACTTAATTACGATGAGATCTTGGAGCGGCATCTGCATTAGCTTATAACGCAATTGATGTATGTAATTTTATTTTTATTTTCTTTTCTTTCACTAAATCTCTTTTTTTGGCAATACTGAATTTGTACATTCATATTCATAACCTGTTACTCTACATATTGCTTGTTTGGCAAATGATTTTGCGGCTATGCTTCTTATTTTTTATCGATAATATTATTGTCTATTGCCGAAAGTCTATAAGTGAAATGAGATGATGACAAAATGAATTGAGTCAAAAGCACTTAATTGCTCGGTCAGGTGAATTGGAAAGATAAGTCGAGTAACCTTGAAATTGGCTTGATTGTGCAGTCGATGGTTGTAAATCTTGGCTGATTTGAGCGTAATCTTGCAGTCATTCAGGTTATTTATTTATTGATGTTTTGGGATTTTTTTAAAATGTATTGATGTCTGGGCAGGGGTGCATCTGAGGTTTATATTAACCTCTCTATTATATTCACTGTTATATTCTCTTTTATACTCACTCAATCAGGGTTTTTCGAAACCTTCAAGATCTCCCAAAATTTTTAATCCATACAAAAAAAAATTCAACAACATTAAAACTTTTTTAGATATGTATTTAATTTGGTCAAAAAATGAGCATCCTTACTCATCCCTAATTACTTCAACTATATTTACACGCATTTGAGAATTTGACCCAGCTACCAACCTCAATTCAAAATTTATTCAAAACTCCTGCAATATAATCAAAATCGACAGTTAATGTCCATTTTGATTTACAACCTCTTAAGCTTATCATCAACAAGAACAAGACCAAGCATCATCAATGACAAAAGCCAGCCTTTCTCTTTGATTCGCATTAAAATGAATTAAAATGTAATTTAATTGAAAAGTCAGAATAAAAGACTTAAAAAAGTTGACTTAATTGCCATTAAATATTTAAATGAACTGTGAACATGTCTTGCGTAATCAAAGCACGAAACATTTCCTTTAATTAAAGCACAAAAGACCGAAACAAAAAAAAATAACTAAATGCACCAATTTTTTCACATATTCATCGCGACCTCGAATCTTTCTTGTTAAATTTTCTCGTTATTTCATTAAATGTTTATTTATTAGACAAATCTCAGTTTTTTGGTACTTAATCGCAGATGCAATTTTTTCGGGGAAACTGAAGGTTTTAAATTGAAATTTTTCAATCATTTAGAAACGTTTATGGGTGGTTGTAAAAATTTCTTGAATTTGCTAATATACGTAATTGTTAAATCAATATTTAGACAGTAATTGTAAATTAAGCATTTACTTTTTCCTACACAATTTCGATAGATTTGTTCAGCAGACCCTAATATTAAATTTTTAAGTAAACAAAACATTTAAGTGCGGTCAATTTGAATTATTTTGCAGCTTACGTGATGATTGACTGCTTTTTATTTTGTGCCGATTTTGAGAAATTATTTGGAAAGGCTTTTAATTTTGTATTGGGAGATTTTTCTTTACGCTCGTGTAAACAAGAAATTGTTGCCTTAAGAACGAGTTTATTGGAGAAAATATTTTTGTATCTTCTTGGAAATTTACGAAATAAAGGATTTTCTGAAATATCTATGGCAAGAATCAAGACAAAAGGAAAAGAAATCTAAAATGTTTTACACAGTAGAATTAATCTCACTTAATGAGTTTAATTTTAATTTTCTTAATAAAAAATTTCAAATCATTCAATTGATACAAAATTATTATTTAATCAACATGGAATTTTTCAAATCAATTTAAATAGTTCAAACAGATGAATATTGCATCAACTTGTTGTAAGACCTATTACCATTAAGAAGGCCAATAATTAAAACTGGTCTGGATTGCAAATAAGTTGGCGTCTTGTCAAAATTATTTTGATTTATAGCAAAAAATATTTAATTAGCTTATTAAACATGTTTAGATACTGTATCTCAGGAATTATTGAAGTCAAATTCAATTAAGTTAAATTTTTGCAAAAATTAATGTTTTCGATTGCAGTACTGTTTTGCTCAAAGCTAACCCTTATTTGTTAATTCAATTCTAAAGTTATGAAAAAAAAAATTAATTATGAAATTTTTTAAAATTTTTGAAATTTAGTTTCTTCCAAAAGTTTTCAGAAAATCTCATTCATCATATTTATAGCTAGGCAAAGATCCCTTCAGCATTAATCCAAAAAGTCAAAGCAATATTCAGAAAATATGATTTATGGAAAAATTTTGTTACTAGAATTTTGCAATAATTTGCACTCAAATGACTAAAATCATTCATAAATTGAGACTTTTGATAAATGTTTGAACAATCACATATCACATATCACATGTTAACATATCAAATTTCATAGACCAAAAATCAAACGAATTCATTCAAAATTGGAAGTTTTTGCAAAATCTTAATTTTTGAATGTAGCTACATATTTACTTTGAGTATATTAGTTTCAAAAATTCTATCGAAATTCTAAATACCTTAGGGATAAACTGAACTGTGTTCGCTTCAAAATATCTTTCCCAATTTCATTCGTATTCAACCTGAACTGTTTGATGTATAGTATGATGAAAAAATTTATCTTAGTGGAAAATCATTTGATTGTGGGAAAATTCAAAAGCTTATCATTAGATACATATTTGTATTGAAGTTTTATGAATGAAAATTTTCTTCGATTCAGTTTGTTAGGTTGTTTGTCATTCAGTGATGCAGCAAACATGAAAATTCATAAATTGGATATATTTCCCACATAAAATTTTAAAATGAATTTAGCTCAAAACTATTTGATCAATTCTTATTTTCTAGATGACTAAATCGAGAAATCTCTTTTGAGTGCATAAAATATCCATAAAAATTCATCCACAATTAAATGCTTAAAGTTTCATTCCAATAATGCTGTTTTCAATTCAAATTTCTTGGAAATATTAAATTTTAAAAATAAAAATAAGCGATCAAAAATAAAGAAATATATTTCAATAATATCGAAATTACTTAATGATTGATTGGTTAAAAAAATATAATTTCACGAGAAGTTATTAAGGTACAATTATGAAGAAATAGTAATTATAAAAAATAGTTGAATGTTTTTACTAAATAAATGGAACAAATGTTTTAAATTACAGTCAGTTTATGGACTTTGGAATTTTGAATAAAATGCAATTTGTATTTGGCACTTCCATGTGAACAAAAAGTGTAATTATTGAAATTCTATTTATTAAATGAATTTTAAATTACTTGATATTGTCAAATAAATGAACATATTTTTGAGAATGATAGATATTATTAATATTGTTTTATTGTTGATAAAATTTAATTTTCATCATAATTCTGAATAATTAAATTCCTAAATTATGGAATTTAATATAATTTGATATTTTATGCTTTAGGTTTGTATTAAACAATTTTCATTCTAATCCATCGACAATATAAAACAAGGATTCAGCCAAAATTTATACATTCACTGATCATTTAGAGCTAAATTAATGAATCCGTTATAAATGTCTAAAATTTTTCATCTGCTCATGTCCACATACAACCAACAATCCTCATCTGCAAATTCCAACATGGATGAATTATTCATTTATTTGGATTATGAAAGTACCTATAAATTTTGTGAAAATTAAACATTATTGCAGATTTTACTTTTTTGTTTTGTTTCGATCACCTTGAAGCATTGAATAATTTTTGTCGGAGAAAATTTACGGTTTAATGCGAAGGGATCATTGATCTCTAAATTATTGTAATGAAAATTGACCATAAGCAGTGCTTATAATGCTTTAGATAAAAATAACTTTTAATTCATAGCCTAAATCTGTCGAATTGTCGTTATTAAAAATTATCACAACTATTTAATTTTTGATTGACAATCGCTCCAACCTTGCTCATTATGGACTTTGAATGGTATGCGAAGTGGCTTGCAACAAGTGTCTCGGGGCTATAAAGTCATTAAAGTTCAGTCCTTGTGGGAATTTTTGTGAAGATTTTATTAAAATTATTTAAATTCTTGAGATTATGTTTTATTTAAAATTATCTAAAACTGATATTTTAGATTTTTGAAAACTTTTTTATATCATGAAAATTATTGAAAAATTAAATCAAAATTCACCACAAGGGAAGGAAGAATAATTAATCTCAAAAATTCATGTTAAATTAAACTCACATGCAAGTCGCAAACGAAATAAGAAAATATCTTAATTATTTTTAAATTCATGAGATTATTTGATGTAGAAGCTGAATAAATTAATATTAAGCATGACAGAAGTTAATAGCAATTTTTTATTTGTTGTTAAGCATAAATGTTGCTAATTAGACGTACTTCTAATTATTGTGGATTGTTTTTTGTACTTTTAATAAATTTTTAAGCAGAGATTAATTTTTTAAGAATTTTTTTTTGAGGTTGTAAAAATAATTGGAAACATGTGTGAAATACTCTGCTGGTTGCCATAGGATATCTGATTTAATTTAGATTAATTTTTCAGCTACTGTTCTGAAAAAATTGTTGAACCCAAAATTACATTTAAAAATGCAAATATTTAAAATTTCCCAAACAAGCATTAAACTATCATTAAAAGTACTCAGCTGGCAGCACCAAAAATGAGAACACGTATCGAGGAGCTGCATACAAAACAATTTATCATAATACGTCATGTTAACAACAGCAATTTTTCATAATACTTTTTTTTCACTAGATATCAATTATTATTATGCATTTGTAGTCTGTACTTAAGAAATAAAAAAAAGTATGAACAAGTTTCTCTCTCTTCTGTTATGCTCAACGAGAGGAACTTCCCCGATGACGCAATGCATGTCAATAGATTAAATGTTAATCTCAAGTTTGTAGAGTGTGAAATTAAATACAAGCTTGTTGGATATGAATTTTTTGCTTGCTTGATGCAGATTTTCAGCTTAGGCTTTTTGTTATTTTAAGCTGAGCAAATTTGCATGCAATTTTTGGTGAAGTTTTTAAGTAGATTAAGAATTCTTTCCGGAATGGAATTTGAACTATTAAATAATAAGATTGCAATCGATTTAATGCATCATCAATGAAAATTTGTTCTAGTGCTTGAATTTATAACAATCATTCAAATTGTCAGTACTTATTTTTTATGAATATTTAATAACTTTTATTTTTTATGAATATTTAATGTACTATTTTCATGAAAGACTGTTTTCATATCGTAAGGAAATATTGTCAAATAGATGAGAAAAAGTTCTTTCAAACTCAAATAACAGTTTATTTTTATTGCTGTTAACATATTGGTTTTATGGGCCCTCTTTTTGCACTAAATTAAACCATCATTATTAAAAGACTGCTATATAGATATTATACTCTGCAAAAATATGATAATTCAATAAAGAAAATTTAAGATGCTAAGGTAAAAATTCAATTCCTTTTTCGGTCTGTTTCATAAAATAAAAATTAAAAAATATTACATATATGTTTATTTGAACCTGTACAGTAGGGTATTTTGGGATATTTAAGAAATATATTGCTGAAATTTTTTTCACTTTTCTAATACTTAAAAGGTATAAATTATTTGATTTTTTGATTTTTTTTTTTCAAAATAAAAAGTTTTAAATTTTGAAATACTTGATCCAACTACCGATTTCAATCCAATAAATACTGAAAATCCAAATAAAATGATCAAATTAAGACTGTCTTAAAATTTACTAGAATATACGGTGTTCCAGAATTTCTGCATTCAGAATTTTTTAAACTCAATATCTATCTTTTCAGCAAAAATCATTAAAAATAAATTTCAAAATTTAGACTTCGTCTTCAACAACATACGTAATAACTTTTAATAAATATTTAATGAATTTTAAAACCACACAAATGAGAGGGTACAATTAAAAGCACAAGACCCTCACATCTTCTAACTTTAATGATTTCATAAAAATTTACAGGGAAACTATTTATTTTCAAACTAAAAAATAATCGTAAGACTATACACCACAACAGCTATCCACTTACCTTAAATAAATTTAAACAAGAGATGAATTTTAAAAGTTTCATATTTCAAATTTCATGTTTAACTATCGAAACTTGAACTGGTTTTAAATTAGTAAAAACAATTTTTTTGTGCTGATAAAGAGACCTCCAATTTACATATATGTACTGCTCTTACTTACAACTCTCTTGAAAAAAATAAATAAAAATTGACCTTATGAAAATATTCGATAAAAATAAAAAAAAAGACGTAAAACAGCTGCTGTTGGGGCATTCATTACAGAAAGAGATTAATTAATATCTCCAGGTCGTAACAATGATGATTGAAATTTATTAGATTCCATTGAGATTTTTGTATGTATTTGTGGCCCAATTTGTGATATGTCATCGCAAAAAATAATAATTTGAATTTTTATTTGACGAAATATGTTTTTTGATTTAATTTTCAAGGGTGCGTCCAAGTGCGTGTTTTAATTGATGTAAATTTTTTAATCCTTAGAAAAAATTAGAAATTTGATTTAGTTTTGATTGAGCACTTAATTTGTATTTATATACTTTACTCAAAAATTATAATTTTTGAAAGTATAAAACTAATTAAAATCCTCAATATTTTCACCAAAAAAAATTCAAGTCATCAATTGAAAGTTACTCAAAAAAATCAATTTTTCGCACTAATCATCAAGAAGCAAAATGCCACAAAAGCTCCTCCAAAAAAACTCAATCAACCCATCCATCTTCACCAAAATTAAAGAGAGTAGAAAATACTTTCATCACATAGCAATTAATGATCAATTAAATTCACAATATATATTCATTATGATCCATTACATCGCAAGTAATCTATTTTGATTTTTGATTTTTTTTAATGAGTCAAAACATTCATTATTATATCACACGTGATTCATTCCGATTAGCTTCAAAAGTGAATGTATTAAGTAAGATGAAAAGAGCATCACTAGACGAAAAAAAAAGAAGTTTAATGAAATAGTTAAGTAGATTGAGGCATTGCAAATTTCAAATTGCTCCCAATAGATTGTTGGCTTCATTTTTATATGAATTTTGAATGTGATGAAAAAAAATTGCAAATTTTTAATAATTTAATAATTTTTTGCTTCATTATATTGCATGAATGTGCCTAATTTTGTGCTGTAATCATTGAAAAGATTTAGGTGAAATTTTGGGGGAAATTTGAAATTTTTTGTGGGGGTTTGTGGTAATTAAGTTATAATTTGCTGTCTTAATGGACATGAATTTTATGAAATTCCACACTGCTGTCAAACATGAAATATTTAATATTACATAACCTCATTCTTTAGTCCTTTTTTTGCTGCCAAAAAACCTGTGAATTTGCGTCACTAACAAGTTTCTTTCCTAACCCAAAAGAAATCCTTCCACATGATTGAAATTCAGACAAAAAAATATCACAAACACAAACTCGATTAACCACATAGTCTAGACTCTAAACTTTATTTTTGATATAACGGAATATGTAAATCCCGTTTGATTGATATTGAGAGCTGTCAAAATTGTAACGACATTTTTGCATGAAAAATTATCAATTTATGAAAAAACAAATTAAATACTGCTCAATTCAATTTTTTTGCTGATACCCAGCTGAGGTAGTTGTCCAACAGCTACATTACCTTTCAATATTTATTTGTGTTATTGCAAAAGTATTGGCAAATATTTTATTTTTATTCCTTTTTTATTGACCTATGAATTAATTTTTGTTGTCAAGCTAGTAGCAAATGGGGTTGAAAATTAGTTTCGTCCTTCTAGAATTTTTTTCAAGCTTTGTTGGCATTTTTTTGCTAAAAAATATGATTTTAAGGCTTTTGTCTTTTTTATTATTCATCAATAATTAAGAGGTGTGAACATCAGACATTAAATTAGATGCATTTATAAGTTTAAAGCTCAAATTTCACACACACGACTTAATCGACAAATTTAGCATCACAATTTTGTGATTTGTTAATTTACATTCATGCATCACCATAATATCTTCAAGCAGATTGACACATCCGACCCTTAATAACAAATCTACAGCCAAACCATATCATATATGACTTTTCCGTTTTTACATCAGCATTTTCTTTTAGTCGCAGTTACATTTCTTGTAAGTTGAATAATCTGTAGCAAATCATTGAAACAATTACAATTAAGTAAAAATCTCTCTTTTGTCCAGCAACAGCACAGTAGCAAGAAGCAATAAAAACAAAAGAAAAGCATTCATTCTGCATTACCTCACCGTTTAAATTCGTAAAATTGCTTCCGACTTTTTTTCAGTTTTTATTTATCGGTCTCAAATTTTATTTGTCATACTTAGCTGAACATTCGTATGTGCGTAAAAATTGTCATTCTAACACAATTGCACGTGTCTCAAATTTTTTTGATAATGACAAAAATTGATTGAATTGAAGCTGTTTGATCTTTTTTTTCTGCACATAGGGTAAAAAATCTATTTTTCCGGAAAAAATCACACTTGCAAACTTTGAAGGTAAAAAACTCTTCAACCAAGCAATTTTAACTTCCTAAACAGAACTGAATTTGTAAAGCAACATAGACAGTATATGTTTCAATTATCTGCTTTTATTTTTTTGCAACGGAAGTTCCTTAGAATTTGATTTAAAGTTGAATTTTATTTATCCGGACAAAATTCTATTTTTCCGGACAAAAAATTTTATTTTTCCGGACAGTTTTGAAAAGTTAGCCTTGAAAAATTTTCATTAAAAAAATGTCAACAAACAATAATTTTTATTGATAAAATGCTGAATTCAAAGTTCAATGTGAATGAATGGATGTACATTTGTGTTTTTGAACCTGCCTTTCTAATGAAACTTAATTTTATTCTTTATAAACTTGAAAAAAATTTAATTATTTCAAATTTTTTGACAATCAGGTCAAACTTTCCTTCCAATTATCAAGCCTTACAGACTGTCTTACGAAATTGCTAATTTAGTTGCAGATAAAATAGTTCCTTAATGCAGGACAGTGTTTTTTTTAATAATATTAAAAGATTAAATGAAAGCTTGAAATTTTAAAGATGATTTTAGCTGATTTGGTATTAAGACATTTAATGCACGCCAGTAAGTATGCAGACATATCAAACTACAAAAAACGTTACATGAAAACAAAAAATTAAAGATTCGAATTTAACATTGTAGAAAGGACGAAATTTCTTTTATTTAAAATTAATTGATGCAATAAAAATATGGAAATAGAAACAGTATGGCTTGAAATTTGTTCCTTGATCTTCTAAACTTGACGAAAAAAGATGATTTTTTGATCCCCAAGCAATTTGATGGACTTTTTGGAAAACTTGAAGATATTGAAATTCCTAGCCTGACTGTTGGGCGAAATCTTGCTGAATTCTGATGTTTTTAGTTATTTCCAGTGACTTATTTCCTCAAAAGGCTCGATTTTTCACAAATTTAATGAAGATTTCAATTGAAAATAATGTAAACAATACAATAAAATTTCAATGGCAATTTAGATTAAAAACCGTCCGGAAAAATAGAATTTTGAATAATTTTGTCCGGAAAAATATAGTTGAATTTTCAACTCAGCAAAATTGAAATATCTAGTTAATGGCTGACTAAATGCAACCAAACTAAATTGAATTTAAAACTAGGAGTTTTGAGCTGTAATTTAAGCTTAATAAGCTAAATCAGTTCTCTTCCTAAATATGAAATTTTTCACTCATAAAATATGTTAAATTTTGTATGAAAAACTATTTTTTGTGATTTTGACTCTTATGGCAGTTCCGTTTTTGAAAAAAATATTTAGAAATTGTACTTTTCACGATAAACATCATTATTCAGGTTTAAATTTAATTTTAAAAAGCAAGGATTTCGTAAAAATTAATATTTTTGATTTTCAAAAACTGTCCGGAAAAATAAATCGTCCGGAAAAATAGATTTTTTACCCTATATATTGACGAAAAAAAAGTAGCAAAAAAGATCAAAATAAATTGGGTTTAATGCATGAAACAAGAAGCAAAATAAAATAAGAAAGAAACATGTGACGAGTTGGAGGTTGTGGATTGATATAAGGAGAAAGGGCGCATAATTCGTAGCTTGTTTTGAAAAATTGTTTAGATTAAAATAATTTAAAAATTTTCAATGTAAAAAAAAATCTTAACAAAAATTTTCAATAAATTCTTATTGGAACTTGATTAATATGACAATCATCATAGTTTACTGCTGCATTTATTGTAAAAAATATCGAATATTTTCTAGATTCTACATTAAAAAAGTTTACATAAAATTTCTGCATATTAACGTCATAGTAGGCTTCAAGAATTCAAAAATATTTCAAATTCATCTTTATCAAATTTTTTATCGACAATTTTAATAAAGTTAATTTTAATTCCCTGAGTCTGGATCAATAAACTATAACGTGAAAAAACTCTCAATAAAAATTATTTTTAAACATGTTTGACAAGAGAAATTATAAATACACATCAATAGATAACATAACCGTGAATAAGATCAAAATGACCAAAGTTCAAAATGTTAAATTAGGCAGTCAAATTAATTTGTACACAAGCATGTCAAATAAACGGATATGGGAAGGAGTTAGGAAGAGGATAAGTTTAAGAAATGCAGTGATAAAATGGCATTCAAAATTTTTGGAACGAATTACGAGATTTTGAAGACTGTGTCGAATTTTTGATCTGGTAAGTTAAAATCTTGTTGAAATTTTGATAAAATTATTATTTGGTGCTTTAACGATATAAAAGTACAATCAGACTTGATTGATTCCTATCTATAACGTTCTGAATTCGAATTCTGGTAAATAAACTTCCATGGTTACCTACCACGTTACGAACCAAAAATAAAAAAATTGAAGACCTCGAAATAAATAAAAATAATTCCTTAAAAAAGACACAATTAAGCTACCGTCTTCCAAACCACAATCAGAACCATCATCCAAAACAGACAAACCGCAGACACATCAACATACATTTTTTAAAATCCACAAAATAAACCACGAGCAGCAAAAAAAATTGGTTTACAAGTTCGTACTGAAACCAATTCCACCACTCCAACATTGCATTTACGTACGAATCGCATTAAGGTAAAGCTGAGTAAAAGCCTATAAGTAATGGTAAAGAAAAAGTTTTAATATTAAAGTCAGTTTACGTCTCTTGATGAAAAGATCTCGTCCTATCGAATTTATTGATCCTTTAAATTAAAAAAAGTCCTTTAGACATTCGGTTTAACCTTTTTAAAAAAATTAAAATTATTACCGGCTATTGACAAAATTATTTACACGTTCATCATCATATAGCATCTGTTAGCCGAGAAAAGAAGAAAAGTTGTTGTGTGGCTATAAAAGAGTGAAAGAGAAGCACAAGAAAAAAAGATAAAAAATAAATAAATAAAAAAAGAAAGAAAGAAAAAATTTCTATTTTGAGTTTTTTGAAAGTGAGAGTTGAAGTAAAATAATAAGAAAAAGCCGATACTGCTCAGTTTCCTCAATACTTTCGGAGGTATCGCGTTAAAAAAATATTAAATTCAGTAAGACTGCAACTTTGTTGGATATAAGGAACTTAGATTAATTAATCTCACACAAAAAAATAAACAAAATGAATATGAAGGTAAGAATTATTGGCTAATTATTAATACCACGATCAGCATGATTTACACAATAAACCCTGTGCAGTGAAGAGTTTTTAACTAGAAGCTAATGCAATTATGGATAATAAATTCAATAATTAATCAGTTTAATTCTTGTGCAACGAATAAAATAAAAATTGAATAAAATTTGCAGTCAGTGTGAAAGGTCAGATTCAAGTGGTATAGATTATTGTGACTACAAAAATCATCCAAATGGAAGTGAATTTTTATGAAATTAATTTCAAAACAAAACTTTCCAATTTCAAGTTCAAAATACGGAAAAATAGAGATTTTTTTCTATCATCGGACTCAATGTTTTATTTTGTCCGAAGATTTCTACTGTTTCAACATGTTGATGTAAAATTCACACGCACTTGCTATGGAATGAGATCGATTGGAATTTAATGAGATATTTGACAAATGTGTATTGAATTTGAATTAGTTTAAATTATGGATGCATTGTGAGGTTTTATTAATAATTATTTAAATTCAGATGAAATGGACTTATTTTCTCGGGATTCGAACTTAACCTTCTAGGAGAAAAATTTTGCATTTTGATTTCAACCCAAATTTCACAAAGATTAAATAAAATTATTTGTTTATAGATGTTTATTAAATTTTGGAGAATATTTCATGATTAATCAAAAGTTTTTGAATTTAACTTTTTCAAATCATACTGAAAAATAAGTAGCTTGTTTATACCTTTCAACAGATATTCAGATTCAATGGATTAAACCAAGATTGATCTACATTTTGATACCTTAATCCATCCTATAATCCTCTGAAAATTCGCAGTTCATTAAACCATCAAAAAAAGTCTTCCAACCCACACTACAACTCAAATTCACATTCTCGTTTACATTGCGAAAATTTCAACATTTCCATACGAATAAAATCAAATTACTCAAATTACTTATGCTAAATAAAAGCCATTAAATGCTACTTGAAAATGTTTTAAAAGCAAACAATACAGAAAAGCAGAAGCATAATCGGCAACATAATAAACAAAAGAAGTAACAAACATTAAATACAAGTAAAGTGAATCACTGTTTAGTATCAGACATGGAAAAACAACAATGTGATGATATTATTTTTATTATGAGGTAGTTTAGGAGTTATCGGAAGTTAGTATAATTGATTGTTGACATAGTTGAGGGATTGGTGGGTATTTTGAATATTTTGAGGTTAGGATTAAAAATAATGAAGAATATTGAATTATTTAGTTAATTTTATTAATATTTCGGATATAAATTATATTATTTGAAATCAAGTAACTTAGACCAATTAACTTTAGTTCAATTAAAATTTAAATCTATAAATTCACAACTTAATCAAATAAAGCCTTCAATATAATCCCTATAAACACCTCAATGTCTCGAATATCTCTATAAAAACATGACACATAATGCAACGAATTAAATTTCACGCAACAAATTATAAATAAACTAATACGGAAATATTTACAAAACTAAATCAAATTTAAACTTAAATTACTTAACAATCCGCAATTATTTGAAATAATGAGATTATTTCCAGTCATTGAATCTCAATTTTTATGAAGAAAAAAATCACTTAAACTTAAAATTTAATTGACTAAAAATCTCACCAAAGAAATTTTTCAATCGTGTCATAAACAAAAAGTAGAAATGCTCAACGCTTCATTACCGGATAAGTCATAGACATAATAACCCTATCAAAATGTTCAAAATAAACAATAAGACTGAGCTAGTTGGATGACAACTTCATTCAAAAGAAATTTATTCATAAAGATAGTGATCGGCATACCACGTACAGTGAAAGAAACAGCGTGGCACTTACTCATGCAAAATACGCTCGTAAAATAATTGAGTAATGTGCGTTTTGAAGGAAATTGTTGAAACTTGAATTATCAGTGATTGGCAGCTGGTTGGAGGTATTGAATGGATTATTGAGTTATGAGTTGGGAAATGTTGTTGTTGAATTTGTTTTGACATTTTCTTAGGGGTTTTCAAGGTTTTTGGATTGCTGGATAAGCAATTAATGTTAGGTCCTCAATCAAGCTTTATTGAACTTTAAGAATCGACGTACTTTAATATAAAATTATCAAGCATACCTTTAAATCCCATAAACCTCAAAATCATCTAAATTCTCCTCCAAAACCCACAAATCCTTCAATACATCACATCCACAAAAAATTTCTTACCTCCCATACCCCATAAATCCATCATAAATACCTCCTCAAACCAATAACGCAATGCCTCATATTTTTTTCTCTCTACAATTATTAAGTCATTGACTCACAATCAATCGTGGTCTACAAAAGAAAGAGATTTGCTTGCTGTACATGCCGCACACATGAAAACGAAAGTAATCGCTCATTGAATATTTTTATTATGAACATTTCTTTCTATTTTTTTTCTTCTCCTCTCCGGCTGTCGACTGCCTCTCTTTCTCCAAATAAACCGTGTCTTGTGCGAAAACATAACAAAAATAAAGTTTCGTAATATTCGTTTAAGGAAAGTTAAGCAGTAAGAAAGAAAAAGAGAGCACAATAAGTTAAGAATACCGTAACATGTTACGCTATGAGTTAATTTTATTTTTTGTATAATATAAAATAAATTTGTTGATGCAGCTTGCTTCGTACACACCATTGTCATTCCTTTAAATGATTTTAATTAATTAATTTTTTTTCGGAGATGGTCTTCTTGTTCCACAATTTTATTATTTTATGTTTCGTTGGGCAGGAAAATGAGGTTAATTTAATTTGAGTTGGAAGTAGAGATAAGTGGATGATGAGACAGATTTTAGAGCTAATTGGGTCTTACACTATCCCGTAAGAGGATTATGCAAGTTTTTAATAGTTAATTATATCAGGACTAAATATAAATATTTTCTATCAAAATCCCAATTTAATCTATTTATTATTGCTGTATGCATGTCACACTGCATGCCCAAGGATCTAACCTCCTCATATTTCACATGTTTCTCATCTATTTTGACCGATAACATAAAAAAGGACTTTTTCTTCATCTTAACTTCAATTTTCTCATTCCAATCTGATTTGCAGCCTTTTTTATAACTTTGTATCAGTTACTAAACATTACTATAGTCTCTACTGAATGATGTCACGTAAAGAATTTTTATTATTTTTTTTTTTGTCGTGCCTAGACTCGTTTTAAGTTTAAGAACGTATCGAAAGGGATGTCTATTACTTCCTCTCTTGCCCTTCAGACCAAACACATGTCTAACGATTGCAATTAAATTTTTTAGAAGAAAAATGGTTTTTGTACTTTTGGGGAAAGCACAAGGAACTCTTAAAGCTATGCTGAACTTAAAACGTGGTAAAAATACATGAATTATGAAATACACCAGAAGGAATATTCTTTTAATTCTCTTAAGTGGCGATTCCCATGTAAATTAAAGAATCATTATCATTCAAATCAACCATTTCCGGATAGATACTTTCTGCTTGTGGCATGACCTCTGCTGTTGCTGTTTATTCAATTTTCTTCTTGCTCATTTTTCATTCTCTCATTCGTTGGACATGGAATGAGTGCAGCTTTAATAAATTATGACAATGAGATTATTTTTGTGTCCCTTGGGATGATGAGTGGTCAGTATTTTTGGCTAGGAATGATGACAGGAAGATAAATTGAAAAAGACATTTAAGAGCTCCTGAAGGATACTTTTTGGTAATTTAATTAGGATTTATGGGTTGTGGGAGGTGCTTCAAGGCATTTACAAGCATTTTTTAATCTTATTAGTCTAGAAGGAAATGAAGGAACATTATAAAAAATCTCTGTAATGAAAATTGAGGAACTAAGAATAATTTTGTGGAAGTTAAAATTTAAGATTCACAAAAATCTTACAAAACATTTTCATTCCCATCCACCCAACCACCACTTAATTCCTCAATTACTATGCTGATTAAATAATTTAAAAATTAAGACGAAAAAATCTCATTTCACTTACTTTTTATCTCCCTTACAATTCTGTCAACGTACTACATTAAACTGTCACTGTACAGCATAATGAGCAAGGTCGCGATACGAACATGAAGAAATGATTTTTTTTTCGCAGTTATAACTACTTTATACACCTTATCATTATTATTGTACGTGCCAATAAATAATGATTATAATCTAGTTTCACATGACGTGAAAACTACAATTTCTTGTAACAAGTTGCACTCACTGGGTTATTTCTTCTCAGTCATTGGCCGTCTTAGATATTCAAGAAAAAGATAAATATAAAAAATGAAAATTTATAAGTTTTTACGAAATACTTAAACCCGATTTTTTTTTAAAATAATTTTTATTGTAATTGTTTCGACTTAAAATCGTTACCAAATTTTTAACCTAATCTCAATTTTAAGCCACATGTGCACAGACATAAAAAATTCATTCGCGTTGCATCTTACGTGATAAATCTGAAATAATAAATAACTTTTTTTTTATGAATTGTTGTATTGCGTACTGCCAACGTCTCTAATTGCAGTTTGTGATCTCATTGTGTGTATTTATTACCGACATATAACTTTCAATTGGAATTGACCCATGGCGTCATGCGTTTGTTTGTGTGTACGTTTAATGTATGCCAAATGAAAGTGAGATCTTTTTTATTTTTAAGAGGTGCTTGGCGCAGATTGTGAATGCAAAAATGTTTTTTTCTTTCATCTCGCTGCTTTGTTGCTGTTAAGATGAAAAAAGAGATGTAAAGTTGGAGAAGATGTGATAAAATTAATGTGAATGATCGTTATGGGATGCGATATGCAGATTTGTAAAGCGGAAGTGGCGGTTTGATGTAAAATTCTTGGGGTTATTGAAATATTTCTTTTTAAAAAGAATTGACTAATTTTTCGATGCTAATAAGCTTTTTTAATTAAAATTTATCTTATTTTAAATTCTAAGTTCTAATACATATGATCCATCCTTAAATTCAACATTATAACCTAAAATTTTTAATTAAAAATCCCAAAAATAAAATCAACTCCTCTCATTGACGCCAATAGAAACAAAAATCGAAAGTAATTATTGACTGACCCAATAATTACTTTAAACAATCCATTCACCGATTAGTATAATACATCAAACAGGTTTTAATAAATTTTTGGCACAAATTTCCTCAATTAAATGTCATAAATCCTTAATTTGTTAAATTATAATTACGCCAATCTAGGGTACTTAAAATGCCAATTTTTTGTGGGGGATTTGGTAATGCAAAAAGATTTGCGTAATTAAAATTGTGTTGAGCAATAAAATTTATTGATTGGAATAGATTGAACTTGTAGTCGAGTAAGTATTTTCAATTCAAACACAACAATTTATTCATTTAAATCTATCCTCAAATATATATTATTTAAATATAGTATTTTTGAGTCAAAAATACCAATTTGAATGACTTAGCAATGAAAACTGTAGCAAGCACATTAAAGATTATTAAGAATTACTCTTGGCTAAGAGACTTAAAGCACCTTTAGCTACAAATTTTCTCAATTTACAAACAAAATTTCTAAGTCTGTATAAACTTTTTATTTTCATTTCGACTTCTTATCTTTTTTTTAAGACATTAAGTTTAATAGCAGCGTAGAGAGGCAATTTTGTATAATTGGACAGTTAGAGAAATTAATTCATGAATTTGCATGCTTTTTTGTTAAATTTGAATTTTTATCTTTGATTAACTAAATGTTTTGGATTTTTTTATTTCCGTTAAAATCTTCTTTATTTTTGGGGGTTTTCATAATGATATTGAAGGCTTTTACTTTGATTTAATGGAGAGATTGAGTGCTTATGATGGGGTGGTACTTGTGAATTTTATGAAGCAAAAAAACTTTATTAATGATTTTTTTAGGTTGTAAAGTTGAGAATCTTTGTAATGCATTAAATTTTGTGTATTTTAGCATTTTTCAATAACTGCAAAAAAGCTATATTTTTGAAAATTCCAACTCCAAAAATCTCAATATAATACTTAACATCGAAAATACAGTAACTCCATAAATATTCAACTTCCTCACCAAATCCTCATTTCTATCCATTGAAATTTAATCAATCCTCAACAATTTCAAACTTATCTAAATCCATCTTATTGCCCACAAAAGAAAACGAAAGAGATAATTATGGATCAGTAAGATTAAGTGAGATTTAATGAAGTTCTAAGGAAATGAAGGCAAGCAAATGTTTGAATGAACAAAACAAAAAAAAAGTTTTCATTCTCTCGATAAATTTCTTTTTCCGTCCATTGCGTGTCTTAGTCTAATCCAAGAAGAATACGCAAATTGTGAATTTGAATGTGAGCTTTGCGTGTTGGTTAAACTATTTTCTTACATCCTGCTTTTAGATCTTTTTTGTTATCGATACGAATTTGTTTTTACTTTTTTTGTCAATTTATCCTGGTTAGGAAAGCTCATCTCTCATTTGCTGTTAGAGAAACTTTAATATACAAAAAATTGATTAAAGCATGGAAAGAGAAATGCTTTTTTAATTGAAAATGCAAAATAAAAAAAATTGGCAGTAAATTAAATTCGAGAAAGTTGTTTGTTGAATATTTATAAATTGATGATGAGTCAAATGCAACCTAATAGGAAGTACCTGCAATTTTTATTGGCTAATTGTTGGAGAAAAACATTTAATATGCAGTTTATTGAGATTCATACATGATGACATACATGATGATTTTTGCAAGTGTAGTTAACTCTGGAGGAACTAGCAAAAGCGTTTAAACATTCTTATTTCACAGAAAATTCTTCAATTTTTTGTCATTGTCAAGTTCAATTTCGTAGAATTTTTTTCAAATGTCAATTCCATAAAACAAGATTTTTCAGTTCCACAAAAGCATTTCTAAGTTCTTTGAAAAAAGATACAAGTAATTCAAGCATAAATGAATTCTAGGAAGAAGACGTACAAAATAAATTTGAGCTTCCGTTTTGATTTCTGACTAACTCAATAAGGATGTATCTTGATGTCAGCATGCCTTAAGACTCTTCAGGAAATTACACACATTCTGACTCCTTGCTGTGATATTTTGAGAATTTCACAAAGAAAAAGAATGTGTTTGATTCTTAGAAATTGAGTTGTTCCAATTCTCGAAAATGTTTGTTACTGAATAAGTTTCTAAGTTTGATAGTTTAGGGATATTGATGGTTATATTTGAATTATTAGTATAGAAAATTTGTCATACTGAGATGTTTGTCATGAAAGTTTTACAAAAATAAAAATTTGTCTTAATATTCTTCATCATTTTCGAAAAATGGGAGGATCAAGATTGTTTATGAGTTATCTGTTCCTGAAAATTTAGTAGAATTGATTTCATAAAACAAGAAACTTCTATAAATAGCATGAAAACGTCACAAACTCTGAATCATACTCAAATCCTACTCAAAACTATTTAAATATAGATATTTCCATAAAATTTAGATTGTCGCAAATTTATCACAAAAGAAAGCATCATTTTAGTCCATTTAGAGATGTTTATAAAAACACCTTTAAAATATACAAGGAAATCTTGTGTTTTTGCATGTTTAAACCTCTTCATTGATCCAGCAACACCACAAAAAATATTAATCACATGAAAACAAATTTATTACAACCAAATCTGCTACTTCCTCGAAATTAAAAAATATAAAACGTAAATGAAGCTTGCAACGAAGAGAAAGAGCAAAACAAAGTAGAAGAAAAAAAAAATGTTGTGCAATATTTGCCGTGCTACACTTTCATGATTACCTACTGAGAAAGTTGATAGAGCACCAGACACTCGACACAAAAGATCTCAAAAATAATATTTTTTGCATGTCACTCAGACGCATTACATCTTGCATAATTTGTAAGCATTGACGATGTGTGTTGGATATTAGAAGATATGGATCAGCTATATATTATTTATAATAATCCATAGAGTGAAAGGCATTGCTTTTTATTACCGCCTTCTCTCATGTTATTTTTTAAAAGTTGTTTTTTGGCACTTTTTGTGCAAAGAGAGGTCATTTAACTTGTTTTAAATACCGACCTGCTATTTAGTCTAATTGAATAATTACATGCGTCTTGGCAAACGCTTGCTGGTTTGGACTAGATTGCGACAAAGTATTTATTTACTCTTGTTTTATTTAATGTAGAACGACGGTCAAAAAAAAAATTTTTTAAATGTGACTTAATTTAAAAGTGTCTCAAGGACGTTGCAGGTATTTTAATTGAGTGGGAATTGTTGATCCTTAATGGAATGGAAAGGAATTTTTTTGGACATTGACAATTTTTTTTTGTTTGATGTAAAAAAAAATAATGAAGGTTGAAAAGTTGAATTATAGCTAATTAATGGTTTAGACAGCTTCTGGTACTCAAAATATTCTTAAAGTTTATTTTTAATTATATGTTTAAATACTGCCTAACATACCTGACATACACTTTTGATTATGGCTTATTATGCTCAATATTTACAAATAATTGTGTTAACATAAACCAAAATGAAATGTTTGGAATTTTGCAATACAAAAAGTCCATTTACGTATCTTTCACCTTCTACCTTTCCCTTTTTTGGGTGATATGACAAGCTTGTTGGTCACATTGTCAATAAAAAAGAGAAGTGATTAAAGGGAATTTTATATTCACGTAGATAGGTTGAAAATTATTTAATTACGGTGCTTATCAATCGCTAATTGCCAATTAAATTTGTAATTAATTTTTCTGGGAAAATTTTTTGAAGGATCAGATAAAAAAATTTATGAATCAATGAATTTGAATATTTCAATTAGACTGATGATTAATGAATTGAAATTAAAATTAAATTTGACCAAAAATTCATGAGAATTCGGAATCAATGTTAATCTGATAGCTTATGGATTATTGACACGCACGAGCTATTGAATTAATTTCTGTGTTTGATGTTTAATTGTTCTGGTTAAAAATGACCAATTCTGTGAAATCTATTTATATATTGTGTCTTTTTCGAAATTTCAAATTATTTATTTCATATTAATTGCTTCGTGGAAAAAGGTATTAAAATGTATAAATTATTTTACACCCACTTTTTAAATATTCATAAAAGTTGCATATTTTTAATACGCATATGAAAAATTAACAATTTCGATAAGTGCTTCCGCATTTTGCCAACATTTTACATGATTGCTTCATATTGCATATCAATTATCAGCAATTTTAACACAAACAGCTTGTTATATCAAGTTGTTAAGAAAAATTGCTGCAATAATAACACAATCTTATAAATTTGATTTTTCTTTTTGAATCTCATGAAAACCATACAAACCACTTTACAAAAAGATTCAAATTTCAAGGACAAGTTACATTCTCAAAAAGACGTTGAATTTCATTCCAATTTCCATTCAACAAGACCTGCAACAAGATATTCCATTAAAACTTAAGATTTATTTTCAGTCTCTTAATATCGTCACATTATATCCAATTTATGCATTTCACTGAACAAGTGTGTCACTTTAGTATTTTTAAATGTTTATCAAAAGATACTTCAATGTCGATTTGGAAAGTGAAATGGATGTAAAGTTTGAAAATATGACCTTCAGAGATGACAAAAATTGAGAAAATTTATTTATTGATGGGATCTTTTTTCGGAAATAGCTGAAATTTTTGAAAGTGCGTCAGTCTGATGCCAAATCTAACTAGAAAGATCTAAAATTTAAAATTCTCCGTTTTTTGATTCAAATCCTAAGAATCTTTGAGAATTTTTTGAATTTCTCTCAAAGATCTTCAATTCAAACCCAGACAACCCCCCAACCATCAAATAAAATTATCGAAATATCAAAATAAAATTTCTCAAAGGACATTCATATCAAAACCAAATAAATAGAAATGATAAACATTTTAAGGTAAACATTAACTTTACCATTCATGTGAAATTGTGCTGAATGAACGACATGATGTTTAAAGAGGTACAAGTGCTCTACAGAATATTTAATTTATCGTTGACATTGCAAGTTCTATCTCTTCTTACCTTACAAAATTCAGCATTTTTTTGTACCTTTTTTATTTTCCGGTTGTGGATGCTTGTGCTTTTCACTGCTTTGTTCTATTTGGAAAACGATAGAAATAAAGAAGAAGCATAAACAAGTTGGAGGATTTGAAGAGGAAAATAGTTTAAAATAATGGAATTTTTCTCACATTTAATGTGTTCTTATCTTGACAATTTTTTTGGTGTCTTATTTTATGGAATGTGAAAGACTTGAAATGTTTACTAATTTTTTTGAAATTTAAGGAAGCTGTAATTGAGGGTTTTTAAAGGAATGTTGAAAGGTTTTATATTCTTGAAAAATTGCGAAAAATTTAATGTAGTGTCATTAAACTTTAAATTCAAATCTACAATTTTAATGTTTAAAAGTTGAACAAATCTAATTTAAATAAAATCATAAAAAGTTAAAATTTTCATTAAAATAAAGAATTCATTTACTTAAGCTTGCATAAAACAGAAGTAAAAATAAACAAATCTTAACATTAAAGTTTTAAAAGTAAAAAAAAAATGAAAAACAAGAATCAACAAATCAAAAAGAAATGCAAACAAAAGTTTGAAGAAGAAAAGAAGTGCAAAATAATTTTTCAAATGAGAAAGAAAATTAAAATTGATCTATTGTGTTCCTTGCAAGTTTATTCGAGTACTTAAAAAAAATAGAAAAGGAAATAAATGGGAAAAGTTTAGCAGTTTCTGTCAAATAAAATGAAAATGGATGCAGACACAAAGGAAATTTTAATGCATTTCTGATGAGTTTTGAATTGAAAGTTTTTGAGTAAAATTGAATTATTTTTTTTTTTAATCTTAAGAATTTCATTTCAAGAAAATTTCTTCTTTTTGAATTTTTTTTTTTTTGTATTTTTTATGAAAATCCCTTTGAATCCGTCATTACATAAATGTCATCAACCTTCTTATAAGATTATAACTTTTTATTATTCTTTAAAAATTTTTTTATGCTTCTTTTCCAATTTTCAATTCTTTGCTTTACAATTGCCATAAATCCAACCATTAAGCATAATTCAATATCTAATAATCCACTTAAAAGTAACCAAAACTACTCATAAATTCCACTTCAAAACTTAATTTTTAAAGCAGCACTAGATTTCAAAATTATCATGAGAACTGCACTTAAATAGATAGAGAGTCAATTTTATGATGAAAATTTTTTCTGATTCGACATTTCTGCTCGCCTCATTAATTTTCAAGGATTTTTTGCAGTTTTCTTGTGCATTAATGCACATAAATTTTATGGATAAAAAGTGAATTGGACACACAGATACTATTTATAAATTTATTGTCATACTTTATGGTGCAATTTAATTGCATTTATTATCATAGCTTATAAGTTATGACTTGATGTTGTTACGAAGTTTCTGGTCAATTGAATAAGGGTATCAATGTCCAATTTATGATTTAAATTTGAGATTTTATGTGCAATAAAAAACGTTGGAATATTGAAGAATTGAGTAAGGAAATTTTGATGGTCCATTAAAAAGAGTTTAGAGCTTATTAAAAATTATTGTAGCACCAACCCGAATAAACATTGAGTATGCTCAGTTTTTTGAGCACGCTACTGAGTATGCTCAAAAACACTGTTTTACGTGCTCAGCTGAGTACACTCACTTGAGCATACTCATAAGTATACTCTGAACATACTCATAAAAAAAATAAAAATATATTGATGAGCATGTTCAACTGAGTATACTTATGAGCATACTCAAAATATTGCTCCACGTACTCAGCTGAGTACACTCACTTGAGTATACTCATGAGTATACTCTGAATATGCTCAATAAATTGTTTCAAAAATTAAATGAGCACGTTCGATTGAGTATGCTCATGAGCATGCTAAATTGTAGAAAATCGAGTATGCTCATCTTGAGTATACTCTTGAGTACGTGCTGAGTACACTCAAAAAAAATTCTCTCATTAGACTATTACGTGCTCATTTTGAGTATACTCTTGAGTATACTCTGAGCATGCTCACTAGAATTCTTAAAAATTCTTTGATTTTTAAAATTTTCTCTAAGTTTTTGAGTATGCTCATGAGCATGCTAAATTTTAGAAAATCGAGTATGCTCATCTTGAGTATACTCTGAGCATGCTCACTAGAATCCTTAAAAAATCTTTGATTTTTAAAATTTTCTCTAAGTTTTTGAGTATGCTCATGAGTATGCTCAAAAATTTTGTGATATTTTTATATACTTCACAAGTGAAAGATTCAATTAATATAAATATTTTTTTGGGAATTATGACTTTTAAGCATGTTAAAAGTCTAATAAGACAATATGAGACCCGTTTTAGAGTATTTTACATATATAATAATTTATATGTGCCTTTTGCCAAAAATTATTATATAGGTAAAAAGTAGCAGTGGCGCAACGGTTAAGGTGAAGGTCTCAACAGCAACAGAGCGGTCATGGGTTCGAATCCAGGTAAAATCAAAAATTTTCTAAGTTTCATTTCAGATTTACTAATAAATAAAATTTATCCTAAAACAGTACAAATGCTACAGATTAATAAAAAATATTCCAAAAATGTGAAAAAGTATAAAAAAATATTTATTTTTTAAAATTTTGATCGATTATTTGAGTATACTCAGAGTGTACTTATGAGCATGCTTAATGAGTACACTCATGAGTATACTTATGAGCATGCTCAATTGTATGCAATTAGTATGCTCTGAGTACACTCAATGAGTATGCTCAGAGTATGCTCAAATGACGTGCTCAAATGCGTAAAGTAGTGCGATCAAATTTTGTATGAATGAGCATGCTCAAGTGAGTATACTCAGCCAAAAGTTGAGCGTACTCTGAGCGTACTCTTTGTCTATTCGGGCAAATTAGCACAATTTCGTGATTTTAAGCTTATTATGACACAAATAATGGAACGTCATGTTCTTATTGTAAATGCATGACGACATTAGCAAAGTATTTCAAAAATGGCACTTCAGCTTAATTACAAACAGGGGCGTAGCCAGAAATTTTTTCTGGAGGGTCCAAATTTTTTTCTTGTATGGAAGAAAAAATTTTAGGAGAGGACCAAATGCCTTTTTCCCTAAAAAACCATAGCAAAATGAAGAAATTTTTTCTTGAAGGGAGGATCCGGACCCCATTGGACCCTGCCATGGTTACGCCTCTTATTATAAGCATTCATCCTTAACTGCTCGTATTTTTAATTCATTTTTCAAACAAAATCTTCTTAATTGCCACTTTTGATGTCATTAGAAATTTCTAATTCATAAAATACTTTATAAGATTCTGATATAACTTCCTTACGCCTAATCGAATGCTCTTAACAAGCTTTATATGCAAATAAAAGGAATTTCCATGAATTAAATAAATATCAAAGGTTGATATTGCAAACTGTTGTCAAGTTGTTCATTACCAAGAGGCCGAGAGTAAAAGAGAATTTGTGGCTGCTTTGAAGACATTGAAAATGAAATTTTGTCATGGCGATAATTTTTCTGCTTCTGCTTTAGAAATTAAAATAAAATTTTGTTGATAAAAAATATGTAATTTTCTTAAACCTTTGAGATGATTTTTTTTTTTGTTAATTCAATGGAATGAGAAATCTAAAAAAGGTATCAAATACTAAGGCAGCAGCATTCTAAATTTAAAATTAAAATTTCATTTGAAAACTTCAGATCAAATGAAAAATGTCTGTAGGACTGAAAAAAGGTTGAAAATTATAAAATAAATTAATTCTAAAAATATCAAGTAAGAGAAATTTTTTAAAAAATATCCACACGTACCACCTTGACAGCAATCACGATTGCCTTACTTCTCACAATCAGTGATTATTAATCGATCTCTTGTTGCTCATTAAATGTTAAAAACTTCTTTTCGGAAGTGGAAAAAATTTATATTGCATTCATAATGACTCTCATGCACAGTTGCAATTTAAACTTTTTTTTACACGGTAAAATGAATCTGAACAGTTGGTGTGTAGTACATGGAAAGGAATGTAATAAGTAGAAAATTTCCTTTCTTCTCATTCGATCCATAAGAATGTTCATGTACTTGGAATGCAAGGCTTCTACACTTTATGCTTGAAAGCATCTTGTGAGTCATAAATGGTGAAACTTTATATCCTTTAAAGTTTTCTTTTATCTTGTAAGCTTACTTGATGTTTGAGTAATTATTGAAATGTTATAGATAGGAGGTAGTTTTAGTTTCTAGAATAATGAGCAGTTTTGGATAGAAGATACTTTTAATGGCGTCATTATTATGTAGTTTTGAATAGTTTCTTAAGGATCTGGTTGAGACACTATTTTATGAATTTTTAAACAAAAATTAAATAAAATCAGACAATTAGGGGCCGTTCATTTATTACATTACGCAATAAATGGCTTTTTAGACCCCCTCCCTCCTTGTTACACATAGTTACAATTTTCAACCTCCTGCCCCCCTGAACGGTTCAAAATCCCCTTCCCCCTAAAATGCAAACGTACTAGGTGAATTACCCCTTAAAAAATTCCTGTTTTTGTACAAAAAAGTCAGTTTCACTTGACAGGCTAGTCATCTACATAAATTTAAGCACTGTCCTCAATTATTTACATTTATGCGCAATAGTTTTAATCCATGCTCCATTTTCAAGCTTAAAGTGTAAAAGCCTTACACGATCCAACATTTTTCCACGAAAAACTAGAGCAAGTACATTCACATCCAGCACGTTCACATACAACACAGTGTTTCATTTTTAAATCATTGATACATAAACATTAAGAAAGCTGTAGCAACGAATGACGCTTTATGTTGCATAAAATTGCATTTTCCTGCATATGCATTCTATCCGTTATTAATGCTTCTTGTAGGAAGGAAATAAAAAGAAAAATATTTTCACTGCACGAATTACATTACATGCTGTTTTCCTCCTTTCATCCATTCTTCATTATTCACTCCTTCTTTTTATAGATTGCATGCTTTATCATTCTTTCCCTCATACCTGTTGCACTTATGGAAAGTGCTGAGACTTCAGCTGAATCATCATCAGCAGAAGCAGAGAGAACGAAACGATCTGGGTTAGCACCAATCGGTGGAGTGATTCAGGTAAGCGAAGAATTTTATAGATTGTATGGCGACGGAAGATAAGCTAATGTAAAATCATAAATTTAGTCACTTCAAAAGAGCGCATTCAGTGCATCAGCATCATTATCACAAGGAAGTGCAAGTGGAGTAGCTGGTTTATCAGGTGCATCATCAGGAGGATCTGGTCACGGTGCTGATGTTCATGTACACACATATGGACATGATTATGATGAACATCACGTAAGTTGAAAATTTTTCTTTTATATTTTCTGAGGTTGAAGAAAGTTTTTATGAATGCAGCTAATGCATGATGTAGCTAGAGCTTTTTATAGAAATTTTTCATTTTTTTGTGAAAAGCTGGTTACATCTCTGATGCTGCATGTAATGCTAAAAAATTTAAACTACATTATGTAAATGGAAATGTTTTGTGATTCTTGAAAGAAAAATGTAAAAAAATTGTAGAAAATTTAAATTTTATGAAAATTCCTTTTATGCATACTTAGAAAAAAATTTTGAGGGTATGTCTAATTATAGTTATTGAAATTTTGGATTAAATTTTGACATTCTAACGATTAAATTTTAACAAAATTAAGTAAAGCATGATTAATTAAATTTATCATTATCAAATTTTGTAAATCAACTATAAATCAGAAACAGTAATCAACAAACAAAATTTACAAAATGATTCAATGATTGCAATTTTGTTAATAATTGAAAATTCTAATCAAAATTGTCGAATATTACTGAATGTTATTAATTAAAATTTTTGACATGAACACATGAATTTTAATTAAATGATTCAATGATCAATGTATTCAATATATGGTTACATATAATTTAATGATGATTGAAATAGTTCATGTGTTTCGAAAATTATGTGCATTGAAAACATTCTATGAATTTAGAAAATGATGCTTAATAATAAATATACAACAACCCCAACCCCCAACCCCTTCCAAATAAAATTTAATTTAACAAATATTTTCATAATCCAAGAAAATTTATACAAATAATTTAAATGATATACACATGAACATGCCGCATGTGCTTACAACATATGTACAAAAAAAATTATTCAACCTCCTATCCCCACTTGATGAATACATTCAATAAAACATTTTCTCATCTCATAACATTTTCAAAATGTGCGTTTTTGAATCATGAATAAATTCTTGGTATATTACTCATATTGTCAAGTTTCAAGTTGTCATGGCATTTTCTCGTCGATGTTCTTCTTGCATTATTATTATTCAAAACAGTACAAAACGAGACTGCGTTAAGTGGTGGATGGGATTTAAAATGGGTTGTAAGTTCAAGTTTTCTAATAAAAATTATTGAGAGCTTTACAGTAGTTGTTGACAGTCTAAAAATGTCTTTTATTCCTCACCCCATCAATCCACCGACTACAAATCTGTCTCTACCTCGTGCAAACCTTTCCACAGCACGTAACTCATGATCATAACATTTTTTAATAAATAAATGTAAACATTTATAGACTAAGAAGACAAATATGTTAAAACTCTGAGCAAGCATCAACATCGTTTGTTATTAAAAAAAGAAAAGTTCTTTAAAGTAAGCCACAATCACGCAAAACCTTGTCGTGTGAGAAAATTATTTTTTAATGAAGCAACTGTGTACTGAAAATGTTCAAGTTTTGAAGAAATTTTCCAAAATGTTTTAGCTTAAAAGCATCATGCGTAACTAATAAGGGTACGTTCACTTATTACGTAGCGTTAAAATTTAAATAACCCCCTCCCCCCAGAAAAAAAATCAGCTCTGATAACAATAGACCGTAACAAACTCTCAGACCTTCCCTCCCCTCTCAGAGCATTACGTAATAAGTGAACGACCCCTAAGTGATTTTACTCAAAAAGATTATAAAATAGGAGGACATAGTTGGGAGTGATTGTAATTAAAATTTTAGTGAAAATTGTTCTGAAACAAATCCTGTAGCGTCTCATATTTATCGAGAAAAACTTTATACTGAATTATGCTAAATTGTTAATGCTGCTTATTATCATATCTTTAAAAAAATTCAGAAATGAAATTCGATAAATTTTATTGTAATTAAATAAAAAGATGAGGAGATAATGAAAGGCATTAAGCAGGTAGTGTCCGTAAATGATGAAAATGAATTTGGAGGTTATTGTTGTCATTCTTGTCCGATAAGCACAATTTTCATCGTAATAATGACTCTTTAGAAACAGAAATCCCTTCCTCACTAATAGATTAAATAAAAAGATTAATTACTTTATCGTCAAAAAAATTTGCTTCTTACGTCAAAAAAAGAAGAAACATTTTATTTGTTGAATTAATTGGATTAAATTTCATTAAGGATATCTATTTGCCTAAAGGCTTGTGACTGAATGGAAGATAAATTAAGGTTTCCCTAGTAACCAAAATCGACCTAATGTATTCCATTCATGTTCCTAAGGAAGGTCAATGTAATACATATGGAATACTTTGGTTATATGGGTTGTGGTTAAATTGGTTTCTTGGACTGAACATTTGTGGTTTTGAAAGGATTTATAAATTTGTGTAGATTGGAATTTTGTGGTGTGAGCTTGAATAAGTCTATTAAGTCCTACATTTTAAATGATTCTAAAGAAATTTTGATTGAATCAAAAGAAACCCACAAGCTTTATTTACCATCAATTAAATTCAAATTAAAATAAATACCAGGAAGAAATAAGACTAATGGCGACTTTAGCACTGCTATCTAAGCTCTAAAGTAAATAGCATCATTTATATTTACAAGTATTTCAAAAGCTCCTCACAAAAAAAGCTTAACTTTTAAATCTTTTCATAGCTAAAAATTCCCTCACAAGTGCGTCGTTGAAATATTTCCTCAAATATCATTTACAGCTTCTTTCTATACCATTCAAATATTCATTGAAAATCGGATGACATGGGAGAAGCTTCTTCCTTTCTCTGCCTAAAAATGGAATATATATAATGTCAATAATATTATGTCGCCTGAGTGTCTGTGAATAAATCATTAAATTGTATTGAATTGCTGATAATTTTATTTTTGTATTGAGAAAAAAACGTGAATGAATTTTTATTTGAAATTATATGTTTATGAAGAGAATAATTTCACATTTGTGGCATTAAAATTCATAAAAATGTTTCTCCAACTTTTGATGATATTATTGAAAATTTGAAATTCCATGCATGTTTAAAAGTCAACATAATTCACATGGAAAACAAAAAATTAAAATTCAATATCAAAATCACCTGTCAACACAAAAAGTCAGCATGAAATGAACTACAATAGGAAAGAAAATTGACGTATGCAATAAAAAGAAGCAATTTTTTTAATAACACGTAAAATATTTTATTGCTTGATAGCAACAATCGATGTAAAATTTCTAAACGTGTTCTTGATAGCTTTGACCTTGTCACAATCTCTTTTGACACTTTTATTGAGTTTTTCTTTAGATTTTATTTTTTTAACTTTTAAACTTTGAAATTGATTGACTTGAAAATATGTTTAGGCATCTAACAAAAATTTGAAAATTTTAAGTTTTGATTTTTTTTAAATTGTATGAATCAATGCGGTTTCCTAGTAAATATCCTAGTAAGGGGCCGTTCTTTTATTACGTAACACAATAACGGTCATTTTTCAAAAAAGAACAATGGGATTCTCAGAAATTCTATTGTTTTGTTCTTTCTCTAACACCCCCCCTCTCTCTGCGTTACATAATAAGTGAACGTCCCCTAAATTAAAATTATTCACAATACAAAAGTCAAACAAAGAAAAAATTCAATTCCAAACATTTAGAATTAAGTACTAAAATCCCTCTGCGAAAATCCATCAAAAAGTCAATCTCATAATACCCAAGGTCGTAATGTCAAATACCTGTAAAAATCTCAGCATATTTACTTTGCATAATTGTTTCTAGGAACCAGAATGATTGTATAATGTAAACAAACAGATTGTACATAACCCCAAAGGGATGTTTTCCTTCAAGTTTTGTAACTTTTTTTATGCAATATAATAACGAGTATTAGAGTACATAAATAATTCAAATGTTTGCAAGTTTAATGGCACGTGTTTTGAAGCATTGAAGTTTATGATACTTTTGAGCATTAAAAAATGCTGTTTTTAAGTGAAATTTTAGAAAAATTTGTGAAATTATTAAGAAATTCTAAATTTTTAAAACGGCAACAAAATAAAATAAATTTAAAAAAAATACCTAATTAGATTCTAAAAAAAATCTAAATTAACTATTTAAGTTTAATAACCAAAAGTCAGCAATCTACCAAAAAAGAAAGCAATAAATTCCCTAAAAAATTTCCACAAATTTCAATCACAATCATCATCATCTAGTAAAAATTCCCAATCATCATTTTCATTCATACAAATCAGACCAATTCAAAAGCGCTTCAATTTAAATGAAAAAAATTCTCAGAACTCCTCACTCAACATTCAATGACATTTTGCTGTTCTTACATGTGACAATATCACATGTCATGAATATAAAAACTTCATATCTGTAGTCATTTCCATTTGCTAGCATATTTTAATACCTAACATTTGAAATCATTTGATTCCCCATTTTCTCACGCTGTGTTGTTCTTTTCAGGACTCAAAAGGTTTTGATGGATGGTCTTTGAAGAAATCTATCCTTAATACACTTTTACAAGCTGTAAAGGCAATCGCCGGTGGTGTAACGACATTACAAGGACAACTTATCAAAGGAAGTGGTTATTTGGTCACACAAAAGGGAAAGGTGAGTGACTTGCTGCTGAGTTTTTGGCGTGTAAGGAATTTTTTAATTAATTTTTCCTTTGTTTGTGATTTTTTTCAGCTCATTCAATCAGGTGGTGATGCTGTCACAAATGCTGGTAAAAATATTGTTTCTTCAGCTCATTTGATCAAGCCAGAACATGATGCTGGACATGGATACTCAGCTGGTGGATCATTCGGAGGTTCAATTGGAGGGTAAATTTTATATTGACTTATACTTTGGGGCCTCGACATTAGTTGACTCGATTTGAGTATTTTTTTTCCGTAAATAAACAATTACTCAAATCGAGCCCCTTCCAGAAATTTAAAATTAGAATTTTTGGAAATTTCATTTGATTTTTATAATTTTTAAACCCCTAAAAATAATCAAAAAAAAAATCATAATTTTCCAGTGGATTGGGACAAGCCATCGGTAACTCGCTCGGAGGATTAACAAAGACAATCACAAGCTTATCAGCTGGATCATCAAGTGGAATCACAAGTGCCTCAGGTGCCTCATCAGCTGGATCATCATCACATGGAAGCAGTGGACATTCAAGCAGCAGTGGACACTCTGACAGTGGATACACATCACATGGAGATTGTAAGTATTGAAAGCCATTTTTTTTGTTTTTTTCGTGTCGTACACTTTTTTCCATAACCAAATCACACTTGAAACTGTGAGAATGAAAAAAAGAGAAAAGTTTTCTCAGAAAAAGAAGAAAAAAAAATCGAAAAACTTTATCTCGAATAGATGCAGCCATCGATCATGGTCATGGAGTTACATATACAAACTCATTCGACAACTATGACACGAAACCAGTTACATACGAATCGTATGGACCACCAAAATCTACAGTTTCACACATTGAACAACCACATGCTATTTACGGTACTCCTGAATATAATGGTGAGAATTGATTCCGTTGTCATAAAAGCTTGCTTTTTTTTATTGATGCACCATATTAATTCTTTTCCTGACAACTTTTACCCGACATAACAATCTGACTGTAATAGGATTTAATACTCTCATCATAACATTATCCGTTCATTTCGTTCCTTTTTTATTTTTTCCCATTATCATCCTGAAAACAAGATCTCAATTCCCTTTTATTTTTTTATGTGGAGTAAATTGATATTTTTAGCACAGAACATTTTCATTGGAATCAATGTTTTCACTCTGTGAGCAATACATACACTCTTTTTTCTGGGAAACATGCAATGGCAAAATGCTCAAAGTTAGGGCTGTTAAATAATCATTTTCTGTGGATTTAGGAAGAATTTGTTGATACAGAGGTGTTGAAGGCTTACTACATGAGAATGAATATTTTGATGAATTTATTTTTAGAAAGGATTATTACATTGTGTGATAAAGTACCTAAGGGGCTTGATATGTTCTCAATAACTCAATGATGTGTTGTTCCAAGCATGGATTTTTTTATCTACAATTTAGTTGTAATTTTGAGTATATTGTTGATATTTATAGCCGCTAGCTATATTTTTTAAAGATGTTTAAAATTCACAAAACACTTCAAAATAATTTTTGATTATTAATTCCAGAACAGGGGTTGACACAATTTTTAAGAGAGCATTAAAAAATTTAAAACAAAATTGACTTTTTACTTTTCATAACCTTTTTCTCATCCAGAATTTAATTTCTTTTTTTTGCTTATAACAAATATATATTCCTATAGTCAAGATTCAAATTAAAAATCCAAATAAAATAGAATTTAAAATTCACATCAAAATTTTAAAGTAATTTCAAACATTTAATTCAATCTATTTAAACGTTGCATCTCTTAAAACATTTTTATAAGAACTCTTTTAAATTAAAAACATTCATTCTATCTATAATTTAATTTGTGTTTTCTTCTTTCATGTCTCGCACATATCGCGAGATCTCATTGAATTTTAAAGGATTTATTCAATAAATGAATTTAAAGATGTCGTCAAAATTGTTGTCACGATGAGACGAAATTTTTATTCAAGATGTAAACAGATTACAACTTTTTCTTCAATAAGGCTGAATAAAGAGACATTTGGATGATTAAATAAGAATGTAGGGGAAATAAGTCGAGAAAATTCTAAGAATGATTTTTTTTTTATCGTAGGAAGTATCAAGGTCCTTTTTAATTTAATTCTTTGTCTGTTTGTGAAATTTTCTCAGGTATTTTTTTTATAATGTGAACAATGATTTTTGTGGCTCAGTTCACAGAATAATTTATATCCATTGGCGTTTTAGTTCGTGGAAAATTTTCATTAAATTGTTGATTTCTAAGAATTTAAAGAACTGAATTTAACTTTATGACAATATTTTACTGCAAAAATTATTGCAGTTCCAATCAATATCATTACTTTCTGCTAGATCGAACTTCTTCAGAAGTCTAATAAAATATCAAAAAAATATCTCTCACCCTAGAGCTCTGTCTTATGATTTATCATTGACATCAAAAATAAATTAAATTCTCAAGAGAAAATAATAATTTTAAAATCCCTCGAAGACTAAGTTTAAATTGCAGACTGTGAAACACAAAAGCTTATAAATACACAATTCCTTCTCTCCTTTGTATCTCCTCAAGCGTGAAAGCTTCTTTTTTATTTTAAAATGCTGTTTTCAACACATTTTAATGAAATTATGTGGAATTAAAAATGAAAATTTAAAAGATCCATTTGTGGGTTTATTTTGTGTGGGAATCGATTTATTTTTTGGTCATTTTTAATTGGTAAAAAAATATAAGTTGAAATGTAAAAAGGACGGTATTTGTGGTGAAAAATTATAAATCTGGTGATTGTAAAGAGGATTGAAAGATAATTATCATTATGAAAATTTTAATGAATCATTTTGGAATGAATAATTTTAAGATAAAAAGTTGGCCATTAAAAGATTAAAAGTTGCTTGATTTTCTGATAAAACGAATTTTAATTTGATTCAATTTTTAAGCTTACTTTACTGTACTTTAAATGAAAATTATCAACAATTCAAATAATATAATTTAGCAAAAAATGCCAAAATGTGGAAAAAATTCTTATTTTTAATCATTTTTCATAAAAAGTCACAAAAGATTTTGACAATTTTAACCCTAAACTCTTCACAAAATTTCAACTTTTCCGCAAATTTAACTTTACTTTTCTTTTCACTCTTTGAAAAACTTTCCACCTTCTGCTTCCATTCACTGCACTACTTCCGTTGTATTATGCTTAATGTCAGAAAAACTGAGACAGAAAAATTCATTTTCAATTTTCTCTCAAGCTTCCCAAGAATGTCAATGCTCATCAAGTTTTAATTTCTTTTGTCTGATCTGAGCTTTTGCAATAGATTCAATTTATACAGATTGCAACTACAAAGAAGTTTTCCAATGAAAATTATTTGATTTTATTTTTTCAAAAAGAGTTTAAGTAAATTATAATTTTAAATTTTTTTAAAAAAATAAACTACCTACCTAAATTTGAAAATTTTTAAAAAATTTAAATTAAAATATTTAAAAAAATTTAAATTAAAATTTTTAAAAAATTTAAATAAATTTCTTAAAAAATTTAAATTGAAATTAAATAAAAATACCTTTTTTTAAAAATACCAAATCTCAGATCTAGTTTTACATTTCTATCTTCTTTTATATTTCTATAAGCTATTGTACACGGCAAAACACTTTTTTATATTTAATTTAATTTGCATACATGCGTAATATTCAAACTTCAAAGACTTCTTATTTTCATCCCTTTTTCCTATCGCTATGTATTGAAATATTTTGTAAAGGATCAATAAATCCAATTTGAATGAATAAAAGATCCAATAGTCCGAATAAAGTCAGCAGGGATTCGGGATTTTTCAATCAAAACTTCGTTTTCTTGATTTATGTATGGGAGTAGGAGGGATGGTTGAAAGTGATGTGTATTATTTGAAATTTGAGTTTAAATACTCTATATTTAAAGGCTTTTTAAGGTTTAAGATATGGTTAAAATATTTTTAAAAATTTATTCAAATTTTCTATCTAATTTGTATTTTGAAAAATAAAAGAATTAAGAATTGAAAATTGTAAAAATTCAATTTTTAAAGTTGAATTAAAGCCGATAAATAAAACTTACTATATTTTTAAAAATTAAAAAAATTTTAAAAAAATAAATTAAATATTTTAAAGAACCTTAATTCAAAAAGATTCATAAATTTGATTTCAAAAATATTAGTTCAATACTTTTCACAATTTTCTCCAACATATTGAAAGTATTCAATCCAAAAAGACACCAATAATGAATATTTCCCAAAACAAGAAAAATTTCCATACGTAGCTGTCAGTAAGTTATTGAGTGATTGACCTTATCTAAAGCAGACTTCAAAGAGAATTTTCCCATTTGTCCGAAAATCCTTTAAAAGATTTTTTTCAAGGTTTTTACCAGCAGATCAAATACCCTTGAAATGAAATGAAAATGAAGTAAAATAATGTTTTTATCATCTCCAAGAAGACATAAGGAATGGACTCAAAGATCAAAGGTTAGGGATTGACATTGAAGAGAAATTTTTTCCTTATCGAAAAATTGTTAAGCTTTTTCTGTTTGTCTTAACAGACAGCTGTAATCATTAAGCTTAATAATCATCTTCGTGGAATCTTTAAGAGTACAAAAAGAAGGTCAAAATGGGTAATAAATTAGAATTGTTCCTTCCTATGTCTACCATGAAAAGCATGTACTTTAAAAAAATGTTCAACTCACAATTTCACATCCACAAAATGTGCCTACAACATTACTTTTTCCAGATCATTTCATTCTTTTTCGTCAGAATATTCTCGGGGAAAATTGAGAATGGATGTAAAGTTCATTCATATGGAACTCATTTCATTCACATGGGATGTAATTTTGTTGAATGAGATGTGTAAGTTAGACTTGAATTTATGATTTCTCAGAGGGGTTATGTATGCAGTTATGGGTTGGAATTGTGAGAATTATTGTTCTATGACTGAATATTAGTTGTAATTTGTGGATGTTGTCTTGAGGGAAATTTTCGAATATGTGTAGTTTTGGTGATGATGTTTTCACATACCAAATGTGATATGTTTGAAAAATTTGAGCATCAATTGAACCAGAATTGATCAGATGATTTACTGTATTCTATTAAAAAGCAGTAAATGAAAAGTTCACAGAATATTAAATGTAGCACAAGAATATAGAGTCATAATGTTGCATTGATGTTGCGTTAGTGTCACAGCAACAAAGAAAAAAATAAAATTTGTTTTAAAGCCCATGATGTGAAATATGTTCAACTTGCTTTGTTAAAATGTTGATTCGTTCGAAAATGTTGGGTCGTTCACTTATGACGTCTATCAAAAACTTGGATTTTTAGACCCCCCTTTCCACATCATAAGCGAACGACTCCTTATTCACATTCACTAATTTTTTATTTGAAAAGTAAAAATTGCATAAAACTATTTTCCATGAGCCCAGAATAGTAATTAAATTTGAATAAAATATATAATATGCATTGCATCAAAAAAAGTATAAAAATTGCAAACCATTTTATTCCTTTTTTCCACATGAACAAAATCACCATCAACAATTTTTTTCATGTGTGTAAATTTAATATTCACAATCAAATTCAAAAGTCCAGTCTGTATTCAGCTACATCAAATTACATTTCCTTTTATTTTACTTTATTTCATTTGATGTTCAATTTGTAGATGTAAAAAGTTTTTTTTAACTATGTTCTGGAAAAGTTGTTAGTTTTAAATTTAATTTGAATGTGAAAAAAAATTGATTTTTTTTTTCAATCAAAAAGTCATTAATTTTGTGCTAGTAGACATTTTTGAAATGTAAATTTTTTATTACAAATGGAATTTGTGTTTAGCAAATTTACAAAATTGTTGAGTGAATTATTTGGGAATTTTAACCTCCAGAACATTAAATTAAAATCTCTATATTCTATAGAAAATAATATAACTCATAGTTTGTCTCTCAATGACATTCAAATTCCATTAATTTTCTATCTTATCATTTATTTACAAAAACTTTAATGTAATAAATTTTTCTTGATAAAATCTAATCATAAATCCACAAAAACAATTACTTCAATAGTTAATGTAAAACATCGATAAAAAAATGTGTAGAAAAACTAGCATTAATAATAATAAAATATTATCATAATCTTATCTCCCCATGCACAAGTTATGAAAATTATTTTTTACAACTCATAAACAAAATAATCACAAGCTTCACATTTTTTTTATGTCACCAAAAAACGAGGTACAAAAAAATTTGTCAGTTACCACAAAAATACTGACCAAATCCATCTGAGCTCATGATTGATGGACAGACATAACGAGAATGTCTATTCCCAAAGCTTCTTCAATCATTGTCTCGTTTTCATGTAATCCCCACAAGAAACTAGAGACGACAAAGAAAAAGCCTCAAAAACTAATGATGCTGAAGGGATGAAAGGAAATAATTCTTCTTATGTCTTTATCTTTGTGGGTATGTAAGTAAATGAAAATTTTTTGGTGACAAGAAAAATGAGATGAAAAAGAAAAAGTTTCTTTAAGCTTGAAAATTATGTTTTAGGAAATTAAGAAACTTAGGAAGTGGTTAAGAATATTAAAACAAATATATAAATTATTAGGAAAACTAATTAATTATTTTTTTTGAAGATATTGGATAAATTAGAGGATATGTTAGGACATGGATGATTGGAGAGGTCAAAAAGCATTTAAAGGGTGAAATTCTTTAATTTAATATAATTTTCTTAAATTAAATTATTTTCTTAATTTTTGTAAAATTATTTGAAAACTAGTTCCAACAAAATATTCAATTTCACAAATAAAATTCTCCAAAAAACAGTCAATTTCACAATCGAACTAGCTCCATCAAAAAAAGTTTCAAAAATTATAAATCAAGCCAAATTCATTTCCCAAGACAACATCTGTGGATCAAAGGCATTTTCCTGAATTAATGCCATTTTTTTCTATGTAAATTAAAGCTTCGTCTTATTTTTAACAAAAGCATGCAAGGGAATAAAAATGTTTAAAGTCATTTATGTCATGGGAAGAAAAAAAAAGGAACAAAGCTCATTATGCAAAAGAAGAAGAAAACAATAGCAAAATGAAGAAGACACAAAAAATGGATGGGAAGAATTTCTTTCAAGCATTTCGATATCACTGGAGCATAAATTTTCATTTTAAAATGAGAGTGTTTACTCGCATTATAGTCAGGAACAATGTTTGAATATTTTTTCTTTTTTGTGAAAGAGGATGCATTTAATGGCGGGAAGAATAGATTATGTAAGGCAAATGAGTTCTAAGAAATTTTCTGGAATATAAAATGATCTAATTATGGATGTACTTGACATTTTTATATAAATTAAAGGGAATTTTGGGAGGGAATTGAGTTTTTTCATCTTTTGAGATAACGAAGCTAATAAAGGTTAAGATTGGGATTTTAGGAAAGAAAGTTTGGGCTTGGAATGAAGATTGCATCTAAACAGTAAATTTTAAGTGATGAGAATTATTTGGATGAAAAGTTATGGAAGGAATTTGTTAATTTTTAACAAAAAAATCCTAAAAGTTAAAGAAATTTTATGGTACAATAGGACCCGTCTTCGATAGGGATCGCAGTGCCTCCAGCTAGTCATGGCAGCTCACACTTTTATTATTTAAAAAAATTTTGCATCCGAGGGAGATAAAATCTACTCGACATACCAAAAGAAGTTTCAGTTTTATTAATCAAAAATGAGCGAAATTTGATTTTAAAGACTTTTTTGGGGCATATACATATTAAAAAAAAAAATCGATAATTTTTGCAATTTAAAAAATTTTATAGTTTTAAGCAGTTCAAAAATTCCTTAAATTTCTAAATTAATTCAGGAAATTAGGTTCTAGCTTTAGTTCTTTGGTTTACTTCAGCAATAATGCTCAATATTTAAAGATATTTACTTACTTACTGCAACCATGTTATTATGTTGAGCTTAGGTTACAACAAAATCCTTTCCATCTGACTCTGTTACTGGCTTTATTTAATAATATTTAAGAAACTCACTTCAAATAATAATATTTCTATGCGAGACTCCTCTTAAGCAAACAGTATGTAGTAGACTCCATAATAAGCCACATTTAATTTAAATACCGAACAGCGATGAAAAATATTTTTAATAATTTTTTCTTTTATTAAACAAACAATTTTTTCACTTTTATGAAATGTTATGCATGTAAACATTTTTAATTTTCAACTGTTTAATGCATGAACAATACTCGAGTGAATTCTTGTAACACACAACATCAGAGATGCGATTTTGATGCTATTTGATGTTTTCTGGGTTGATTTTTGGAGCTCAGATGCATTCAATTATTGAATAGTTTCCAAAAAAGCTATAAATATTTACTTAAATTGATAATATTTTTGATCCCTAATAGATTTGATCCCCAAAGTCTGATATCCACAACTCTGCACAATATAAAATAATATTTTTTCTCTCTTTTTCTCTGAGTATGAAGCTTGTGTACATACATGAGTGAGTGTTTATGTGCCATTATTTCCGTGTTATGAACTTTTAATGCGGAAATTTTTTTAATTTTGTTGGAGTAGCTTGTACAATACTTGAAGTTTTCTATAGGAAAAATTAAAGTTACTATGTTGGAGATTCGAGTAGATGGATGTACATGTGCGGAATTAAAAGCATTTTTTGGTGAATTAATTTGATAAAAAAAATTCATTGTCTTTCTAAAACAAGCTATGAAGAACTTCTCAATCAGTTTTACAGTTCAAAGCTAAAATTTTCCAAAATAAATCATTTTGATAAAAAAAGCCTAAAAGAAAAAGGAAATCTATCTTTAATCATAGACTCATCGTTTTTGACACATAAAAGCCAATTCTATCAAGTCTGAATCAATAAATTTTCATCTCAAATTTCACATTTGACAGTAAGTCAGCAAAAAAGAACAAATTCTTCAAAATCAATCATTTTCTATTCCTCAATCATATCTCTCAGAATCTACTTATCTCAATCAAATTGTAATCAATATCCAATATAGAAACAATGTTAGATTTTATATAAAAAAATATTTAATTTCCTCAATTTTATATTATTGAATTAAAGATTGGAAATATTTGTTGTCAATGATGATGAATTGGAGAGTTTAAAAGGGAGATAATGTGGGTCGGAGTTTTCATGGTCGAAAAGTTTTTTTTAAGATTTTTTTATTTTGAAAAAGAAAGTTGAAAGAAAATCTTAATCAGTTTATGGGATTCAAAAGAATTAAAAAGTTTGTCAATGTGAAGGCCTAATTTCAAGGTTTAAGGTTTTAGATGAATTTTAGCCGATTTATTTAAGAAGTAAAGGATAGTTTTTTGATAGAATTTTAACTTAGAAATAAATAAATTTGAAATCATTTCTGAGTTTAAGAACTGAATTTTCATTTTTTTTAAATAAAGTTTTAAATAATTCTGATAAATTTTTCGAACTTAAATTTTTAAACTTCAAAACTTCTAAACAAATTTTTGAATTATTTTTTTTTTTTTTAAAACAAATTCTTGAACAAAATTGAATTTTTTTTTTAATTCTATTCCCAAAAAATTCAGACCAAATTCTCCACACCATTAACACCAACATTTCCTTTCCAAAACTTCTCTAACAGCGCAAAAAAAGGAAAAATTCCTTTAAGTTTTTGATATTTGAGTCACATAGAGAATGAACATAATGCATATATACACGCATGAGAACGAATGAGAATGAAAACGAAAGTTTATTTTGAGCGTAACAAAAAGAAGAAATGGAAAGGAAAATAAATCGATTTAGTACTGAAAAAGTTTCAATTGAAAGTTCGATTTTGGATTAAAAAGTTTTATTTTTAGATTGTAGAATAATTTTGTTAGAATTTTTAGGGTTTATATTTGATGATGTTTGAATTGTTGATTGGTTTTAGTGTGAATTGTAAAGATTGAAAATTCAAACAATTTTAAAAATCGATAGTAAAAAATTTTGATTTTAAAAACTATTCAAAAAATTTTGGAAAATTTAAATAAATTGTCAAGATTAGGAAATAAATGATTAGCCAACTTTAAATCAGAATTGGAAATCATTTATTCAAATTTTTAATCCTTAAAATGCAATTAAAATCTACAATTTAATTCTAAGGATTTAAAACCCACTTCAACATGCTTACATTATCTTCAATTCCAAATTCATACATAGAACATCGTGAATTCAAAAGAAACATTGAAGAAGATAAAGTGGAACAGAAAAAAAGAACAAAGTTTCAGTCTTTTAGGTTCATTTGATGATAATGCTTCTTGTTCATCATCCGTAAGAGGGGTTTTAATCTTCTCTACAGGATTACTCGATAAATGCTCGAATATTCAAAGAAAAAAAGAAGTTAAATTTATTGTTGTTGAAAAAAGTTTAAGAATTTTTAAGAATTGGAAACGCAATTGAATGTTAAAGAAGAAGTTTTGAGGATTTATTTGAATCATGAATAATTTTGAAAGGATTTAAAGTGAATCAATAGTATAAATATTATTTAAAGATCTTAGGAAAACTCAAAAATAATTTATTAAATTTTAAATCTACTCAAGCTTGAAAATCTTACATAAACTACAATAATAAAAGCATTATGAAAATGTACATGCAAAAAGCATTGAGAGTCTACAAGATGTTGTGCAATTCATATCTAAAACCATACGTACAACATCAATTTAAATAATAATCATCTTATGAAGACAATACTAATGCAAAAAGCTTATGCAAAATTTAAACAAAAGCTCAAAATGTCGTTTTGTGAGTAACCCTTGAAAGTAAGTGAGAGGGGTCGTATGGAAGTAACGTCTGTAATTTGAATAAATTCTTAGGTGAGAATTCGGTAGAATTGAGAACTTTTAGTTTTAAAGCTTCAAAAAAGCTTGACATCATTTACGAGCGATCCCCTTAAAACCAAGCAAGTCGATACACAAACAAAGCCTTAAAAGTATGTTCAAACTTCCCTTTTCATACCTTAAGTATCCTATTGAGAGCATTATAATGCCACAAATACAAAATGTATACAGTACCTGGTTATCAGCATGTTATCCATCATGAAAACAAATTCCAACAATTTTTTAATCCACAAATGTGCTATTGTTCAAACTCTATAGAATCCATTCACTTCTTCACATTGCCATTATACTTCCTTGTCTCCTTTTTCCATCCATTTCCATTCCGTTTAAGAAAATGTGAATATTTTTTTATGCATTATTATTATTATTGTTATTATTGTTACATGAAAATTATTTAGATGGCAACTACAAATTTGCCGAGACACACACATCAAGTGACGATGCAGATATGCTATCGGATATATTAAAAAATCTTCCACATAAGCCAATGAAGACAGTCGGTCATGTGTATACGAGTGGTATTTCCTTCAATCAAATTCCAATTCCTAATGATATTCAACCACCGCCATTTAAACCTTTGAAAAATCACCTGTCATTTGAAGGTCCTGGTCCTGTCTATCTTCCTAGTCATGAAACTCCACATTCTGAGTATGGTGTGCCTCATAAAGAGTATGGCACACCACAAAAAGAGTATGGCGTGCCTCATAATACTTATGGCGTACCCGATAACGAGTACGGTCCGCCAACTCTTTATTCCTCTCCTTCATCCGACTATTCCCAAAAACAGTCCATTATTGTTGATCCAAAGGCATATGACGCTTATCATTCCATGAAAATTAAACTCTCAAAACCACAATCGACAGCGACATCATTGCCGGGACCAATTACATTACTCGATGGTATTGTGGATCATAAAGGACTTGAGATACAAAAAAGTATAGCATATGAAATTAGAACGAGATAAAAAGAGAACAGACACACAAATACAACCTGACCGTAAAAAATAATATAAATTTAATTTTTTTCATACTTTGTTTCCCGTCTTTTACTGACCTAATAATGGCTATGACGACAAATTTGAAAGACTGGAATAATTTTTATTCTGCATAGTAAAAAATATATATCAGTCTGCATAAAAACAAAAAACAAATGAATTGAATTGACCAAAAAAAACAATCACAGAATACACAATCACAGAAATAACAACATGAATAAAAAGCTATATATATATATATACACACACATTAGACATAATGTACATTATCATAATATTTATATATCTTATATTGTGATACTACATAAGAGACATAGGTAAAATGACAATTTTTTTATATTTCTTTTTATTTTTTTAAATGCACCACATAAAAGTTTATTATTCTGATTTTAATTCTGGCTTGCTTTCAATATGCTGTAAAGATTGCTTATCTTGCAGGTTGTAGATGAATTTTAAGGCTTAGATGCTGATTTTTGAATATATCTGGGTTTTAAAATGAGTTAAAATTCTTAAAAAGGGTTAATTTGCAAAATTCTTAGAATAAAGGGTGTGAAAATACGAAATTTGCTATAAAATTTAAATTTAAAAATTTCGTTAAATTGATGCAATAAAAATTCAATTTTTATAAGTTCGTTAAATTCAAACTATCGATACAAAATTGTTGTGATAATAAATTTGATGAATTTGAATTTTAATTACGCACAAATTTAATTTCACGATTTCTTAATAATCAATTCAAATTCAATTTTAAATTGTTTGTCACTTTTATGCAGTGACACTATATTCTATATAAATCTAGCATCCACAGCAAACAAGCCTTAAAGAAATAAACATAAAAGAACAATGCAAATTTTTAAAGCTTCATCACTTTCTTTCTCTCTTCTTTTGCATACAATAAACCATATTGAAAGCAAAAAGGCAGAATTGTTAGCAGAGAAAAATGCAGAATTTAATAAAATTTTCCGCATTTGACATTTTTTTTTTACATTAAATTTTCCATTTTTTTCTTCTTTACAGATCACTATTCAAATCGTATTGTTATCGCTTAAACGTAGTGATAGACATTTTTTGTATTATAAAATGATCCCTACATCATCCATTCCTTGACCTGAATCCAGTATCCTAACACAATTACATCAACTACCTTTAATAATTATTAATTTTAAAAATAAATTCATGTAAATGAAAATTCATTCATATGTCATTTAAAAAAAAGAGTCCGGGTATTCAATTTTATATATTTTTTGGTCAATATTTGCTCAATGTCATTTGTAATCATTATTTTAATTGTAATTATTATTATTATTATTATATTATTATTGCTATTTATATGAATGTGGTTTCATAGTCCAATTTATCCTTGTTCCTTCTTGTCAACCATTAATGTAAATTTATTATCCACAAATTTTATTCTAACAAATTTGCATGCCTTTTAATCCTGATTGATGGCTCGGTTAGGCCATATTAATGAGTTTTTTATGACAAAACAAACGATTTATGAATTTAAAAAAAAAAATTGTTTAAATTGATTTCTTGTATATTTGACTTTAATGACCCAAATGTGACAGAATTTTGTTGATAAATGTCATAATTTCATGTAAATTTGATGAATTATTTCCATAGCAAGTTTATTGAAAATATTTTTTCTGATAAAAAATTTAAATCTAATTCAAATTTAGAAAAGAGTTCTACAATTTTCTAGGTTACAAAATTCATAAATTTTGAATCACTTTACATCCGTCAATCAGGACCACTCTCTATTAAAAGTCATCCCCACTCTAAACCTCCCGTTTAACCAGCTTTAACCTTTTAAAAAATACCTCTAAAGTACCTAAAGAACTAAATTCTATCCTTAATTTTAAAAGTCCTCCTTCTAATTTTATCTAGCAACTCACAAACCATTCATTAGCACCTCAAACTGACTAAATCCTTTAGATCTATAAATCATAAACATTTCATTTTAAGCGACATAAAAAGTCCTAAGCATTCATGACTGTATGGTATTTGTGAGATAAAGAAAGAAAAAAAATACTTCGAAAAATAATAATAAAATAAAAATAAATAAAATTTGTATAAAAAGAAACAAAAACGGAATTTTTATTGTTTTTCGATCAGACAGCATTAATCGCTGTCTGTTTTGGCAGTGCAGAGCAAGTGGGATTTTTTATTGTTAAATTTGTACAAACAATGTTAAAGATAATTCGCCAAAGGGAATATTCTGTAAACATTGAATTTAAACAGCTCAACATGTGGTTTGTACAGATTTTGTATGATTTCGAGTTAGAAGCCAGTTTGAAGTTTTTGAAGAGAATTTCAGAAGTTTAATCAATTTATTGGAAAGTTACAGAAAGAATTACCGGACGGAAGCTGATGAAATAGATCATCAGAGTTGCAATGCAAGCAACTGCGTTTTTTTGATAATTTGAACAGTTTTCAAATTCAAAACCATTCAAATTATCAAAAAAAAATTTAAGGTTTTCTATTGTACAGGCAAGTGACTGTATTGCAACTTTGGATAGCATTGCATTTGATATTGGTAATTGGCAGAAAGTAGCCAGCGATAGAGCCTTGTTCAGATGCCAACTAAGGGATGCTATAGATCACAATTGATTTTTAAAGCCAGCGATGTATGTATGTAAGTTTGTGTTGGAAAGTTATGACTGATTGGCTTTTTTATGGATTATTGTGAGTACTTATTTATTAGGTTATATCATATCATTCATGACTAGTTCTCGTTGATTTTTGTCCTTATTCTAATTAAAATTATTTTTGTCTAATTATAACTTGTCACGTGAAAGTCTAGAAATTTATAGTTATGCCTTCAAACTGTATACATCATGCACTAATCCTTCATAAAATTTCCTTGGAAAATTGATTGATGTCATTCAATTGTATCAGTGAGGATTATAAAGTCTCAGTATTGTAAACATTGCATTTACGCATAAGCAAGTTATAAGTCTTCATTAACCTAATTAAAATGATGTACAACAATTCTTAGAACTTCAATTCAACAAAACAAATTTGCTCTTTTTTTCAATCTATTCCTCAATGCCTTTACAATTCCTCATTTATTCAGTCTGTAAACTCAAAACTTTTGCCTTTTGTTTTTTCACAGCTTCATAATCTCAAATGTTACTAGCGTCATTCTACAACTCAGCTTTTGTTGATTCTATTCTTGTACGCCTCGAAATAAAAGCTTTTCTTAGTCAACAAATCCACAATTTTTACATCCTTCCTTCGCTGTGGAGATGGAGATGGAAAAGCATACGGCTGTGAAAAAGCACACAATTGAAATAAATTCCGAGTAAAACGATGTAATAAACAATGAGGTAAAGGATGTACTTGTTTTTTTATTCTGCTTTTACTTTGTGAGATTTTTACAATCCTGGGAAGTAACTTGTTGAGTAAAAGGAAGCATTAATGCTATTTTCAGATTTTAGGATCAAATAAAATTGTTTTCGGTGTATTACAAGTAGGAATTACTTGAATTTTGATTTGAAAGGATTTTTGTTGATTTGAATTTTTTAGAAGATTAGGTTGTGGGAAAATGTAAATGTGTTTTTGTGTTCAACAAAGTATCGAAATATTGACGAGTTTATAATCAGAATGTTATTAAGCCAATGAAAAAGTTTAAAAAGCTCGAAAAATATGTTTATTGTAAGAGAGTTCAAAACACACTAAATTTTCTATAAAGGGGAATAACAACTTTTGAATAAGGGCTCGTAACTAATTTTAGTTTTGAAATGCAATTCAAATCTGAAACGACAGTTGAAACATTATAATCATTTGAACCTTAAATTTTTGACTTGTTTTGTTATTCAAATCATCAGAATTTACAACAGAGACAACATCCCACGTAAAACCATCAAAATTATGCACCATGCGACCAAAAATTACAGGAAATAAATTACACCACAGAAACAGTTTTTATAAATAATAATTTCATGGCTTCATATTTCTTTTCTATTTTAAAAACATCAATAGCCAATAATAAATGATTTTATATCCACAACAATCTATAAAAAAAATATTTGCAATAAATAAATGCCGAATACAATATTGTTATTCGGTCGAATATTTTATTACAGCATTATAATTTTAACGAGAAGAAATACGTGAGAATGAAAGGTGGAAATAAATATGAGCAAGCAAGCATATCCAGTAATACAAATAAATCAAACAACACAAAAATAAATGTATTAATATGAGAAGCAAATTCGTGCGTTTGCAAACATCAGTCAATACCAATATTCAGTCATTTAACTTTATTTTGTTTCATTTTCAGCTGAGTAATTTGTTTCTGTTTATTGGAAGTGCTGTTCAAACACTTTAAGTTCGTCGAACTTTAATAGAAGTAGACATGAATCTATATTGGCTTATTCGATTGAATTCGAATGCCCTAAGGGATAATGCGATGTATTTTAGCGTAATTGAATAAATTTTTGTGTATATTCAGCTTTTAGGTTAGGATGTAGACTGGAGTAAAGTTTCTTTTTCAGTACAACATTTTCTTTTACGTGACTTAAGAAGCTTTTAATAGGATATTGATTTCATAACCTTGAATCTAGGATATTTGATTGATGGGAGGAAGGCTAGGGGTAGTCATAAATGATGTAGATTCTTTTCAAAAGCTCCTAGCTTGCGACATCCTCTTCAAAGTACAAATTTTATGAATCATCTCCAAAAAATTTGTTTACTTTTGATACTGAATCAATATTTAACCCAACATTTTGATTTTTGAGGTATTTACATTTCATAAAATCAGCTTTTCATCTTGTTTAAAGCCTTTTAGTATTTTTTCATCAAATGGAATGAAAATTATTAAAAAGAGCTTTAAGCTTCTACATGGCATGTCTTAAGGATGGAAATATCAAAGAAGCTGTTCATTTAGTACGCCAAACTTTAATTTTTTTTTTTTTTTAAAGAAAGAACTACTGAGGGCCTCGATTTGAGTAATTGTTTTGTGCCGAATAAAATCTCCTCAAATCGAAACGTATGGAAAACGACCGTTAATAAAAATGAAAATTTGAATTTGGTATAGGGACACTTTAGTTTCTCAAATCGAGGCCCAGTATAGAGGTTAGGGAAGAAGCTGTTACAAAATTCGTTACGATGATCCCTAAAAAAGTTAATAATAAATGCCGTGAATTATATTTGCAGATAGTTGCCTATTATGTAAAAATTTGGATTTTTAGCCCACTTCTATCTCTTTTATCTTAAAATTTTGAAAATAAACTTCGAACATCCCATTTTCTTAAAAATATAACGTCAAAAGTGAAGTACTCCTTTTATAAAAAAGTCATTTAGAGTAACTACAAAATATCAAAAAATTTCATGTCCACAAAGCTCTCCCTTTTTCTGCTCAGACACAAAAAATATCTGACTCTATGACACAAAATTCATTCACATATGCTTAATGTTACAATGACAACGATGAATCTCATAAAAATGTGTATTTTCTGAATATTCCTTTTATTATAAAATCTGTAGCTTTAGTAAAACTTTGAGCTGTGTAACTACATCCCTTCATTCATATTTTCTACTTAATAAATGTGTTATTCGAAATGAAATGGCATTAAATGGAATGTAGCTTTGTGGCAGTAAATTTTCATATTGTGAGAGTTCTAATGCAAAATGAAAAGCTTTGAAAAATATCAATGTGTGCAAAGAGGTCCTTATTTTTCGAAATTCGAACTTAATGGTTCTTATTTTTTCCGTTAAAAAATTCGAAATTGAAATTTTAGCATTAAACTTAAGTTTTCATGCAATGAATTAGTTAATATTTGATTTATTGACCAATAACTCATAATATTGGATATAAATAATGTTATAAAAGTGCAAATAAAAGCTTTTGAAAATTTGGCGCCAATTTCGAAAATTTGATTTTTTTTTTCGAACTTGAACATAATCTCTCTGAGCGCATTGAAAAAATACATTAAATATTAGTTTTTGAGGTTTTGTGCTGCACAATTTTGTAACAAAGTTTCTTATAATTTTTTAATAATGATGGAATTTTGTTTGAAGCTTACTAGCTTTTTATTACTAGGATAAAAATAGTTCAGACTACTCATATATCAGCAATTGTTCTAAAAATTAATCCCATTTTCTATTTCAGATTAAAGAGGATTTGGCTTGAATAGTCAGTTCTTTAATTTTCTATTGATTTGAAAATTCAAATGCTATAGAAAGGGTTCAAATATTACATTACGTAGGAGGGATAAGAGATAGAATATAATTTCTGAGAATTCCGTTATTCTTGTTCGAAAAATTACAATGATTTTGTTACGTAATAAATAAATGGCTCCACATTAACTAAAGCATAGTATCACAAGTTTCCTGGCCCTTCAAAAGATCCTACAACATTTATAAAAATAAACTTCAATACTTTATTAATTGCAGCTCCTACAAGCATTCTAGCAACATAGTCCAACAAATACTTTTAGTTTTAACTCATTAAAATTGTAAACTAGTATCAACGTGGTCACTCGTGACCGACGAAAGCGCATTTTCCACGTATAGTAAATACACAAAGAATTAAAACCCCAAAAGTATAAAGCCTAATATTTAATTATAAATATTCTTTTTTTACCAGAAATTTAAAATTTACAGAAAAAAAATGTGTGTGAAACATGAGGAAAAAAAATTATTTTTAATAAAAAGTTATCATTAAGCGACATAAAATTTAAAAAAAATAAAAAAAGCAAAAAAAAATTCGGTTACGGGCTAGGATTGAACCCATGACCTTCAAATCAGGAATCACGCGCTCTTCCACTTACGCCACTGCTGCGCTTTTTTTAAAGAAGTTTAAGTGGCAATTTAATTATTTATATTGATGAGTTTTTTTTATATAAATGTAAGTTTTTATAATTTTCACAAAATTTTCCTGAAAAACTATGAAAAATCCATGAAAATAGAAAATTAAAACAATAAAAATATCAAAAAATATGAAAAAAGTAATTATCTATGAAAATTGTATGAAAATATTGAAAATTTTAACAAAAATCTTCGGAAAAACTCGGGAAAATTGTGGAAATGGAAAATTATGACATAATTCAACATTAAATGTCATTAGAAATCAAAAAAGTATCAAAAAAGTAAAAAAAAGAACATTGTCATCGGTGGGATTCGAACCGAGGACAGCTAAGGTTTCGAAAAGTCAACATTTTAGTGCAATCGACCACACTAACACATATAAAGAAATGCAATTTTGGCACTTTTTACGCTGGTTCCAGCAGAGGAAGTGACCATTCGTGCTGATTTTTTCGCCAGCTCTAGCCAGACATACTACACACATTTTAAGCCAAAAACCGCATCAAAAAAGCTTAATCCCTAGGAGGAGATGCGATGACAGACAGACGGACAGACGGACAGACGGACAGACGGACAGAGGGACAGACGGACAAAGTGCGGACAATAGCGTCCTTTTCCCAAGAGGAAAATGCGCTAAAAAACTCAGCATTGCTTTCTGTACCTGAAAAAGTCCTTTTCTTTTTATTTTCACATCAATAAATTCACAATTTTTTCCTCTTTTTGATTTTTTCTTTATACGTGACGTTGTTTTTAACTTTAATTAGAGAACTTCACTTTTTTGTATCTAACGATTGGAACTGGAGCGTACATAACTGCTGGACTGGTGCTGGTCGGTATGGTTGATGCGACATTTCAATCATAAAAATTTTATTTTTCAATGGAATTTTTTTTATTCAAACTTTTTTCATTAAAAGTACTTGTTGCTCATGCAAAAATTTAATAACGAAAAGCGATGTTAAAAGGTAAAAAAAATCATAACTCCATCATCCCATTAAAAATACTAAAAAGTTTTATAAAAATGAACATTCTTACATATGCAACAATCAAAGGTTCTCAACGTGACATATAAAATATGTTAATATCATCTATAATATGTATTGGGGTCATGTTTCCTTACGTGACCAAAAAAAAAATGTTACAAGTACTTTTCGCAGCATATAATTTTACTCAAATTTCCATAGCCACAGCATCAAATTGCCATTTCCTTATCAGCTTTAAAAGAATTAAGCCTCATTTTTGCATATATGTGTATCTTATGAAATTTAGGTCAATTTATAGGAAGGATGTGTAATGTATTCAAGTGGGTCTACTAGAAAAAAGGCATTTTTTCACACAGCAGCCATTAAGTTCCTTAAAAAATATCTCGTAAGTTCAACAACGCGTGTCAGGATGTCTTGTCTTTTAATGCCATCAAATTAATAATCATCTAAAATGTTAGTGTATTTATTTTGGCAATAGAAGCAAAATTAGGGCAGAAAAAGAATGATTTTTGACTTTTAAAGACATACAGGGGGTACTCGTTTTAAACAATTGTTTTGTTCCAAAAATTTTCTATTTAAAGTATCGTTCATTTATTACGTAACAAAATAACGGTCATATTTCAAAAAAGGACAATGGAATTCTCAGAAATTCTATTGTTCTCCTCTCGACCCCCCCCCCTGCGTTACGTAATAAGTGAACGAGCCCTAAATCGAAACTTATCAAAAATGACCGTTAAAAATAAAAATTTGAATTTTCATGGAAAATTTTTAGCTATTCAGATCGAGCCGTTCACTTATGACGTCCATCAAAAAGTTGAATTTTTAGACCCTCTCCTCCCACTCTCAGTCTCAAAATCTTCAAACAAAAAAAAAAAAAAAAATCTTTTTTTTAAAACTGTTACGCAGCCTCAGAACTCCCTTAAAAATTGGACGTAATAAGTGACCGACCATGGTACAATAGGAACCGTCTTCGATAGGGATCGCAGTGCCTCTAGCTAGTCATGGTAGCTCACACTTTTCGTTGGACATTGGTCTACGTTTTCGTGCTGAGAGATGCATTATTGGCTATATTGGAACCCTATTTGTCATTATTATAAGTGAACGACCCCTAATTAGTTTTTATGGAAAGTCCAAAATACTTTTACATACATTTAACAATTTTCAGAGCTTATTCGATCCCCTAATTACATCCACCTCAAAAACAGACACTGAAGCATAAAACTTGATGATAAAAGTATCAAGAACTAATTTCACGACCTTTCAATACGACATGAGCTTTTTTTTGGACATCAATATTAGTGTCGAAATAAAATAATCTTACTTACTGTTTGAAGAATTGTTCCATCATACTGAATTCTGTACCCAGTATAAATTATGCCATAGATTACAGCAATCATAGTATCCAGCACCATAACTTCTCTACATCTGCTTATGATTACAATACTTACGAGATTCCAGATGCATTCACAGTATATCCATGAGTTACCATACAATCCCAAGGACATGAACTCATTATTGTAGTAAATACAATATCACATGCCTGATGTACACGTGAGAATAACAATATGATAATAATTTATTACTTTCACTTCCTTAATTCACCATAGAAGCATTTGCTGTGTACAATTCATGTCCCATGCAGATATGTGAGCCAAGCAATGCTTTTTAAAACTTTATAAAAAAATTACATATTAAAGTTTGTATTGTGTTAAAGCTAAGATGCACAAGTGCATTTGCATAAAGTACTTACTAAGTGTAATTGGCTCAATAGAATAAAGTGGATCAAGGATTGAAGAAAGTGTTCTTTTGTTGATGTTTTTGAATTGTGCTACAGACTTCAGAAAAACTTGAATTTGTCATTCTTGGATTTTATACAGGGGGTCTTAGATTTGAACAGAATCTATTTGAATAAACAAAAATCCCCCATCCAAAAATTCAAATTTTCATTTTTAACTATCATTTTTCATACGTTTCAATTTGAATAGAAAAATTTTAGAACTTAAATTCTTTGAAATTTTGAGTTGCAGTCAAGACCTTGAGCAGAGTAGACGTGTTTTGAATTTTCTCCGTAATTATTTAAAAATTTACTAAAAAATCTCAAAACAATCAATCTCAAAACAAAAATCTCAATAACATCGTGAAACTATCAGTATATACAGGTAGTTTTCAAAACTTTTCAACAAGATGGAAGCAGCCATCGCATCAAATCTCAGCGAAGAAATTGTGCAAAACTTTTCTGAAGTAATTATACCTGAACAAAGTTCAGTTATATTGACAATTCTCAACAATGAGACAAATACCGACGAAATAGTTTCTGAACAACTTGACAAAGATTCAAGAAATCCGATAACACCAAAAGCTACCAAACAGACGTCATTGGACAAATTTTTGATCCAATCAAGCAAAACTGAAAAAAGAAAGAATTCAGAAGACAGCTCTCCTGAAATAATGAGTGCACCATCAAAAAAACAAACAACATCGAGACGAATAAATAAAGACAACAAAAAACTATTTCACTCTTCAAGCTCAAATGTATTATTTCCTCCAGAACCTTCCGATAACATGGAAGCTGAAATAGTTCCTCTCGTCGAAGAAACCAGAAATCCAACTGAACAACAATTAATTCAAACAACAATATCCGAATCGACGAAAGAAAATAACCAAATAATACAACAGAAACCAAATCCAATTGTTATTAACGAACAACAACCGACAACATCCGCAAATGCGGAAATAAACAACCAAACAACACAACAAAAGTCGAAACCTCCACCAATTGTTATCAGCACAGGAGGAGGTGAAGAAATAAGAAGAATCGCAAACGAAATAAATAACCAACCCAAGAGTATCATCATCGAAACCAAAAAAGACAAACAAAAATCAAAATTAGTTACAACAGAAAGCTGGAAAGACTACGAAAACTTCATCAAGATACTCAAGGAAAGAAACCACCACTTTCACACCTTCTCTACTCAACAGCCAACGCAGAAAATCGTCCTATATGGACTTCCAAATATGCAAATTGATCATCTAGAAAAAGAGTTGCAAATTGAAAAAGTCACACCAGTGAAAATCATCAAAATGAAGATGAAGCAAAAGCGCCATGAACAAGACGATGATCAAAACTATCTTCTGTATTTCAAAAAGAAGAGAAAAATCTTATTGAATTACTTAAAAAGATCAACATTATCAGCAACTTCAAAGTTAAATGGGATCACTACCGCAGCAAACAAAGAGGACCAGCTCAATGTTCAAAATGCCTTCAATTCGGACATGCACAACTAAGCTGTCACAGACCATCAATCTGCTTCAGATGCTCTGAACAACATGAATCCAAATCATGTCCTTATTTAATTTCAGGCACAAACAAGATCCCGACTGAAAAGCTCAAATGTTTCTTTTGCAGTGAAAATCATACAGCCATCTCAACAATTTGCAAAAACAGACAGCAAATAATTGAAAAATGGCAAGAAAAATCATCTAATGGCAACAATCGCAATCAAAACAAAACAACTAAATCTTACTATCATCGAGAAACTGAACAAAGAAGAAACAATCCTTCAGCACAACGACGCTTCGAACAACCAAGCAGAGATGTTCAAAATACTCCAAAAAGACAACAGTGTTCAATAAACACTTTAGTGCCATCTACATCCAGACAACAGCATCCTGTTCAACAACATACTGTTCAACAAAAAAGTGTCGAAAACTCAAAACCTCAAAACACAGATCTTCCTCCATATCACAATCAGAGAAAACAAAATAATCCAAACCATCATCAAAACAACACAAGAGGAAGCAAAAACAAAAACAAGAAAAAACACAACAATAAGAATAACCATAACAATAACCACAACAATAACAACAACAAAACAAAACAAAACTCAAAACAATCTTCAATTCCAATCTCAGATAACGAAAACAACATGGAAACAGAAGACATCAGCCTACCAACGCCAAACAGATGTGAAGTCATCGCTGAAGCTTCTTCGTCATCATCCTTTAATGCTGCAAATGCTCCGATTAGACCAGAAAAAGACGAAGAAACAATAGCCATTAAAACGGCACTTGAATTTATCAAACAAAATCCTGATTGCCTCAACAAACTCATCATGATACTTGAACTTATCAAACAAAATTCTGATTTCCTCGAAAATGCCAAACAAGCAATCGACTCAGTCAAAACTAACTCCAACAACAATGAATTGTAATCAACAAAGAATCAACGTACTTTACTGGAATGCAAATGGCCTCACCGACAAAATGCTACCATTTCTCGACTTCTTATGCACTCAAAATGTCGACGTCGCCTGTATTTCAGAAACCTTCTTCAAACCTAACTCAAAAGTTGACTCACATCCAGACTACATAATTCATCGACTTGACCGCATTGACAGACCAAAAGGAGGAGTTGCAATCATTATCAAAAGAAATCTAAAACATCAGCTACAGCCCAGCTACAACACCAATCTCATTGAATGCATTGGCATCAAACTCTTCATCAATGAAACCACAAGCTGCCACATCCTCTCAGTCTACCTACCAGGTGGAACCCAAGCAAGAGAAATTGAAGAACACCTAAGAAACGACATCAACAAAATAACAAATCTGAGAGGAAACTACTACATCTGTGGAGACTTCAATGCAAAACACCGAGAATGGAACTGCAAAGTAGCAAACAAAGCTGGCAAGATACTTCAAGAGATGTCAGGAGAATTCATGATCTATTATCCTGACTCTCCAACTTACTACCCTGAAGATCGTAAGAAATCATTATCAACAATTGATCTAATGCTCTCTAATTCTATTCTAGGTACATCAGAATTGAAATGCACAGAAGCAATGAGTGATCATTGCGCTGTGTATTTTCAAATCAAAACATCGAAAATTGAAAAGACTGATAATACAGTCTACAAATATGATTACAGAAAAGCAAACTGGAAGAAATTCAAATCATACATCACACGTCGCATCGAAAACAACATCACTGAAAATTCCTGCAACACAACTGAAGACATTGAGAAGCACATTAATATTCTCTCTAAACTCATCATGGAAGCAAGAAATTCAAGTGTTAAAATGAAAAATATCAATTTCGAATCAACAAAACTCACACCAGAAATCAAAGACCTGATCAAAACCAAACGAACTCTTCGACGAAGATGGCAGCGATACAGAGATCATCAAACCAAAACTGAGCTGAACTTCATTCAAAAAGATATCAAAGATAAAATAAAAGAGCTCAAAAACATCAACTGGAACAAACGTCTCGCCGATATCAAACCATCAAATCAAACTGTCTGGAAGATCGCAAAACACTTTAAGAAAGGGTCAAAATCAATGCCTCCTCTGACAAATGAGGGTCAAACTCTCATCACAAACAAAGAAAAAGCAAGCGCACTCAGCGAATATTTTCGTCAAGCACACGAAAATCCTCTTGCAAACAATGACCCTCAACACACATCAGAAGTCAACAACACAGTCAAAGAGGCACTTGATCAAGATAACGAAGAAACAATAGAGTTAACAAGCATTGAAGAAATCGCAAGTATCATCAGAAATCTCAAAAATCCAAAAGCTCCTGGACCAGACGATGTCAACAACATCCTCATCAAAAATCTTCCACCAAAAGGAATCGAATATTTGCAATTTATCTTCAACTCTTGTCTCAAACTCAACAGTTTCCCGAAGATCTGGAAACATGCAAAAGTAATTCCAATACCAAAACCTTCAAAACCAGCAAACGAATTAAGCAGTTACAGACCAATTAGTCTTCTCAGCACAATAAGCAAAATATTTGAAAGAATACTCCTGAGCAGAATCAATGATCACCTTGAAGACAACAACATCATTCCAAATCAACAATGCGGCTTCCGTACTGGAAGGTCAACATCACATCAGCTCATCAAAGTGATCAAGACTGCAAAAGAAAACATCAAAAACAAAAAGTCAACTGGCATGATCTTCCTCGATGTCGAAAAAGCATTTGACAGAGTCTGGCACAACGGACTCCTGTACAAAATGCTCCAGCTGAGATTTCCACTGCCACTTATAAAAACTGTAAGATCCTTCCTCAGTGAAAGAACTTTTTCAGTTTTTATAAAAGGTCAATTCTCAGACATCAAACTCATCAAGTATGGAGTACCTCAAGGAGCTGTGCTCTCCCCAACTCTCTACAACATCTTTACGTATGATATTGTAAGAGAGACAACCGACAACATCGCACTGTTCGCAGATGATACAGCATTGCATCATTCTTCAGAAAACTCAGCCGATATTGTCACCCATCTCCAACACAAAGGAAGAAAAGTCCAAGACTACATGAACAAATGGAAAATCAACATCAACAAACAGAAGACTCAAGCTTTATTCATCACAAATCGATACTCCAAACAACTTCCAAAAAACAACAACATCAAATTCCTTAATGAAAACATCAAGTGGGAAACTGAAGCCAAATATTTAGGAATGATCATCGACAAGAGAGTGACATTGAAGCAACATGTAGACTATGTGACCAACAGAGCACACATCGCACTACGACAGCTTTATCCCCTCATCAGCAGAAATTCACATCTCGACGTACGAAACAAACTCCTCATCTACAAATTAGCAATCAGACCCATCTTCACATACGGCTGTCCAGCCTTTGAAAGCATCGCAAAAACTCACATTCAACAACTTCAAGTACTACAAAACAAATTTCTTAGAATACTTCTCAACAAATCAAGATATGATAAGATCGTCGATCTACATAACGAAGCAAAAATTCCAACCATCAAAGATTACGTCGGAAAGTTGCAAGCAAACTTCACCGTTCGACTTGCATCGCGAAACACCGACTAAACAATCATCAATGAAAGCAAAATAATTCAATTAAAGCAAAATTAGGATAATTAAGACTATTAAAGTGTCTGACACCCTAAAAATTACAGCTCAACATGTATCTTAACTTTGTACATAATTATATTCTAAATTTAATAAATAAAGTTTAATTTAAAAAAAAAAAAAAAAAAAAAAAAAAAAAAAAAAAAAATCTTTGAAATTTAGTTCTTAAAGTTGTGTCATTCTCATCCTTAAACCTGCTAGAAAAAAAGATGAAAAAAATTGTCATTAAAATATTCAAAATTCAAAATCAAAAAACCGTTACAAAACCAAATTTTTTAAATCTCGGTAAAGTACTTTATTGCTGAATATAATGAAATACAAGAATGTTCCAAAAAAAAGTGTCTTTAAGAATTGAAAAAAAGAGAACAAATAAATTTTACATAAATTTTTTAATTTGAAATTGAAACATAGCAAAAAAGAGCAAATTAATACAGAGAAAAAAAAGTAAATTATTACAGAAATATTTCTTTAAAGTTTTCATTTTTTTATATATAACATTATTAAATCAAAAGAAAACGGAATTTAATCCTCGTGTCGTGCATGCTAAGGAGCTCTGTTGCTTTAAACTTGCAACGAGAGAAAAATAAAAATATAAATTGAAATTTTCCAGAAATTATTTCGAAAAAAAGAGACATTACAGAAAAATTAAAATAAAAGGAATTTAAAAAAATTTGAAAATTTTGACATTTTAGAGCTCAGCACTTTTGCAAACAGAAAAAAAATCGACACGAAAATTTTACAGAAAATTTTGTATAAAAAGATTTTTTTAACACATAACAAAAAAAAGGAAAAAAAAAATATTTTCTTTTTCACGCACTCATGTTAAACATTTTCATAATTCTTGACGGCTTGATTTCATTGTGTCTTTAGTTGCCTTAAAGTGACGCGAATCACACGAAAAAAAAAGAAGAATTGAAAGCCACAAACAGAAATAGTATTGAACATGATGGCTTCATTTTGGACAAAAATTGTCGGAAATTTTTTTCTGACTTTTTTGAAATTTTTTTGATTTTTTTGATTTTTCGTCTTTTTAACTTTTTTTTTAAATCTTTTAAAAATTTTTTCAATTTTTTTTTTTTTTTTTTTTTTTTTTTTTTTTTTAAAATTTTTGTACTTTTTTTTGAAAAATAAATTTCAACTTTTATATTTTTTTTTTTTTTTTGTTTTTTTTTTTATGTTTTTTTGCGGATATTCATTGATTGTTGTTGTTATGTCAATTCTCATATTTCTTGAATTCGTTAAGTTTAATAGATCAGAAAAATATTCGCATCAATGATTGTCCAAATTACTTTTTTAAAAAAATAACATAAACATTGAGATGTGATCGACGATGAGAATTGCTTGGCGATGATTAATTTTTTTTTTGTGGATGTTTCACGAGCTTTTTTGATTTTTTTTTTTTTTTTTAGTTTTTTTTTTTTTTTTTGAAATCACAATTTCTTATCAATTATCTCATTTTTTTGGAAAATCATCACTTCTTGTATCACTAAATTCTAATATTCGTAAACTTAAACATCTAGAACGAGAAATGATTATGTTTGGAAAGAAAAAAAAAATGATAATTATTAAGTTAATTACGTCACATCATATTAATGAACGAAATACATTTTTTTATGTCTTTTAGTTTCACAGCCTTCTTATTAGTTATTTTTTTAACTTTTTTTTTTAATTTGTTAGTGTAACTAATGTGTAGTCATTTTGAAGATGCATGTTCTCTTAAACATTAAAAGTTTTTTATTTTAATTTCCGTTACGTTAAAAAGTTTAATTTTGAGTAAATTTAGTGGAATATAAATATGGCAGTGTTGGGGTGCTGATGAAATGGATTTAGTTGCTTTATTTTATCTGAGATAATTATGGAATTAGTTTTGAGGGATTTATTGTTGCTCAACTTTTTTAACGTTTCCAAAAGTATTCAAATTATAAATTATGTTTGTCTAAGTTTTCAATTCAATTGAATTTTGAATTTGTAATTTTATAATTTTAAACAAAATTACAAACGAATTTTAAATTTGAAAAAAAAAAAATGAATTTGAAATAAAATTTTAAAAAAATTTGAAATTTGAACTAAAATTTCAAATAAATTTGAAATGAATTTGAAATAAAATCAATTATTTTTCAATTAGTTATTTTTTGCAACTGAAATTTTAAACACAGAATGGAAGAGATTTCTTTAAAGTATTTTATACATTGAAACTCTTTCTTGAGATTTATAACGTTTGATGAAAATATGTTTGAAGGTTTTTACGCCCTTTTATGCAGTTAATTCTGTTTAAGAGGACTTTTCCTTCTTGCTATAAATAAAATAATAATAATAATTAAATTTGAATTTGCAAGTTACTATATAGGGAAAAAAAATTAGGGACTTTTTCAAAAAACAGTATTTTTGATCTGGTGCTTTAACGTTGCATTATTTTTAAAAACTGTAAAGGACAAAATTAAACCTAATGTGATTCCGCGTCTAATGGTATATAATGTTGGACATAACTTCCACACCAATAGGGAGGAACGCTATTTTGATTTTTTGGCATGAAATTTTTTCGGAAAAAAATGACATTTTTTTACATTTTGAGTCAGAACTTTTGTTCTACTCATTGAATCTTGCTGAAACTTTCACAGATTATTTGTCTTTGGTTCTTAAAGAGATTCTGTGAGTGTTAGATTTTTTGACGAAGATCTTCTTGTACTTCCGTGCTCATAACTATGTATGAGTAAAATTTTTTAAATAAATTTTTTATGGCTTAATACGCAATGTTAAATTTTTTCTAATTAATGTATTTAATAGTATTTTGTTTAAGCTTTAATTTGATATATAATTTATTATCCAAGTATTAATAGTTTACGAGAAAACTTGAGAAAATCCAAAATGGCGGTCATTTTTACGACAAAATTTTTAGAAAATTATTCATAACTTTTACAAAACTCGACTAATTTTTAATTTCTTTTGATTTTTATAAAGATTTTATGATTATCTACAAGTCTTTAATACATAAGAATGTTCTACAGTGAATGCAAATAGATATTTTTTGAGCCTGAAATGTCATTTCCGAAGCAAATTGCAAATTTTTCTACAGCGAAAAACTAAAAGTTACTTTTTTCTCAAAATACTTATTAAATTATAAGGAAAATCATAAAATATTAATGTAACATCACGAAAACATCAAAATATGTCCAATTGAACAAGTATTTTGCAAAAAAAGTAACTTTTAGTTTTTCGCTGTAGAAAAATTTGCAATTTGCTTCGGAAATGACATTTCAGGCTCAAAAAATATCTATTTGCATTCACTGTAGAACATTCTTATGTATTAAAGACTTGTAGATAATCATAAAATCTTTATAAAAATCAAAAGAAATTAAAAATTAGTCGAGTTTTGTAAAAGTTATGAATAATTTTCTAAAAATTTTGTCGTAAAAATGACCGCCATTTTGGATTTTCTCAAGTTTTCTCGTAAACTATTAATACTTGGATAATAAATTATATATCAAATTAAAGCTTAAACAAAATACTATTAAATACATTAATTAGAAAAAATTTAACATTGCGTATTAAGCCATAAAAAATTTATTTAAAAAATTTTACTCATACATAGTTATGAGCACGGAAGTACAAGAAGATCTTCGTCAAAAAATCTAAAACTCACAGAATCTCTTTAAGAACCAAAGACAAATAATCTGTGAAAGTTTCAGCAAGATTCAATGAGTAGAACAAAAGTTCTGACTCAAAATGTAAAAAAATGTCATTTTTTTCCGAAAAAATTTCATGCCAAAAAATCAAAATAGCGTTCCTCCCTATTGGTGTGGAAGTTATGTCCAACATTATATACCATTAGACGCGGAATCACATTAGGTTTAATTTTGTCCTTTACAGTTTTTAAAAATAATGCAACGTTAAAGCACCAGATCAAAAATACTGTTTTTTGAAAAAGTCCCTAATTTTTTTTCCCTATATAGTAAATGAAAATCTTAATAAATGTTGAAAGGATTTGTATAATTCAAAAGTCTTCATAAAATAAATCAAAACTTTAAAAAAAATCTTTTAAATCATTTCTGCACATTTCATGCCAAAATGATTTGAAGAAACTTTCTTAGTTAATCGATCGAAACTGTTCAAAAAATTATGATTCGTAATTCTTTCAAAATGAATAAAAGCAACAAATAATCCTTCAAATCTTATTCAATTTAATTTTTTAAAGCAAAGTTATTTGTATCTCTAAAAATTCTATTCAGGTTAATTTTTCATGAAACTCAATTAAATTGAGAATTGGAATAAAATAAAGTTGAGAATTGATTGAAAACTTTCAAATTTCATAAATTTTGAATGAATCAAAAATTTTTTTTTAAATAAATAAATTAAATTTATGAATAAATAAATAAACACAAATTCAAGTTTAAACTTTTAGAAAATTGTTAAAAACTCAATTAAAATTAAACAGTTTCAAATTAAAATGTTAATTTAGCTGCACTCGGTTTTAATTAACCATCTCATTTTAAAATCTTAAAATTTAATTAATTATCAATTAAAGTTTCCGATCAATTCTCAACAAAATTTCCTAATCGAAAATGGCTCTAAGCACATTTTTGCACGAAGACACTTGTCTTATTGAACGAAGAAATGGAATTATCTGGAAGTTATTTACTTTTCAACTATTAAAATGATATGGAAATCTAGAAATTAAATATTATCATTATTATTTTTTTTTTCATTCAGCCTTATTTAAGTTTTACAGCCAAAGCATCCTCAAAATAACTATCGAAGAGAAATATTACGTCAAATATCTTAAAATCTATTGAAAAAAATGAAGATAATAATTATCCTCGAATTAATGTTATTGGAGGCACAAAACTTACATAAACTACAAATACATAAGCCTTTACACACCTGACATTAATTAACTATTATGATGTATCTGATTTTTTTGTTAATTCTACCTACTTCACTAAGGACTAGACTTTTCTAAATAATTTATTACTTTTTTATCTTCTTATTATCCTATTCGAAAGAAAAATGCAAAGCGCAAATCTTTTCTTTAAAAAATATTTTCAATTGCGCTTTTTTTCTCGACTTTTTTTTAAAAAATAAAAATTAGCGAAAAATTTGATTTTCCTTTCAATAAAGATTTTTTTTAAAGCCTAAATAAATAAATAATTTTTAAGTGATTACAAATTTCTTTTCTTTTTAGCGCATTTTCCTCTTGGGAAAAGGACGCTATTGTCCGCACTTTGTCCGTCCGTCTGTCTGTCTGTCTGTCTGTCTGTGGAGCTATCTCCTCCTAGGGATTAAACTTTTTTGATGCGGTTTTTGGCTTAAAATGTGTGTAGTATGTCTGGCTAGAGCTGGCGAAAAAATCAGCACGAATGGTCACTTCCTCTGCTGGAACCAGCGTAAAAAGTGCCAAAAATGCCATTTCTTTGTATGTGTTAGTGTGGTCGAATGCACTAAAATGTTGACTTTTCAAAACCTTAGCTGTCCTCGGTTCGAATCCCACCGATGACAAAAATTTTTTTTTGCTTTTTTTGATACTTTTTTGATTTCTAATGACATATAATATTGAATCATGTCATAATTTTCCATTTTCACAATTTTCCCGAGTTTTTCCGACGATTTTTGTTAAAATTTTCAATATTTTCATACAATTTTCATAGATAATTACTTTTTTTTATATTTTTTTGATATTTTAGTTGCTTAGTTTTCTATTTTCATGGATTTTTCATAATTTTTCCGGAAAATTTTGTGAAAATTATGAAAACTTACATTTACATAAAAAAACTCATCAATATAAATAATCAAATTGTCATATTAAAATTTATAATAAAAGAATAGCAGTGGCGTAAGTGATAGAGCTCTCGATTACTACCGTGGAGTCTAAGGTTCGGTCCTAGCTCCCGGCAAGTTATTTTTTGCTTTTTTACGCTCTTTTTTACTTTTTTGATTTCTTATGACATATAATATTTATTTATGTCATAAACTTCCATTTTCATGAATTTTTTAAGTTTTTCCGAGCATTTTTTTAAAAAATTTTAATATTTTCAAACATTTTTCTGAAAAAATGATTTTTTTTATATTCTAGCTGTTAAACTTTCCTTTTTCCTAGATTTTCATAATTTTTTCGAAAAGTTTTGTATATATTATAAAAACTTACATTTATAAAAGAAATCTCATCAATATAAATAATCAAAATGTCACATTATAAATTTAGTAAAAAGAGTATCAGTGGCGTAAGTGGTAGAGTGTGAGACTCCTACCTGAGAGTCATGGGTTCAAACCTAGCCCGTGACGTGACCAAATACTTTTTTGCTTTTTTTTTTTAATTCTATGTTGCATAATGTTTTTGATCCATTTTTTTCTGTCAATTTTAAATTTTTGGGTAAATAAAGAATGGTTATAGTTAAATAATTGGCTTTGTACTTTTGGGGTTTTAATTCTTTTTGTATTTACTGATCGCGGAAAATGCGCTTTCGTCGGTCACGAGTGACCACCGTTATACTAGTTCTTTCTTACAACCTATTTACATGATAACATGACTTGGTATTTGATTCGAGTGATTTATTTTGAAATGGATGCAAATCTATTGAAAGAATTTGAATTTTTAGATTTTACGCAAAAAGTTCATTAAAATCAATTTTTAAAACTTTACATTTAATCGATAGATTAAAAGATTTTAAAGATATTAAAAAAAAAAGATAATTAAAAATTTTAAATTTCTAAAACTTTATCAAAATAAGTTCAATTTTCAAATCCGTTAAAATTTGAATTTGAAAAATCAGTTAAATTGTGATTTTACAAAATTCTGTTAGATTAAATTTGAAAGCATATTGATAGTCAAATTTTTAAAAGTCGTTAAAGTTTAAATTTTGAAAAGTTCGTTGTTTTTTTTTGTGAAAATTCGAAATAATTAAATTCGTTAAATCTAGTTTTTAAATAACTTATTAAATTTTGAATATAAATAATCCGTTAAAATTTAAAACATTGAATTTTTAAAAAATTCAAACTTTCGAAAACCGTTGAAAAAAATTTCATAAATTATTTTCCTCAATTAATACCAAAAAATTCAATAATTTCCTCAACTAATCTGCATCCATCCCAAAGTATATTTTCTCACATTTCTCGCGACGAGATAAAGTAATATACAATTTCTATACATACTTTAAGTACAAAGACTAACTTTTCTCCCAATTATTTTTGTTTATCAGTCTTGGGTAAATTTTTTCTCACATTTTTGTGTTATTTTTTTGGGATGTAAAAATTTAGACCTTTAAGTTCACATTTTTTTTCACAATTAATATTATTTTCTTGGTTTTTTTGGATAATCTTTGGTAACACATACGAAGACGAATTTGAGGTGGAATTAGTTTGTGGATTTAAATTTAAATCTTGCGATTTATTGCGAAAGATTTAAGTTTAATTTAAATCCACAAGCCAATTTCACCACAAAAAGACACAAATTTTTTGCCCACCTCAAAACCTCAACATTATCGTCATTCTCATACTTCATGAAGCAATCTCAGAATTCATTTGTGTCGTCGTAATTAATGGCGATGAGTTCAACGTTGGATTTGGTGCATAAACGATGTACTTAATGTCATTTATCATTTGTTGCTGTAATGTTTGTTGGACGAATAATTGTTCCTGAAACAGCGAATCGAGCGTTTTATATTCCCTTAATTGGCACCACGACTGGAAGAATACGGACTTGATTTTCTCAAATATTTCACCGTCGTATGTTGATCGGGCGGTGTTTGTTAAGTCAAATGGTTCTATGTGAGAAAAAAGTTAATAATTTTGATTAATTTTTGATGTTGATTAAAATTTACTTCATTATTTTACAATTTACGTTGAAATTCAAATAAAATCTTTCAGTTCACGCACATTTTAGACTCTTAACAAAATATCCCCAAGTCATTCTTATTATTCAGCATTTTATAGATCATAGCGCTTATTTTCGTACAAACAAGTTGTTTGTTTAGAAACAACGAAACATTTTAAACTTTCAAATAGCTTCACACTCGTTTTAAATCTCAATTTATCATTTTGTCTTTCAAAAAAACTTTATATCATAAATAACTAAATTTACTTATATTTACGTTTTATTTTAAATTTTAACTGTGGTAAAAGTCTAATTTTTTTCAAAAAATTATTTTTTAAAAAACTTAAAACAACGGTCAAAATAATATTGAATAAGTTGTCAAAAAATTTGTCAAAAAAATAACAGCCAAAAAAATTTTAAATAAACAAAAAAAAAAAAAAAAACGTGTAAAAACCGTAAAAAAAATTATTATCAAAAAATAACGACCAAAATTTATTTAAAAGTCTGTCAAAATCAAAAAAATCATTCAAAATTAACGTTCAATATGTTTTTTTTTTGAAAATTGCGATTAAATATTTTTGAAAGAAAATAACGGTTAACTTTTGAAATTATTTGAAAATAACGATCAAAAATAATTTGAAAACATCAAACAGACAAATCAAAAATTCCAAATTCTCTCTTTAATGAAAAAAAATGCTAATAACGTAATTTTGAGAATTTCTAACTTTCCCTCAAGCACTGCACGTGAACCATCCATACTATTATATCGTATTATATTTGAATTTTCAACACAAGCTGAGCTCTACAGTTTGTTTACATTAAATATTCAAATCTAAAACATAAACAAATAAAACATACCTTCAATACACAACGTCTGCCAGTGGTTAGGATCATTTTTGGCTGTTTTCACATTACGACATTCCTCAATTGGCAAAAGACCACCAGTTCTAATCGATATGGCATTTCGTGAATAACTATCAATTGATTGAAAATTCATTAAAATTCCATCCATAAAAAGTCCTCAAATAAGCCTCAAAACTTACTCAAAATTACTATAATAATCCAAAAATCTCAAAAATAGCTCGCCTAATGATTGATAATTCTCAGACCTCCAATCCGTATCAAGTTTTTCCATCATATCAATTGTGGTTATATCATGCAATGTTTGAAACTTTTCCGGATATTTTTGATGAAGACATGGAAGTACAGGCGGTGATATTGCTGATTGTAAAAAGTGTATGACCATCAAGACTAGACTATAACTCGATATTGTACTATTTCGTGCATCATTTATGTTATGATGTTGTGCCCAGAGTTTTACAACAATTGCTAATGGACGTAGACGCCAATCGACTGCAAAAAAAAATGTGAAAAATTAATTAAATTAAATGAATAAAAATTACGTCAATCAGTCACACTTACGTTGTGCATAACAGTACAGCAAGTGAGTGTTTCGTACACCAATGCAATTATTATAATTTAAATCCACTTCAATCGTATTTGTTGCATCACGGAATCTTAAAATAGGAACTTTTGCATTTATCAGGAAAAATGCTTGGAATGGACCTTAAAAAAAATGTCAAATTTTATCAATTAAATCCAGCATCAATTCAAAAAATTACTAGCTTCATACTTCCTTGATTTATGAGGTAGTTCTTTAATGCACTTAATGTAATTACTGCCTCAGTCCTTGCATCAAAACCTTGTGGTGCTGTTTTTAATACCAAACACATATCGACATCAGAACTGTTGAGTCCGAAACCAGAAATTGTTGATCCAACTAGAAATAATCCCCATTTTGGACATGCTCGATTTTGGAATAATGGAAAGCCCTAAAAATGTTTCAATAAATTAGAAATTTGATGTTGATATCAATTTAACCCTTTGATGGTTGCTGGATTAAAATAAATCGGTGAGTTTTAAGTTTAAATCTTGGGACTAAGTAGGCTTTCTCGATTTCCCGGTCCCGGGTTTTTCGGGACCAAAATCAAAAAATTAAAACTTTTTTTGTATTGTGAACGATTTAAGTTTTATGAAAAAAATTTTAAATTTAATTTGTTTAGTATTAAGATTATAATCATTTAAACACAAAGAGATTGAAAATCTTTCATTAATGCTCAAGATATTTAAGTTTTAATTTTGGTCCCGGTCCCGGAAATTTTCCAAAACCGGGATTTCGAGAAAGCCTAGGACTAAGGATAAGATTTATAAATTAAGGTTTGAATCTGAGAAAATTTAAGTTCAAAAATAAAAATTGAAGCTTATAATTAAGAATTGTATGTAACTTAAAATTAAGAATTGAACCTCAAAATTAAGTTTTTGAGTTCAAAATTAAGAATTAAAGATCAAAAAAAGGATTTAAAGATCAAATGTAAGAATTGAAGGTCAAACAAAGAAATTGAAGCTAAACTACTAGAATTGATTCTTAATTTCAAGAATTGAAGCTTAATTTCTCTTTATTGAAGCTTATTGTCAAAATTGAAGCTTAATGTGAAAAATTGAAGCCTGATTTCAAGATTTAAAGCCTAATTTTAAGAATTGAAGCTTAAAGGGACCGTTCACTTAGTACGTCCGCTTTTTAGGGGGGAGGAGGTCTAGGATTTTGTAACCGATCAAACAAAAGAAAAATTTTTTCGTACAAAAAACGTAACAAGGGGGGAGAGGGGTCTAAAAAGCCGTTTTTTGCAAAACGTAGTAAGTGAACGGCCCCAAACAAAAGATTTGAAGGTTAAATATAAAAAATTAAAGCAAAAACTCAAGATTTAAACTTTAAATCCACAAATCAGCATTTAAATCCAAGTATTAGCATTTAAATCCTAAGATTAAACCTTAAATCTCAAGATTTCTGTCAAAACCCTTCCAAAAAAAAAACTAGTATCAACGTGGTCACTCGTGACCGACGAAAGCGCATTTTCCACGTATAGTAAATACACAAAGAATTAAAACCCCAAAAGTATAATGCCTAATATTTAATTATAAATATTCTTTATTTACCAGAAATTTAAAATTTACAGAAAAAAATGTGTGTGAAACATGAGGGAAAAAAATATTTTTAATAAAAAGTTATTATTACGCGACATAAAATTTAAAAAAAAAATAAAAAAAGCAAAATAAAAATCGGCTACGGGCTAGGATTGAACCCATGACCTTGAAATTAGGAGTCGCGCACTCTTCCACTTACGCCACTGCTGCGCTTTTTTTAAGAAGTTTAAGTGGCAATTTAATTATTTATATTGATGAGTTTTTTTTATATAAATGCAAGTTTTTATAATTTTCACAAAATTTTCCTGAAAAACTATGAAAAATCCATGAAAATAGAAAATTAAAACAATAAAAATATCAAACAAAAAATATGGAAAAAGTAATTATCTATGAAAATTGTATGAAAATATTGAAAATTTTAACAAAAATCTTCGGAAAAACTCGAGTAAATTGTGGAAATTGAAAATTATGACATAATTCAACATTAAATGTCATTAGAAATCAAAAAAGTATCAAAAAAAGTAAAAAAAAGAACATTGTCATCGGTGGGATTCGAACCGAGGACAGCTAAGGTTTTGAAAAGTCAACATTTTAGTGCAATCGACCACACTAACACATACAAAGAAATGTCATTTTTGGTACTTTTTACGCTGGTTCCAGCAGAGGAAGTGACCATTCGTGCTGATTTTTTCGCCAACTCTAGCCAGACATACTACACACATTTTAAGCCAAAAACCGTATCAAAAAAGCTTAACCCTGAGGAGGAGATGCGATGACAGACAGACAGACAGACAGACGGACAAAGTGCGGACAATAGCGTCCTTTTCCCAAGGGGAAAATGCGCTAAAAATCCCAAATTCAACTCACCTTAATATACTCATAAAGATCCCGCCACAACAACATCTTATTGCAATATGTCTCACGTGTCTGCTGATATAATTGAAATTTATTCCAAATCTCAAGCGATACATGATCCCAAATTGATCCACAACTCAAATTAATTGGTTCCTCGCGCATCTCACAACGCTCACCACGCGCATAATAATAATCAAATGGATATGTTGGATCATATGTTGGAAGTGTAAAATTCCTTGGAATTGGATGTGTTGGTGTTGTCACCATACCATTTACAGACGGTGGACGTTTAATGACTGTTATTGGTGTCTCAACATGACGTGTATTCAGCTGCTCAGCACTTGCACTTAATACATTATTAATCGGTGTAAAATGATTATTATTAATCCATGTATTAACAGTACTTTCCTTCTCATTACAACTGTCAGTGGATGTTGGTGTAAGTAAGATTCTCGGTGTCCTTGACTGTTCATGCTTATTATTATTACTGTTAGATCCACTTGAGAATGACGACATCACTGAATGTGCTGATGATGTTGATGCTGTATCATCAAGTAATTCTGATGTCATTGTCTCTTTTGTATCACTAAAACTTTTAGATTCCTGAATAACTGGACTTGCTGACTTTATCGACGATGGTGGTGTTGGTGATAATCGACTAAAATCTTCTGAATTTGTACGATTAAATGTGAGATTTTTACGTTTATTTTCTTCATATTGAGCACTGTCACTTTTTGAATGAGATAGTCGAGCATTTTGTTGTTGTTGTTGTTGATCATTTTGCTTCTTATTATTATTACTATTATTATTATTATTAAAATTACTACGATCATTTGTACTATTTGCATTATTATTATTATTATTATTGTTGTTGCTGCCATTTTGACGATTCTTTCGTGTCTGATCGCGATTTTGTTTAGCACGATGATGATTTTGGTACTGGAAGGAATTATTATTATTATGTTGTTGTTGTTGTGATGCCGGCTGTTGCTGATAATATGCATTATGATATGATTGTTGTTGACGTTGTTGCTGTTGATTAATTTGCGGTTGATCTTGCTGATAAACTCTTTGATAATTGTTGCCATTATCTTGACGTGGATAAACACGAACATGGCGTTGGATGTGCTGATTCTGATAACGTGCATAATTCTGTTGATATTGTTGCTGTTGATGATGTTGAAAGAATAATTGATTCGTATACATTGCACCCGAATATAAATGATTATAATATCCTGAATTATCACCAAATGCCATTTTAAGTGCTATTAAATTACTATCGTCAATGACTTTTTGTGACTGTTGCTGTTGTTGTTGTTGCTTTTGTGGTGTCTTATTATTTTGAACGGCAATTGTATTTGCTGATATATTCTTAAATTGATGTCCAACTTGATGAAGGAAGTCAATTGAATATTTACGATTTACTATCTCATTATTATCACCACCAGCCATACCATTATGATCATTATATTGTATTCTCGTGTCATTGCTATTTGTTGTACTTACACTTGAATTTAAATGAATACCGGAATCATCAGAGATGCTTTTATCACCATTTTTTGATAATTTTGTATCAACACGAATTGTCTTATTTGTTGCTGTTGTTGTATAATCGTCGTAATTTGGACTTACATTTGACTTTGTCATTCGATGCTTTGGTACGGGCTTCTTAACTTGATTACCATTTAATATTTCTTGATAATTATCACTTTTTATGGCATTATTATTATTATTTGTTGTTGGTGTTGTTGAGACTTTTGCATTATTATTATTATTATGCTGAGAATGTTGATTCTGTGGCTGTTGCTGCATTTTATCATATTTATTGCTGCTGTTATTATTATTGTTTGCGTCTAATCGTTGCTGCTTCGAATTATTATTATTGTTAATATATTGCTGCTGTTGTTGTTGTTGTTGTGGACCATTGCGATTCTGACGGTTCCCATTAAAATTTGGTATTCGATATCGTTGATTAATATTATTATTGTGATTATTTCGGCGCGGTGATGAATTTTGATTCTTTTTACGATCATAATTTCTCTCATCAATTTGCTGCTTATCCTGTTGCTGCATACTTTTGCTATTTTTGTCAACTGGATCTGATGTTATTGTAAGCTTTGAATCTGACATTGTTTTTGTAATTTCCGTATGCATCCTTAATTAATTAGCATATATATGTGATATATGGACACAAAAATAATGAAGTCGGATAAAATCGCAAATTACACACATACAAACACATACAGTTGAGCACGGATTTTGTTGATTTTAATTCCTTACTTTTTTGTCTTCTTTTAATCCAAAAATTATTTATATTTCCTTGCACATTTGATTAAAATAACAGAAACAAAAATTCGAGCTTTTTCTTAATTAAAATCCTTGCCTTCTTATATTTTTTTTCGTGTGTGTGTGTTAATTAAAATAAAATAGCCTTTTTAATCATTTGATGTCTCTTTTTATGTGATTTTAGATAGTCTTTAATTCACACAGTTAATCTACGAATTAATAAAAAGAATTTTTTTACTTTAAAAATCGTTCATTTTGCAAAAAGTTTTTTTTTTTGTGCAAAATTTAAGAAAAACACGAGAATTGAAACTTTTTTTTTTTGTCGATTAAAATAAATGAAATTTTTAACTTACCTTCGATGACACAAACAATCAAGATATTCTTTAACAGACTCAGAAGCTTTATGTCTACTTTGCCATTGAATATCAAGTTGTTAATTACGGAGAAAGAAAAATGATTTTTAATTAGAGAAATATCAAAAGTGCTCGATAAAAAGTGATTTTCTCTCAAATCATAGCTTTTCGTCCTGTTCTGATCAATTCTATGTCACTGCTGGATCTTCTCACAAAATATATTTCGGCTGCGTGAAGTTTTCGTCCAATTTAACTTGAGAAAATGAAAATGTCGACTGAGATGGTGAAAATTTGATTGAAGAATGAAAATTTTGTGAAAAAATGATTGCTGTGTTGAATTAAAATTGAAATTTTTGAAGGATTTTCCCTTGGAACAGAAATAACGGTTGAAAAAATTTTGAAACAAGTAAAATTAGCCAAAAGACTAATAAAACGCATTTCTCAACTTTAAATTTTTATTAATTAAATAAAATATGCAATGTTAAAGCGTATTTGAAATTTATTATATATTTTTAAAATTTTAAAATCTTTTATTCTTCAACAAACTTTTTAAATTTAAAAATTACGATCGAAGGGAAATTTTTGGGCAAAAATTTGAATTTTAACCGTTTTTTCGAATTTTTTACAAATTTGAACTTTGACCGTTAATTAGATTTTTTTTTAAAAAATTAAACCTTTATTTGAAATTTAAAATCATTTTGAGATAATTAACATCTTAACAACTAAAAACTATTCGAAAAATTCAAGAATTGGAACTTCATTACTGGTCATTTTTTTCTAAAATTAAAAACCATACAAATTATCCTAAAAACATTTGTACGGTTTTCAGTCATTTTGAAAAAATTTGTAAGGTTTCAACTAAATATTCAAAAAATTCAAATTTTTCCGTTACTTTCTTTCATTTTTTCAAAAATTCATGCAAAATTAAATGAAGAAAACTATATCGATAAATAAATTAATAATTCAATAAATTTAATCAACAGCCATTAAACATTCGAAAACTTTCTGTATTTTGATTTTATTCAATACACGTGCACTCTTCCATCCAACACGAATCTCATCCATATGTATTAGTGAATACAGTCAAAGTGCACGTACAAGGAACACATTTTTCATCACATCTGGCTAAGTTTACTGATGAATACAATTTGAAACTTATTTTAGCGTCATAAAGTATAAAATAAGTAAAAACTTATATTCATTAGTGCTCTCAAAGGTGTATGTACAAAAAGAAACTTGCAATGGATACGTCCAATAATCATGAAGGTAAAGATATTAAGTGAATTTTTAAATTAAATGAAATATTTAACATAAAAACTTTTTTTTCCTCTTCACTGTTGTTTGGAAACATACAAAATAAAAAATAATAATCCAGATTCTATGGAATCCGTCGACTCTGATCCGTTAGCTCAAGAGGAATCATCACCTGCATTACAGAATGGTGGTAAGATGAATCATTAGTGAATACATTAATCCTTTGATATTAAACGGAAATATTTAACTATCTAGAAAATAAAAAGCCGAAGCGAGGAGCGCCGAAAGGAACCAAAAAGAAACGCTCAAAGTCGAACATCTTGAAGATTACAAAAAACAAGAATAAGACAAAGAAGACCACCACTGCTGCACCAGAACCTGATGAGAATGGCGAATATGAGGTAAGTCCAAAATATTTACAAAATTCATGTTATCGAAAAAGTAGTTAAAATGGCGGTTAAGATTCAAGTGTAAAAAAATGCTAAGTCCACTAAATCTGATAAAATTTGAGTTTAAAAATTTTTGAGGTTTTTTTGGGTTTTTCTGGAAATGCCAAATGTTTTATTGGAAGTTATCACTGTTTCTTCCTGTTTATCTTCTTCTTTTTTCCGTTAATTACATTGGTTATGCCAACTGAACAAATAACCGTAAATTTTTAGGGTTTCTAATCTTTCGAAACTTTTTTGACGCCAAAAATTGTCAAAAAGAATTTTGAATCTTTTTGGAAATTCTGAATTCTACATTCAAAAATTATTTTGATCAAAAATTGGATCTTGTTTTGGATATTGACTAGTAAATTTCCAACAGCATTCAAATACACAAATAATATGTACATTTGTATGTGTGTATGTTTACGTGTAAAATTTATCATTTTCTGAAAATTTACACTTTTGAATATTTTTTGTTAAAAATTATGTTTAATACAGAATTTTGATTACTTAATCAAGTTTTGTCAATTGTTCATATATTATACATAAATTCATTAATCTAATCCAAATTCATTAAAAATTAAAATTTTTTGAAATATTTTCATTTTCATAATTTTATATTTTAAATGTATAATTACACTCTTTAATTTTCGTTAATTACACCAATAATCGAGATCTGTATTTTCTACAATCAAAATTAAAAAAATTCCTCAATACTTTTGTCAACATCCAGCTGGAATTTTTTCCCGCCTTTATTGATTCTCTATTAAATTCTTTCCTAATCCATTTTCTAAGCAAAAATCATTTCAAATTGCATTTGTTATCTCTCAACTTACCTATTTTCTATGTATCTTACCTGCTAATTGGACTCTAATAAGTTAAATATTTACATTTTCTTATCACTTGAATTATTACAGGTTGAAGCTATTGTTGATCACAAGAAGGAAAAAGGAAAGGCTGTTTATCGTATCCGTTGGAAGGGATATGGACCTGGCGAGGATACATGGCTTCCAGCTAATGAACTGAGTTGCAAAGATCTCCTTAAAAAGTACAAGAAGAAGATTGAACGAGAAAATAAGGATGTTTATACTGTAAGTTCTCTGGATCTTTTTAAATTAAACACATATATTAAGCTATGACTATTTCTTATTAATCAAGGTTGAATCAATTATTGATCATCGTCGATTACATGGAAAAGTTTATTATCGAGTCCGTTGGGAAGGATATACATCAAAAGACGATACCTGGCAGGTTAAAGAAAGTCTTAATTGTAATGAATTGTTGAAGAAATATCATGATGAATTGAATGAGAAAATTTTGAAACGTGAAGAAGAAAAATTAAAGGCAAGAGAGCAAGCTAAGAAAGGAAATAACGAATATGAAGTTGAAGCCATTATGGATAAACGTACAACAAAAGGAAGGACAAAGTATTTGATCAGATGGAAGGGATTTGATGAATCTGATGATACATGGGAACCAGAGGAAACACTCAATTGTCCAGACTTGATTCGCTCATTTAACAAAAAGAAGGGAAACAAGAAGCAAGTCATCAAAATAAAGAAACCAGCCAAGAAACGAAAACGCTTAGCTGATTATGACTCTGATGAAGAGGAAAGTGACGATTCTAATGATTCTGACTTTGGCGCAAAGAGAGCAAGAATATCAGGCGAATATGAAGTTTCAAAGATACTCGATGCTAAAATCACAAAAGATGGAAAATGGGAATTTTTCGTTATGTGGAAGGGTTATGGTCCAGAGTCGAATACATGGGAGCCAGAGAGGAATTTGAGCTGTACTAAACTCATTAATGAGGTAAGATTAGGAAAATTTAGTTTTTAATAAATTTCAGGGGGTCTTCGATTTGAATAACTAATAATTTCAAATTTTGATTTTTAACGGTCATTTTTCATACGATTCGATTTGAATAAGAAAAATTCTTTAACAAAACAATTTTTCAAATCGAGGACTCCCTGTTCATAATTTTTAGTCCCAATTATAAAATTTCTAACAATATATTCGATCATTTCCAGTTCCTCGGTAAAAATAAAGTTCCACGTGTCATTCAAGCAAAATTGGAGAAAATAACAGAAGAAGTAACGAAACCCAAATCACCAAGGAAACCACCGACTGAACGTAAGACCTTAACAGCGAGCGCTAAGGGACTACGCGGACGCACCAAGTAAATAAATAATGACTAAAATACACATCAACTGCTGATACTGACGGAAACAAAAAAACTTTTTTTTTCTTCTATATTTTCAGGGGAGAATTAAAGGTTGTTAAATAATTTCTCTTTAATTATATTTTTAAGATTTCATAATCTTAGTTTTTCATATCTCTTTGCTTTTAGATGCATTAAACAATTTGAAATATAATTTTTGCTTATGACTCCATATTCATTTATTCCAGACCACTAAGAATTTTCGATTAAACGTATGAGCCAGATCATTTACATTTAAGAGCTCTTTATTAGCACTACAAAAAAATTCTATTACGAGAAAAATCAGTTTTTTTTCTTTTATTTTATTCAATTGAATGTTTTTATTTGAGTTTGAAGATTAAAGATTTACGAAGTAATTTTTATTTTTTTTTTCCTTTCATTATTTCTATAAATTTTGTCATATTTTTCTGAATTACAACTTAATTTTAAAAGATTTATACTTTCTAGAAAATATTTTAATATAGACTTTATGTTCTGAAACATAATATCATATTAAGGTCTTTCTTTCAAAAGATACAAATTAAAAGAATTAAATAAATATAGATTTTAAAACATACTCTTTGAATTTATTGTTTTATGTTGCTTTCAGCTACTCAATCTAGTCAACGTTAAAATTATTCTTCATTCTATTCAAATGAATCTACTCAATAACGAATTTTAGCTATTCTGCTTAAAATTTCTAATATTCTACTCAATATTTTGCTACTGAATGGAGTTTTTGAGTGGAAGTAGATTTGAGAAAAAAGGGATATTTTTTGAGTAGCTGAAAGGAGAAGGAAAAATATGTGAATGCCGACTTTATATTTTAAAAAATTTTGTTAAAAAAACATATTTTATTTATTCGGATCAATATGATCCAAAAATTGAAAATTGACATTGAACCAACATGTAGACTACGTGACCAACAGAGCACTCAACGCACTACGACAGCTTCACCCCTTCATCAGCAGGAACTCACATCTCGACGTACGAAACAAACTCCTCATCTACAAATTAGCAATCAAACCCATCTTCACATACGGCTGCCCAGCCTTTCAAAGTATCGCTAAAACTCACATTCAACAACTTCAAGTCCTACAGAACAAATTTCTTAGAATACTTCTCAACAAATCAAGATATGATAAGATCATCGATCTACATACAGAAGCAAAGATTCCAACCATCGAAGATTATGTCGGAAAGTTGTAAGCAAACTTCATCAACGATCCAAAAATTCGCATTTATTATGCGTCTGTTAGCTAATAATGTTTTGGATTCGACAGATCTTAGCACTCAATAGACCTACAATTTACAGTGGTGGGATCAGAATCAATCCTTTCATGACATTACTGTCTCTAGCCTTCAAAGGAAAGCTTCAATATGAACACATGAACAAGTACATATGAATTAAAAAGGGCAGTTGAAAATATTTCTGCTGAGTCTCGAATTCATGATCACTGTGTCGGCATGTGTAATAGTTATGTACCAAGGTCCCAAAAAACTGTTACCGAGCCACTTCAGCTCGCAAATATTTGTAGATTAGCTTTAATACATTTAAGCTTAATTGCACAAATCTTTAAATATCACTTTGGTACATACTTTTAAGTCAAAAAGTCAATTTCCAATAATTTTATCAATTTTCAAAATCTTCAAAAAAATTCCTCAAATCCGCATTTATCCAGTCAATTGATTTTGCTCATCCATGTCTCGCCATCATTTAAATTATCACTTGAAATATCTCAATAAATAATTTTTACGCTCTTATTCATCTTCTTCAGAAAAAAAACCCCGATTTATTTTTATAGATTGATTAAATATTTTCCTCACATTTACATTACTTACTTTATTTTTTTGATTTCATCGCGAAAATTATTCATCGGCAATTTAAGTTCGATGCCACATTATTTGTTTTGTTGGAGATACATTTATGCGGTAAATTTTTGCTTTCATGTTCAATAATCGCAGTTTAATGGCACATTAAATAATTTTTTAACAAAGCTTTATACTCGTTGAACGACAATTTTTTTTATGTTTTTTTTCGGAATGTAATGTTCATTAAAAATTATTTTTGCTAGAGAGGAAGAAGAAACTGTTAATGTTGAGTATAAGTATTGCTGTTCAGATGAGGTGTTTGGTGATTAACGTTAAAATTATGATGTAGAATTGAATTTGGTGTAATTTGTTGTGAAGGATATGATGGAGAATTGACATAAAGTCTAATTTTGGTGGCATCAACTGTCCGTACTGTCCAAAATAATTAAGAAGTCGAGTATCGTTCGTTTAAATGATTTTATTGAAGTTCCAAAGGGTTAGTTCACTTATGATGTCTTTTTGGGGGGTTTTGGGGTAATAGAAGGGGTCTTTAAATCCAATTTTTTGATGGAGGTCGTTCATTTATGATGTTCAATTTTTAAGGGGTGTGAGAGGGGTCTGTATGAATTTTTTGTATGAAAATTTTGTGACAGAATGACCCCAAACTTAAATTCTAATTTACCCCAGCTTTCAATTCAAAACCACAAAATTATCTCAATTTTTCCAAATTTACTGCTTTCATTTGACATATTCAATTTCTTCCTGATTCCTTCCATCTCACATAAACTTCTATCCACCTTACGACCAATTCCCCAAATCACGACTGTCAATAAAAATCTCATCAAGTATAATTCAGTCGGTTGTCTCTCGCCATCAGCCATCAAATTAAATGTCATTATGTTTTGCAATTGCCGTGAAAAATTTTCCCATCGAATTCACATGAAGTAAAGAGTCGAATTGATTTCAGTAGCAGCATTGACTGCACAAAATAAAAAAAAAAAACTTAAAAGTGAACCAAAAATTGTTCGTTCTTATGTTTTTCATCATTCTTTATACTTTGTTATGGGGCGGCAAATTCGCAAATTCCAATCAATTTCAATGATCAAAGACATTCCATCAAATTCTCGAATAAATTCTTTAAATTGATTTTGCAGTTCATTTAATCATTTACGCAATTTAATTATCTTGTTTGATATTGTCGGGGTCCTTTTGCTTTTCAATTATATTCCTTTCCTTTGCCGTTTGCGTTCACATGGATGGTGTAATTGCATCGACTGTAACAAGCAAATTTTAAGTGATTGCAGTTAACACGCTACTAGTGGACGAGGAGAAATGACAATTGAAATCAATTAAAACGAATTGAAGACAATTACACGCGTCCGAAGAAGGAAAAAATTAATTGATTTTGGTGGTTTTGAAACGTTCAATAATTTTTTATGGAAGTTATTACGTCTGGAATTGACTCGTGTCAATATTCTCGTAATTATGATTGAATTGTTTTGGCTTGATTGGTCAATTGATGATGTGATTTTTGAGGATTGATGGGTAATTTGTGAGAAATTTTCTTTTTGATGAGTTTGGCTTCACACTGACACCTTCCTAAAGTAATGATCTACTTTTATATAGAAGAAATCACACAAACCGTATGCAATGTGCGGTTTCAGTCATTAATTACTTCCAAAATGCCAAAAAACTCTAAAAACTGCATCATTTCAACGCATAATCATAAATTACCCAAAAAAAAATCATCCTCAAGACCCATCTCACCTGTTTCCATTTAATCAAAGCCATAAAACATTCAAATTAATTGTTTAAATCAATAAAATCCTTGTATAGATCACCAACCTTAAAAATCTTGTGGTTAAAAAGTCGCTCATTCGTTGAAACTACGTGCACATGCAATAAAAACGGAAATCAATTCCCATGTATCAATTTATCAAAAGACGAAAATCACATCTAGAGTTGTGAGCCGGTTCTCTCTTTTTTTTGTTTTACATATTTTATCAATATACAATAATGCATTATACAAAAATAAAAAAATACAGAGATTTCACGAATGAGCTGGCATAAAAATAACGACACCGAAATAAGTATCAAATAACAAACACATTATTCTGCTGCATAACAATGATATAATGAAATAATCTGAATTATCCAATTTCGACTTATTGTAAAGATATAAGGTGCATATATAATATAAATACTTTTTTTTGCAAACAGTGTTGGGTAGGTGGGTATAGGATGGGATGAATTCTGCAAAATAGATTCACTATTAGTCATAAATTGTTTTTTTTAATCTTTTTTGGAGTTTCTTAACTATGTATTGTGGTAAGGACTAGCAACTTAGAGTTAGATTGGATGGGTGGATGGGTATATGGTCGGTTCATATTTAAAACATATAATTCAGTAGTCAGTTCTTGAATCAAGACTATATTAGGTATTTTAAAAACTGGGTCAATCCTAATCCTATACAATATTTCAATAATATTTCCTGTACATCATGCCATGCTTTTAAACACCCTCCCACCAACCCTGCAATTACAAGTATTCACTAATCTCAATTTCCTCTTCGAACTTGAATGCGTTGTATTGATATCAACTCTACTGTGTATACACCTGAACAATTTTTAAGAAATGAAAAACAAAAAAAAATGTTGGATATATCACTTCTTTCATATTATGCACTCATTCGTAAAAATTACAAGGCATTATAGCATCGACAGAAATGCTAAATCGACAGAAAAACGAGCGACAAAACAAACGATGTGTAATTAATATCATCACAATAACTGTTTTATATCTCACTCGCATCTCTCTTATTACTTCTCAGCTCTTTTTTTTCAGAAGCGATTATTGGGTTTCGATTCGTAATTGTTAGTTGATGGAAAAAATTCCTCAACATAATGTAATGTGACTTTTGGAGCAAGTAAGCAAGTCAGAGATGGGATATTGAGCATTGAATATAAGTTTGTGAGAATGACAATGATTATTGAGTGACTAGAAAAAAAATGATTGACATTTGCAGATTTGAGGTTATGGAACTGAAATGAGCTGGAAGTGGAACAGTTTTGGATGCAAGTTGGTTGTAAAGACTGAGATGATTACCTAAGAGTATATAGTAGCTATTCTCATTTAAATCAGACAGTTTCAACCCTAATATTTTACTAAAAACAGTATCAAAGTTCCATATCCCTTTAAGCATTTAAAACCCCTTCAAAACTGCGCCACGAAACCCCATCCAACTTAACATCAATCCACCAAGATTCAATTTCATACCACTTTCATTTAATACCTACTTACAATAAGAAGTCGTCATAGTAATCTCTAAATGCAATGATATTAACTCACATCAACTTATGTGCATAAATTTAAAATTGATACTGTTAACATATTAAGCATGAATGGATTTGTAAAATGAAATTAAGATTTGAATTTGACGTGTATGTATGAATCAAGAAATATTGTTGATTTTTATTGTGTACGACTACTTTAATAATGATTTTTTATATTATATTAATATAAAGATTGAGTATATACAAGCGAATAAGTGAGAATAGTAAAAAATTAATAAGAATCAAATCAATGAATGGTATTGCATAGTGCTATCATATACAAGGATCAGGTAAAATTTATTGCAGCACTCACAATTATTAAACATGAGCTGTGTTTTCTGGTTGGAAGAAAAATGTACAAAGGAAGGTAGTTTTGAGTAAGTGTGTTGAGATAGTTGAAGTTAAGGTTGTAAAGCGCAATTATTTGGGGATTTTAAGTTAATTTCTTCAACTTCAAGTTAGAGTTTTTCTGGTTGATAGAATACTTATTGATATAAGGGTGAGGGGGGGGGGGGGGGTGAAGTTAAAAATCCCGAAATTTAGTGTTACGTAATTAGTTAACAAAGACCCCATAAGCTAAACTTAGAATTTTACTAAAAATCAATAAAATTCAATACTTGACGTTTTGATCAAGGGATCAAATCCTAGCAAAGAATGCGTGTCACTTTTCGAATTTTAGAACAGAAATTGAAACATTTAGTTGATTTTTTGATCCTAAATCACTAGACTTAAACCTTTTTAAGACTCAAAATCCAGTCAACCAACAACCTAAAAATATATCCCAACAACCCATCGACACAGCTAGATCGAGGCAATTTTTCAAAACCATTTTCAAATACAATTCTATAAAATGAGAAATGAGAAGTTGATACTGATTATAGACTTCATTTAAACATGCATACCCTAACAGACAAAGAGCATGCTCTTGTCTAGAGAGCATGGTCGAGAGAACGGTTTTTTTATCAACTCCCAAGATCCCGCTATTGAGCGGGCTCTATAGCGTACTCAAACCAAACTCTTATGAAGCAATACTTGCATGCAAGTTTTTTTAACGTACTCTTTTTCATACTCTTAAGAGTATGCTCAAGAGAGTACGCAAAAAACATGCTCTATAATGAACTCTTAAGAGAACACTAAATTTTTGTCTGTTTTATACTTCACAAGCGTTTGCAGAAATTACTATTACAAGAGCTAAAATTTTCTGTATGGAAAGTTTAAATTTGATTTTTGTTGAACTGAATATATCAATTTCGATAAGCAATAGGACAGCAAAGAGATGATATGAATTTCATTAAGACACCCTCGGTTTAAGGTTCAAATCTTCAAAAATCACATAAACAAGAAAATATAAATATCTTAAGAGCGTGCTCAAGAGTATGCTCTTCTGAGCATGAAATTTTTTTTAATTTTTGTAAAAATAAACTGTGCTCAGTAAAGCTTACTCTAAGCATGCTCTCAAGATTCACTTGCATGAAAAACTTGCAAGCAAAAAAAAGCGAGCTCTCGAGATGTTCTTTCTGAGGTACCGTAGAGGTCCTTTTGATTATATGAAAGAGTACGCTAATTGAGTGAGCTCTTTTAAAAAAAAAATAAGACTTAGAAAGCATGCTCTGAGCACACTCTTTGTCTGTTAGGGTTAAATACAAAATAAACAACAATTTTTTAGCGCATTTTTGAAAACTTGTTTTCAAAAAGGAAGCTCAATCATGCACTTTGATCGGTCGTTCGGTCGTTCGGTCGTTCGGTCGTTCGGTCGTTCGGTCGTTCGGTCGTTCGGGTCCCAATTATCTCTTGATCTAGACTTCGTAGCAAGCTCGGAATTGTTTTAATAGCTTCATTGAATGTTTTTATTCCCGCCGTTTATATTGAAAAGTCAAAAAACACTCATTAAATAGCTTAATTCATCGATTTTATATTTAAAAAAAATATGTAAACAATGCAGGGCAAAGCTATGCTGATAAGAAATTTGAATTTTTTCTAACCGTTAAAAAATTTGAAATTTTTTTGACCGTTATTTCGGATTAAATTTTTTTCTTTTATACACCTTAATTAATTAATATTTAATTTTTTCATACAAAACAAATGTGTTTAGAAATTTGAAAAATAATGGATGTGTTCAGAAATTTGAATTTTTTGCTAACGGAAAATTTTGAATTTCAAAAAACCGGTAAATCGTAAAGCTATTTTTTGCATTGAACATTATAAAAATCAATTTTAAAGGAATTTTGATTTTTAGTTTTAAACTTATTATTGAAATGAATTATGACTAAAGAAACAGCAATAGAGTTTTAAAACTCGACAATCTTTTCTATTTAATCAATTGCTAATCGCTGCGTCAAAAATGCGCTGAAGTCCCTCGATATAAAAAACGAGGACTTTTGTAATTTTTTCTCTCTCTATCCTTCTCACTCCGCATGTCGACTACCTTCACTCTTTCACTATCAATTAAAATGGCATTCAAATTAATATCCAATGAGTGTGAAAGAATGATTTAGCAAATGTACTTCATTATTAATTGCTGTTTGATAAAGCGTATAATACGATTAAAGGCATAAAACTAGGTTAATAGTCTTTGAACGATTTACAACGATTTATGTTCACAGAGAGTGAGAGACATGGAATATATGGACATGAAGTGGAAACAGATTTATTATAGAACACAAAAGTGAGAAATTGAATGACAGAATTATTGATTTCAATTGTTGGCATTTTGAGATATTTAAGGTCTGTATAGTCTTGAGTTTAATGTGGATTAAAGCAATCCTTTTAATTCAATCACATACCTGTGTACTCATTCACTCATGAAATGCGACAATTTTGCGTTATACTTTCTTCATCGTTACCACATTTGGATATATTGAGTGGATTTTTTTCCTTCGTTTTATTCAATTTTTATTCCTTCATACTTCATGGGAAGAAGAATGTAATAAGAGTGTAAGATTATCGCATGCATATGGTTCAATGAAGAAATTATTATTGTTAGTGCTCAGTTTTTGTTGTGAATTTTGTGACAGTTTGGAAATTTTTGGTCATTTTGTCATATAGTAGGGTTTGATCTATTTGAATAGGGTATGATTGGTACAATGGATAATTATACTAGTTTAAAATTACTCATGAATCAAAATTGTGCATCAAAAAGACCATTTTGGACACTAGATTCAGGTAACTTTATTGAGAAAATATGCTGAATATGCTGACTAAAAACATAAAGATGACTTTAATGAACCATATTACATGGCCTAAGCTATCTGACCCTCAATCCTACACAGAATTGACACATATCAAGTATAACCTTGTCAATTATCAAAGAACTTGCTGGTTCATTCTGAAATAACCTCAAAAATGCGTCTTAACCAACCCATTTTCAATATTCAACACTAAACATTCCTTCCTCTCCAATCATCCCACTCAATAAAAAAAATCACAGTTTTAACTGCACACAGTCTAAACTCAACGTGTGAAGCATCATCTCATGAAGCATAAAAGATGGATATATATATCCAGTCTCTATTTGGAAATTGGCATATTTGTATTTAATTTCAAAATGTGATATAATTCAATAAATTTCATCTTTCTCTCTGATTCTTATTCTGTTCCTCACACAAACTCATTCAATATTTCCTTTCATTCTTCTTCTTCATCAAGATGACAATAATAAAAAGAATGTGAAATGACAATGCAGGAATTAACTCAAATAAATCCCTCACAAGACTTACGGTTGATATTTTTTCGAAGCTTAGAGTTTTTCAATAACAATCTCTCGAGTTGTTTTTAAATATTTATTCTGCTATTCTCGTTGGATGCTTTAAAACAAATTAGTAATAATTAATATTGATTTTTGAATTGCTATCGTCTTTGCTGTACATTGTAAAAAAATATACATTCTGTGTTTTTATTTTCTTCTTTCTTTTGACGTGCTCTACTGGTGTGGCAAATGATGGGGAAACGATAGATGGGGAGAATAAGAAGAATATGAAAGGTTTTAGATTTTTTTGCAGGGTTGGTATGTTATTACATTGATTATATTCAAGTGTTTTGTAAATTTTAGAACTGTTGCTGGTTTCTAGGGTTTATCTCATACCCTAGCGTACGACCAGTCGTATATTCTTGGGTATTCAAGAGAGTACCCCTGAGATATAGGGTATATACTAGAGTTTACGCTTGAATTACAGTCCTGATGTACTCAATCTGATTAAAAATTAAAAAAGAAAAAAAAAATCTTAATTTCTCGATTTTTGTTGAGTGCGTTCAGAAAAAAAATATCAAAATTTTTTATAATTGATTGATTTTGAGCTATTTTGGATATTTTATTATTCTTTAAATATTGTATGGAAGTTACATTTATTGAATGAATGATTTAAAATCGAGTAAATTCTAGAATATAACAAGATTTAGTAAAATACAGTTTGTTCATACTTAACATAACCTTACATAAATCTATTTAAATTTTTTCTTTTCTATAACTTATTAAACTTAATAGATTCCAACTATTCTGTAGACCAAAACCTACAACTCTGTCCACAAATGTTTATATTTATTTATTGGATTGAAATGAAGGCAATAGAAATGATAATTTCAATTTACATATTCTTTCCTTCAGAAGCTTCTGAATGTTCAAATCAATTTGTTTATTTACATAGGCGATAGAATTGAGATGATTCTTGCCTTCATTTTTCATCTCTATCTATCTTCAAACGGTTTTTTATAATTATTATGCCATAATATGAGTAGTCAGCTATAAACAAATAAACTCTATAAATATTGATGAAATTCTATTCTCCTCAAGTTTAGTCTATATCGTTCGTTAAAAAAAAAAAAAGCAAAAAAGAAAGAGAAGAAAAAAATTAGAAAATTCCTTCAATATTCACTATTATCTAAACAATTTACTTTGCCCATATTGACTCGCGACTCTGAAATATTTAATTTTTTATTATTTCATTTTATTTAAGTGCGCCGCTTCAGACAATTTCGTAAAACAAATAAAATTGATTGATATGAACACATGTGTGTATTAAATTCTTTTGTTATTCTTTTTCTATAGCTGTGTCTTACTTTTTTTCACTGTGAATCTCTAATGAGATGAGATGCTTGGCAACTGTTGAGAGTGATTCTTTTGTATACATTTTCATTTTCGATGAAGTAATTATAATAGAAGAGTCATTAAAGTATGTTTATAAAATCAATAGATTATTTTCTCATTTTCTCAGTCTTTCTTTTGTATTTTTGGATTGTTTTTTGTTTCGACTTTCGGTATCTACTGTGTTTTTATCTCAGTTAGATATTTTTTGATACAGTTTTTTGGTGTTTGAATTTTGAGGATATGGGTCAGGTGGACTGTTATATTGTCAATTTAAATTTCAAATACGGGTATTATTTTCGTTGATGTTCTTAAGCAAATTTTAAGAATTTTTAATTACAAATTGGAGCTAGAAAATAGGTGACTATATACCATATTTTTGAAAATAGATGACCATTATTAAAAAAAAAATTAGGAAAGTTCCAGAAAACTCTAAGTCTCTCTTACAAAATTACAACAATATTCAATCAAAATCTTCTCAAATTCCCAAATTCATCAGAAATACATCCATCATCTCACAGCTCATCCACCACTGACTCCTGATACAATAAAAATAATTGTCTATGTCTGACGACTCATAAAGTAAAATATTTTGATACCTGATATCAGATGATGCCATAAAAATGAGAGAATGAAATTAGTTCATGTAAACAATAAGGAACAATGTGATGAACAAAAAAAAAATATAAATATAAAATAGTTCAGATAGACTTTGATTACTGAAGAGGTATTAGCTTGTAGATTAATTAATCGTGACAGCGGATACTAAAAATCTTAAATTTATTGCTTTATTTTGCATTATGTGGATCAGATGAGGTACTTGTGACGTCTTTAGGTTATTTTTAGATGAGTCTATTAATTTTGTATTGGGAGTTGGAATTTCTGATTTTTTGTGACTTTATGAGTTCAATTTTTAAGGTTCGGAACTAAAACACCTTAATAAGCAGTTAAGTGCCTTGTTGGTCTATATGGTAAGGTGCTTGGCTCAAATTTGGAGTGGGAACCCGAAAGTCGTGGGTTCGAATCCAGCCATTTCCAAATTTGTGCTTTTCAGAAGTTTAGATACTTCAACTGCTTGTCGCACTAGTTTTAGACCCTTATTTATTACTTCTATCCAACTTCATGCTTTAACTAACATTCTCTGTCATTATCACAATTGATTTAAAACCGCTTAGGTTAATATCAAATTTATATTATTTTTTGTTCCGCCATGATTCTCATATTGTTAATAAAGGAATATTATTATTATTATTATTATTATTGTCGCACTAGGATCAAGAGAAATTTGAGCTCTGGGCAACGTTGGAGACAGGAACGGGTCAGAAACCATAAAGTGTAGCGAGAGAAATAGGGACGAGAGCTACAAGATTACCTAACTAATGAAATATTGGTAGAACGGACCTGAAAGTATCAAGTTGTGCCCAATTGGAAGACGAAACGAGAGCCTGGATTTATACACAACCTAGAATGACAATTTGATCCTTGATCCTAAAAACAATCAGTGATGTATATTGAAGAAAAAATGTAAATTAAATAGTTGTAATTTGTAATTTTAAGGAAAAAATTTAATATATGTATCTGAAAGTATTGTGCATTCATACAGACAGTTTGGTCGAATAAACATACTACTACTACTACTACTACTAATTAAATTAATTGACACCTAAATCCAAAGAAATACTAAAGTAAAAAAATATGACAAAATTTTCAAGACCACCACAGTTCAATTTCTAGATAAATTAATGACTCACCTAACACTAGACACAGTCTAGCCATTAACCACAAGTAAATTAGCAAACAAACATAGAAAATAACAAATTAAATCATGTAAATAATTGTAATAAAATTGCAATAAAAGTCATTAATATAATTTTAATATTCATACTCTCCTTATTTTGCAATTCCACCTCCACATTAGCAACAAAAATTGTTTAACCATTTTTCATACGAAATCTGAATTATTACAGTAAGCCACGCATCGGCATAAAAGTCATTAATTTTCCTTTTTGTGAAAATTGCGATTGAGAAGCGTGTGTGAGGTAAACAGAAGCATCAATTTTGAATGGAAATGAATAATAAAAAAAAGAGATGAGACTGTGAGTCAGAGAGAAAAATAGCATCAAGCATTAAAGAGTAAGATTACATTTCGGATATAGCATCATACTGCGATCCGATAGTCCATTACACGAATTAATCTGTAATACAAAAGAACAAAAAAATCAGCCAGCTACTGTACTCAAAAGAGCGATTTTTCGAGGATCATTTTGTAAGATAATATTATTTTCCATCAAAAGTCCAATAATCACACAGCTACCAGAACCCCCCACGTCGATGTAATATTTTTTATTTTCTTTCTTTCTTTCTCGTTCCTCTCTTTCCTCCTTCCTCCAAAAACACAAAATATATTTATACTTATTTTAAGATTATATGAAATATATAAGAAACAAAAACTCATCGGAAAACAACAGACATGCCAGCAAGAGCAAATGCTGTGAGAGTGAGGGAGAAATAAATGATTTAAAGAAATATACAATTGAACTAAAGATTTATAAAAATAAAACAAATAAATGAGAGGAAATAAATCGCTGATATTAAGATGAGCATAAAAATTCTCACTGGGACCATTTAAGGCTTTCTCTTTAGGTGTTATACTACTTTGTTCTTTTTTACAGCATTACAGTGAGATTTGGAAGTGCTGGGATTTGGTTTTTGGATGAAGAATTCTAAGAAATTATTGATGAAAGTTGGGAAATAGTTGATTGTGAATTTAAAGTATATTTGATGTGCAATTTCAAACCATGGCGTGACTTAGTAGTGTAGTTAGGGGGAGTGAATGGGTGAATTACACCCCCTCCCCCCTCACTGGCAAATTTCTTTAATTTGCTAGGGTTTTTCGTGAAAATAACGAAAATTCAACCCCCCAAAAATTTTTCATGAAAAAAATTAAATTTTCACCCCTTCCCCCTAAATCTGAAAATTCCGAGCTACGCCACTGGCCCTGACTTGTTCCTCCATCATTTTACTTGTAAATATTTCATTTAACTAAATATATCATCTGACTAAATTTACTCCATTAAAGTAATTGCATCCTAATCCAACTCATTCCTTTGCAATATGATTGATTCCTACTTAACCTAACCTACTCCACCAAAACATAACTTGGGATAACCAAATCCCATCCTAACAAAGCATTCACTGTACCCTCTGTTTGCATAAAATTAATTGTTACACAGCATTAATGCAATTACTTTGGTGTTAAAATCCATCGATATTAAAAGAGCTGACCATAAATCATCAAAGATACTTTTGTGCTTAAAAAGGCAATTATTGACATGAAAAATTGATCAGAAATTACACGAATAAATTTTAAAGCACATGGAACCGAATGAAGAATTTAGAAGCAAAAGAGTCCACAAAAAACACGATAAAAGTCAAGGCGAAAAATTACTTTAGTCAAACAATTTATTAATGCCTCATTCTTCTCTCTTTCTCTCCTTTGTGTTTGCTGTTCCTCCATATCTGTTTAATAAAGAATAAGGTGAGAGATAAAGAAGAGAAATGAGGTATTAATTATGGTCAACATCGAATCATCGCACCAAGTTATTTATACAATTTATAGAAAAAAAAGTTTTTCATATGCAAATGACTTTAATATTCAGTAGCCGGGTCAAATTTATCATTTTGAGTGTGTAGCTAGGCTACAGAGTTGGAGTTTGGGGTGACTGAGTGCTTGGGTGGTCGGAATTGTTTTTGATAGATTTTATTGATGGAAATTAGACTTTTGAGAATCATTTGAATGATTTTTGCAGTTCTAGGTATCATACTTGGTTCTTTGAAACCTTTTGGATCCTTTATTCAAGCATCCTGTTTTTATACATATGTCAACTTTATTTTCAGATATTCACAAAAATTAAAATTTTACTATACAACCTCAAACTCTATTGACTGATGACCCAAACCACAAAAACGCTCTTCCATATTGGTACACATCACATACACAAGCACCCGTAGACACATGGTCTGGCATGTAAGCGCAGTAAACAAACAAAATACACAATTGAATGACAAAAAAAGGCATTTCAAAAATGTCTTGTCGGATGACGATGTGGTTGATCATGCCGTATTCGAGACACATCATGTATCTTATGTCATATTTTGAGATTATTTCCTCTGATCTGTTATAATTTTTTTTTTATGTTTATCTAAAGCAGCATTTCTCATTGTATTGTCATTATTTAATAAGAAATTTTTATTTTTATTTATACCTGAAAAATTATCCCGATTTTAACCCATTCACTTTGTTCTTATCTCATTCATCGTGTGAATGACAACGATTTATTTAAGTCATATTAGTGTTTTGTATCACATGAATATCCATTAATCAACAATTAATAATCAGGCGTGTTAAAAATTTTTAAGATGAAAACACAGAGAGATACTTTGTGGCTTGTTAGAGTTTGTAGGTTTTATTTTATATTTTAAGGAGAATCAAAAGATTGGAATGAGATTGTGAAATTGAAAAGTATGGATACAAAAGAACAAGACTTTTTTTGTTTATTTCTAAGTGGGAAGTCTAGTTTGGTGTTGGATGAGCTGGATTGTGAGAGGGAACCGTGAAATTTTTGGGATAATTTGGAATTTTATGGATCGTATTCAGCCACATGTGCTTAAAGAAATTTAATTGACTGATATTAATGAAATTCTAATTCTATAAGATTGAAAGCTCAAAATGTCTAATTAATTCAATCTCAATCATAATCAATTAATATTCATCACTAAATTCTGAATTTGATTTCGATTTTTTTTGCTTTAGAATTGATGGGGGACTGTTTATTAAGTATGGTACGCATGATTTTACATTTAAAACCTCCTTACTCTCTCAATTGTAATATTTTTACTTTTATTCGAGCTGTTACAAAATTTTTAACCCTTAAAAATGCAATCTTGCTAAGTGAACAGCCCCTTGGAGTTATTCAACTATTAAGCAACACTAATGACGAATCTAATTTACTTTTATGTTCAAAAATTTAGAATATCTCACAAACATCCTAAAACCATAATTTTTAACATCACCAAACATGCAAACAGCCCCCACCCCCCTTTACAAAACATCAATCGACATCATAAAAAACGACAAAAAAATGATGAATACTAAATTTTGATCAGATTAATCCACGCTCCATTTCTCATTAACTCTATTCTTAATTCTTATTAAATTTCTTTTTTGAAGCATTGCCGTCGATAATTTATTAAGTAGCTCCTCGTGCTTGCGCTTGGTGTGTCTTTTGCGTAATCCAATTCCAACTGTTCTGATTGATAAGGTGATTTGAGTTTTTGAAGCGTGCCCAACATAATTAATTGCTGGTGAATGCCTGCTGTTGGACGATTGAAGACTTTTAGAATTTTTATTTGATTGATTTTCATTTTTGTTGTTTTTATTTCTGATTTTATTGATTCACAACTTGAAAATTCAAAATGCGCTCTTCTACCTAACTTGAGATGATTTTAACTGAAATTCCATTCTATGCCTATCCATATAATTTGACAGATCGATAATAATGTTGCATGTTATTCTTCCATCTGGTATTTCATGTTTAGCATGTGATCAATACAGTTCCACTCAATTAAAGATAGATAAACGTGTAAGAATGGGCAAAAAAGAAGCTGGAAAAGCACGAAAAAGAATTTATTTTTCATTTATTTATTGTGAATTATGATTGATATTTTATGAAACATTTGACAGTTTTTGCTTGTTATTTCTCGAAATTTACTAATGCTGTGCGATTAGAATTTTGTTATTTAAGAGGAAGACAACAGAAATTAATTTAATCAAATATTGAGCTGACTGATGGAGAAATAAATGCCCTTAGGGAGAATTTTTGAGAGCTTCGGTGGTGGTTGTTGAGGAAGAAGAAATTTGGAGAGGTTTTAAAGAAATTGTAAGAAAGTTTAAGATTTGAAAAAAAATCAAAATTTTTCATAAATTTCCAAAATTTTAGCAAATTTGTCTAAATCTAAGCAATCAATTGCAATTTAAAAATGAAAAAATAATTTGTTAAAAATTTAGTGAAATTTCGAAAATATTCTTGAATTTCTGGAAATTCAAAAAATGTGAGTTAAAATGACAAATCTAATGAAAATTTTGTCAAATTCTTCATAAAAATTTAAAACCTTTTCAAAAATTTCAATTTTTTTTCAAAAATTGAACATTAAAAAAAACAAAAATTTTTTGAATTTTTCAAAAATTTTCAAAACTTAGCAAGCATTTCTAAATTTATTAAATGAATTCTAAAAATTTCTTCAAATTTCAGTCAACACTCAAATCCAAAAAAACTTCCACAAAGTATTATTATTATTTATTTTCACTGTCAAAGGAAAAGCAGTCTCAAATGCCATCATAGCCTTTGAAACTGCATAAAAACCTTCAAATCTTTTCATATATATAATTTACATTTTAATTAAGATCAATGATACTGAAATGTATCGTTAAAGAACTTAAAAACAATATCACAAATTACTTTAAAGTTTACCGGTATTTAAGAATTTAAATTTTGTACTAGAATTTACAATGTGTCTTGGCTAAACGTTCAAAAATTTGAATTAAGAGTTCTAACGGAAATTTAAATATCAAAAGACAAAAATCAACAAACAAGAATAAATAAAAAAAAAAAAACAAAGGGAAATAAAAACTCGAGTCTCACGATTACAACAAAATTCTCATTTAAAAACATTTCATTTCATTATTGACATGTAATATAATATTCCCCGCAGGAACTCATCAAAGCAGATATATACGAAAAAAATGAGAATATTCCACTTTGATACTCCTCCTGATGCCCAATGTAATTCAAATTAGATGACGAGGAGATGGAGAGCGAACAGAAAGAAAAGGCAAAAAAGAGCTGTATGTATATAATCTTTAATGTCAATCAATCATGAAATGATATTTCTCTCCTTCAGCCTCATAGCTTGAATTGTTGTTGGAATGAAATTAAAGATTCTTAAAAATATTTTTATATATTTTGCTAATGTCTGCGTTCTTATCAAATTTGATTTGATGTTTTATTCAAGACGTTCTGATAGAAAGGTGGGAATATGCCTTATTTTGCCCCCATAATAATGACTGATAAGTAGTAATTAAAACTCAATACCTTTATATTTTAATTTCATATCAGACGTATCAGTCAAATAATGACAAGTGGATTAAAACTCGATTAAAATATTTTTTTTACATTTTTTTTCGTTTCATTTGTTAACGCGTACTCGCAACATATCAATATTATTTTGCGTCTGTTGAATTTGCTGATGAAGAGAGAGAAAAGAGGAAAGGATGGATGGAGAAGAATTGGATTTAAGTTCGGTGAGTTATTTAGAAACGCATTTATTGGATTATTTGCTACCTTTTTGGGAACCTAATAGAAAATTTTGGAAAAATTTAAATTTATTTTAAGTTTCTAAAATTTTAAATTCCCTGAAAATTTTCAAAAAAAAAAATTAATCGAATTCTCTAAAAATTATAGTTTTTACTTTAAAAAATTAAAATTTTTATAAGAAAAAATTTTTATTAAAATTTTTGATTTTTTTTAATTTTTTTTTTAATTGAATGAATCTAAATTTCTTCCTTAAATTGACTCAATTATGGAATTACACTCTTAAAAATATTCCTACACCTAATCGCCATACCTCACGATCCCCGAACCAATATCTCCACACCAAATCAAGCTAAAATATTGCCCAAAGGCAATAAGTGGAATCCTTTCATTTCATTCACATCTTCAGCATTCTGACGTAAACGTGAAAAGATGAAAAGGGCATCCTTATTTTGTTTACAATATTCACTCATTCATCTGCTCATTTCCATCCACAAAATTTCTTACCATTCATTCAATCTCACTGAATATCATTCGTGCACTCATCTGGCACTACAATTTGTGACTTGATGATAAAAAAGAATGAAAAAAAAAGAATTCGAATTTTTTTTAAAAAAAAAGAAAAAAAAAATATTCAGTTTGCTGTTCGACTGATTTCTGCCCTACTGTTGCAGCACAATTTGAATGGCATTTAATTGCAACCTGTCAATCTCTCCATATTTGTACAATAACAGATAGAATATATTCAGCATAACAAAGTGGAAAGGCTTAAATGCTTAAATAAAGAGTAAAGAAAAAAAATTTATATAAAAAAAATATTTAATTCGTTATCGTCGAAGATTTAAATCTACATTGGATATTTCTAGGTAGTTTGAAATTATGAAAATTAGTAATTCAATCACATTTGAATATAAATTCCAAATCAAATCAATTGCCGACAAAACATTTTTTTTGTAGCTTGTTTGGATGGAATTGAAAGGGGTTTCGAGCATTTTGTCAATTAGATTGTAGTATGAAATGGACGTAGGTAAAGGAGTAGTCAAGGGAGAATCCAAGGAGGTCTGGCACTCCCCCTTTCGGAGAAAAACTTTATTTTGCAAAAATTTTAGGGGGTTGTCCAAATTATTCTTTCCTTAAATAATTTGGACCCCCCTAAAATTTTTTTGTCCACACTAAATTTCTTTTGGACCCCTCCCCAGACTGTAGGGTAGAATTTTAAGAAAAATCAACCAAAAGACTAAACAAATTAATCTTTCTAGCCCCCCAAATAAAAATGCGTCCCATCCCCACATCCACAATCAATAATTCTCACCAATAAATTTTCTCTCGACAATCACAGAGAGTCGAGTCGTATAATATGTCAGATTTATTTATCTGTCTGTCCATAGATTCCAAGCACGATTTCTTTCCGTTTTTATTTCATTTGAAAATTACCGTTCAATGATTATAGTGCTTTATGCTATAAATGAGCGAAGTGTTCAATTTTTTTTTTCTCTCTTACTTTCTGTCGTTTCACGTCTTCCTTAGTATTTTATTTTTTATTTGAAATCGATTTGTTCTTCTCCAATGAATGCGATGGTTTTGTGTACTCTAAATCGTTTGTGATATTAGACTACAACTTAATTTGCATGCAAATTCGTGTCTAAAATTTTGATGACAAATATTGTTCCCACGGATCTAGAGTCAAAAGTGATTGAATGCCACCTCATATGGGGTATTGGATTGTTCAATAATAATATTTATTTATATATTTTTTTGTTGGATTCGCGAGAAATCGACAGTAAAAGGAATTTATTTAGCATGATATTGACTCAGACGGATTTATTGGCGGGTATGCTAGGGATGGGAGACTGATGGTTAGATTGCGAACATTGAATGGTTCAAAAAATGATATTTAAATAGTTTGGAGGAAGAGTCAATGTTAATTGTTGGCTAAAGGTTTAATTTTTTCAAAATTTGTGACATTCATGCTCAACTTATAAAATCTTGATGAAATTTCATAAAATTTTTTACAAAAATTCCTACCCTAGACAATCCATCTTCAGCTACCGTTCTCTCAAAACCCTCATATCCAACAAAAAAAAAATATTCAAATTTCGACAGCATGTCTGCGGTGAATTTGCGGATTTAAAAGTATTCAAACAACCTTGAAGTCCTCAAATCTTTCCTTTTCATTTACTTCTTGTAACTTGCCGCCTTCATGACAAATAATAATAAAAAAGAGAAAAAAAAAACAGAACAGAAGTAAAAAAGAGCGAAAAGAACTGTCTGGTGGCATAAATTTTAATTGATTTGAGAGACAACACATACACAGGAGAAATGAAAGAATGCTTGAAATTCTTAATGATGATGACTTGAATTATATGATCGGTTTATTGATGAGATTATAAATACTAATTTAAATATAAAATGCCGACATCACTACACAATATAATTTATGATTTAAGTGAAACTGAACATGATAATTTCATTGTTGTTCAATATTAATGTGATTTTGTTCAACAAATTGTACGTGATTGAAAAGTTTAATGTTGTGAATGAACTTCATGAGGAGAGGCTCTTTTTTGTTGGGTTCTTTTATTATTATTATTTTTTTTTGCGATTTAGAGTTATGAGCGAAAGTAATTTTTTTTTTAAAAAAAAATATTTTATTGCATGATTTGTGAAAGTTTGGGCTAGTTAAATATTGTGAGAATTTTCAATTTTGAGGATTTATAAATTTTGAATAATTTTTCTTTTAAACTGCATTTAATTGATAAATTTTCAACGTATTTGCATTTTTTGCTTTCCTGGAGTCATTTTTGGACAAGAATTCAAAATAAAGTATAATATTATTAAAATGCTCAAAAATTAAACTTTATTACCCAAAATAATTCTCATGAAACTCAAAATATTCTTAAGAACCTCAAACAATCCACATCCTCAAGGAAAAACTTTCATCTCCAATCAAACCTCCTTTAATATAATCCAAACCGAACACAAACACATTTTATGACCAGGACAAATCACATTGTAATTTTCACAAGAATTATACCACAAATATCAAATATATCCCAGTTCCACCTTTTGATCTTCAAAGACCTTCCTTTTTTCAAAACTAAATTCTATACAGGAACATCAAATACAAACTTTACAGATGTAATCTTGAAAATCAGAAGAATTTTTTTTTTCTCATTCATAATAATTTTGTTATCACATAAAAAGCGATAATAAGATAAAAAATTTTAAATTTTTCCCAGAAACAAACCCTCGGCAATAAAAGCACCATCCTCAATGAAGCATCATTCATTGAACCATCACCAACATTTATGGATACAAAGTTAATATTTGAACAGTAAATATCTATTATAACAATTCTATGAAAAGTTAAGACATTTCCTTGTTTTATTTATGGTGCATCTAATATTTTATAAATATTTTACATTTGTTGTATATGCACCGGTAACAAATATTAGATTTGCATCCTAAATCAACAGATATAAAGACATCTTGTACTGATACTGTTCCGACAATGAATGCGCGGTCATAAAACATGCAAGGTGATCATAAAACAAATTTCAACTTAACAGTGAAGAATTATATTTTTGATGGGAAAGTTTGGGGTTTAAAGTGTCAGTTTGGTGAGGTTGAAGGCGCAGTTTTTGGGTTTTGACAAGTTTTGGACAATTAATCGAAAAAAATTGAATTAAGTTAAGTGTTTTAAATTTTTAAGGGATGCAATCACAAATACTGATAGAATCGCTAGATCGATGAACCAAAGGTTCAAATTCCATAATTTTTATGCCAATTCTTCCTTAAAAATAAACCCAAAATGCTCTTGATCATTCCCACATAAAACAGCTAACAAAAATCAACTACAACGCGTACGCTCATCACAGGAAGTGATGCGTCTCATTTAATTGCTATGTGTTAGAAACGAAATCATCCTCAACTACGGCTGATGCTGATAACATTGTATTATTTATCTAACCATGAAACATGCTCATGTTAATCATTTTTAATTTCTTTGATAAATGAGTCCATTTTAAGAAGTACAAAACAACGAAAAAAAAAAAGATTCCCAAACACTTCCCGTTAATTATGACAGAAATATGATAACGAGATTTTGGACTTTCTATTTAACAGAAAAGAAATTAATGAAATATAATTATAAATTAACAAATTTTACGCATAAAAATATGCTGCTTAATATCATCTTCAATTGCTTCTTTGTTTCAATTTTTCTTTCTTTTTGATGGGTATAACAATAATTTTGTACTGTTACAGATCCATCAGAATTAATTCATCACTTCTGCTGCTTACCTTTTCAATCCATGACTGACTTTCTTTAGCTCTTTTTGTTACGGCTTCTTGTTTTTTGCTTGACTCATTCTATTTATTCGATCATTAGAGAGACTTCTTGAGGAGATGGCAAGTTGGAGGTTAAGTGTGATTTCGTTAGGTTGGTTAAAGCGATTTTTGTGAAGTTTGAGTTATTAAGTGCTGTGGATATTTTTTAAGATTTACCTGACTTGAAGTTTATGAGTACGAGACCAATCTGCCAAATTTTCCATGATCAATATTCATATTCTCTTTCTTGTTAGAATGAAAGTTCAAATCCCAACATAATTCTTATCTCTTACCCAGAAAATAAATCCATATAATCTAAATAGGATTCGAACGTCTGAAAAGTAAATTTAAATTGATCTTGAACTATAACCAGACAAAATGAACACAATACCCCAACCTTAGTATCATAGGCATATTGCTACCAAAAATAAATAATACAGAAAAGTCCAGTGGAGATCTTGTAAGCTTACGATGAGAACTATGTCCAATTAATTTAATAAATTACTATTTATAATCCTAAATTAATCCTAAATTATAAATTACTATTTATAATTTAGCCTCGTTGATCCACAAAATAAAATACTGAAGAGAAATGTAAGAGAAAAATTCCCAAAACAAGCAGCAATTGAATTTATGACTGGAGAATTGAATGGAATTTTAAGAAAACCTCCTCGACAACCAAAAACACAAAATTGTACATTTTTTGATTTATTTTTTATTTATTTCCATCCATGCCGTGATTCATCAGAAAACAATGGAAATTATAAGTTAAAAATTTTATATTAATAATATTGGAGTTGATGTTGGATAAAATTTTCTCACCCTCACTACTCCCTGCTCATGGCACACAGAAAAAATGCCAGCAGCTAAACCTTAATTTGGTAATTTTCATTTGTGTTAATTACTATAAGAAATGATTCAATTCAGAAATTAATGCGGGACTTTTTTCCATAATAAATGTGCGATCATATTTTTTATTATAATATTTCATTTCAAGATTCTAATCGAAATTAGTTTTTGTCGGTGGAGTTGTGTGTTAGATGAGATTAATGGCGTTAGTGAAGCGCTGTTAGTTTTTTAATTGTTATACCATAGACACATCTTTCTATGCTGCTCAACAATAATAAAAGAAGGCATTTTAATACTATTATATTGTGAAAATTAAAGAGTGGTTCGGAATGCGCTGGACTGAGAGTTTCTGCATTATTTTTTGAGACAAAATTTTAAATCAAAATTAAATCTTAGTAAAAAAAAATCAGTTGTGCGTCAAATTTCAGGAGAGACTTTAAAGTTTCTTACAAATTATGACGCACAACCTGAATTTTTTTAAAACATTCAAATAATTTACAAAGTTATCTATTTCAGATTAAAATATTAGTCAAAAGTTTATAAAGTTGATCAGCTCTTTCCGAATCCCACTTTGCACATCTACATTATGAAATAGTGTATTAAACATCTCGAAAAGCTGATTAAGATGATTTGTTTCGCAAAGTTACACTCTTTATTTATTTTTTTCCAACGACGTGTATTTCTTATTTTTTTCTCGTGACCACGATTGGTGATAGGGAAAACAATGGACGCGAAAATGCGTAACATGTTCACAACACAACGAGCACTGAAAGATGAGCCAATGAATTCTCAAAGCGGATATGAAAACGGTACACAGAAAAAAAATAAAATAAAAGAAATTGTGTTGGAAATTGTTACTTTATTATACGCGAATATGAAATTAATTTTGATATCTGATCAACCTAACTTATAGGGTATTTAGTAAAAGCAATTGAATTAATTAGATCGCTGTGGATGATGCTCAACTCTTTTATTCGAAAAGTTTCCCATGAACTATTTTTTTATTGTCCAATTTTCTTATTCTTTTCCTCTTTACTTCCATAAATAAGTCATATTCAGTCAGAATAATTAAAATTTCCTCATTTATGATAGTGATTATTTTTGGATAGTCACTAATTTACTATGTTCATCTATCTCTTTGATGTTGGGGTTAAAAATTATTTTGTCTATAGAATAATAATTCTGGATGTTGCTTTGACAGCACACTGAGTGCTGTGACTTAGCAATTCACTTACTTAACCCGCATTGGAGTTATTAAAAACCTCTCAGTTCAAACTAATAATTTTCATGTAAATAAAGTTATTATAATTTCAAAATATATATATAAATTTTATTCAGAATTAAGCTTATGTTTATTCAGTAAGTAATTGAGTAAGTGAGTTAGTTGGATTGAATTGGAGTAGGGTTTCTGAAGGTTAGAAGAGTTTTGGATGAAGAATATATTAAACTTTTTAATATCAATCTTCAAATATTAGAAAGAATTAAAAAAATAAGTTATTTATTAAAAAAATTAAAAATATGGTCAAATTGTAGTTTGCAAAAAAATGAACGCAATAAGATCTTGAGAAACCATACTCTAACAATCGTAAAATTATTTTTAGTTTATGAGATTTGAACCCGCAGTTCTCTAGTAATTAAAAAACTTTTTACTTTTGATTGATTATTTCAAGTGGCTGATTGTCCTTTATATGTATCAGAATTTTTAATACTTGTAAAAATTAAGGATCAAACGTATTTTAAATCAAATCTCAATCTCTAAAAATCCTACTTTGAAAATTATTCATAAATTCATTTCAACCTTTAAAACTTAATTAATTCCATTTTTGATTTAAAATACACAGTTGATGATAAGTTAAAAAAATAAAATTGAAACTGAATTAATTACAAAAAGTCATAAAAATAATAAGAGATAATAAAATAATAATATTAATAGCTCTCAATGTGATATCATTATTCTATTTGTTAGAATTACTGAGAATTACATGAAATCTTCATCAAGAAGTTGTTAAAAAATTGAAATTAGAATTTTAAATTGAATTTATTTTTTCGAGGGGGGTTAAAATTGCATTTTATGGTTCTTGGAAATTTGTTGTTAAAAATCGGATTATATTCTTGTTTAACCTTATCTATCAAATTTCAAAAGATTATCCAAAAGATTATCCAAATTTAAAATGTGAGTAAGTGAAAAACTATAAATTAATCATTAACACATTCCAGTTTTCATCCATTAGTCGAACTAAAAAAAACTAATTGCTAATTTTTTCAAAAATCATAAAATCTTTTTCATATAAAAAATAATAATTAATTTTTTAGCAAAAGCATATCTCGTTCACTAAAAAAATAATAAAACAAAAAAGAAGAAATGAAAAACGTTGTAAAAAAATACCACGTGATTATTTTTCGAGCACTGAACTTGCCCAATCAACGACTAGCTTAAATTCAGCAGCTAAAATAATCTATTGTTTCAAATATTTACGCCATATAAAGTATTAATGCTATGTGTACTTAATTCATGATTCATCAGAGAGAAAATGAGAATTTTTTGTCATGCTTTGGTGATTCCAATTCATTTTCAATTTATTTTATTTTTTTTTTTTGTGGAAATAAATGAAAGATAGAAGAGAGTTGAATATATATAAAATTTATATAAAATAAAAGTTTCAAACGGCACCATTTGATGTGAACTGAGTTCAACTCAAGCGTTGATAGGTCGAGAAAATTAATTAAAAGTTTCGAGAGTGTTTAAAAGATTAATTTGAATTGAATTGACTGTTTCATTGTGAGTTTGGTATGGAGAAATTCAGGAAATTTTTAGTCATGCATAATGACACCGCTGGCGATACTCATTAATTAAGTTGCATTTGTTAGCAAAAAAAATTTAACCTAATTTGAAAGATTTTTTTCTTCTTGATTTTATTTTGCGATAAAAGAATGAAGAAAGAGTTTCAAGTTCGATGAACAAGAAGGAAAATTTTTTATTCTTGAAATTGTCGAGAAGATTTTTTTTTTAAAATTTAAATACAAGTTCTAAAATATTTGTTTTAATTTTAAAATTTTTTTTAAGATTTTTAAAATTGTTATCTTTGAAAAAAAAATTAAATTTGAAAAAAATCTTAACTTTTAAAATATCAAAAATCAAAATTTATTTTATTTATTTATTTAATTTTTAACAACTTAACTTTTAAATGAAAAAAATTAAGTTTCATGGAAGTTGATAAAAATTCAAAATTGTAAAATTTAATTTAGGTATTAAATTTTTAAAAATTTTAAAAAATTTTAAAAAAGTTCAAAATTTTAAAATTTCATTAGAATTGAAAAATAATATTTGAAATAATAATGAAGCTTAGTAATTGCTTCTAATTTATCATCTATTGAAACTTAATTCCCTTATTCTTTAATAATTACAAATTTCATAACAATAAGCATTCCGACAGCACCTTTCAATTCCACATCAGACTCATCTGTTCGACTCAATTCTAATTCTTTTCAATAGTATATAAATGTATCATTTTCTTAGAGTCAAAAAACTTTTCAATATATCGAAAAATATTTATGTCTATCTACATGTATAGATGAATGAATCAAGAAAAAACAGTTTCTATTCTATTCCACTTATTTCTTAACTTATGTACATTTAACAATTTTTTTTTGTATGATATTAAAAAATCATTAAGGGAAGAAAAAAAAATCATTATTTTTACTTGACTATATATTTAAAGACTTTTTAAAATAGAAGTTCATTCAGCAGAAAAAATATTTTTTTTCGTTTTATGAGATGGATATAAAGAGATAGTTATAAAAGAACTGAATGTCGATAATGAGCTTCCTTTTGAATTGTTTTGTACGCGCGGTTGGAATTATTATTTTTTTTTTAAAAAAAAAACTGTGCTCTTTATTTTCTCGGTACTTTATTTCTGGTTCATTCCTCACAAACAACCCCGAAAAATATATATATATATATATATATATATGTGAAAAGATAGAGACACTGAGAAGCTTAATGACATTCAACTTTGATGCTCTTTTGATTCACTTCCTCTTCGTTCCGAGACGAGATATTTCTTTTTCGTTTTGTTTTGGTTGCTTCAATTGTTCAATTGACGAAATGCATCTTTTTTTAAGAATGTGAGATGTATTGTGTTTATGGTTGATGGTGTGGCTTGATGCTGTGGATTTTTTGAGGGCGAATAGTTTTCATAAATTAAAGAAATTAAATTAAAGAAATTTTGGGATTGATGGGATTCGAACATGCAAAATTTTTAATACTTTGAGTCATTATTTTTTGAGACATTAAAAAAACTTTAATTTACGCAGATTAATATGAATAACGATCAATAGTAATAACAGTTTACAGTGGGATCAGAACCACTGCCGAGTCTGAAAGAGTCAAATATTAAAAATTTGAGAAGATTAAGTTGTAGATAAGCAAACAATCATGAGAATCTAAAAATTCCGAAATTCTCAATAAAGTCATAAAAAACATTCAAATCTTCCAAATTTCTTATCATCAATAGCTTCCAAAATGTCAATAAACCCCTTAAAAAATCATCTAAAACTTCTTTACATTTCTCCATGTGGTCAATTTTTGCTGATTTTATTACACTTATTTATGCGTATTTCTAATAAAGACATAAAGATTTCGATCAAAGAAATAAAACTAGAAATTAACGAGTGATTCTGGAGCTTCCAGTTCAAACAGCTTGAAGCAATAAAAACAGTAATTGATGAATTTTTTGCAAAAACCTGATAACGAGCTTCTAATCTGATAAAGATGCTCACATGTTGAGCATATAATCTGCATAAAATAAATCTCAAAGAGTTCCCAGACCTACATATAAATATATTCTTTTAAAATAAATAATAATCAGCATTTCAGTTGTGCGGAACAAGAATAAAAAAAATATTTTTTAGTGTGTAAAAAACGACACTTCAGAACTGCAAAATGTAGAAAACAAAGAAAACAGACAGAGAATAAAATGAATGAATGACTGCTTAAATTAACCGATAGATTTTAAATATGCAAATGAAATGCAATTTTCTTTCACACTCATCGCACTTTAGAAATAGAAAAAAGTGCACCATCATTGCTGCAAATGAAAAATTGTTGATTGAAATGACAACACAATTAAAGCTTAATGCCATTTTTTTAAGTTCTAGAATTTATGTATACTTTTTTTCAATTCAAGATGACGACGATGTGATTTTGAAATGTGGATTGGAAGTAGTTGAAATTACTAGAGTGTGGTTGGGAAATCCCTTGGAATGATTTTGATGTGGCAGAATGAGACTAGGTTAGGGTTGATCCCTGGGTTGATCTTATCTAATCTATTAACTTTTTAACTTATGTAAGAACAAATATTCGATTCTCACTGACTGTTTCAATACATTTGATTCACTGCAACTTTTTTCAAAATCTTCAGAATTTTTCAAAAAATTTCAATTAGCATTCAAAAAATTCTCCAGCATAAAGTTTGAACAATCAAGTAAGGAAGTGAAAGAAAATAAAAAAGAAATCGAGACAATTCAGCACATAAAAAAATAGAATTTTGAATTCTTTTGTATGGAAATTTTATTCCACTTCTTACCAATTTTTTTACGTCATCTCCTTAATTTAATTTTTGAGTGACTGTGCTCATAAAAAAAATTGAAATATGACAATGGAGTATAATTACTTGTTTATTATGAAATGGCAAAAAATACACGAAATATTATACCAAAACAAATTACTGAGATTGATCGATTTAATTTCGAACCGAAAATGAGATGTAGCATGGAATGAAATAGGAATCAATCATTCTACAAAATAACACAATGCATCTCAATCGAGAATCTGGTTATTTATGTTTTAGCTTGATTTTTGGGAGTAGGGTGTGTTTTGTGGGGGACGGATTGGGTTTTTCTAGATCGTAGCTTCTGCAGGGCTGATTTTTTGATACTTCTGGTTAAGGTTTGCTTCATGAGAACCTTGTGTCACTCTTAGATTATTGAGAACCCAAAAGCTCACCTTCTTCAATATTCCAAAATTATATTCAATATTCCTTTTAGATGATAATAAGTTTCAATAAATTTTAAAGCTTTTTTTGTTAACATTTGCATCATTATGATCAGCATGCGCCATTTAACACCACACAAATCCATTTCCTTCTTACCATTCTAATAACATTTCAAAGCAATTTGATGTCTGGAATTTTTATCTATTATTCCTTCTATTTTCTTGTTATTATATTATTAATTTTGTGTTTATCTCCCTCATACTATACACATTCAATCCAATACCAAACATATTTTTTTTTGGCTCGTTCCAATCCGGTAGTACAGCATTAACAGGCAACAGAAATAAAAATCATAACGAAAAGATAGAGAGAAAGAATGAAAATAAAACTCCAGTAGCATTTTTTGACAGTCGATCATAATCAAAATTGCTTGTAATAATAAATGATTACTCACCAATGTTGACCCCTTATGTTCGTACTGCTGGTGCTTACAGCATTTACTCATACTGTTATTTAAGTTAACTGATGAAAAAATCATGTTTATGGATTTAGAAGCTATTTAATAGATTATAAATCAGGTACTCAATAAATTCAACTGTTAATGCAATAAATCAAAAAATACTTTATTAACAGCATATGTAGTTGTTGTTGTTGTTGTTGTTGTTGTTGTATAGCTTGAAGAAAATGAGATCAGAGTGAAGGAATCGAAAGACAAATTAATCATGTTATTGGATTTGATTTGCTTTGTACAAATCACATTTCTTATGGAACTGCTACTCAATAGCTACTGATGCTTTAATTATTAATGCTTATTAATCTTTTATGTGTCGTTTCTTTATAGGAATGTATGAATAAATTGACATAAAGGCAATAATTGAAATATTAATTCACACTAGGAGATGAGGAATTGGAATTTTTATTGAATGCATTGATGTAGATTTATTGATTGGTATAGAACTAATGTTGAAACTGAATTGTATTTAACCTGCTTGAAAATTAAATCAAAAATTGGAACTTAGGAGGAATCGAACCTTTTGCTTTACAAAATTAAGGATTTAAACTTGTGAAAATTTGCTTAGATCTTAATTTGAACTGCTTAAAAATAAATCGAATGAGAAACTGACACTTTTAAGGAAACGAACCTTCGACTTTAGAAAATTGAAATTTATTGTAATGAAACCTTAATTATATGCATAAACATTAGGTCGCAGAAGTAACTTTTATATTTATTTTTTAATAAATAATTTGCCTATAAATGTCAATGAATGTCTATATATCCAAAATTTTCGATTTGTTCCTATACTATCAGCAATATATAAGACCATCCATTCCCGCAAAATTGTCCAAAGTAAATGCGATCATTATCATCACTAAATCTCATATTGATTACCTTAAATACAAAAATAATTTTCTGCACAGTAAATTGATGAGATTTTCAAATAAATGATGCAAAATTTTGTATTATCGTGCTCATAAATATTCTTATAAGGCATTTATCCACATCTTTATATATACCAATCATTATGATCTTAGTCATTTAATAAATTTCGTCCATTCTTTATCTTTCCTTATAAATATAATGTAATTTAAGTTAACAATACTGAATGATCTTCTACTATATGTATGTGTATATCCTCGCTCATCAATTTATGTTCATATAAAAAATAAATTTTTTAAATGATTATCATCATTTTCACGAAAAAAAAAAAAATAAGAAACATCAGACAGGCATCAGAGGATGAGGAAACGAAGCATAATGTGGAAAAAATAAATGAAAGAGAGAGAAAAAATCGAAGGGAATCTATAAATAATTGCCTTTACCAGCGCACATTGAAAGCCAATAATTAAAAAGACATCAACGGCTGAGAGGATCTTTTCAGACCAATCAGTCAAAATCAGAATATTATAAATGTAGCAATAATTATTTATTATTGCTCCTCTTAAAACATTTTTATTTTTTTTTTTTTTTGTTCTTTTCTTCCTTCTCAATTTTTTTTTTTTCTTACTTTTTTCATTTTCTGTATGAACTGAATAAATGCGCTATAAGCGTTATATGAATTTATTATACTGAATATATAGGGAAATTGTGATTGATAGTCTGATGATATTGACTTCCGAGTGTGTTTGTTGGGGGTGCTTGGATGGTTGGTTGCAGTTGGAGTTCTGAAGTCCTTTTCTTATAAATTTGAATTTCTTAAAGCACATAAATTTGATATAATTTGATAGGACTAACTACTGGGTTATTAAACAACTAATACTATTTTAAAAAATTACAAAAGTCCTCGTTTATATCGAGGGACTTCAGCGCATTTTTGACGCAGCGATTAGCAATTGATTAAATAGAAAAAAATGTCGAGTTTTAAAACTTTATTGCTGTTTCTTTAATCATAAATCATTTCAATAATAAGTTTAAAACTAAAGATCAAAATTCCTTTAAAATTGTTTTTTATAATATTCAATGCAAATAATAGCTTTACGATTTATCGGTTTTTTGAAATTCAAAATTTTCCATTAGCAAAAAATTTAAATTTCTGAACACATCCATTATTTTTCAAATTTCTAAACGCACTTATATTTGTTTTGTATCAAAAAATTAAATGTTAATTAATTAAGGTGTGTAAAAGAAAAAAATTTAATCCGAAATAACGGTCAAAAAAATTTCAAATTTTTTAACGGTTAAAAAAAATTCAAACTTATCATCAGCATAGCTTTGCCCTGCATTATTTACATATTTTTTTGAAATATAAAATCGATGAATTAAGCTATTTAATTAGTGTTTTTTGATTTTTCAATATAAACGGCGGGAATAAAAACATTCAATGAAGCTATTAAAACAATTCCGAGCTTGCTACGAAGTCTAGATCAAGAGATAATTGGGACCCGAACGACCGAACGACCGAACGACCGAACGACCGAACGACCGAACGACCGAACGACCGAACGACCGATCAAAGTGCATGATTGAGCTTCCTTTTTGAAAACAAGTTTTCAAAAATGCGCTAAAAATAGAACTTTAGGTATGTGGACCTAATTTTGACCTTAGCATGCACTTGAAAATTACAAATCAAGCAAATCATTACAAAAGAAAATTTAAGTAAGGAAAAATAAGATAGCTCCATTAGATCTGAACGTTTACTTACATTCTGTCGAAAATAAGAGACATTTCCTTCAAAACTTTTAAACCTTTAATATCTAGAACATATTTGACACTATTAATAATTTAAATTACCTTAAAAATCCACCTGGAAGTTCCTATCGTGAGGGATTCATTAAAGGCAATTTCTTGGACATGATTGCATCAGTAAATATATATGATAGTTGATTGGAGGCTCCACATTTAATTTCTCTTATATCTTACATATCTCCAGCCTTTTTATCAGACAACATATTACATATATTGTATATATCCATAGCATAAGGAGTTGATGTATGCTAAAGAATCATTAATGTTACGCATATGTATTATTTTTGCCAGTTTATATACATACATTCAATATTAATATGATTTTGTGTTCTTCTGTTCAATCAACATCAATGAACTACAGAATAGGCGTGGTGGTAAGGCAATCATATTGAAATAAATCCACAACAACCTGGTTGATTTTTTTTTTTCTTTTACTTACATGAATATGTGGTCTTTTCGGCACTGACTCTTGATTCTTCATTTCTTATGTTATATTTTTTGATTGATTTGAGGGATGTATTGGATGAATGTAAGGAGATAAATTGTATTGCCTCTTTTGTCTTTTTCTTGTGAGGGATTCTTTTTGTGTCGATGCCGATGGAATTTTTGATTTTTTTGTGATCGGTGAGGAAATTAGATCGATGAATGCGATGTGTTGGTGGTGGTGGTCATTAGGAGAAATTTAATTAGTTGGTGATGTAATAAGTGGTTTTGAAGAGTTAGAACTTGAGATTAGTGATGGATACACGACGACTATGATTAGAAGTGGAGCGATAAGAGCATTTTCAAAGATTTCGAACTAACAACAGTTTAGAATCTTGTTCAGTCTAGTTCAGTTTTGAAGATCTGAAATTTTGATTAGATCTAGCATTTTGTGGCTTTAAAGAAATTAATTGCTAGTAATTTGACATTTGGTCCAAAAACTTGATATTAACTGAAATTTTTAATGTCATTTTTGTCATTCTGCAAAATTCTCTCTTTTGCAATAAAAAAATCAAAAATTTTTAAAATATCCTCTCAAACTCATAACGCACATCAATTCTCTTCCATAATAAAAACTAAAATCTAAAAAAAATCAAAATTCAATTCCAACTACTCAAGCGTACATCAAACCCAAAATCCATACGTCGCCACGTCGATTAATATCTCAATCTCATCAATCTATCAAAAAAACACTAAAAGCGTGTCAAAACATTTCACATACAGCACGTGGGAACTAAGTTAAGCCAGACTCCGACCAGCTTCTTATAAAACAAAAAAATTCCAAATCTCTTCAATTTTGAGTACTTGACAAAATCAAGAGAAAAGAATCGAAGAAAATAAAAAATTTTGTTGTGTCATTTCGTACTCGATTATAATTTTTAGCGCATTTTCCCCTTGGGAAAAGGACGCTATTGTCCGCACTTTGTCCGTCTATCCGTCTGTCCGTCTGTCCGTCTGTCTGTCTGTCATCGCATCTCCTCCTCAGGATTAAGCTTTTTTGATGCGGTTTTTGGCTTAAAATGTGTGTAGTATGTCTGGCTAGAGCTGGCGAAAAAATCAGCACGAATGGTCACTTCCTTTGCTGGAACCAGCGTAAAAAGTGCCAAAATTGCATTTCTTTATATGTGTTAGTGTGGTAAAATACACTAAAATGTTGACTTTTTCAAAAATTCATCCTTCCTCGGTTCAAATCCCATCAGAGGTCGAATTATTTTTTCGGTACTTTTTTGATTCCTTATGACTGGAACTGATTTTATGGCCATGAATGCTTACTGGATCTTCTTTTATGGCCATGAATGCTTACTGGATCTCACTTTATAGCCATGAATGCTTACTGGATCTCACTTTATGGCCATGAATGCTTCCTGGATCTTATTTTATGGCCATGAATGCTTACTGTATCTTATTTTATGGCTATGAATGCTTACTGGATCTTACTATATGGCCAGGAATCCTTACTGAATCTTACTTTATGGCCATGAATGCTTACTGGATCTCATTTAATGGCCATGAATGCTTACTGGATCTTATTTTATGGCCATGAATGCTTACTGGATCTTACTATATGGCCATGAATGCTTACTGGATCTCATTTTATGGCCATAAATGCTTACTGGATCTCACTTAATGGCCATGAATGCTTCCTGGATCTCATTTTTTTTAATTGTTTTAAATTTATTTCCGGTTTATTTGCTATACGCGGAAAATGCGCTTTCGTCGGTCACGAGTGACCACGTTGATACTAGTTTTTTTCATCTGACTTATTTTTGATTATATGTGATTCCAACAGTATGTACTGAACGAGCTATGAAATTTAATTCGATCGCTCACTGAATTTCTCATGATTATCTCGTCTCTTACTCCATCTCCTCGATTGCTTCTCTTTTCGCCATAAAAGTTGATTGGTAAAGCACTTATCGAAAGTGTATTGTACACCGCACAAGCTATAGCTTAAGTGTGATTATAATGTGAAATGGAAAATAGAAAAAGTAAAGAAAAAATATAGTTTCGATGATTTTAATCAAATGGTTTTATTTTCTTAAATAAATAGGAATAAGTAATGCTCTCAGTTCAATTTAAATGTCGCGTTGATGTACGAGACATGAACAATTTAATACAATGAGAGAATGTATATTATGCTTGATGGTTAAGTGCTATTGAACAGTTAATTGGGAAATTGTATTTTTTTTATTAGAGGGTAGATGAAATTGGTGAAGACTGTTTTGGTCATTTTGGGTGTGACATGGGACTTATATATTAAATGAATTTAAATTTGGTGAAATTCAAGAACAGATTCGCATTAGAAAAATTATTAAGTACCCTTGTCTTCAACCTTGTCAATCTCTATTAAAATGCTGAGTCTAACAATGCGCCTAGTGTTCATTCATAAATAATGCGCTCTATCTTCACAAACTCCATGCCAATTAATCTCTCAATCTTTCAAAAGTACTCTTTTTACATGTTGTTAAGTAGATATTCAAGTATTGCCTCTGTTATATCGTTTTTCTCATTTCTTTCTCATTCCTTTGTGGCAAATCAAAAAGAATCAATTTAGAAAATTGATTTTGTGACTAATTTAAGTGCTTAACTCTTTATTGTTGGTTGTTCGAAATTATATAAATAAGTGAAAAAGAAGAGCTTTACAAAAATAGTAGTTGAGGTGAAAGCTATGAAGCTTGTGTATAGGAATTGTGTAGATTTTTTGTGTCTCCCTATTTTATGGAAATTTTAATTTAATTTGTTTTCAGTTTTTAGCTTCTGCGGCCGTTCACTTAGTACGTTAAGAGCGTTAATAAGAATAAAACAATTGAAATTCCGTTAAAGCATAAGGTACTAAATGAACGGCCCCTCTAAGCCTATGATCAAAAAAATTAAATTTACGAAAAAAATTAGTGTACTTGTTTTATTGTTTTAACTTAAAAACTTTTTGACACAAAATTATAGATTTAGAGCTAAAATAAATTTAAAAAAACGAGCTTAATTTTGAATTTCGAATTTTTCAACAAAAACTATTGAATCATAGTAAAATAGCAAAATTTTGAAAAATATACAATAGTTAGATCCTTGCACATATTGGATTTTTAATAAATGATTTTTAAAAGAGATTTTAAATGTTTTTATTATATATATTAATCTTTTATTTAAGCTTAGGTATGAATACAATACAAACAAAATCAAAATGTCAATTTTGAAGAATATTTTTACTTAAAAAAATCATAAATCTGACATTTTTGTTGCATACAAAACAGCATCATGAACAGTCGCAAAGCACTCAAAAGGTTGATATCCAAGATGTGCAGCATGAGTCAATGAATCATACACACAATCACTAGCATTAGCAAGGAAAACATTAACATTAATAAGATTCATATCGTTCTTAATTTCTACAAATGTTCTATATGCACTAATATCGATATGAGCTACAGAACCTAAATCAATAATGAGTGACTTAAGATCATTATTAAAATCGTGACATTCTGATTCAGATTCACACAATGATGCACGTCTAATTGTACGATGACTAATTCCAATATTTTCAAATAATGCCTTTTTAAATTCACTCGATGTTGCAAAATTTATTGATCCACAATATTGAAAAATTTTAATGTTTGGTAGTTCTATTGCATTTTTATGAGTCTTTAAATCAACATAAATGTCTGTATTTCGCACCAGACCTAGCATACTAGAATAACTTTTCAATCCTTTAATATACAAAGCTAGGATTGAAATTATTACGCCAGTTAAAAGTCCAATATCGATATCAATAATAATGACAGTTAGAAATGTTCCAATCCATTCAGCCGTCTCTAAAATTCCTTCCTTCATAAATCTCCTCAAATCATTTATTTGCTTGAACATGCCTTTGAGAGCTACAATAATTATTCCAGCAAGTGTGGCACGTGGAAGTGTTTCGAACAGTGGTCCAAACCAGAGCATAACTAAAGTGATCAGAAAGCTAATAAAAATGGACAATCATCCTTAAAATTTACATTACCTGTCAGAATTATTGATGCTGATACAACAGATGTCAATTGAGTTTTACCTCCAGCTCACTATGGGCAACTTTTGGCGACTTTTAAAAAAAATATTTTACTGGCTTATCTGAAAGCCTCTATCATGACCTACAAGAATCTGCAAAAAGTTTGGGCCAAAAGTCAGCAGTTCCCGAGAAATGGCTTGAAACGTATTTTCACGTTTTTTCACAATACCATCTTTAACACCTCAGAACTTTTTACTGTCTCAATCAATTTTGTTGAACTTTTTTTTATATTATTGATACATATAAGAACTTTAATAAAAATATCAGTTGAAATATTTTGTGGCTGTTGAAGATACCCAAAAAGTTAAAAATGTGAAAGCTACATATAAGGTGATACTCTATTTAAGTATACAGGTCACAATCACCTCAAATATTTTTTCTTTCTTAATAATCTTATAGTTAAGAGCAAGATGCTTAAAATTCATATAGATTTTATGCCAAAATTTTCATGTTTTACCCATGAAAAATGACATTTTATACAAAAAAATCGATTTTTTGGGCGTTTTTTTGCTTCAAACGCTCATAACTTTTCAGGAGATATAGTCGGGGAAACTTTTTTTTGCATTTTCTTATAGTTCGAGTTTGTACCTTTAAAAATATATATAAATATCGATATTTGGTTTGCTGTTTTTGTGGTTTTAGGCTATTTGAAAGTCGCAAAATGGGGAAATTCGTATGACACTCAATATAAATTTTATCTTTTTAAATCTAAATCACCTTGAATTGCCATAAAAACTTCAAAATGTTAGAAAATGACGTATTCTACCATTTCTGATCATTTTACAGTTGAAAAAGTTAAAATTCTGGTCATTTTTGAAAAATCAAAGATTTCATACAGTTTGCTAAAGTTCAACAGCTCAAATCATCTTTAAAAGCGAATTAAACGACTTTGTCTGACTTGTTTTGAATTGCTGATACAATTAGCTTTATTTTGGTATATAATTTGTCATACTTAGTAAAAACTTTCATCGATTTAACGCAAAAAATTGAAAAATGGTCAAATTTCATAGGGCTTGATTGACCATAGCTCACATTTTTGCTCATATCTCATCAAAATTTTCACCATATGCAATAAATTTGGTATCATTGGAAAGCTTATTGTATTTAAAATCAAACTAAATAAAATTTACAGCTCCAAATTTACGCAGTGCGTCAGTAGGTTATGTACAAAATGTCAATATTTCACCAACCCCACAGTGCACAAATGAAAATAAATTTATTCTTTTTTGGCTAATTTTCATTGTTCTATGCATAAAATTAAAAGTTATTTCTAATAAAATACATTATATTACTTTTTAAGAGCGCACGAGTTCTTCGAATGATCATTAAAATTTTAAGAAATTATGAAAATATAAATTTTTTCTACAAGCTTATATCAAGCAAATAACAATTGAATTGTATTTAATTATTATTTTCTTGCATTAAACAATGTAAATCAACAAAAAAAGAATAAATTTATTTTCATTTGTGCATTGTAGGGTTGGTGAAATATTGACATTTTGTACGTAACCTACTGACGCACTGCGTAAATTTGGAGCTGTAAATTTTATTTAGTTTGATTTTAAATACAATAAGCTTTCCAATGATACCAAATTTATTGCATATGGTGAAAATTTTGATGAGATATGAGCAAAAATGTGAGCTATGGTCAATCAAGCCCTATGAAATTTGACCATTTTTCAATTTTTTGCGTTAAATCGATGAAAGTTTTTACTAAGTATGACAAATTATATACCAAAATAAAGCTAATTGTATCAGCAATTCAAAACAAGTCAGACAAAGTCGTTTAATTCGCTTTTAAAGATGATTTGAGCTGTTGAACTTTAGCAAACTGTATGAAATCTTTGATTTTTCAAAAATGACCAGAATTTTAACTTTTTCAACTGTAAAATGATCAGAAATGGTAGAATACGTCATTTTCTAACATTTTGAAGTTTTTATGGCAATTCAAGGTGATTTAGATTTAAAAAGATAAAATTTATATTGAGTGTCATACGAATTTCCCCATTTTGCGACTTTCAAATAGCCTAAAACCACAAAAACAGCAAACCAAATATCGATATTTATATATATTTTTAAAGGTACAAACTTGAACTATAAGAAAATGCAAAAAAAGTTTCCCCGACTATATCTCCTGAAAAGTTATGAGCGTTTGAAGCCAAAAAAGTCGATTTTTTTGTATAAAATGTCATTTTTCATGGGTAAAACATGAAAATTTTGGCATAAAACCTATATAAATTTTAAAGATCTTGCTCTTAGCTATAAGATTATTAAGAAAGAAAAAATATTTGAGGTGATTGTGACCTGTATACTTAAATAGAGTATCACCTTATATGTAGCTTTCACATTTTTAACTTTTTGGGTATCTTCAACAGCCACAAAATATTTCAACTGATATTTTTATTAAAGTTCTTATATGTATCAATAATATAAAAAAAAGTTCAACAAAATTGATTGAGACAGTAAAAAGTTCTGAGGTGTTAAAGATGGTATTGTGAAAAAACGTGAAAATACGTTTCAAGCCATTTCTCGGGAACTGCTGACTTTTGGCCCAAACTTTTTGCAGATTCTTGTAGGTCATGATAGAGGCTTTCAGATAAGCCAGTAAAATATTTTTTTTAAAAGTCGCCAAAAATTGCCCATAGTGCAGCTTGATATTGTATCAATGATCGTGAAAGTGAGCAACAAATTGGAATGCATGAGAAAAATGATCCAAAAATATTAGACAGTCCAAGTGCCAGCAATTCTTGATTTGGTCGGACTTCATAGTAATCTTTTTTAGCAAATATTTTAGCCATACTCATATTGATAGAATAGCTGACGATACAAACTGCAATTGAGTCAATTGCAACAAGCTTCAAAAGCTCAAATGGTGGTATTGTTGGAACAGGTAAGCCTGTCGGAATGTTTCCAACAATCAATACATTGTAATTTGGACCTCCGAAATTAAAGACATATGAAGCAATTGTAAATCCAATGACAACAATCAACTCAGCTGGAATGGGAAACTTGCACTTTTTTGATGCCCATGGCTTGACAAATTCATTCATAATAATCATAAATGTGATGGAAATTACAGCAATGTAAATTGCATTATGATTTGAACTCGTTATATTCATGACTAGATCTCGAAGTGACAATATTATTTTGAATGCTCCTTTATGCTTTGGAAGTCTTAATCCTAACACATCCTTTAACTGTGATGTAAGCACATGAAAAGCAGCGGCTGTAGTAAAACCATTAACAAGTGCTTCAGAAAGCAAAGATGATAGAATTCCTAGACGTAAAACACTCATAATAAGATGATAAATTCCACAAATCATTGTAACTGCTGTGGCTACTTGAAACGGCGAATATGAATAGACAATTTGACCATCATTTTTTTCGATTAGTGTTAGATTTGAGTTCAAACTTCCATAATTAGGATCAGAATATGTAGCGACAATTTTTGACGTCATTATTGACACAACAGCGAATGTTCCCATGCTTATTTGTCGTGATGTTCCAAAAAGAACGTAAATAAGTATAGGAAAGAATGCCATATAAAGGCCAACAATTGGATCAACTCCAGCTAGTAATCCATAAGCCATTCCTTGTGGAATGTGCATAACAGCAACCGTAAATCCAGATATAATATCATTCATTAAATTCTTCTTAACTGGATATTCTGGAAGCCATCCCAAAATTGGACATAAATCAGTTAAAATATTCTTTGGTTTTATTTCCTTTAAATTGTCTCCGAATGATTTCAATGCTGTGGGAGAGAAGAAAGTGACTTAGTGTAGATATAATTTAGTTAGCTAATATTTAATATTGGTCTATGTTTCTTTTATGCCTTGATGTAAACCAACTTTTAACCATCAATCTATATGAATTAATACGTCATGTACGTAAAGGTCTCATACAAAATCTGCTATTTGACCATAGAGTTTAATGAATGGCCTCATCAACATTTTCCCAGTTTTTTGATAAGAATTCAGATTTCTTATCTTGAATGAATTGAAAAATTAATTTTATAATTTGTGACTAGGGATCATTCACTAATGACATACAGAAAAAAATGCTTCTTCACTCTCCCCTCCTGCTGTCAATTACAAAATCGTCAGATGAAAAATTCTTTTGTGGCTGTTCACTTAGTACGTTACGCAAAAAAACGACTTTTTTGACCCCACCTCCCTCCCTCGTTACGCTTTTTGTATGAAAATTCTTTCTTTTCTTTTGTTTGATCTGTTACAAAATCTTAGAATCCCCCCTCCCCCTCCTAAAAAGCGAACGTACTAAGTGAACGGCCTCTTTGTTTAAGACTTACACACAGTCTCAGACTCTCTCCTTCCCCTAAAAAATTGGGGTAATAAATTCAAACAGTAAATGCTCACCTGAAGTTTTTTGTCGATCATATCCAACAATTAATTCAAGTTCATTTTGCTTGAGAATATTTCTATTGATCAAGTATGACACATTCTCTATTGAATTTTTATTATGAAGCTCAAAATCAACAACACAGTTCTTCGATTCTTTATTAGGCATGATTAGGACTAATTTTGTAACTTTAAAACTTTACAAAAAAAATTGTTAGATTCAACTTTTTCAAAAATTTAACTAAACTTTATTTTATTTTATTTTTTTTATTATTATTATTTTGGAGATGCTTTAAAATCAAGAACTTTTTTTCAAGTGATTCAAACTGAACAAGACACTACCTTTATATATGAAATATTCTGCTGTTTATTTCCTTCATTGACTCAATTAGGTAAATTATTGTGCAGACATAGTACATAGTATACTATTTATAGATTTTTTTCGTATAAAAATATAATTGTAAATTATTTTAGATATTATGGAAGTAAGTTTGACCACTTAACAATGAGTAAGTCAAATATTGATAAATAATAAAAGTTTGTAGAATAAAACTGAATGAAATTGTTTAAGTACAAGGCAATGACACTCATTTTATTTTAATGGAAAATTCTTTATTTTGGATAAAAAATTTTCTATTTTTTAAAATGCACAAACTTTAAGTGTTAAAGCCTTGATTTTTGAGGAAAATATATTAGTTATGCAATGATCTGATTTGTGTTTTCTTTTTTTGAAGTGGACTGACATGAGACCGTAAGCTAAATAAACAAATGTCAAATTTTTGTGCTCCTCAGATAATCCTTCAATTTAGCATTAAAAGACTTAATTCATACTATTTAAAGACCTACAATTTAAAAAGGACTTGCCGTCCCTTCAAAAATCACAGACATTAAATTCAAAATTTTTCCCTACCAAAGCTGTTGAAAATATTTTTGCTCTGTTTCTAACTCCGATGCTAAAAGCAATTAACTAAGCTTGGTTACAAAAATTTCCACTATAAAGATTTTTGTTGTTAACTGCCCGTATTGCTAACCGATTTTTTTTCTTGCTGCTATGCGTTAGAAGAAAAATATTTTTCAGTTTTAGATAAATTCGACAAAGTTAATGAACAAAGATATAAGATTTATTTACTTTAATGATACGTAATAAAATTGAAAATTTTCCATTCACATTTTTCAGTAAGTATCATAATAGCAAAGGTAGGTAGGTAGGACTTAAACATTAGCTAGTATTCTCTTTATTAATTAAATTTTTAAGCATTTGAAATTCTAAGTTTTATTGTTAAAAAAATAATTTTTGCATTTTCTTAAATTTTAAATTAGGTAATATATATTTTTTTAATTCTTTAATTTAATTTTTTTTTTAATTTTATTTTTAATTTTAAAATATTTAATTTTTATTCTAAAAAAATAAATTTTTATTTTTTTACAGTAATAATAATTTAATTTTTTCTTTATGAATTTTTTGTTGAGAACTTGATTTTAAATATGTAAAAAGTGAAAAAAAATCTATGCAAATATGAAATTCATAAGATTTTGTACTATGCATAAGTATTTCTTGAAAATCCAAAAATTTCTAATATCTTAAAAAAATATTAAATGAAAAAAGTACATCTATCTAAATGATTCAATTCACAGTGGGCTGAAAATCGATTTTTGTTCACCAAATCTTGATATTTTGGTGGTTTTTAGCTATGGGTCTGGGATGTTCAAAAATGTAACCAAAATTTTTTTTCGTCCATACAGGTGCACATACGGGCCAAAAATGTGTTTTTGGTACCAATGATTTTCAAAAAATTCGTGTGCCTCACTATGTGGATGAAATTTCACAAACTTTTTTTTATTCACTCAATACAACCTCTAACTTTCATATAAAAATACCAAAAGTTTGAAAAAAAATTATTTTGATGGTCAAAAATGCGAAAAAGTTCAAAAAATCGCCATTTTTTGGACATTTCGACTTCCTGTACCTACAGGTTGATCTTAAAAATTCTCAAAGTTAGTGATTATTGTAGCTTATAAGTAGATCTACAAAAAACATTTTATTTGTCATTGCCAAAAATGTCATTTAGTGCTTCAAACATGAGATCAAAGGTCAAAATTTTCGATTTTTTCGTGATTTTTTGGGTTTGCCGGCCTATATGATCCACTAAATGGCCTCAGGAAACTTTCAAGTGACATTTTTCTTGTAGTTCTTATGGGGCCGTTCACTTATTACGTAACGCTCTGAGGGGGGAATCGAGAGTTTGTTACGGTCTATTGTTCTCGCACCTGATTCTTTTGTTAAAAACGTTACGCAGGGGGGGGGGGGGGTAAAAAAACCCGAATTTTCGCGTTACGTAATAAGTGAACGGCCCCTATGTTATACTATAAAACTAGGCAAAAAAAATAAATTTTTTTCCGGTAACTCGGTTCACCAGAGGCCCCCAAAGAGGGTCTAGTAGGGGGGTCCTCAAAGCAAAAAAAATCATATCTCAAAAATATCTTCACTTTATTGGCTGAAACTCTCAGAAATAATAGAAAACATCAATACGGATCATTTCTAGTCATTTAGACCTAATAAAAATTTGATTTTTGGCTTTTATAGTGATTTTGCTAATTTTCGAGCTTGGTCAAAAATCGAGTTTTTACTTTTCGACTCCTGCCACCTCAGAATGACTTTATATTTTATTTCTTTTGATAAATTCTTAAAGCTAAGTATAGTACGCATCCAACGAGGTATGAAACATGATATATAGTTAAGATATGACAGAGTTGTGGCCAAAAAACTGAAAAAATGGTCAATTTTTTGAGGGTTTGACAACTTTCATCTCACATATTCACTCATATTTCATCGAAATTTCAAGTATATGTGACATATTTGGTATCGTTGGAAAGGTCATTGCTTCAGTTATGCAATAAAATAAAAATCTAAGTTTGGAAGTTCCTCAGTGGACCAGAAAATTTACAAAAGTTTGTCTTGTCCGCCCATACACAGCAAAAATTAAAAAAAATTATTTTTGTGTTTTTTCTACAGTTTTACACATAAACTTTCATAATATGATCAGAAAAAGAGTTTGCAGCCATTACTTTCTGCATACACGTTCATAGAAAAAACATCAAATTTTCGAATATTTTCGATTTTTTCATAAAAAGTTGCATTTTTTCTATGGGTCTGTATGTAAGAAGTAATGGTTGCAAAGTATTTTGTTGATCATATTATGAAAGTTCATGTGTAAAACTGTAGAAAAAACACAAAAATAATTTTTTTTAATTTTTGCTGTGTATGGGCGGACAAGACAAACTTTTGTAAATTTTCTGGTCCACTGAGGAACTTCCAAACTTAGATTTTTATTTTATTGCATAACTGAAGCAATGACCTTTCCAACGATACCAAATATGTCACATATACTTGAAATTTCGATGAAATATGAGTGAATATGTGCGATGAAAGTTGTCAAACCCTCAAAAAATTGACCATTTTTTCAGTTTTTTGGCCACAACTCTGTCATATCTTAACTATATATCATGTTTCATACCTCGTTGGATGCGTACTATACTTAGCTTTAAGAATTTATCAAAAGAAATAAAATATAAAGTCATTCTGAGGTGGCAGGAGTCGAAAAGTAAAAACTCGATTTTTGACCAAGCTCGAAAATTAGCAAAATCACTATAAAAGCCAAAAATCAAATTTTTATTAGGCCGAAATGACTAAAAATGATCCGTATTGATGTTTTCTATTATTTCTGAGAGTTTCAGCCAATAAAGTGAAGATATTTTTGAGATATGATTTTTTTTGCTTTGAGGACCCCCCTACTAGACCCTCTTTGGGGGCCTCTGGTGAACCGAGTTACCGGAAAAAAATTTATTTTTTTTGCCTAGTTTTATAGTATAACATAAGAACTACAAGAAAAATGTCACTTGAAAGTTTCCTGAGGCCATTTAGTGGATCATATAGGCCGGCAAACCCAAAAAATCACGAAAAAATCGAAAATTTTGACCTTTGATCTCATTTTTGAAGCACTAAATGACATTTTTGGCAATGACAAATAAAATGTTTTTTGTAGATCTACTTATAAGCTACAATAATCACTAACTTTGAGAATTTTTAAGATCAACCTGTAGGTACAGGAAGTCGAAATGTCCAAAAAATGGCGATTTTTTGAACTTTTTCGCATTTTTGACCATTAAAATAATTTTTTTTCAAACTTTTGGTATTTTTATATGAAAGTTAGAGGTTGTATTGAGTGAATAAAAAAAAGTTTGTGAAATTTCATTCACATAGTGAGACACACGAATTTTTTGAAAATCATTGGTACCAAAAACACATTTTTGGCCCGTATGGGCACCTGTATGGACGAAAAAAAATTTTGGTTACATTTTTGAACATCCCAGACCCATAGCTAAAAACCACCAAAATATCAAGATTTGGTGAACAAAAATCGATTTTCAGCCCACTGTGCAATTATTAAAAAAAAATAAGTTGAGAAGAGAAAATATTTTTTTTATTCCAAAGAGTGGTCATTAAATTTTGAAAAAGATGAGTTAATATGGTTTTAACATCTTATGGAGGACTTTTTAATGTAGTGAACGGCAGCACAACGGTCAGATGCCCTTATAAAGTACTTTGTTATTAGTGACCTCAAAAGAAATAAAATTAAATATTTTTGAGATTTGTAATTATTTTTGTGGAATATTTTTTGATTAGGAATTTACATATTTTTAATAGAATTTTATGGAAATTTAATTTAAAACATTTAATTTGGGAAAAATTTAAATTTTGTTAAAAATTTATTAAAATTCAAAAATTTATTCAAGTTTAATTTCTAAACAATTTTCAACCACCAAAAAGTCTTACAAAACAAACTTATGATGAAAATTCTATACAATCCATAAACTTTGTGATAAATAATCAACAATTCAGTGACTTTTGAATTTGAATTTTCTCCTTGCAACCATGTAAAACACAATTAAAGTTTCCGTTAAGTCCAAAAAGTTATTTGTTTATTTGCATACAGAAACGATTGTGTCCGCTACATAAAATTCCTTCATGGCGTCATTTCTATACTAATTTAAATATGTTTGCGTAAAAATAGTGAAAAATTATGTATCTTAATTTTTTAATTACTTTGCATATGAACATAAAATAAATGTAAGTTTGTACACATCAAATGAAAATTATGAGCTTTAATTCTTTTATTTTTTCAAAGAAGACATAAAAAAGTGTAAATTTCTTTTTTTCTTTCTTAATTGCTGTTCCTCAACATGATGTGATTCATATTTTTTTAAAAAAAAATTATTTGTAAAATGATATGAATTTTAAATATTTTTTTATTGCACATGAAATTATTGAAATTTACATATTCAAAATAAATCATTGTTTTACTCATTGTTCGATGACAAAATACATCCATCAACAGCTCTAGCTGAACAAAAAAAATTATTTATGTAATTTTCATAATTTTTTTTATTACATGAGTTAAAAAATAATATTTATTCATATTGAGACAACCTTACACATCTGCGAAAAGAAATGCAATAATATGTGAATGAACATCTTATGTCAAAATGTGAAAACAGTTTTATGGTAATTATAATTATCTTTCTACACATTCAGTTATGATATACTTATGATTTTTTATTATTATTATTTGTGTCTAATGTTAGGGATTCTAGAGAATCGAGGTGATTAGAAATATTTTTAAAGAAAATTTATTTATTATGAATTTCTGAGTATTTAATAAATTTGAAATTAAATTTGGAAAATTTGGAAATACCTAATTGTAACAAAATTTTACTTTAAAAAAATTAAACTTTTTCAATTGCTCAAGTTAAATTTTAATTTTTTTCATTTTTTAATAAAAATTTCTATTTAGGTAATTTATTTTAATTTATTCTAAATTTCAATAAGAAAATTTCTTTAAAAATTAAATATTTTTTTTTTCAAAAAAAAATTCAACATTTTTTTCAAAATTAAAAAAAAATCAAAAATAAAGAATTTAACATTTAAAAAAAATCTTGAATTTCATTTGAAAAACATGCATTTTGATTCATTAAATATTTTTAAAAATTATTGTTCTGTCGTCAGGATTGATTGTAAATCCTTATTCCGGATTCATAAAAGCCCAAGAAATCTAAATAAAACTGCATAAAAAATGCAATTAAAATGTTTTCTAACACGCGAACTCTAATAATAATTTTCAAGATTATATTTGTTGTTTATTATTGAAATGTCTTGTTTTTACAAGTCTGCATAATTTTTTTTTTTAACTTCCACTAGACGCGCTTCAAAAGACTCTTTATGAAAAAAAATCGTCATCCGTTTTTTATTAAAGCTGCGATATTAAAAATAAAGAATCTTCAGATTTCGCGACTATGACATGACATAAATTATACTATAAATAAATTACTTATTATTTACACATTCACTTATGTCGAATATATGTTGTTTGCATGGCAATGAAGAGCAGTTAATGATTTTATGTAGCCACAGGAGTAGGTACAAACATATTAACATTAAAAGCAAGACAAATGTGAAAAATGACATAAATACTATTGGGTAGTTCAATAAAAAATGGGCCCCCTAAGCTTCCTCAACTTCAAATTAATATTGCCATTGATAGGAAAAACCATTCAATATGAAACAAAAAGTAAATGAAAGCTTATTCTTGTGGCTAATTTTCTAACTTTTTCAAATTTTCCATTTTCACTAGAATTTTCTTTTTCAAGCCGCGGACTAAACTTGTAATTTTCTTCATAAACCTGACTTGTGAAAACTTAATTTTTTTGCTGAAATTCTGTTCCTAACCTAATGTTTTTATGCTTTTAAATTAAAGTATTTATGTTGGAGTATAACATATATAAAACTCAGAATTTTTCCTCATCAAACGTAGGCGTGACATTATTTTTAATCAAACCTAAAAATTTTTGGCCGTTTTGGAAAAAGTTAATTTTTCTGAGAGATTTCCACGAAAAATGAAAATCTAAGTATGCAATCATATAGACATTAGTATTAGCTACAAAACGGAATCAAAATGTTTCCTTAAATATGTATTGACCCTAAAACCAACTTGGGGTCTGTACGAAAATTTTGGAAAAAGTTTTTATTTCTTAAACTTTTTGATGCCGTTTTGTAGCTAGTACTAATGTCTATATGATTGCATACTTAGATTTTCAATTTTCATGGAAATCTCTCGGAAAAATAAAGTTTTTCCAAAACGGCCAAAAATTTTTAGGTTTGATTAAAAATAATGTCACGCCTACGTTTGATGAGGAAAAATTCTGAGTTTTATATATGTTATACTCCAACATAAATACTTTAATTTAAAGGCATAAAAACATTAGGTTAGGAACAGAATTTCAGCAAAAAAATTAAATTTTCACAAGTCAGGTTTATGAAGAAAATTACAAGTTTAATCCGCGGCTTGTAAAAGAAAATTCTAGTGAAAATGGAAAATTTGAAAAAGTTAGAAAATTAGCCACAAGAATAAGCTTTCATTTACTTTTTGTTTCATATTGAATGGTTTTTCCTATCAATGGCAATATTAATTTGAAGTTGAGGAAGCTTAGGGGGCCCATTTTTTATTGAACTACCCAATACTTCTCAATTTCTTCTTATTCCTCCGCACACTGCTCAGTGCAATTAAATGCATACAAAAAAATTAAATAATTAATTTTCGTCGCTGTTTATGCGCGATGATGATTTTTGAGGAACACACAGGAGAGTGGATCTTGATAAGTAACTAAAATGCACTAACAGTTTCAACTGAATGTTGATCATTAACTTCGCACACATTCTCGGAATTGGGACCACTTTTTTCTTTATTTTTTTCAACGTGACATCAAATTAACACCTTGAGATTTATTTCATGTTCGAATTTTTAATGGCTTTTTATGGACGAAAAAAAAAAATTATAATATTTTTTTAAGGTGAACTGAGAAGAGTTAAGGGAGAGAAATTCAATACGATTTAATGTGTTTTTTTTTCTTTTGTTGAATCATTGAAGAAGTGAATTTTTGGAATAAGAACAGGGTTGGGACATGGGGATTCATGTTTTAGGTTTATAACTAGACTGTAAGGAAAATAAATTTTTGGGGTGGTCCAATTGGTTTTTACTCGAAAAACCCTATCAAAATGAAGAAATTTGCCTTAGAAGGAGGGTTTGGACCCCATTGGACCCTCTCCTGACTAAGCCCTTGGTTCAAATCTTATTTAAATAATTTTAATAATTCTTTTCGTTATTTTTAAGGATAAATAATGTTGAGCTTTGAAAAATTTTAGTACACTAAGTGTGAAATATATATATGTTAGTTACTTTGGACCTTCTAAATTGATTAAGATTTAATTCGTGAACCTAAATCAGTACCTAATAAAAATTTATTAGTCCAACCCCTTCCCTATCTGATTTTGTCCTTTTTTTAATACACAATAAATGTAGTAAGACCGCAACTCTGCTTCAAATTTGTCCACCTTCAAAAATAAATTTCCATCCATACCTCCAACCAAAGAAAAAAACTACTTGATTTCTTATAAACAGGCACTCTCATACAATCCAACATACCACCATGAATTTGTCTCACAAAAATTGCTTTTTGAAGAAGAAATTCTCAAATAAATAAATTAAATAACGATGAAGCCAGAATGGATTAAATAATTTATTAGTTCGATGTGAGCCTGTAAGATAAGAAAAAGAGAGAAAAAAAATTCAAGCTCAATATTCAGTAACGAGGTATTTCCATCAAATATTGATAGTCACACCTAAGTCACATTCTTTTGAGCTGATCCAAAGACACACAGTCAAGAGAATTATTCTCATAAAATATAAATAAATCAATACATATTCTCAATAAATCATTAAATCACATCAATAAATAAAATTATCTCTTCTCTTTCATGTCGTTATTCTTTTGTTTTTAATGTCGCTTAGTCAGATGTAGCTTGAATTTTTATAAATACTTTAATTCTGTGAATTTCTCGTTATCATAAAACTCATTTTTCACTTGATGGTTATTTTGGAGCTTTTTTACGGGTTTTTATTGATTAATTATAATTGATGTTCATTGATTTTGGACTGGAATTTTAATTTGTTTTTGTGTCAATTGATTTGATTTACGGGCTTAGAAGGTAAAGTATAATTTAAAAAATAAATTCTTAAATAAATTGCATCCTCAAAATGTGTTAAAAATTTCATTTTTTAAGAAAATAACTTAAATGTTTACAAGATGTCTAAAATGATGATTCAACATGAAAATTTGTTAACATTTCATCAAATTACAATCGCCATAAAAATTTATACTTATTATCATCAAATTATCAAAAAATTAAAATTAACGGTGCTTAAATTCAATATTTTTTTCGTAAAATTAATTTTATGACCAAAATATGATAAATTTTAGCAAAATTAATATTTAATGTTGAAATAAAAATTCCAAAAAAAGTTGCAACCTGCCATCCCAATAGGAAGTAGTCTGCAAACTAATCGATCATATTTTAAATATTTTAATCATAAAATTGAAATTTTTATTCAAAAACATATAATTTCAATAATGTTACATGCAGCACACAAGAAAAGCCATCGTTTCCTCAAAAAATCCATTAAACCTAATTAAAATTTATTAAAAGCAAAATTGACGAGAGCAAAAAAATTCATTAAGACATAAGTATCATAAACAAACATGACCTTATTCTCGCACGCACATATACACATTACCAATAAACGAAAACGTCCAGTATTATGCAAATTGACATTATTCATTGGCATAAACATATCATTACTCACCAACACAACATGAATATTTATAAAGAGAAACATTTTCATCGAACTGGAAATTAAATTGAATGAAAACTCGAAAATAAAAAAGACAGTCAAAATAATAATAAATTAATGCTCAATGATAATAATCTTGTGTATATTTCCCACATGAAAGTACAATTTAATGTATTCGATATTAATAAAAAAAGCCTTTTTTATGCATTTTAATACAGAATGTAAAAAAATATGCAATAGATTAATAGATTAATGAGCTTATGCACCTTGCCTGTTTTCTTTATTCCATCCATCCAGAAATGAATACGAAATGTGCGAGTGCCCTGAGAAAAAATTGATTGATAGCTTTTTATTTGGTTTTTTTGTTCTTTTTTACTGTAAAAAAAATTCACATGATGATAATTTGAATTTAATGCTCGAATTGTCTTAAGTATAGTGTTCTGTGTGTACAAATATTAAAAGTTTTTATTTTATGAAATGGGGAAGAATGGAAGGAAGTGATGATCCAGAAAGCGCATATTATTATTTTTTTAAAGATTTTTTATTGACGGTTTTTTTTAAAAAAATTGATGATTTTATTAAGAGGTCGATTACTTATGATGTTCATCTTTTAGAAAGGGAGGAGGTGTGACAGTTTTAAACAATAGATTTTTTTGTAGAAAGATTTTGTGACAGAGTGGGTAGGGATGTCTAAAAATTTAAGATTTTGATGGACGTCAGTGAATATTAGTGAATATTAGTGATCTCTAAAGAATTTTCAAGAATTTACAAAAAGCAAAAAATAGGAGTTCTTCTAGGTACAGTCAGCACTTGGTCTAGAATATTCAAATCACTTCAAAATTATTCAGGATATGTTCCATTATAAAATTAATCAAAAATTTTCAAAAATGCTTGAATTAGATCAAAAAATATCAAAATTTAATCGATTCGTTCAGTTCCATGCCTTGAAAAATTATACAATTTTTCTATAAGGACAGTCAAACTGGCATCTTATCCACCTTAACCCATTTTACCAATAAAAACATGCACCAGTAAAAAATTATTCATAAAAATTTTTAATGATGACGAACCAAACAATTTTTTTAAAAAAATGCCTTTTGTCATTAAAATGCATCGATTCATGCTGTTTCCGTTTTTATTACTTCATCATTGACTCTTTTATTTTTATATTTTTCGACTTCGAATAATTGCGATCGATTAAGTTAGTTAATGTATCGAGTGATAGTTAAATCACCATAAAGAGGACATGTGACTTTAGCGATGAACGTAAAAAAAGCTGCAAAAAAATTATTGAAATCAATTTGTTTCACTTCACACTGAGAGCATTTCCGATTTTATGACCGCGATCATAAATTGACATTATACTTCATCATTATTGCTAATGATTTCACCATACTGTATATTAAAAATTCTTTACTGCTATTTGCACATCATTTGATAATGTTTGTGTGATGAAATTTTTATATTCATAATCTCTTTTATTCTGAATGTTGTTGCTGTTGTGCTTGACCACCCGCATTATAATTTCATACTCACATTATTACTTTTGATTTATTTTGTTTTGAGAATATTTGATTAACATAAAATTTAATATTATTATATTTGCAAAAAAATAAAAATTTGTAAGTGCATGTAGGAAAGAGAATAAATGGTTTATGCATTAACATTTTTATTTAAAGTTCCTTTGCCTTTGTGTTATTTTTTTTTTGCTGCATTCTCTATAATCTTTGACGAATGTACAACAAAAGATTACAATGAGTAGCTGATTGTTTGTAGGTTTTGTGGGTAGTGTGTTAGTCAGTTTGACTCAGATTGTGCTTAAAGGTACTTGAACTAGTCATATCCTTTATATATTGAAATTTTATAAGCCGTTGTCTTTTAATATTTATTAATATTAGTCACATCCTCATTGTATTTACTTTCACTTGATAAACTTATTCAAAAATTACCCAAACTAGTCGTGTCTCTTTTACATTAAACTAAAATGATCACATTTCTTTCAAATTGACACTACAACTGCGCTCTTAACCTTCCAGCCTTCCATAAAAACTTCTCCAATGACCCCACAAACTACAGATCTTGTGTCTTGTGTTTTGTTATTTTATGTCCCATGATATTACTTAAAAACAAGAAGAATTCCATCTCTTTTTTCACCAGTAAAAAATACAGAAGCATTTTCGGCGGTAAAATTACAAATAACATTCGCGAAACCGCATCAATCAATTTTTATCTTCATTGAATGGGTCATTAAACTACCTATATGTATATTTATGAATATATACATTTTCCTGCTTTTGTGATGCTGGTGGCACAAGATTTTTTTTTAAAAAAACTTAAAATGTGTGGTTTTAGTTTAACAATAAATAATTTGAAAAAAGAAGGAAATCTCATTTTCGTTTTGTTGATGAAAGAATATTTTTTTGTGTGTCATTTCTGAAGAAACTTATGCAAAACGAAATGTACTCACTTATGTTATGTATGTCTGTCAATCAGTAAAACTCATGTACTATTCTATGCATCATTATATTTATTACCGTTTTGACTACCAAATAAACTACAGACGAGCATAAACAGTGGAAAATTGAGAATAATTTTTTCTATCAACAGCTTCATACATCTTTATGTGTACAGGCAGGCAGTTGTGATGTGAGAAGAAAAGATTACTTTAATGTTATAGGAGAGTAATAAAAAAGAAATTATCGCGAGGGTCTGGATTTTTGTTGATGTGATGAGGATTGGGGCGCATTTTTAAGGAATTTTATATTGCCAGAATTTAGAATTAGGTGCTAATTTGGAGTATAAATTGATTTTTTCGGGACGATTCGTAGTATTAGGATTCAGGGTCATTCGCTTATGACGTCCATCAAAATCTTGGATTTTTAGAACACCCCCCCCCCCCTCCTTAGTCACAAAATCTTCATTAATTAAAACTGTCACACAGTCTCAGACCCAAAATCAAATGTTCGAATCCTAGACTAGAATAGAAAATAAAAAGGGGTTTAAGCAAAAACAGCAGATCGAATCCTAGATTCAACACCAAATCATTGACAGTCACCCAAACCACTACAAATCAGTCTCCATCAATAGACAAATCAGAAAAACTGCACTAAAAATAAAACATTTATTTCTATTCCTTTTTCTTTATCATCCGTATAGAAACAAATGAAAACTTCGTAGGCGGTCGGTATTCAGTGAGTTTATGGCAAGCAGCAATTGGTTATTGAAATGAATAATTATTTTTAGATTGTATATACATTGATATATATTTAGTTTTTTATATGACAATTAATACACTCAAGATAGCATGAATAACTTAAAATGGACATAAAATAAAATGATTTTTGTTTAATTTCATTATCATTATGATCTCTAACAAGTTTTTTATGTTATGCAAAATTCATTGGAAGTTATGTGCTTGAGTAGTAAAATTTTTAATTTCTTTTATTTAACTCGAAAATGTCATAACAGAAACAGAGAAAATGAGCAGAAAAAAAAGAAAGAAACTTGTGTATTGTATAGTATTTCATCAAACTGCCACACATAAAAAATATACAAAAAAAATCCTTCCATTGAAAGAGGAGTCATTACAGCATAAAAACATTTTTTTCTTGTATTTCTTATTTATTTTTTTAAAAAAAAGAAGAAAAAATTACTGCACACAGAAAAATAAAGCAAGTGAAAAAGTCATTGTTGATAATGAGATCGGTGAACGTGATGCATGTTTTTTTATATTCATTCTTTGTGTTCTGTTTGCCGGAGCAAAGGTGAAGTTATCTGGTAGTTTGTAAATTTTTATTGAATTTACGGAGTGTATAGTTGGATTGAATATAAAAGGCTTCTGGTAAGATTTTTGATATTGTAGATTTACGTCAATGGCTTATATGGATACAAATTTTGCATTACCAAATAAAAATCATAAGTTCGAATCTTGTTCGAATCAAGATAAAATTTCTTTATTTTGACTAGGGGGTTGTTCACTTATAATGTACACCAAAAAATTGGATTTTCGATCATCCTTGTCTCCTTTGTTACAAAATAATCATGCAAAATAATTTCTTTTGCATTGGCTGTATGGAAACCTCAGATCCCCCTCCTGAAAGTTGGACATTATAATTTAATAACCTTCAAATTTAGCCAGAAAAAAATTATTTAAATTCCTAGTAAATTGCTTAAAGGTATCGTTCATTTATTACGTAACAAAATAACGGTCGTATTTCAAAAAAGAACAATGGAATTCTCAGAAATTCTATTGTTCTCCTCTCGACCCCCCCCCCCCCTGCGTTACGTAATAAGTGAACGAGCCCAAAGTACACAACTTAAGATTTAAGCACCAAAAAAAATTCAAACAGCCAATCCAAACCGACCTCCATTATATTCATATCACTCAAAGAACATTACTAAAATGCACCGAAAAAAAATAATAAAATGTGCATCAAAAAAGAAGAACAAAACGAAAAAGAAGAATTGATTAATTATTATATGTTAGGAGTCATGTTGTCGTGATATTCCATCAGATTAAATGAGGAAAATTCTCAAAATTTGCTTTAATTTTTTTTTTTTGTTATAAATTTATGTTGCAAACATGAAATTTTTTTAATTTTTATTGTTTTTATTACAAATTTCCATGAAAATGAGGATGTACAAAATTTCAATTCATTGCTTCTCTTTAATTTCATATTTCACTCACTTCTTCTTCTTAAAAAGTAGTCCACATTCACAGCGAGTCAACATTAACACATGTGGATAGTCTTCACACATTCTTATGCTTCAGTTTTGTTTTGAAAAATGCTTGATTTATCATTTTGCTTGTGCTTTATCTTCTTGGTTTTTGTTGGTGGTTTTTTATGAGTTCTAATCAGATTGTTGAAATATGATTATAGATTAGTACAAAATTCAAAAAAACCATAAGTTTATTTATGATCTAAATTTTTTGGGAATTTTTTATTGCAATTTTAGACTGATTGATAGTCGTCAATAATTGGATGGATTTTGAGAATATTTTTTGTGTTCAATGAATTTTTAAATTTTTATTGTCCTTCAAGTTTTTTTACCTCGTTACAAATTTTATGCATTTTAAGGAACAAATATTTTTTTTTTCAAATAAATAAAATAAAAAAAAAAATATTCTAAAAGAGTTAAAAAAAATTATAAAAAAAATTAATGTAAAATTTAAAATGAATTTACCTATTTCAAATTGTTAGATATTTAAAATCAATCATAATTTTTATTTGAAGTCATAATTGATTTTATTGTAAATTATTTTAATGCTTTAATCCCATCAGAATTTATCTAAACATTATTTCACTTCCATTCATATCACCTTTCTCCATAAAGTTCAATATCACTAATTGATCTCTATATATAATTTAAATACTTCTTCATAACCTTGAAAGTCAAAGAGCAATTACTGCATTTTAATATTTTTCCTTATGTATTGAAAACTACAAAAACCAAAGTAAGTAAAATGTTGAACAAAAAGAGTTAATACTAGGAAAAAAGAAGAGAAAAAATTGACTAATTATTCTCTCATAAATCTTACTCTTTTTTTCGGTATGATCTTTGTAACTGAGACATCTCAATTAGATAATGACTATTTCACTATTTCATCATTCCTTCTTCATTTTCCTGCTTTTTTTTACAATAAATGTATTAAATATATAAAGAGAAAAAGAGACGTTTAAAATTGAAATATGTATAGGCACATTTTTCTATAGCTTTTCATGCCGCTGCTATAGATCGTGTATAGAGAAGGCATTACTGAAATAAATTGGTACTACAAAACGTTTAGGTTTCTTTATTTGATATTTTTAGAGCGTTATTGATGGCAATTTTTATGTTGATTTGGTATGTGGAGTTGAAGATGGTTTGGGAAGGCTGACTTGGAAGGCTTTGAGATTTTTGAAGAACTTAAGAAATTCAAATTTTTAAAATAACAAATTTAATCGTAAAATTGAAATTTAAGGATTTTTTAAATTAGAAAATTCGAATTTTTTAAAAAATTTTACTCTTTGAAAAATTTAAAATTTTGATTTTTAAATGAATTTCTAGCAAATCGTTCTTCAAAATTAAAATTTGAAAAAAAGAATGAATTTTTTCAAATTTAGAATTTCAAACATTAATAATTTTAATTTTTTTAAAAAATGAAAAAAGTGCGTTCAAATCCCAAAAAAAATAAAAAATTCTCAAACATCAAAATCCACAATTCCGATAAACAAAAACACCAGAAGAAACTACAAAAAAATATGTACCAAAACTACAATGATGATAGAAGTGATGAGGAAGAAAAGAAAAATGATTTTCTATGCTCTCCTTTGTCGATGACTTGAAGATAGATTTCTTTTACTGAATGGACATTATTGATTAATGGCTTATGTCAGTCTTATGTCTATCATTCAATACACTCATCATCATCATCATCTTTCTTCGTTTTCTTTTCACTACTCTCAGTGTTCGAACCGATGAATAATGAATTTTTATTTCACATCATTGTATTTGTACAATTTTTATTTTATTTTTGTGTCTCTTTCCATTCTCATCATCGTCTTCTTTATTTTCTGCCCTGAATAATCAAAATAAACGTAAATGTGTATTTTAACACACAAGCAGATCCCCCATCGAACAGTGTGATCTTTCAAACCCATGACAGGTGCCGACGTCTTTATTAGTCGTCAATTGAAATTAATGCATCTTTTTTTCTATCAATTTTATGCTTCCTTTGTTTCCGAATGATGTCTAATGTATTTTATATTATGTTGTAAAAGTATTTAATGACAATCGAATGTTCATAATGTGATGCAAGAAGTAAGTTATTGAAGTATTTTTTTGGATAGGAATTAAATTTCTTTTATAAATTGTTTAGAAGTATTTGGACTTTTTTATTGAAGAATTATTGGCAAGAAATTTGGTTAAAAAGATGTGGCTAATTCTTTTAAAATTTAAATAATTAAAATCTAAGCTAAATGTTGCAATTTTGCCATCTTTATTTCGCATATAATTTAATAATTTTAAAAATTGTAAGTTTACAACAAAATTGTAAGTTTTTTTTTGTTATAATTCAAGGTTCAAATTCAAACAAAAGAATAAAATTCAGTTTTATAGAGTCCACAGAAACTCAAAATAAATTAATTCTTTTCTAAAAATTTCCTTAGCTCCACATATTAATATTACCTTCATATTCACCAGCCATTAATAAAAATTCGACTCAACTCTTTCCTTGAAAAAGAATCCACAAAATAACAAATTAACCTTCAACCAATATCTCGAGGATAAACATTATTAATTAGCTAATTTATGAATTCTAACTCGTAAAAATCGATTTTATTGCTAAATCGAAGCTTCCAAAAATTATTTTTTATATTTCAACTGATAAATTGATGATTGTGAATTTATTTATTTGCTGAGTTAATTGGCAGAGTTTAAATTAGTTTTTATGGGGATCGCGGAATTTTTTCGGTAGATCAAGGATAATTTTGTGGCGTTTTTTTGAGAATCTTGAAAAATATCGCAATTTTTTCAAATTATTCAATCAACTCAAATTACTCACACAACCCTGCAAAAATTACAAAATAATAATCCACATTCAAATAAATGCAAAAGGAACAAAATCACATCGCATTAAAACTTAATTTGAATCAATATTAATTTACCTTAATTCCACATGATTTAGCATCACACGTTGGAACAAATTTTTATCGCTTTTGTCGTCATTCGAAAATGTGAAATCAGAAAGAAAATCATCGACAGCAAGCACAAGAAGTTGAAGAAGAAATGAGAGAAAATATTAATATTAAATTCAAAAGCTACTGAAATGCCACACAAATCATTTCTCTCTCTCTCCTCCCCGACTAGCCTATCTTAATTATCAATCAGAACCAATTAAATTTAATGCTACATGATCAATCAAAGCCAATTTGAATACACATAAAACGAAGTATAAAAGGAATAAAATCTTTGAGTTTTGAGTGGGGGTTGTGAGAAAATTATGGCTGATTTTTGAAAAGAGGGAGTATTTGGAATTATTAAGGATCTAAGGTGAGTTTTAAAATTATTTATGAAGGATTGGATAGGAACAAAAGGATTAATGTCTTTTTTGTTGAACTAGATGGAACTAGTTGTGGAACAGATGGAACGCAGACCATTTTGATCAAAATTTTGAGTTTTGAGCTCCAGTGTCAATAAATTAGGTCCTTAAAGGCAAAAGTCATCATAAAAAAGTCTAATTAGGTTCTAACAAGAATTTTTAAAATTTTTAGGTTAAAAATCATTAAAAATTGAAACATTAGAATCTAAAATAAAACACAATGACAAAAGAAAGAAATACCTATTAAGTCCAAAATTGACATCACTTCCACACCCGTCCCAATTATATTTTCGTGATATTTAATCGATTAAAGTATTTTTTATCGCTTTACAGGTTTTCATGCTTCTCTTTTGCTTCTTTGCTTTATGGCCACTTGAAACTAGTTTGTTAATGTTACGATATACAACTTATTATTATTTTATTTATTTTTCTCCAAAAGCGAGAGAATATCAGCATGAGTTCATCGATTGATGGCAATTTTAATTTCCTTTTTGGAGAAGAAAATTTTCTTATTGAATATTTTTTTTCTTCTGATTTCTTCGAAATGACTTTTTTAATTCTTTAAATGATCAATTTTGAGCGTCTTTTCTTGGAATCGAATTTCTGATTTTATGTGGACTGAACAGTCACAGCAGTAGTAACAAATAATTTTACAGTAAGCATCTGAAAGAAGCAAGAAGAGACATCACATGATGAATTTTAAATTATTTTGATAAGTTTCAATATTTCAATAAATCTTTATCTTTTTTGAGCAACGAGTGTTGTGGCTTTATGGGATCTACGTGAGATTTTTTGTGGCTGAAATTGGACTTATCTGATGGAATTGTTTTGAATTGAGTGTCGATTTTCACTTTGGATGGTGATGGATTTTTGAGTATTTTGTTGCTAAAATTTTGTTGACGGGTTGAAAGTTTGTGAAAACGAGGAATTAAAGTATTTTAGATAAAGGATTGAAGCGTTGCTTTAAATTTGATTAAAATGATGCATTGCTTTATGTGTGACGTAAAATTAAGCGTTGCTTTGATTTTGCAACCAATATTTTAAAATTGATTTACATTTGCCTTAAAAATAAAGCGTTGATTTACAATTAAAATGAAGTTTTGCTAGATATCTGACATGAAGATAAAGCGTTGCTTTAAGAGTATCCTTAAAATGAAGCATTACTGTAATTTGCAACTAAAATTAAAGCGTTGATTTAAATTTTCTTCAAAAATGAAGCGTTGCTTTACATTTGACTCAAAAATTAATCATCGCCTTAAATTTTAGATCCAATTTAACTTTAATCAAAAATCAAAAAGTGCCTCAAAAATAAAGTTAAATTGCCTTAAATATGTCATAAAATGGAGCTTCAGACCCAACTTTTTTCTCAATTCTTCATATTTTCAACCACAAAAAACAGAAACAAAGTCCCATAGAACACGCTTTAACTGTTCCAAACTTAACAAGATGACTCCTCTTCTGGGTAGTCGCAAGTAACAGAGAAGGTAAGAAAAAAAAACGTGAATGAAATTTCATTTTAACTGATGACAAATGTTTATTGCTTTCATTGTCATTTTTTATTTCTCTTCCTTGTACACTTTACTTTTTTTGTTTTTTGTTCTTCATTGAGCAAACGAGTGGAGAGAGATGAGAAGACAAATGTCGATTGTTTTCCAAAGAAAGAGATGTTTTTTATGGCATTCGCGTGAGAGATTATAAATGACTTTTTAAAGACTCGAAACAGTTTAATTGCCAAAGAAAATCTTATTATTTTTTGTGAACGACAATAGAAGCATACACAATGAAGATCAATAGTCATCTAAGGTGTTTTGTCGATTGACAAACAAAAAAAAATTGACAAGAATTAATTTTTTATCAAGTTAGATTTGGAATTATTGCTGGAACTGAGACAAAACAGGCAAGAAATGAAATTTTTTCTTATCAGGAACAAAAATCTTTATGTTTATTCTTTAGGTTGTAAAACAAAGATTAATGCTCACTCTCTGTGGACAGAAGGGAAAGGTAAATAAAATTCAATAGAAAGGAGAGAAAGGAAGAATAGAATTTATTGAGAATTTCTGCAGGAGTTGTTGTTTTATTGTTAAGAAGTTTTGAGGTAAATTATTTCTCTTTAATTAGGTCAAATTTTTTAAAAGTCAAAAATTTTAAATTTTGAAAAATTAAGGATTTGAATTTCAAAAATCATGCACATCAAAATTACCTCACCCTGACTTACAATAATTAATCAGTTTAACTCGATTTGTCAACCTCCCATCTACAAGTACATCGAAGGCGAATATTCAACTATCAAAAAATTAATTTATCGACACAGAAAAACAATTTAATGAATACAGAAAAATTTACAAGATTTCATTAATTAACATATTTGCTACTTAGTAATCATGACTAGTTCAATGTAATATTGTACAATTATTTACAAAATCTACAATTCAGTACGTCGATAAACTCAGTTTAACTCGAATGAAAAATGATCAAACTGATGAAATAATATGACTAGTTGAATGTAAATTGAGTTGATTAAAGTACAATAACTTGAAAGTCATCAAATCAAGCAGAAAATTAATTTAAATTTATCCAAAAAATATTAACAATCTTCCCGTCGGACACAATAAAAAGTCACAAATCGAACGAAAAATGTCAAAGCAATCACAACAAAACAAAAGTCCAACAAAAAATGTCTTTTTTTTCGCGTGGGAACCAAACGTTCAAGAATTTAAACTCTGATAATTGAAATCGAATAAAAAGAACAGCTACAAGAAATTCTGAAGGTCGTTTGATAATGTGCCAATTTAGTTGCCACCAAAAAAAATTGATTCAATTTTGGATTTTTTTTATGCGTGTCGCTTTTATGCTTTTGCTTTGCCTTTACATTCCAATTCTTGAATGCGACGAAATGAAATGCATGAGAGAGAATTTGCTGATGGTATGTGACTTAATCAATAATATTGAATAATGTTAAGGACTTCCTTGTGGTGAATTTTTGTAAATTTTGAGAAATTTTAGGTTTTTGAATTGAGATTCGAACCTAGGATTTATTGAATAAGATTTCAACTTAACCATCAAGCCATTTGATAGCTCATGAAAAAACCTTACAAAAAACAATAACCCCCGAACCCATCTGATCAAATCTCAATGAGAAAATGCAAAAAAGTAAAGAAACTCTGTCATTTTTTTATCGCTACAATTTTTCTCTTTTGTTATGCCTTAGACCAGAAAGAATTGAAAATTGAATGCCGAGTGATTATTCAATGAGAGTGAGAAGAGGCCACAAAACGAAGAGATAGAGAAAGAAGGAAATTCAATACCGTTTCGCGAAATCATATAAAAAATACAATTTTTAATCAAACGAAATCATCAATTACAGATTACTGAAGTGCTTTATTAATGATTCTACTTCGATCTCTACATTTTTCCTTTATACTTATTTTATGATTCTATTGTGGGTTTTTAGGTGCGGGATGAGGTGGTCAGTTTTGGTGGCTGGATGATTATTCTGTTGTTTTTTTTTAACTTTATTGCAATTTTTTAAGTAAAATTTTCAATAATTTGAAGATAAAAATTTTGAATGATGATTCTAAAAAAAATTAAAAAATTAACGGTTTTCTAAAATTTGAAATTGTAAAATTTTGAAAAATTCAGAGCCAATTTACTCAAAAATGCGCTCATAACCCTTCCATCCTCCCATCATCTCACCAATACCCAACATGAAGATGCTCGGAAGGCTTTATCTCTCACTCTTTATTCTTCACATTGATTCCACAAATTATGCTTTCATTGAGAAACGATAATATCCACAAAGAAGTGATAAATAAGAATAAATGCATATTAAAAATCCATTTCATACAATTAATGCGATCATATTTATTATGTTCAACCGCATTGAATATTGTAAAAAAAATGTATGAGGAATGGATGGAAAAATTGAAAATGATATTGATTAAAATTTAATATTTTATAAGATTGGAATCGGAGAGAAGAGAAAGGAGGGAATGCAAAGTCGCGGCCTTTGGAGATGTGATAATTTAATATTGATGATGTGGAATTTTTATTGTTGACTTTTCAGGAAGTGAGATTTGTTGGTGAGGGTTTGGTTGAGGAATTTATTTTCGGCGAGAATGAAATTCTTCTGTTTGGTTTTTGGGTCTTCAGATGATTAAGTAGAGAGTATGGATTGTCGATCTATTATTTTGCACAATAAGATTTGTTTCTGACTCTCATTCTTAATTTGTTTCCTGCTCAGAGCTCAATTTTGAGGTTAAGTTTGGGTTAAGTCTGTTAGAATTAAATTAAAACTCGTAAAAAACTTAAATAGGATTCGAACTTACTCTTCCTTAAATATTAAGTTCAAATATTATTCAAGAAGCTAATATATAAATCTAGATTTCATTACTAAAATTTCACAGAGCGACCTATTAAATAAAAAAAATGAAAAAATGAAAAAATTTCCTATGAGAACACTCACAACATACAAAGTAGTCACATCAAATAACTTCCCCAGCATCAACAAAAGCAATCAAATACCCGAGAATAAGAAAGAACTTTCTCATTATAAAGTAAGAATCCATAATTAGTTTAATTTGATTTCTGATTACATTTTCTTTACTTTCCTGTTTAGTGAAAAACGATTAACACTTTTAAGTGAATTTTTGCGTGCAAATAAACGTATGTAATAGAATCATTTCATTCAGTATGAAAAGAATTACAAAATATGTGTGTACATAAGCTAACCGACCAGTCAGCAAAAAATAAGTAAGAAGTTAAATATTTTTTTGTTAAGAACTTCTTTTTCAATTCTTTCATTCTCTTACTCTCGAACTCATTGACAGACTCTAACCGTAATCTCTGCAGAAATGTGTGTACACACAAATGGTAGATGAAGAGAAAAAAAATATTGAAAATAAAATTATAAATTGACTTTTGAGGTGCTTTTTGAACCTTTACCGAAACTAATTACCACCGATATATCAATGTATGGTCGTGTTTCACATTGTTGCTGTTTTTTTCTCCTACTCTCTTTTGTTGTACTGTAAAGAAGAAGGAATGACAGCATAAACTCATTTATAGATGAATTCGGCATTTTTAGTACATATTATATTAGCTTCATGCTCTCTTAGGGGTTTATTATTTACCAATTTGTTAAATTAGACTGGAAAATGATCAAAACAATGAACGTAGGTGTCCATTTATGAGATTTCAAATAAAGTGAAATTTCTTTTCTGTTTTTGATAGAAAGATGTAATGATTTTGAGAATGACTCGGTTCTCTTGTGAATAATGCGCATTTTGGTTCAAAATTTATAACTAAATAACGACATTTTAAAATTCAAACAAAAAATTTAAATTTAAAAATGGCAGATTTCTTCGTTTCAAGAAATATTTGTTGAATATTTCAGCACAAATCCATAATTAAGAATTAAAATAAGCTTTATTGACACGAAATACATAGCGAAAGCTGATTAAATCGCGCAATTCATCGTAAAACTCAAAAATAAACTGATTATTCACAAAATATTTAAAAACCACGTGGATGTCAACCCAAAATGACGAAAATTTACCAGCATAAGCTGAAAACTTTCTATCTGGAGACTTCTGGCTTTTGTTCATGGCTTCTTTTATTGCAGACACATCTTCAAACCGTATGTACATTAAATACAATTTAAGGAATGAAAAAGATGAATAAGAAGAAGGAGTGGATGAGGAATGAAGAGAAAAAAAAAGGTTCTTTCACTTTTTTTTTATTTTGTAAGATTTTTGATTTATTTGACTAATTTATCAATAAGCCACAGAAGAAACACATTCTTCTGTCGAATATCATTTCTTTTCATTCTACACTTGATCTAATCTTCTTTAAATAATATACAATAACAATGAGTGAGAGTTCGAATGAAAGGAATTCGAGAGTTTTTTTATAAACATTTATACATTTTCGATTAAACGGTACTGGTGATGTCCAGAAGTGATGTTTAAGTGGCTTACTTTAAAATAAGTAGGTTTTAGTAATTTTAGACATCACTTTCAGACAACCTCCGCTAAGTCATCTGAGATTCTGTATTTATTTAAATGACAACAACGCCGGCGATGATGATGATGATCGATTGTATTTCAAGTAATCAAATATCAATTTGCAAGTCAAATTCTATTGAATATTGTCAAGTGGACACACACATGGGAGCAGCAATCATCATCAATCGACAGTCATTTGACCACTTTTAAACTCTAATAAATTATATAATTAATTACTAATAAAAAAAAGTCTTCCTTTGTCGTACAAGAACTTTTGACATTTTGAGAAATGTCCACAGATGATAATTTATTGACTATTGTTTCGGAATTGAATGTTTCACTTGATTGTCAATCGAATTCTCACAAATGAGATGGTTAAAGTTTTTATTTCTATTTGATTCATTTTTTATTACTTTAACATGTGGTCGTGAATGTATTGGAGATGATGTTTATAGTGTTTTCGGAAAACAAGTAGGAATAAGTATTGAAAATTGTCAATCATTGTTTAAAGTTGATTAAAGTCAATTGTTAAAGGAAGATCAAATATCTACGGAAATGGGTTCAAATCCAAAAAAATTGTTAAAAAAATTATAAAAAACACGTCTGTCTTTTTTTTTTGGTACCCAAACTGCTTAAACTTAATTCTTATTTCCAAACAACATCCATAAAAGTCTGCAGCCACATAATGAATGACATTTGAACGATTTTTTCGGTTTAGTTTAATGACTATCGGTGCATAATGAATAAGTTCTTAGAAAAATGGCAACGACAGTGGAATATAATAAATAAAATTGACTACATTGTTGTAAGTTTTGAAGTAAAAAGATATAAATTCTATACATTATAAAATTTGTTAAACAGATTCTCATATTCGATATTTATTTATTTAGCATAAATTTTTTTATTATATGACTTTAGTCATTTCGCAATTTCACACTTAATTCGAGTGGTCAAGAAAATATTCATTCATTTATCAACTAGCAGCAACAACAACAGAAGCAACAGTAAGAAGAATGAAAATTTAATAATATTCATCACAAACAAAGAATTTAGCGAATTTTTATGGCTCTCTTAAGTTGATTCTTTCATTTATTTCTCCTTTAAATACTTGTATACGACTCGAAAGGCAATAAAAACAATCTTGACGGATTTCTTTTGATGTGTCGCAAGTCGCAGTGTGAAAGGCTTTTATAGCTTCTTCACAATTGATGGATATATAAGAAAATTTGATGGTGGTCCCTTTCTTGTGTTTCTTCAAAAGTTTAATTCTGTTTAATCATCAAATCAAATTGTCGCGAGGAATACGAAAATGACCCTGTTTGCTCGGTGATTTTTTGATACTGATATGGGGAAAACTAGATGAAACAGAATGTATGGATTCAAATTTTAACGGAATTTTGAAATTCAAAATTTTTTTCGCATCATTGACGCAAAAGAGAAGCAAAAAATTGTTTGCATCGAAAATTAAGAATTTTCATTGAAAAATTAATGACTTTTGTGCGAATTTGTCAAGATTGATTCGTGTGATAAGCAAATTAAGTTAATAATCTTGCAAAATAATATAAAATTAATAACTTGCCTATATTATCAAAGCAGTTTTCAGCAAATAAAGAAATTTAATGACCAATAAATTTTCACACATTCTTGAGTTTCATTTGCAGCTTAAAACTTATCATCGATCCATTCGGGCATAGTTTGATCAATTAAAAGATTCACAGAAAGCAAAATGCTTCCATTTAAATAAGAACTAACCAAAATATAATCAAATCCATCCAACCTGTCATCCGAACAAAAAACCACACACACAAAAAAAAAAACAAAATCGAATTCTAATTACTCGTGACACATAGCATAATAAAAATTAAACAGAATTAAAATTTATAGCCATCATTTGATTATGCAAAATAAGCAATAGCTTGTATTTCTTTCATTTCTCTGTTTTGTTTCCAATGTTTGTCTATCTGTAGCTGAAGCTTTATACTTTATTTATATTCATTTTACATCGCAGCTACAAGCATTATTGCTGCTTTCTGATGGTCTTTTAAGATTACTATAAATCACTTTTCGAAAATAAATTAAAACTATATAAACTCCAACAAACTCCGATAAATGAGACGATGCGACATTCTACACACATTTTTAGATAAATTCTTTCTTTACTTCTTATTCTTTCCAATGAAATGAAATAAAAATAGAAAAAAAATAGTCGAAAGGCGAATCGGAATCGTCCATAAACGATAATTTTATTGGAATAAATTCGTTTAGTTGCTCAATGGCTTGTTATCAGTTTTCAACATTTTATTCTCACAATCATTTTATGGTTATTGAATTTTTATTGCCACTTTTTTTTCTCTCTTTTTTGGGGGACTTATTGTGGAAGTGATTTGTGTTATTGGACTTTTATTTTTAGTGTGAGAGGATTTTTGATTTAAATTGAGGAATTCGATGGTGGATTATTGGCAAAAATGGAAGTCTTGAAGAGTAGTAGAATCTTGTTCGATGCTTTAAGTATTGATTTTGTCAAATACTTAATTATGTTTACAATAAGTTCATAAGAAATGATCAAGTTTGGGTTCAAATCCCACCCTTCAAAATTAATATCCTTGTTTATTTTGCAAAGGACAGTTGTCTTTTTTTTTAAAAATTTTGAAATAGTTCGTGTTTTTTAAAATATTTTTTTTTATTTTAGAACTTTTTTTATTTATAAATTTCAATCAAAAAATTTTTCTATCACAATTCTAAAAGTTTAAATCAATACAATTCAACAACCACTCCAAAAAATCTCAATTCTCATCCAACATCAAAATCTCATGCTGTCAAAACCTTCAATCAACACTAAACTTCCTCATCAGCTCATCCATATCATTCAACAACAATAAAACTTCATCACATTGTGATACTTTCAATAAATAATAAAATAATACCAACAATGTGTTGATTATAAAATTTGATATCTTTTCGAATGTATTCAATATCAATCCACTTACTGAAATCACATAAAAATAACAAATTATTTCTCTCATTTATTTATTTATTTTTATTTTTTACATACAAAACCCACTCAGCATTCCATGAACGAATTGAAAAAAATAAAATAAAAATTATCTAAGTTGCAATATCTATGATACATACACATTTATACTGAATATACATATCCACTTTAAATAAATTGAATTCAACAGTAATTTGTCAATAATGACATAAACATAAAACATTTGTAAGTAATATAAGTGCATGGAGAATTAATCTTTTTCACTATAACGATTTGGTCGTTAAAGACAAAAGAGATACAGAAAAAATAAATAAAATAATGTAAAGAGAATGAGACAAGCACACATATAGAAGCTGTATGTTGGATGAAAAGAAGGAGGTCGTTGAAATCGCAAGTAACTTTTAGAAATGCAAGAAATAAATAAAGCGAGAAATAATAGAAGGGAGCATAAATGATAGAGTTTTAATTAAGATAAGAAGCTGCTCTTAGTCATGATATTGCATCAATTGAATTCGAAATGAGAAAACGATTTTTCATGGAATTGAGTTTTTCTTGGATATGGTGATGGTTAAAGAATGGAGAAAAAAGCTGTGCCATTGAAAAAAAAAATTAAAAAAATGTGTGCTCTTGGGGGTTTGAACCCATGACTTAGAGTTGTATTAAATCTTTTCAATATAGCTACTAAGAAATGAGAATATTATTGGCAATAATAAATTAAATTCTGAATTATGTCAAAAAATAATTCCTTAAATCCAAAGATGTGAACGTACTAAGTGAACGGTTTAGTATTAAAGTTTTTCTTCATGAACCTTACTCTAGTTAAGTTTTTTAAAAAACTTAAATAATTAAATCTAAAAAAATTTTGAATTTTCAGAACCCCGTTTTAAAATTCCTCGAATTCATCCTTCAGCAGTATCTCCCATTCTAACTACATCCATCTCCACATTCAGCTCCTCTATCATTCATTGATTTGTTAGCTTTAAGCAATAGTGGAAACTGAGAAAGATTTATGTGTTATCAAAATGAAGCATTGAATTATAGAGTGTAAATGTCTTTTTTATTCAAATTGCTCCTCTCTGTTTGTTGTGTCGTCTGGATGGTGTTCTTCGTTTTTTTTTTTTTTTGTCTTGGAATTCTGCTGCTGTTGGAATTCTGCTGCTGTCTTGGAATTCTTGCTGCTGTTTTATTGTGTTAAGAAGTATTAAGTATTAGAATTTATAGATAAACTTTTTTGCAAAATAAATAAAATTTTTAAATGTTTTTTTTTTTAATTTGTAAGTATTTTTTCGATAAACAACATTATTTTATAAAAATTTATTTTCAATTATGACATTTTGATATTTTAAGAAAAATTTAAGGTTCAAATCCTTATAGATTTAAGAAAATTTTATGACGCAGATTAAATTTTTTTTTTTTCCATTTAACAAAATTACCAATTTTTATTTATTTATTTTTTTTTTAAAGATCACCTTAATCCATTTAATATCCATAAAAAGTTATTAAAACACTACTTATTTCCTCTCAAAAACATCCATTTTTTGTCCTTAGCCTCAAGAAAAGTGAGAATGATTTTTTCTATAAAAAACGACATGAGCATGGTAATCTGAATGGGCTTTTAATAGGCTCTTGTCGTTTTCATTTTAATCTTACATAATATTGGGATAAAAATTGTATTTATTATTTCTCATCTTTTTTTTGTGAGACCACCCGCAATTATTGATGTAATTCTTTATTATAACGCGACGGAAGAAATGTGTATCTTTGGAACATTGACAATATATCTCACACCAGTCAGCGATTGAATTGTGTGTAAGGCAAAATGGGTAAGAATGAATAAAAGGAAATTAATGTGAATGAATGTTCATTTTCATCTTAAAGAGAGTTTTTTCTGGATTTTTTTTCTGAGTCAATATGTTGTTGGGAGCAGTAATGTTGTGATTGAGTTTGGTTAGGAATGGGCAGTTTGTAATGGATGAATTTTGATGATTTTTGTTTAAAAAATCTTAGCAATTACTTAAGTATCATCTTTGCCAAAAATGTATTGCATAAAAGATATAAAATTTTAAAAATTTTTGAAAGCTATGGGTTCAAATCCTTAAGTTTATCTTGGAAAATATTGTTGTTTATATATGATTTAAATTTTTTTTACATTTTTAAAATTGCAATAATTTATTTCTACATTTTTTTTAAACTTTTTATCAAATTCAATTACTGCGCTTACTACTCACCCTCCATTGATCTCCCTCAAACTTATTATCTTCTTCATATCACTTTCTGCAAGTAAGATCGTAAATATTATTTTTCTCCAGCTTCTTCTTATTCATTTTTTATTCCTCTTCATTTGAAGTTGATATTGAATGGCATCATAAATTATTATTGACATAACAAATGAATTCCCGTCTCATGAGACGTCGATAAGGTGGAATGTATTAGGCTCACATATGAGGCTGAATAATATTTAATGTGAATTTCAAAAGAGACTTAACTAAGTATTTATTTTTGGTGTAAATTTGAAGGGGGTATGTGGAATATTTGTATGGGGTCAATTAAAAATGATTTGCATTAAGAAAATAGAAAATTCACATTGAAAACTGTTTAAATAAATAGAATCAAGCACCTAGAATATTAAAAACAATATTCACAAACAAGACAGCACCAGAAGAGAAAAAAAATCAATTCTATTGCAGTTCATTCATCGCCTTACTAAATTGAAGCCCCCCTCATGTTCGCTAAATGTTAATAAACATTTTATCGATTTTGCAGTTATTGTCGAACGAATGAAAAAAAAGAAAGAATTGAGTCCGAGAAGAAACAAACATGCCAAGCGATAATTTCATGCCTCTCTATAATACGAAAGGAAATTATTTTTCTGTTCCGTTGATCAGCTTGCCTTTATTTTTACAACTTTGCCATATTATAGCTTTTATTTTGGGTTGAAGGCAAACAACCAAACAAAAAATCGATTTGTATATTAATATATTAAAATTGTTTAGTGGGTATGTGTCGTATTGTGCGAATATTGGATAATGTCGACCGCATGGGGACAATTTTATTCGTTCTTTTTGCATTTAATTTGTGGTCATGTAATGCCAATAAAATTCAGTTATTTTGCTGTCTCTTGACTTGTTATTTTGTTCCATGCATTTTTCGATGTTGTTTTGTGTTTTGTATGGACAATGATCAATACTTGCTTATGGCTTTTGTTTATTTATTTTATTTTTTTTTTTGTGAATTGGGTAAGAAATGGTTCAAGGGATGGGATTCTTAAAAAATTAAAAAAAAAATCAAAAAAATTTTGAATTTTCAAATTTTTTAATTTTTGAATTTTTAAAATTTTTGAATTTTTGAAAATTTTTGAATTTTTTTTTTAACTTTTTAAATTTTTTGAATTTTTAAAATTTTTGAGTTTTTTATTTGTAAATTTTTATAATTTTTTCAAATACTTGAATTTTTTTAAAAACTTAAATTTTTGATGTTATTTTTTTAACCTTCAACTTTTATAAAATTAACTAAACTCAATAAAATTTTACAAAATTCAATTCCTAAGTTTCAGAATTCATAATCAAGTTGCCCACCCCTTGCACATATCAATTGATACACAATCATTGTCTTACTAATTTTCAGCATACGCTACAATTTGTAATTCCGAATGTATGTACGAGAAATCAAGCGATGAAGCATGATAAGATAAGAAAGTAAGAAAGACAAAAAGGCAAAAGTAGTATGTAGTACCGTGACATGATGTACATTCACCATGAGGTGCGTCCTCATCCAACTAGTTTATTTATTTTTTTTATAATTTTTAAATGGCACATAAAACCAATGTTCGATCTTTTTTGTCTGTTTCAACTTGTGAGATGTATCAAAGAGATGTTATTCATGCACACATGAGACACCAACATTGCACAATTGTCTCCTTTTACAGACGCCAGTGGTTGTGTATTATTATGTTGTGAGCTCTTTACTCTGTTCACATTTCATTTTCTCTCTTTTCATTTGGATCTATTCTTATATGACTTCATGTGGTTCTGGTGAAATTTTTTGTTTGGTTGTACATTTTGCTTTACAATTTAAAGAATTCTTATTTTTTTGTGGAAACAACAGCAGAGGAAAGAGAAAATAATCGGTCAATTGTGATGTTTGCAAGGTAATGGAAAGTCAATATAAATTAAAAGACTCTGTTTGAAGCTGATTTTTGATAAAAATTTAGGTTTTTGGACGCCATTTTTGAAATTTAGTGAGGTTAAAAGTCAATTTTTGAGATTTGAAAGTTTCTAAAGTGAAATATTTTGTACAATTAGCAAGAATCAATTTTTGCTATCGTAAATTTTAAAACGTGTATTGAATATGTCCAAAATTTAGCATTAGAAAGTCAGAAATTGCAAAAAACTTTTTGAAATTGTCCATGAAAAAAATACAAATTAATTTTTGCAAATCATTGATAATGGATTCTCTTTTCATTTACTAAATTTCAAATTTTACAAAAAACCGTTAAATTAATATTTTTTTGTAATTTACAAATTGTAAATAACAAAAATTTAAATTTATTTTTTAAAAAAATTGCGTTTTAACACCCTTATAACTCCAACTACCCCCACTCGAAATCCCTTTTTCCACTCAATTCATTAAAAATAAATAAAAAGAAAATAAAAAGAAATAAATAACAACAAATAATTAAAAGAAAATTCACAATGAATGATTTGTAACGAATGCCATGTTTGCAATGTTGTTGATGGTTTCAGGTGATGTATACATGGCACTACTTACTTCCAGTAGTTGAAGTGCACTTTATAAAATGTACAATATATACGCACAAAAATATATAATTTTATTTCTCTCTTTCCTTTACAATTTCTCAGATTTCTTTCGCTTTTCATAAGAATAACAAAACTAAATGTTGTTGGGGAGTAGATTGAGGTTAGGTGAAGATAGTGCGCAGTTTTTGTGGATGGCTTGAGGAACTAGGATGATTTTGAAATTTATTTTCAATTATTATTCCAATATTGTACATTCTAAGCTCTTTATAATATTTTTAGAAATACCATCCAGCCACCCAAATAGCCATTTTACCACCCCATCTCCTAAAACCTCCAGTTCAGCAATAAGAATCATTTAATGGAATTTTTCTTCTTATTTTCTCTTTCAGTTTCTTAATCAGGTGTAATTGTAATGAGAGAACAGCATTTAATCGACATTGCAATGGATGTAGAGGCAGCAAAAACAAAATTGTCATGTAAAGAGTCAAAAAGCAAATTGGTTTGCACGACAAAAAATTATCTTTTAAAAGTTATTTTATAACAACATAAATTGAGCGTTCCATAGAGAATCGTTTTATAATGATTGTTGCCTTCACAAAAAAATGATGGTGGTGAGTCATGTTGATTCTTGTGAGAGGAACAAAAAAAAACAGAAGCTTCATTAAAAATCATCTTAAAGTTGTCATAAAATTTATACTTTTTTCATCTTATTGCTATGTGGAGATCTCCAGTTGATACTTAATATTCACATCAGGTTGCTGACTATGAATAGGTCCGAGCTATATTTCTTTGTTTTTTAGCGCATTTTCCTCTTGGGAAAAGGACGCTATTGTCCGCACTTTGTCCGTCCGTCTGTCTGTCCGTCTGTCTGTCTGTCTGTCCGTCTGTCTGTCTGTCTGTCCGTCTGTCTGTCATCGCATCTCCTCCTAGGGATTAAGCTTTTTTGATGCGGTTTTTGGCTTAAAATGTGTGTAGTATGTCTGGCTACCATGTAACCAAAAATCAGCATGAATGGTCACTTCCTCTGCTGGAACTAGCGTAAAAAGTGTCAAAATGCCATTTCTTTGTATGTGTTAGTGTGGTCAAATGCACTAAAATGTTGACTTTTCAAAATCTCAGCCTTCCTCGGTTCAAATCCCACCGATGACAATTTTTTTTTTTGCTTTTTTTGATACTTTTTTGATTTCTTATGACATATAATATTGAATCATGTCATAATTTTCCATTTTCACAATTTTCCCGAGTTTTTCCGACGATTTTTGTTAAAATTTTCAATATTTTCATACAATTTTCATAGATAATTATTTTTTTTTATTTTTTTTTTTGATATTTTAGTTGTTTAGTTTTCTATTTTTATGAATTTTTCATAGTTTTTCCGGAAAATTTTGTGAAAATTATAAAAACTTATATTTATATAAAAAAAACTCATTAATATTTACACGCTTTTTATATAATTAAATTGTCACAATGAAAATTCATAAAAATGAGCGGCAGTGGCGCAAGTGGTAGAGCGTGCGACTAATACCGTGGAGGTCAGTGGTTCGATCCTAGCCTCCGGCAAGTTATTTTTTTGCTTTTTTTTATTTTTTTTTGATTTCTTATAACATTTATTATTTATTTGTGTCATAATTTTTCATTTTCACGAATTTTCCAAGTTTTCCGAGCGTTTTTTTTTAAAATTTTATAATATTTTCATATAATTTTCTGAAAAATAATTTTTTTTTTATTTTAAAAAAATTTCCATCATTATAAATAATTAAAATGTCACGTTAATATTTTATAAAAAAGGGCATCAGTGGCCTAAGTGATAGAGTGCGCAGCTCCTACCATAAAAGTCATGGGTTCAAACCTAGCCCGAGACTAAAATACTTTTTTGCTTTTTTTTTAATTCTAAATTGTATAATGTTTTTCATTCATTTTTTTAGTCAATTTTAAATTTTTGGGTAAATAAAGAATGATTATAGTTAAATATTTGGCTTTGGACTTTTGGGGTTTTAATTCTTTGTGCATTTACTGATCGCGGAAAATGCGCTTTCGTCGGTCACGAGTGACCACGTTGATACTAGTTTGTTTCTGTTATTAGTTTTTGAATGAAATTTGAATATTTATTTGTAGAGGAATTATCAAGTTTTGTAATCGTAAGATTTGCTTGATTTTTTTCATGGTTTTGTTAGGTTTGGTTGTGAATTTTGATTTTTTTTCGAGGTTTTTATTCATTTGATATAGGAGATGTGAGAAAAAAGGTGCATCTGGAGGAGATATGAGTCATCGGTGAGTTGATTCACTTAAAAATTCAAAGTAAATTATGAAGTTAAAGGAAAAATTATGTTTTTGATTTTAACGGTTTTGAAAAATTCAAAATGTAGAATCAAATTTTTGCTTCAGTTGACGCAAAAAATTTCTAGTGTATTTGTCATTTTTTTGTTAATTAAAAGAAATTAAACAAATTTAAGTGGTTAGATTTACTTTTAACAAGAATAACAACTAAAACTTGCCAGGTAAGCATGATAATTTCTCATAATTTTATCCACTTCTAGATAATTTCTCGAAAATTCGAATCTTTGAAAAAAAAAATTCAAAATTCACAACGCAAAAGAAAGCAATAACCATCAATTATCAATCAACTCATAACCAACAAGCATCCAAAGAACATTCTCCACTTCAGTAAGCAGTTTCCTTTCACGTAATTACTGATCTCGTGTCTCACATAAATCTGATCAACACGAAAGCAGCAATTTCATGTAATTCACGAAACTAATTAATTTCATCATTAATTAAATATTTCATTCAACTTATCAATAATCACCTTATTAAACTTTAACGTGTAAATCGGCCAATCAACTGCACAATTTGCATCTTTTTTTTATACGTTATCAATTCCACAGAAATGAGATGAAATAAACAGACAATAATTTGTTATGCAAATAAAACTGCAGGAGGAAATAAAAACACAACATAAATGAAGATAAAAATCTGACTCCTTAAGTGCATTGGTTTCACTCAATTTCAACGAATAAGCTTCATCGATGATCATTATGATGTCCATAATTTATCCTCAAATATCACACTTTAAAGCAACAAAAAAAGGCAAAGAGTACTGAAATGAAATTTTAAACACAAAATAAATTTTAATTAAATGACCATGGTGAGAGACTACTGTTATGTGTGTTTATCTCGCAATTTGTTTCGTTGAAATGTTTGTCTGATTGCTAATAAATAAAATTAAAAGATTTCAATTTACTGATATGTGAGAATATTGAAGATATGGGAATTGGCCGTCGTTGACTGGTTGTTCATTTAAGATTTAGGGAATATTGAAAAATAATTTGTGATTTGGATGGTTTAACGTTGGATATTTTGGTGGATTCTTTGACTGTTTAGCTAGTTCTTTGGTTTAGAATGTATTGCTGATCAGTATTATCTGGGAATTACCTCCAAAAATCAATTTTCAAATCAGTTCTTAAAATTATGTCTTAATTTATGTATTCATAACTAGCCTGCCGTTCGAATCCCAAAATTTTCCATAAAAATTGAGTCACAACTTTAATCTACTACCAACTCAAATTCTAATTCATTGTCTAGATTTCTAGTCACAATACAATCGTCTCTATCGAATATTTAAATCGAATCGCATAATAAAGATGTCATGCCACTTAATAAAGGGGTCACCGACATTTGCCCACACACATTTGCCCATTCGACATTTGCCCATTGACATTTTCCCAATGGTACATTTGCCCACTGGTACATTTGCCAATTGGTACTTTTCCCCACTAGTATTTTTGCCCATTAGTATATTTGACCATTTAAATTTTCCCATTGATACATACATATACCCATTTAAAAAGTTTTTAATTTTTGGTATTTTACAAAACTTAATTATCAACATTTATGGTCAAAATCGATTTAAATTTTCAAAAACTGAAAATGAGCATGTATTTAAATGACAGTTTTAATGCTTAAACCATTGCTTTATACATTTTCATTGCATATTTGTTAAAACCTCTTAGAGATATTAAGATTTGAAAATCACATGAATTTTTTTAGGAAACTCCCGGATAGGTGGTTGTTTTAACATTGAAGCCATTTTTTGTAATGTTTCTTACATGTGCGATAAAAACTTTTATTTTATGTTGTAGCCAGAGTTTTAAACTTTCCACACATAATCCCACCAAAAAATTATAAAATCCTACAATAATAGCAGAGATATCGCCATATTTCAATGATATCAAGAGAATTTGTCATTTTTATTTTTAATAACTGCATTTTAAACACGATAAAAGAGGAAAGTAAAGTGTATGTAAAAACAATAATAAGCAATTGTCTGGATATTTTAAAAGCGGAAATTTTTGGAATGAAAGTTTGCAGTTCCAAATTTTGAAATAGTGTACTCTTAGAAAAAGACAAATATTTTGTTAATTAAGGCATGTAGCAACAAGATATAAATTCAAGATTAAATTCAAATTTGCTTCGAATTCAAAATTTTTGCAAATTTCTATTTGTGGAAACGCCCATGAATAATTTCTAGAAAACTAAAATGTTCAAAAATTTTCTCATTGGTCATTCATTTCCAAGAAAATTTATTCCAAAAATTTCCTTTCCTTAAAATTATTTTCCAAAAAATTTCATTCTAGAAAAATACTTTCTAAAAGAATATGCTTCCCAACTTTGTTTAGTAATATGCAACTCAAATTAGTTATTAGTAAATACCAAAAATTAAAAACTTTTTAAGTGGGTATATGTATGTATCAATGGGAAAATTTAAATGGTCAAATATACTAATGGGTAAAAATACTAGTGGGGAAAAATACTAGTGGGGAAAAGTACCGATTGGCAAATGTACCAGTGGGCAAATGTACCATTGGGAAAATGTCAATGGGGAAATGTCGAGTGGGCAAATGTTTGTGGGCAAATGTCCCAAACCCTTAATAAAGCCATAAAAATGTGAACATGGTCAAGATACACAAACACAACATAAATTCAATTCTAATTTCTACCGAAATAAAAAAAAAATATATAAATAAATAAAGACAAAGAGGCGAGGAATTAAAGAAAAACAATATTCAACGCATTTAAATTATTAAGAATTGAGAACATATCGGACACAATCACGTACGAATTATGTGTGTATCTTAACTACTTACATTAATTTTAATATCTTGAACTTTCTTAAATTTTTTTGGGTGCTGTGGTTTGAGAGATGCTGTGGATTAGATGACGAGGGTTTGGGTGATGCTTTTTGGAGATGAGGGTGGGTCATTTTGATGCTACTGATTATAACTTGTATTAAAATTTTAGAACGCATAAATATTTTTGAAAAATTCTACAAAAAATTTCTGAAAAACTTTAAAAAACCAAAAATTTAAAAAAAAAATTAATAGTATCAAAAAATTAAAAAAAAAAATAAAGTTTAAAAAAATTACAACAATTCATTTTTTAAATTTTTTCACAAAATTAATTTTAAATTCAATTTTGAAGTAGATACCACAATAGAACTGCGCTACTAACTCACTTTATATCCACAATCTCAATTTATTCAAATTTACTCACTACCAACTTCAGAAGGAATCGAAAAAAAAATATAAAAATGAAATTACGACATTCGATGAAGATATTTTGTATTTTATTCGTTACCAATTTTTATATTTTTTCTTCATGCCACCGAATTTATGACAATGTCTGCATCGTTTGTTTTTAGTTCCTCTTATTTTCTCTCTTTACTTACTCAGCACAAAACGATCGTACATGTGAAGAGAGATCCTTTAACATTTTACAAAAATAAAGACTTACAGATGATTTTTATTTTGTCGCAGGTAAGCAGGCACCTGTCAATCGTTTGCTACCTTTTTTTTCTTGATCGGATGTTTGACTATTCTTAAAGAATAGCAAAAAAGTCGTAAAATATTTTATTGGAACTGTAGAGAAAGTAAAAAAATTCGATTGAGAAATTTACAAAATGAAAAAACTTTTTTTGAAGATTTTTATCGACCAGAATGTTTACGAGATTGAGACATCATTCGACAATATTTATTGAATTTCAAGTCAAAATTTATAATATAATCGCCTTGAATGGTTAAAATTGACGGTGAAAATGATTATCGATCTTACATCTTAGTCTGAATTTATTAATATCAGACTCATTCTTAAGGCCTTTAAACTAACAAACAAATCGAAATGGAAATGTCTTAATTAAGATGTTGAAAATATATATTGAATATTTATCGATAAATTTTAATAATAAAATATTCACGAGTGTTGACGAAGAATTTTATCGATTTTCTTTTTTTTGTGACTTGATTCGGAGATTCTTGGTTGGAAGATATGAGATTTTATTGGAATAATTTTTGTGAAAAAAAAAAACAGAATTAGCCATAGAATATTCAAATTGTAAAAGTACGATTCGAATTTAGAAAAAATTTTGATGCAGACAGCTTTTATTGATGACATGGTCAGTATAATTGAACTAGTTGTAACTTAAAATTTGTTTTTTTTTCTTTTGCTTCGGATCAGAAAAAGTTTAATACAATCTAACCAAACTTCGTGTTTTTGATTGCTTATTAACTTTTAAACTTCAAATCTAAAAACAATAACAAATATTTTTTTAATTTTAAATAATTTTGCATTTATTTAATTTTTGAAGTTTGGAATTTTTCATTTAAAACTATTTTATATCTTTGTTATTAATCACATTAAAATCTAGAAAAAAATATTCTAATATTTAATATCAAATTAGGGTTCAAATCCTTAAAACTCGCATAAAGACATAAATTGGCTTTCATAATTTAGACATTTTTTTATTTTATTTTTTATTCAAAAATTTTTTTTTCTCACATCACAAAAAACCTTCAGAGATCATGAAGTTGTAATAATATCGATGCACTGTATAAAGTTTTTTATTTTATTTTTTTGCGTGAGTACATGGAAATATGTACATGAGAATATTAACATCAATTAAGTGTAATTAATTAATGTAATTTTGTAATAATATATTATCTGTCAACTTACATCATTGACTTGTTGTATTAAAATGCTGAAATTGGAAGTTGAACTGTATTTGGGATGCAGAGTGCTGATTTTAGTTGCTGGGATGATGAGAAATTTTTTAAAGGTTGAGTTTTATATTGAAGGTTGAGAATCTAGACATTTTACAGAAATTCATCCAGTTCAGCCTACCAGCTTCCACGTAAAACTTCCCCAATTACATAATGACTTACAACAAGTTATTTCATTCAACATGACACAGTTTCAGGTTCATCAAAACAGGCAAAAGAAATGAGACATCATAAAAAATTATACTTTCATTTTTAACAGACAAAAACGACCAACTTACATATCATGAACATTGCCATCACCTGCGCAGCTGCTTGTAGCATTTAATCGAACAAATGTTTGAAGGACGCTGAAGAATTTTTAATTGAAATTATTATGTTTTAAGTTTTTGATGGCTCTTGATGGAGTTTGATCAGTTGAGGATTCTAGACGGTTTGTTTTTATGTCTGAGGATGAAATTATGCAACTTATGGGTGGTAAAATAATTAAGGAAGTTTATTGGTTGCTGGATTTTTAATTTGGAATCAATAAGTTGAATTTTGCTGATTCTTGACAGTTGCTAAAATAATCTGAGACTCAAGCCTCCTCAAAATATTTCAATGACTGCAAATTCTCACCAATATCAGATCATCTACAACTATTAATGATTCCAGCATGACGTCACATCAACATTCCCATACCTTCACAAAAAAAAAATCAAATATCAATGAAGGTGTAGCGACAATCCCCTCATACAGTGATTTATAAAGCAATTTAAAAACTTAATCATTAATATTTATTTTTTGTGCAATTAAAAAAAAAATCAACATGTAAATTCATACTTATGCCTCATGTAGATGTAAAATTATAGTAATCTGAACGCAAATTGCTTACTTACTGTGCGGATTTGAGAACAAAAAATAAAAAAAAATAAGAGAAAGAATAAGAAATTAATAATAATGAATGAATAGTTTTGTGGGTGATGAAGACACACATATACTCAAAAAAAACAGAAAGTTCCACTAAGCATCAGCATATTTTTGATTTTAAATGAACAGTTACAAAAACAATAAAATTTACTATGCTAGTAATTTCTGATTAAGTTCATAAATTTCCTACTCAATGCTTAGATACCAAAAATATATTTATATAGACGCATATTTCTTATTATGTGTGTAGCTAGCTATTCCCCATTCTTTTGCATATTCAGCCAACTAGAAAACAATAATTTTTAGCACTTGAAGCACATCAACATATTTAAGCATATACATTTTGATAGTTTACTTCTTTTCTAGTCTCTCTCTCTATTTATGGATGTGGCTTGAAACTATAGTGATTTTCAATTCACACATAAATTACTTGGGCGGATGGTACTCTATGCATATTTTTTTTTCTTTAATCTAGTTGTGTTATTTGCTACTGATTTCTATGAATTGCTACGGATCTACGTACGGGGTTTATGGCTTTTCTGTGTAATGTGCAGTTTTGTGATATAAATGAATGAAAATTTATGCGTTGAGGATGTGTCGATGATTTTGTCAGAATTTTTTTTGAGCAAGCAATGTTTCATAGCTTGTGTTGGCTTTTCTAAAGGGTTTGAGGGTTCATTCTTGAAGCATAGTCATGTGAGTTTTAGGTCCCACATTGATATGGATTAGGAATTATCATTTTAGTGAATTCAGGTGTTTAATTCTTGTTTTCTTGCTTCTATGCACTTAATCCATGCATTTTAGGAAGGTCTGTACACCATTCTTTACTGATAATCTAATCTCTGAAATTTGAGGTTATGTTCTTGAATTAAATTGATTGTTGAAGTGCTAATTCAAATGTTATTCAATTTTTGGAGTCTTTTTGAAGCTCAATAACCAAGATAAATACACTTTATAGCCCATATGATGCTCGATGTGCTTGCAGTTGTGATTTATTAAATTTCTTCTAACTCTAGTGACCAATAACACTCTAGTGACCTAGAGCAGTGACCTAGTGCAGGTACTAGCGTATCCTTAAGGAAAGGCACAGATCAGATAATCGAGATGAAATCCGGCACCAAGCTTAAATTGTATGCCAGCATGGTGCTGGCCTCACTCCGGCTTGGTGCCGGATTTCATCTCGATTATCCGACTTGTGCCTTTCGAGCTTCTGACTTATTCATCCCAAACCTTTCTAAATTCCCCACAAAATCCTCCTAAGAACACCTGACACTTTACTTTTTGCTTACTTTACCTAGTTCATTTAATCATTCTTTTAAAACTTAAATAAATGTCTACCTCTCGTTTAAAAACGTCATAGGCATTACTCTTGAGTGTGAAATTATTACATGCAATGCAGGTTAAAAATCATTTCCATAGATATTCATTTAATTTTCACGCAACATAGGATAATTGTCTATTGTTAGTATAGATGCTTTTGTCACGGGCTGAATTCTTTACATTTTTTTTTACTTTGCATAACTGTTTTGTCAGAACTATTTGATGGAAGATGTGTTGTGCTATAAATAAATAAATATAGCTTTTATTGCTAGTGGATTTAAAAATTTAAAAAAAATTAGAAATTTAAGATAAAGTAATTATTCATTTTATTAGCTCATCTTTGACCCCTGAATAATATTGTTGTTTTAAAATGCCCCGATGGAATATTTTAAAAAAATTTGTGTATATTTGATCAAGCACTCTAAAAATTTCAAAACATTCTTAATTTCAATAAAAAAATGCCGCATAAAAATTATTTTTTATTAATCAACATCATCATCATAAAAAAAGACAAAAAGAGAGTTAATTGATATTAATTTAGTGCCAAAGAGCACATCCAACATTTTTCATTGATGATGGGTTGATTCACTCTTCCATATAGAACAATATATGGCGTCATCATGGTCGATGCTGAAAAGTAGATTAACCACAAAAAAATATCATTTTTTGTGTGATTTTTTTCCCTCGCGACGCCCGCGTTTTGACTGATGTCAAAAAAAATGTGTGAGAAGCCACACACAGCTTAATGTGTGTGTAGAAGTATGAAAGTTCGAAATCGTTAGACATTGGCTGTATAATAGTAATAAATAAATAAATGACTGTTTTCCATTAGAGGCAATTTTAATTGGATATATTTGAAACAATATGACAACGACATTAATAATAAAAATGAATAAAATATTGTAAGTAATTAATGAGAGACCTCATATCAACCGAAATGCTATAATTGATGGCTTTATATGATATTTGACGCAATATGTCATTCCATTATCCATAATTATTATTCCTTTAGATTACATGTTATCACTTATTAAATATGGAAAGAATAAATTAGAAAAACAAATGAATCGTTTGATTCTTCTTAACTCACTTAATATTATGTACATTAAACATGATATGTATATATCGTGATAGAAATGAACTCAAATCTAAATTCACAGAAAAAAACGAGCAAGATTATATTGAGCGATTAATGTCGATCTTACAGGATGTTTGAATATGAATACGAATCGAGACCGGCTGATTTTAATTGAATCATATTAAATTGAGAAATGTTTTAGTCTTAAAAGCAAAATAAAGTGTTTTATTGATGGGGTTATTGTGGATTGTGAAAAGGGGTGGGAGTATGGCTAGTTTTGAGATGAAGGATAAATTGGGTTGGTGAAACAGGTGTTTAGTATTTTGATGTTGAGTAATTTTGTTTCTAAATATTTATTTCCTTAGTAGTTCTAAGTTCGAATCTCATGAAGACAAATTTTTAAGATTAATTAATTTTGAGGTTCAAATCCTATTTTGAAACAAAAGTCCTGAAAAATGTTTAAGAAATGATTGGTGTTCATTGGGATTTGAACTTATAATCGTTCTGAAGAATTTTTAAGAATTTGAATCCAATCTAAAAACATAAAAACCTTAACTAGGCAAAAATCTAGTAAAATGTAGTAGAAATCATGAACATGGAGGTATAATATTGACAAAAGAAATTCTGACTCCATCACTGATCACATATATACACATCAAAGTTTCACATCCCATCACTCAAAAAAATATCTCACTTGATCTTATAAGTGATAATGCATTAAGACACGAACTCATAACTCATTTGATTCAAACGAAAATGATAAGCTAAGGAAATGTCCCCCCTTCCAAAAAAATATACACAATAAAATAATAAAAATAAGAGTAGAGGAATTAAGACTAAAAGCTGATATGTATGATTAAATAAGTATACATTTTAAGTCACTCACAAAAAAAAATGAAACTAAAATGAGACACTTAATGGCATTAATTCGGGAAGCGTTTGAATTGCATGTTGATTTAATTGATGATCAGTGAGTGAGAAAAAAAAAATGAGAGAAAGAATAAAATTTAATATGAATGATTCAATCTAGCAGTTATGAAATGACCGAGAGAAGGCAATGATTATTGTATTTGGAAGAAATTCATTTAATCATCATTAGGCACATCCTTATTAGATAAAGTTTTCGTTTCAATTAAATATTTTTTTTTCGTTGTTCATTTGACTTTATTGCTATGTTTAAATATTTATTGTGTATTTTTTTCATGAATGATGTGTACTTATTAAGATAAAAAAAATAATATTTTTTTGAATACAGAATTATTATAATGTTAAGCAAGAGAAATAAAATAATGAAAAATAATATGTAAAGCGTGTATAAGTTATGATTGTTTTATTTCAGATGTGAGTCTTATCAGTGAATTTATGAAATGTTTATATTGTTGCTGAGACAAATCTTTTATCAACTGGTAATTTGTATGTGTCTAATTTAGAGAATTTTTTTCGAGTTGACAGATAAAAAAATATTGTTTGAAAATTGTAGCATGTGATGGTTTTAAAATATAAATGCTAGATTGAAAATTTTGGATAGTTTCGAATTTTATCAAAAAAAATTTTTTAAGTATATGTATCATGGAAAAATTTTGAATATTTTAGGGGATTCGAACCCATGACTTTCGCTTTCAACTTAATTCTCTGACAAATATACCACTAGTCAATTTTTTATTTACAGTCAATACTCTGCATTTACTTCATGTTATGAAATTTAATAACTTCAAAAATTTAGAAATATCATGAGTTTGAATCCTTTGAAAAATTAATAATGAATTGGAGCTAACTCACAAAATCTTAACTATTCCAACTAATTACTTATGTCATTAAATCTCCAAAATATCCTCAAAATACCAAAACTTTCTCAGACATTTAAAAACTTGATTCCCATAATAATCAACCAACCATACACTTTCAACCATATCATAACCTAAGCATACCTCTCACAACAACAGCACCCTCAAAAAGAATAAATAAGTTTCTATCAGCTTTATCTAACAGCTCTATTTTCATGTGAAAACGTGCGTTAAAACAAGTCAAAAAGAAGCGGTCAAAAATCGCATCGAAGGTGAACTCATTAATAATTCCACTCCAAAAAAAACGCTATAAGAGTTTTCTTTATAGTCAGAAGAGCAGTCAACCGATAAGAGTGAATAAATATGAAGAAGTTCAAGAGTGAAAAAAAAAAAAATACAAAATAAAAAAAAAAAAAAAAAATAAGAAAAAAATGATTCGTTAAAATGAAAAAAAAAAATATATAAGTTATAGCTTCAATCTTTAATTCACTAATTTCATTTCCATTCGGTTGAAACAATAACAAGTGAAAAACTAGCAGGAATGATGAAGAAGATTGTTTATTGTTTTTATTTGGAATTGTGGATGGCAAGTTTGAGATTTTTTGGAGTGATTTGGAAATTTAAAACGCCTTAGCAGGTGGAGAGAGTAAATTTTTTCATTTGACCTAAAAAATTTGGTAACACAACCTCAAATTTAAGACTTAAGCTCAAAAACCTTATAAATCCTGCCTCATAACCTCAAATAATTCTAACTTTCCTTTTTGATCTTGCATGCCAAAGTGCATTCAAATTTACCACTATGATCAACAACCAGACCATCAAATTCCAACAACTTTCATGAGCCTGATACTTAAATCGAATGGAAATTTTGCCGGAATCCATAAAATTTATTTTTCTGATATTAAAAAAAAAATATTCAGTTGCGGTTTGATGATTTTTTTCGTAGATGCCTAAATACATATAATTTTTCCATCGTATCTATCCATCCATCTACCTTCCCTCCATCACACATCAACCTGTCTTCTATCTATCGCACGTCTTTACGTATGTATTGTTCCATTTGGAAGGAAAATCGCTTCAGTAAATATATTCAATGAGCAAAGCAATTACATTTGATTAATAATCATACACGTCACACATAAAGCTATATTTCTATACGAGAGAGCACCCATACCCATGGATTTACTTCTTGATACTTCTTTTTTTTGAGTTAGCATAGTAAGATTCATATTCTTTCTCTCTTGAGCAACAGAAGTAGTTGTTAGTCACAATAATTTAATTTTCATCGCGCGGCATTGTCTTCCTCAACCATGTATGAAAAGGTTTTGTGGTGAGTGGGAAGTTATGTGAAGGTTTAGGGGGTCGGAACGCATTTTTTGAAGGACTTAAGGCTATCTTTCTCATTTAGTTAGGTAAATGGATGAAGATATAGCAACATTGAGCCTGAAAAATTTGTTTTTAGGAATTTATAAAATTTTTAAGTTATATTCCTAATTTTGAGGATATGTTTCCAAAATTTGGAAATTGGTATCTAATTTTGAGGTTATATCCTTAGTTTTTAGGTTAAAAACCTAATTTATGATATACCAATCAACAAATCTCTCATAAACTATCAGACTTCCTGCAAAACTACCCAAAATGCCCAAAACTCCCATTTCCAGAACTCAACAATCCCAAAGAACTCAATAACCAGCAAAAAGTGTAACATAAAAAATAATAAACATGACACGTATGATGAAGTTTTTTCGAATATGAAAGAAAAAATGGAAAAAATCTGCGCCATGCTTCAAAGCACTTTCTTGTCGTCATTAAATATCTTTCTATGTAAATCGAAGAAATAATAATAATAAAACGATGATGATGATGTTGTTGTTGAACAGCAGAAAAAAATATATGAAGAGCAAAATTACTGTAATTTTAATTCTTTTCTTTCTTTCCTTATTTTTTTTTGATGTTTGGTCGCATATGAAGAGGAAATAAGAAGTGAAAGATCGCAATCTATTGATTTTAAGATATCACTTTTTTGGGGGGAAATTTTTGAGTGCAACGGTATGGAAATCCTGGATGGCTTATGAACATTTTGGATGTTGATTGGTATAAAAATTTTATAAGATCGTTCATATTGGATCAGAATCAAAATAAAGATTTAATCCACATACACTTTATCCCAGGTTTGGCGAACAACTCTCTGGCCGTTAAATTTTGAAAAATTTTAAAAAATTTTTGAGTTTACTAACACTATCAAACAATTTTTTAAAATAAACAATGTTAAATATCAACATAACTTGATCAATTTCTATGTCAAGAGTATGATTAAATGTTTAATTAATCTTAAATCATCATGATTTACGATTTTAATTAAGATCCAGTGAATAAATTTGTTGCAAAATGAAAATTTTTCTAAAATTAAATTTTTGTTGAGTGTGTTCAGAAATTCAAATTTTGTACTTTAACGATAAAATAAGGTACCTTTTTTGTTTCTGAACACAAAAATAAGAACCGTTCGCCATACCTGGACTTTATCTTCTCTTGATTGAATAATTCAACTAAATCAAACTTTATTTCTTTTTTTTAGAATAAAATGATTGCTTAAGTAATAAAAAAATAGGAATAAAGTGGATAACGCTTCATGAGTATATTCACACCGTTTCCAAAACTTGCTATTTTCTAAAACTATTTAGATTTTTTGTTAAATGACAGTAGGCTTATTTTTTGGATATTTTATTTAATTAACTGTTTGATAAAAAAAACATTATCGAAATACTAAAAAACACGAATCAACAAATAACCTAAATAATGGCCTATATTTCGGTCATACAAAGATAAGCGAAATTCCAAAAAAAAACCCACACACAAAAAAATAAAGAATAATGTTTTGATAATATTTGAAAAAATTGTGGTTAAATAATTCAATATAAAACAAATGACATTTGCGACTCAAACAAACATTCCTCTAACTGAACATTTAGAACTAAAACTTAGTAATTGAAAAGTGAAAAGAAAAATTGTGAAAATGGATTTTATAGTTATTCAGTTCATTCGTGATACGTTAAAGAGACGAAAATCTCAATTAAAAGATGTAGTCAATGAGGCATCAATTCACTTTAACATTGAACTTGCATCCAGTGACATTTCCTTCATTTCTATTCAATATCGAAATATCTTGATGGATTTTTGGGCTGATGAATGTTTAGACATTTTGAAAGAGAAAATTGAATTAAATCAATTAAATGATGATGACGTTTTGGAACTACTTGAAACATTTCGAAATCTTGATGCATTCGATGAGACTCCAGAGTACTTACAAGGTGACTTTTACATGCTGATCAAGAATCAACGAGAAATTTTTAATCCGAGAAACTTCATCAACCCACGAAAGGAAATTTTGGAGTTTTTAACATTCACGATTAGGAGTTTTGGCGAAAATGCGAAACAGGATTGCGAATTTCATCTACTTTTGATAGACGTGCTGAAGAACTCGTATAAATATTTGGATGAACTTATTAATGCACTGGATTTAAGAAATTTTATGAACGGTGGATGTTCAATTTTCGAAGTTTCAAGGAAAGTTCTTGAAAATAATTTTGACATTGATGGCTACAATTTACTAAAAGACGTTTCTACAAAAATCAAAAACCAGCGAACAGCAATAGAAAAAATATTGCGAAAAAAAGTGAAGTTATATCTTGATGATGTCAAATTGGAGCAATTTTGGAGTGGTGGACTAAAAATTCTTAAATTTCAAAAGAAAATTTGTTTATCAAAAAATTTGAATGTGAAATTTCCAATTGATGTTCATGAAATTCATGTAATTTGTGATATTTTACACATCGATGAAGATCTACCAGAAAATTATCGAGGAAAAAATTTTTTATTTGTTGGAAATACAATTCGACTTCATAAGTCATCGATTTGGGATTTTTCTGGACATGATGCAGTACAAAATGATTCATCAAATGCATTTCAATTTTCAAATGGTGATGGAAAAAATGGAAGTGATGGAAAACCAGGAGAAAGTGGAGGTAATTGTGAAATTTTCTGCTCGGAAATCATAAATTCATCAAATTGGATATTAAAGTCAAATGGCGGGAATGCATCAAATGGACAAAATGGTGGAAATGGATTAAATGGAGCTGATGGACATGACATCAAAATTAATGATTTTAAAATTCTTGGACAGAAAATTACAAAAGACAATTTTGTGGATCTGGTCTCTCAATTAGGAATCAGTACATCCAACGGATCAAGACGCAAAACATTTTACGAAAATGGTCTTGAAAAAACTTTAATGTTCAACCGCAATTCATCAAACAGTGAATTATTAATGCTGATAAGAGGTTCGAATGGAAATGTTGGTGGTCTCGGTGGTTTTGGTGGGTTTTGTGGTCAAGGTGGATTTGCTGGAAAAATCAATATTCACAGCGACAATAAAGGCTACAAAATAAATTGTGTAAATGGATTAGATGGAAAGAATGGTGAAAATGGGTACAACGGAAAAAGTGGACGAGATGGAAGTGATGCTTACATGAAAATATCGACAAAAATGTCTGAACCCAAATTTGGAGGCTTAAACGAGTCCAAAAATTATCAAATTTTAATTCCGGGAATGAAAAACGAATTTTCGATTTATAATGAAATATTTAAAAGCTATTTGAGTATAGAGGAGGTTGAAGACGTTGTTGATCCAGAAGTTGCTGTAGTTAATGATGAAAATAATCAAATTGTAAGGTTAAGCACTGACGAGCGAGATTTTTACGATAATTTATCAACAGTTTTAGAATCTGCAAATGAAAAATCTCACGAATTGATAAGAAAGTTAGAAATCCAAAATTTTGTAGATTTAAGAATTGATTTTAAAGCATTTACGACAAAAATTGTTCAAAATTACTTCGACATTAAAAATTACAATAATCTTCAGTGCCATGCAAAATTTTTCACTTTACGTGACTTAAAAATTGAGTCACAAATTCGAGAATTGCTAAAAAGTTTCACTGCTGATGTAGAAATTATCAATAAATATGATAATATTTTTGAATGTAAGAAACAGATTTTAAAGTCATCAGATTTAAATTTAATGAATCAAAATTTTGAGGAGCTTCATGTGTCATGTGACATCCTCCATCTCAACACAAATTTATCAGACAAATTTCGTGGACGAAAACTTGGAATTTATGCAAATAAAATAATCATTCACAAAAGTGTCGAGTTGAGTACATCAGGAATTGACAGTGATGGAAGTAATGAGTTAAGTTATTTGGATGGTGGTGATATTTTTATTGACTGCAATATTATAGAAAATGCATCACTTTTAACACTAACATCAAATGGTGGAAATGCAGTCAATTTAGAAAATGGAATAGATGTACAATCACAAGATTTTCATGTTAATGGAAGGTCAATTGAAGGTTTTTCATCTGTAAAAGACACTTTTAATGATGGAAGTTTTCGAAAGTATCTAGTTAAAAGTGAAAATTCATCATTGCTATTAGTTAAAGGTGTTGATGCCAGTCGAAGACGAATTGGCCTTGCTGGAAGAATTTTCATAAAATCTGATGACATTAGCACAAAAGAGATGAAAATTGTTGCAGAAAAGGGAAAATTTGGTAATTTTCAAGATGGTCGAGATGCTTTTGTGTATTTTAATGATGGAACAAGACGTGAATTTGGTTTGAACTGCAGACACAAGTATGAATTGATGGAGTCGAAATTTGAACGAGAAAATTCGGTGAAATATTTAGGAAAATTCTATTTTCCAAAATTATCAAAAATTATTACAAAATTGTATGGAATTGATGATTTGGAGTTTTATGAAAATCTGATTTGGGTGCTAAGGAACTCTTACAATAAGCTAGATGAATTAGTTGAAAAACTCAAACTAAAAGAATTTATCAACAACCAAATTTCTCTTTCTCAAGTTACTGAAAAAATAAGCGAAGAAAATTTCAACATTTCAAATTTTTCAAATCTAAAAAATTGCGCCAAAAACTTTAAATTCCCAAAATTTAACCAAGAATTAATTCAAACATCCATCAAAGATTTCATACAGCCATCAATCGTGTCACAAGAATCTGACAAATTGATAATCAAACAAAAGCTTTTTATATCCTCAAACTTAGACTCATTGTCAATAAATTCAACTATTATGGAAATTCAAATCTTTTGCGATACACTCCATATCGATTCTGACTTACCAAAATCATTTCGTGGTAAAAATCTAGCAATATCTGCAAATTATGTTCAGGTTTACAAAAAAGTCACATGGGATTTATCTGGATTAGAAGCTACTCTAAATGACTTTACATCAAAAGCAAGTCGACATTATGATGGAACTGGAATCGATGGTGATGATGGTAATGCTGGAAACAGTGGTGGAAATTTTTCTTTGGTTTGCAAATTCATAGAAAATTCATCAAGTCTTACTGTAGTGTCAAATGGAAGTGATGGAACAAAAGGGCAAGATGGTGGTGACGGAAAAGATGGAAGGGATGGAAAAGATGCTGAGCAAAAGTCATTTATTCTTGAAGATGGAACTGAATGGGGAATAAGAGCTGTCTGGCCGACAGACATTTTAAAATTAAATGTATCACTGACTGTTTCTGATAAAACTTATTCCACAACTGGTAAAATTAATGGTCTAAAGTGTGCAATTTATGAATGCACTGGTTTAGGTAAACATTATGGTTTCCTACTAATTTATGGATCTGATGGGATGCCAGGTAAATCTGGTGGTCTTTACGGCTATGGTGGGCAAGGTGGCTCTGCTGGAATGATAACAATTCACATTGAACAAGGACATGATTCAATCATTAAAGTTGCCAATACTGGCAAAAACGGAGCATCAGGAATAAATGGTTGGAATGGAAAAAAGGGAAAAGATGGTCGAGATCTTTATAAATATGACAATAAATACTTCACTTCAAGTGAAATTACAGGATTGGACAAAAATGTCAAATACGATCTAAATTGGTATGATGAAAGTTGCGACAAGCCTTGCACATACGTTGAAAGTAAAAAACAGTATGTAAAACCTGTCGAGAGATCAATTGAAACTTACACTAAAACACAAAACAGCGCAATACTTACACGAGATCGTAAATTTAAAGCAAAGTCAAAGAAAAATGCAGCAATTAATATTAAAGATGTTAAAAAGGAAAGTTCAAAATTTTTAACGGACAACGTGCTGCAAAAAGTTGAACAAAACTCATCAAAATTCCTTATAGACGTGACTTCATTCAAGTTCTCTAAAACGACCCAAAAAAATCAACAACAAAAAGAATTCACACAAAATTTAAGTAAAATTGAAAAAGTTCTCTCAACATACAGTGATTTAGAGTTGAGAATGCCATCGAGTCGAGTAGAGTCTATCCAAAAATCGGACATTCTTGTTGAATCAGTTATTAATCAATATTCAGATGGAATTAGAAGTAACACAAATGATATTGATGATGTAACAAGAAAGTACGGAGTTGCAGCAAATGTTGAGACAGATGAGTCAGAAGTTCAATCTACAGTCTCAGTTCAGATTAAGTTTGAGGCAAATCAAATGAAAACTGGTATTATGAAGAGTCAGACGGGCAGAGTACTGTTCCATGAATTACTGCAGGCGTTGATACAAAAAAGTAATATAAAAAATATATTGAATCTAGTGAGAAGTAGTCAGATAGCTAGAATCAATTACGAAAGTTTCATCGAAAAAATTAAAGGAAAAAATATTCAAATTCAACCGATGAAAAGAAGGAACATAAACAACCCAAAAATTATTTTAAAATTTTTGGAAAAATTCATCGTTGAATCAACAGAGCCTAATATTTTAAAATATTACAATCTTTACCGTCAAAACAATGCAAATTGGAAGGCATGCGCAGAAGATTCAAAAATTTTGTACCAACTTTTGACTCATGTCACAAAAAGTCAACCAAACTATTTGATCAACTTCCTTAAAAATGCAATTAAGGACACTACAATAGTCGTCGAAGATGTTTTGTTGGTTTGTAAGGAGAAAATTGAGCAGAAATTCTACAAAGAAGTTTACAGGAAATTCAGCTCAGAAAGCTATCAAAATGAAGACAACATATCATACACATCAAAGCAATTCCCAAAGCAAATTAAATTCCTGAAAGACACAAAAATATTTGCCTCTCATTCAGAAAAGCTTAATAAACATTTTAATAATTGTGGTCCGGACGAAAGAAAGGAAGTGCTGCAATATTTTTTAGTTAACATCAACAATTTCCAATTTGGACTACCCGAAGCGATTTTTAACCTTTTAACTGATCTAGCTGGTCAATTTAAGCAAATTTCTGGAGTTTTAAAAGATTTCAACAAAAAAATGATGAAAATTCACAAAGATTTTGCAAATAATATGAATGTAAAGAAAGACAAAGCTTTTGCATTGATTCGAGAATTTTACACCAAAAAAGATGTTGTCAAGTTTATCAAAAATGACATTCAAAGTAATGGAATTACGTCAAAAATTTATAGAAAAATTCTTGGTTATAAATATGACGTCAAAATTGTAATTTTAATAGAAGATATGATAAAGAAGTTGAAAATTCTTGAGGATCACAACTACCCTCATGATCTTTGGTTTGATTATGGAAATCAAACAGAAAGCAAGGAAGTTTTTGTTCTAATTAACAACAGAAATTATTCAACTCTAGAATTTCAAAAGTTAACGTACGAGTCCTTTCAAAAAAGAGTCAACATGGAAGAAAGTTTCAAAAATATTGTCGGCAGCCTTAACAACAAAACAGATCCACCAAAACTATTAAAAGAAACTATCAAGAACCACAAAATCAAAAATCATAAATTCCTACAAATTTTTGACGTTAAAAATTCTTGGATCGATACAGAAATGTTAATTGACATAATTTTATCAAATTTTCCGTACAAGATCCTAAAATATGACAAAAATGGGGTTCAAGAATTTACAATTGATGAAATTACAGAAGAAAATATTGCAAAAATCATTATAAATCCATCAAATGATGATCCAAACCCACCGCATTATGAAATTGATGATGACAGAAAAATTCGTGAATCTATCAAACTTAATCTTTTGATGATTTCAAATCTCGATGGTTCATCAATCCTTAAAGCTTTTGCCATTCGCTTACATAATGATAAAAATTGTCAATCTTTAAATGAATTTGCTGCAATTGTGCTTGTAATGTTGGACTTTTTGGGAGATGACGAGTCACTCAGCTATTTATTGACATTTTTGATTCTTGGCAGTGAGCAAACCAGTTGGTCATTTGAGTTGATTTTGTTAAAACTAGAGAAAAAATTTAAAATTTTTGATAAAACTGTCAAAGATGGATGGAGATTTCATGCAGAGAAAATCAAAGATCCAAGGATAATGCAACTTTTTTTGGATAAAATATTGGAACTAGAAAATGCTAATGAAAATGATTTAACCGAAATATTTGCAAATGTTCAACATTTTAAGTCAAACAACTTCAACAGTCTTAAAAATACATCCTTAGAATCCTGGAAGATGATGACTACTGAAGGCTACTGGATTAATCAAATCGAAAAATTGAAAAGTAGAATCAACCAAAATGACACAAAATATGACAATCTTAAAGAAGTTTTTGAAGATTTAAGCAGCAAATATGGCCCAAATGCAAAAGAACTGATTAAAATTCTTCAAAATAAAAAGAAGGAACTGCCAAGTATTAATGTAGTATCATTTGTCAAAAACTTTACAGTTGGTGAGATCAAACTTAACCAAACAGTTCTGACTTCCTTGAGTACGACACATGCTAGTAAATGGAATGACATAATAAGCATACAAACTATAACAGACGATTCTATCAGAAATGCTGAAAAAATTGTTGAAATTGTTAAATCTGATGATGAAGCTTCTCCAGCCGTCAAGAACAAAATTGCTGAAATTGGAAGGGAAGCACGAAAAATTTTCGATCTTGTTTGTCCAAAAACGAACAAAAGATTCATGGAATTTACGGAATCAGAAGTGATGGAATGGAAAAACAACCTGGAATCTCCGAATGTGCTTGAATGCCTTGCCATAGTCACTAGATCCTTCCAAATATTATCAAATAACAAAATTACTCTTCGAGACACTCAACTTATGTCAATCTTAACTATGTGGCACAGCCAGAACGGCATCCTCATGCAAGTCTCAACCGGAGAAGGCAAAACCTTTATTGGCGTTTCTTTTGCCATTATCAAAGTCCTTCACGGTGAAAAAGTCGACATCATCACAAGTTCAAGTGTCTTAGCTGTGCGTGATGCCGAAGAAAATAAAAATGTTTTCGACTTTTTTGGCATCTCAGTTGATCATAATTGTTATGATGATCCAGAAAAGAGGAAGAAGGCTTACTCGTCCAAAGTTGTTTATGGAATTTTGGGAAATTTTCAACGTGACTATTTATTGACATCATTTTATAATGAAAACTTTCTGTCTGGACATCATTTTAATAACGTTTTGGTAGATGAAGTTGATTCGATGTTGTTGGACAAAGGAAATAACATTTTATATCTGTCATCTGAACTTCCAGACATTGATGAAGTTGAAAGCGTTTTTGTCTTAATTTGGTATTTTGTGACACAAAATTCTCAAACTTATGAGCAAATTGCAGAATTGAGGAACAAACCAAAAGTTCGGTGCATTATGCTTGATAATATATATGGAATAATTAGTCAAGAAGATATTAAAAGATTGAATCCTGATGTTGATGCAAATGCAATCCTACAAAAGTTAAGGTATTCTGAAATCGTTGACAATGACAATTTAATTATTGCCAAAAATTACGATAGCTTAAAATTTGACAGTATTTTGGAAGACATTGATTCCATCACGAAAGAAAAATTAAAATTCTTATGTAAATCAAAAATTGAAACCCAAAGACCAATAAAAGTTCCAGCATACCTTAAAAAATTCGTCCTAATTCACCTCGACAAATGGATAGAAAGTGCAATACGTGCATTGTCACTTAGGAACGAAAAAGAGTACATAATTGATCGAATAAATTCTGAAGCAGATCCAAAGATTATCGTTTTAGATATTGACACAGGAACCGACATGACTAATTCTCAATGGGATGAAGGACTTCATCAATTTTTACAACTTAAGCATGGTTGTAAATTGACTCGAATAAGTCTTAAAAGTGTCTTTATTTCTAATGTTTCGTACTTTAAGAAATATGCGAAACTTTATGGAATGACAGGAACATTGGGAAGTTTGGATGAAAGGAACAAGACAACAGAAATTCATAAAATTGATTTTGTCACACTTCCACGGTATATTCCACAAAAATTCAGTGAATATCCATCAATACTAGAAAAGGATCCAAATAAATGGATTCAAAGAATTCACGATGAAATCACTGAAATGTTTAACAAAAGACGTTCAGTTCTTGTGATTTGCGAGACAATTCAAGATACAAAAATCATCTCAAAAGCTTTACTGTCCAATTCTTTAATGTTTTCAAATGAAAATGTTCATGTTTATCAACGAGATGCAAAAGAATTTTTTAAAGGAAAACTTCAACCAAAACATGTTATTGTGTCTACAAATTTAGCTGGTCGAGGAACAGACATTAAATTATCTGATCAATTAAAGGAATCAGGTGGACTTCATGTGATTCTTTCATACCTACCACAAAATAAGAGAATTGAAAATCAGGCACTTGGAAGAGCATCACGTGCTGGTGATAAAGGATCTGGAAGGGTCATCATGTTGACAGATTCAGATCAATCAATATCAGAAATGAAAGATCAACGAAATAAAAATGAAATTCAAAGACTCGATGAGGTAAATCGATATTACAAAAATTTTATTAAAATTGAGGAAAAAGTGTTTAGTGAGTTTCATGAAGCCTTTAAAGAACTTAAATTGCATTTGCAACCAAAAACTAGAAACAAACGAGAGGTAAAAAATTTATCGGAAGCCTTCCTCAGCAGTCATAAGTTGTACGATGCAAAAGAGGTTACAGATATATATTTGGAGAATTTTAAGGTTCAATTTTCATTCTGGCTGGATGAAAATTCAGTTTTACTTGACAAATGGAAAAGCAACGTCGATCAAGATAAAATTTCCAATAGCTTTAATGAGCTTTTGAGTCAGGAAATCAATTTACATCCAACAAATCTTTTGAATATGTTCACAACACTTATGAACAATAAGGAAGGCACAAAAGCTAAAGAACTACTGAACGATGACTACGAAAATGACTTACTTGCATCGCAATACAATAAATGCTATAAAATATTGGCAGATAGCGAATCCTTCTGGACGAGTGGATTTCCAAAGCGAGAACTAAACGAATATGAAGAATTTGAGCTAAATAAGTGCATAAAAATGTTTGACAATCGTGTTCATGACTTGAAGGTACGAATGGAAATTATAAATGTTTTAAAAGACAATTACCAAACTTCATTAGTTCCAATTCAAGAATTTCATAATCAACAAGCAATATTAAATGAAATTAATGACATTTTTATCGAAAGTCTTCAAAGTATTCTTGGAAAAGATGTCACACCAGATACGCTGAGATCAGCTGAAATTAATTTACCAATTATGACTGAAGAGCTTTATCAAACCTTAATTGATTATAAATGCATTACTGAGCCACAATTAAAATACCCAAAAATTCTAAATGGATCAAAATTGGATGATGATGATGAGGTTGTCAGAAAAATTGCACGAGACAACAAAGTGGCGTTTGCAGATCTAAAAACTTTTATTATGGCAAATCCGAAAATTTCATCACTTAAAAATTTTGAAGATGACATAAAGGAAAAATTCAAAATTCCATCGCGCGAAGAGTTTTGGAGCGATCTGTTGTCTAAAAAAATTTTATCAAATGAAGTTGAATTTTTGATCATCAATTTGAATGTCCTTATAGACGTCGATCCATCTATTTATGATGCAATTCATTCGAAATTTTCTGACGAGGAGCTAAAAACTAACAAAAATAATGAAATATTTCTAGTAAATATCATCCATCACATTGAAAGTGAAGCTAAAATAAGAATTAAGAAAAGTGATTTTCAAAGTCAAATTTCGACTGAAAGGTTCAAATATCTTCAAGAAAATCAAGTTTTTGAAGTTAATAAGCGAGCAAATTTTAACATCGAGAAATATGAAAAGTTTAAAAATATAAAAATTTTCAATAATTTCGATGAAATTAAAAAACAAGATTTTAAAGAGATTTGTTGTGATGTCGATAGAATTCTCAAAAAACTTACTTCAAATAGTCAACCAATCCTTATAAAACGTGACGATGATTCGTATCTTCTAAATTATGAAAACCTCAAACTTCTTGATCCTGCGTCTGGCACAAATATATTCAGTGATGATTCAGTCTATCAAAATGCAATCATCGAGTTGATTTTGTATAAATTCTCATATAGAATTGCTTTGGAAAAGCTTGTCGAAAATGTTAATTCCAATTCGAATAATAATTTAGTCATTTCTTTGGAACTCTCGCCACACCTCAATCTACTAAATGAACTTATTTCGGAACGAATTTTAATTCCATCAAAAGTGAATATCAATAATGTTGATAAAACATCCAAAATCCCTCAAACTTCATTATTCAGTGATACTATTAAAAAAGTAAGAACAACTCATACGTCTGGAATTTCAAATGAAAAAACTGTAAATTTCTTACTACACTGCGCAAATGTCGTCAATGATCAACTAAAAAATGTCGAAAATTTGTTAAAATCTTTTATTCCTGCAATTCTAAATGAAAATTTAAGTGAAGTCATAATCCGTTTAAAGCCAATTGATGACGAAATCAAAGACGAAAATCAAACAGCATATCTGAATTTCTATAAGAAAAAATCTCTCGGACATTTGATTAAAGTTGAACAGAACAAATACACGTTTATATATTTTGTAAAATTAGTCAGTATTTATGCATTAGCTGCTGCACAAATCGTCATTGGTGCCATAATATTCATAAAATCTGCTGGAACATGCAAAAATATAGGATGGATGTTGATCACACAAGGAATTGGTGATCTCATTTTTGCATCTCAAACTTTATTCGCTGGACACTTTACGTACAAAGATTATTGGAATTACAAATGGAGAAAGGTCGTGACTTCAATTGGTATGTTAATTGCACCGATGATACTTCCTCGTGCATCAAAAGTTGCTAATTATTTTGGAGCATCTAAAGTTGCGTTAATGTTTGATAAAGCTGCAAACAAGATCAGTGGAACGCCAGCATTAGAAAATGCATGGAATGAAATTTGTGTCAGTTCAATGATGAATTTAAGCGATGGTATATCCTCAATTTTCCAAGGTGAAAGTGTTGGAGTATCTTTTGAGAATATTCTAACCAAAAAGAACGTCGATTTATGTTTATCAGTTGTTGACACATTCAAGAAGGATTTTGATGAAAGTGATATGTCTAATTTGTTGGGTAAGATTTTAAATCACTGCGATCCAAATAAAGTTGGAAAGATTTTGGTTGATGAATATAAAAAACTTGATAAAACTAGCATGCATTTAACAGAAATTGCAAAATCAATAAAGAATAAAGCTGATGGAATTTTGCAAGACATTTCAGAAGGTAAGAAGTTGGATTTTGCAACTGTTAAAGAATTTGGTAAATTTACAGTTAATCAAATTGCTCCCGATGCATCAATTAGTAATGTTATTAAAGGAACTTGTGAAGGTTTAAGTGGAAAATTAAAAAGTTTTCTTGCAACAAAAGAAGATGATGAACTACTCTTTGATTTAAATGAAACAGACAAGATGGAAATAATTGAAAAACTTAAGAACATGCTGTCAAGTGAGCTGTCAGAAAATGTAAAAAATGTCTTGGCAAATAATGCTTTTAATCCACTCGCAACATCTTTTGGAAAGACGATTGTTACTAAAGATAAAATTGATAAATCTCAAATGCATAATAATGACACAAGTCAAATTTTATCAATAGTTAAAAACGACGAAGAAATTAATGAAGCAGAAGACGATACTAACAAGTTACTTGAAGATACAGAAAAACTAAAATTTGAAGTCTTTAAAAATACAAAAGATCCAAAGAAACTTGCAACAATAATTAAATCAATTGGATTGTCAGCAAATGAGACTGTTTTGAGGGCTGTATTTTTGGTTCTTAATCAGGTTGAAGATATTGAAGGGATCGCAGTGACACAAAATGCTAAGTCTTATTTAATTAGCGCAGAAAACATCCAACTCATCAACATGACCAGCAAATTTGATGAAAGTATAATAAAATTGACAATTGATGCAGTCGGAAATGTTGAAAATACAAAAAACTTAAAAATGGGAAATAATGATTTATATCAAGGAATTGTGGATCAATATTCTGCAAAAGAACCTGCAAAGGAATTAACTTTTAGTTTAAATGGTTTATTAGAAGCTGTTTTTAATAAACTAATTGAAATGTCAAATGCAGAAAATCCAAAAGATGAGGATGAACAGTTTTACATTTCTGATGAAATAACTTCAAATATTGATTCAGATCAGGATGAAACAATAAGTTCAAATACTCCTCTATATTCGACAAATGTCAGTTCACAAAGAACCATACACACCAATAATGATAGTTTGACAAATGAAAATAAGGATTTAACCAATCCCGGTGTCAAACTTACTCCACTCAATGCTAATTCTAATAGATCTTTGAATTAATTGATGAAAAGTGACGTCAAAGTGAATTTCATGCATTAATTAAATAAAAAAATGTTATAAAAAATTTTTAAAATGAAAAAAGTCGATTAAAATTATTTTTGTGATTTTAAAGTAATAAACCTTCTTATAAAGATTTTTTTTTATCAAAAAGTTCAAAATTTGGACTCTCTGGGCATTCTTTGAATGTGTTTTGCAATGATCATCCAAACTTAAAAAATTACTTTTCCTATGGGCTCGTTCACTTATTACGTAACGCAGGGGGGAGGGGGGGTCGAGAGGAGAACAATAGAATTTCTGAGAATTCCATTGTTCTTTTTTGAAATATGACCGTTATTTTTTTACGTAATAAATGAACGATACCTATCAAAAACACAATATTCACAACATAAAACGGTGTGAATATGAATATTAAAATTATCTTCTCGATTATTCTTTTATAACATTCATTAATATATGACGCAGAACATCACGATTAGATCGTCTTTAAATATTTAGGTCGAAAAAGTTTATTTAATTCAAATCAAATTCATTCAATGAAATTGTGTCAAATTTAATATTTTTTTACTTATCGTCACCTAGAAATTGCTATTCGAAAATGAAACACAATTGTTCCAGCAACAGAAGCAAATGAGTGAAGAAAAAACAATAAAAAAAATTCGAGAAGCAAAGGTTAGTTAAGTCATAAAATTGCTTCTTATAAAAGAGATTTTTACCATCGTTTTCTATTCAACACCACATAAGAGACAATCATTAAGGAATAGCTCATGTATGACTAACATCTTTTGATTGTATCTAAAAGAAATTTTCAAAAAAAAATAAGTTTATTGTTTTATTTCCTTTATGACTTTAATGCGATATACATGTGTGTACATTAAATTTTTTCACTCGGAATGGGTCTTCTTCTTCTTTATTATTTGGGTCGATATTATTTTGCGATAATATAAGTTGGATGTGGTGTTGAGGGTAAAGGGTTTTGAGGATTGAGCGCTTCTTAAAATGTCAACTTACGAAAAATTTTAAAATTTACTGAAATTTGAAATAATGAAAAATTCAGGATTTAGAAAAAAAAAAAAAATATCAAGGAATCGAACTTTAAATTCCAAAAAATATCATTCAATAAATAAAAATTATAATCCAAAAAAATTTACTTTAAATTAGGATATTAAATTTTTATATTAAACACATCCAACCAGACAAACTGACCCAATTTCATTTCAAAATTCAAAGCCCATCACTTCCTCACAATCATCCAAAATAAATGTGCTAAAACCACCATCCAGATGTAAAAGAATTTCCTCTTCACTCACATTTACATTTTTTTATGTTTCATTGACACACATATAATAAGACTAAGACGACGAGGGGTTCCCGATAGACAATCAATACTACAAGATCAATTTATAATTCCATTAAAAAGCCAGAGGGGTTGATTGACACACGCTAATACAAAGGGAATTATTTTTATGTATATGCCGTAAAAAAAAGTCGAGTAGCAGGTGCAGAGACCTTTGGTCTACGCAACACTGGACAACTAATTGATTCCTTAAAAAGGAAAGAGGAGAAAAAAAATTGTTTAATGAACAGTGCCGAGTCAATGAAGTGAAACGAAGCGGACAGAAAGAAGAATAAGCAACAGGAATAATAGACCGATACATATACACATGGAGGAACTAAAAGTGTGTGCAAACAACGTAGTAATGTCGCTTCAGCATGCAACAAGTACATGTCATTCAATTCAATTAACCACTTTCTGAAGTTTGTTTCAATGGAAGCATTTACCACTTTTCCTTTTCATTTGATGGAACTTACTTCTGCTAGGAAATATTCACTGAATCAGAAATATTTTTTTTTTTTATTATTATTTTTAATATTATTCTGTATGTCTCATATTAAAAGTCATTGGCACTTATAACTCGTCTTCATATTTCAAAAAATTTTATGTATTTTAATATGTGCAACAATATCATTGTGTTACCGGCAATAGCAATTGTTTCTGAATTTTGAGGTGGATTAGTGATGCAGTTTGGGTTGGTTTGATTAGATTTTTTTTCGATTTGAGCAATGAACAAATGTTAGGCTGATTTGTAAAGCTTATTAAGGTTAAATATTCTTTTTTAATGAGCTATAAGCGATTAGTCAGAAATTTTTATTAATTTACTTTCAATATGAAATTTTTATCCGTGTACATACAAGTAGATTTAAGCAAAAACTTTATTATAGATTAAAATAAATTTGTGGCTTAAGAATTGAAATAATGATCACTAACTCTATACATTCAGGTTCGATTCCTAACAATTTAATTTGTTATGTTGTGAAAATGGTATTGCGTTTTTTTTACAAATTCTCAAAATAACTTCCATAAAATGCGCTTAAAACTTCCGATCACTCCATTACAATCACTTCCCATACTTCCATCACTTTTTTAAGTTGGTATAGTTGAAGAAACTTTAATTGCGGTTTAATACAAATGAGACACCTTCGAGCCAAACAGTCAATAAAACAGCAACAACGATGGGAATGAAAATTGGTTTACAACAAGAGATATACGAAAAAGAAGTAAGTAATTTTTTATGTGTATATGACTGTATTGAGAAATGAATGAAAAAAAAAATATAAAACTGGGAACACAAGCGGCAACAGCAGCAAAAAAATGCCTAATGATAATTATGCGTTTATATAAAGTGTATTATATTATAAGAAATATATATAAAATACGAATCATAAAGGAAATGTTACACTTGAAAAAGCACAATATCTTCAAACAATAATAATTACACATTTTTTTTATATTCTTCATATATTTATATGTGAAGCACCAAAGAGTAAGTAGAGAAGAATTCAAAAAGAAAATATATTTTTAATCATAAAATCAAGAGAATTGTATAGACACTTATACATATTTTTTTCTGTATTTCTGTTTAAAATAATAATAATAAAAAAATATAACCAGGAGATCAAACGAGTTTGATAATATTTTTCCGATGTTATAAAGAAGCTCATCAGTCGTTTAATGAACAAGTCAGGGGTTTATTACAGAATTTTCTGTAATTTATATTTATGATTTTGTCAATTCAAACAAAGTTAAATGTCAGTAAATATTTGTCGAATGCAAAATTAGTCAAAGTCAGAGGTTCAAATCCTAGTAATAAAGCTATGTGTTGTTGTAGGTGTTAAGACTGTTTTTTTTTTTTTTGTAAAAATTGCTTAATTTAACTGACCTTTTTCCATAAAAAAAACAATCACATTTTAAATAAAATAAATAAATAAATCAACTAACCCATTATAAAATGATAACTATGCAGGTTATTATGCTAAATTATATATATAATGTGATAATTAAAAGAATAGAAACAGTTAAACGAATTCATGTTTCTTATCATTATTTGTAGAAAATATCAAAACCGAAGGTTCAAATCCTATGTTTTTAAAAAAATATACTGTAAAATTCGATTCAAAATTTCTTTTTAGTAATTATTGTAAAACCAAATTATTATTTTTGAAATTTTTAACTAAATTTAAACTGATATTTTAGCAATATTTCAATTCCAAACTTTAAATAAGATAGAATTTCCTACTATAAATTGTATTAAACTCATCAAAACTGCCCAAAACAAATTTAAAAAAATCCAACATCTGTTCACTTAATTTACACCTAATTCACTACCAAAACCCCTGACTCATCTAAATACCTTCATATAAATGCGCACAACCGCATGTGTGAATCTATTCTCTCATATACGTATTTTTTTACGTACATATCTCCGGTCTTCTTTTACTTTTTTTTTGAAGGCAAAAAACCAAGAGTAATATAAATTCAAATTACAGCAGTTGGCAACGAAGAAGAGAACAATAGCAAATCGAGCTTCTTCATCGCTTCAATTAATTACTCATGTGCATGATATTGTGAAGTAGATCACAATTTTGCGATTAATTCTGTGATTTTTTTTCTTCTTTCTTCCTCTTTCACTTCATCTTCGGCATGAAAATGTGTACATGAAATTTATTGTGTTGGTATGTGCGCGCCGCCAATCATTCGTTTCCCACCCAATACATCGAATCAAATCAATTCATTGCTTTTTTTTCAATTTTCCCATTTGCTCCACTTTTTTCTCTTTTTACTTTGTCGATTCCCACACGATTTTCGATAAGTGATTGGTCAAGTTTCGTTCATATTGTAGCGCACACTCAAACCCATATTTTTATTATTTTATATACTTGATACTTATTTTTTGGTGTATGTTGAGCTATTGAACTTTCGACTAAACCGCCTCACTTATTGTTTGCTTTAATGAATTTTTTATGGTTGTGAATTGGAGTTAATTTGATAGATATATTAAATAGCTTGTTGTAGTTGAGATAGTATTGGAAATGAGGGAAAGGGGGAGGTGATGATATGTTTTAGTGTTGATTTTGAAATTGAATTTCATATTTTTTGTGGTTTTGGCCAAGTTGAATACTGAATAATTGTATTTAAAATGATCAAATTTGATAAAATATATCTGAAAAGTACTCAAAAAAAGTATCTTCCAAAAAAATTGTAATCCCGAGATTCGAACCCACACCTGCAACTGGGAGAGCGACAAAAAAAAATTTAAAGCATAAAAAAATTGATTTGAATTCAAATTTCCGTGAATTTTATTTAAAAAAATTCAATAAAATTCCAAAACTTACATTCAACCTTCAAACCACCAACCCTCATCCCTACATGCACTTTAAAAATAAATTTTAGTTCAAAATTTATGCAAATTTTTCATCCCTTGCATCAACTCTTTACAGAGACTCTGCAACAGAGAGAATGATTTATTTTTAATTATTTTACAAACACCCGCCCTACATGTTACTGCCAAAACAACAGCAAAGAATCCTGAACAAGCTACAAAAGAAAAACTATTCATATTTATTATTATGATGTGTATATACATGCTGAAGTCAATAATGTTAAAATATTTATCGAAATAGAATTTTTTTGATGAAAAAGACACTCAACGGAGAGAAAAATACGAAAATGTCAATCCCAGATCGGTCGTTTATCGCATATGCCGCAAAAAATATTTTTTTTTTCTCTTTCCATAGATGATTAAGTATGCAATAAATAAAGCCAGAAGTCAATTTCATATGTAAATTAATGCTTCATTAATATGATAACATTTTCGCTCCTTGACTCATTATCCAAATATAGTTTAATGATTTTGTGTACATATGTACGTAAATTTTATGTCGATTTTGTGTATTTGTGTTTATATGTTTATATGTTAATGAGACAATAACTAACCCAAACTGAGTAAATAACGGCAAATACCCTATCATAATGATTTTTGATGTATCATACGGTTAACGGGTGAAATATGAGTGAATATTATGGATGTTTAGTCTAGATGGATGTCTGGTTGATGATGGGTGACTACTAGATGTGAATTTTGGAAATTCTGATGTAACTCTTTATACTTACAATTTCAGAAATGTCGCAATATATTTTATATTAAAAATATTTCATAACCCAATTTCAACACACACTGCGATTAAAAAACTCAAAACAAAAAATTTATTTCAGTTAAATAAAAAATGTTCCCGCATGTTTGGACGTATCGTTAATTAGAATGTATTTTGAATGTGAGAACGACAAGTTTATTGAACAGTGACAAATTTATGCGGCAGGTGAGTATTTCATCAGTTGTGCACGCATTCTATTGTAGTCTTTATTTTACACATGTATGGTACGATCATGTGAGCACGGCGGGTACTTCGATGAACTTGAAAGGAGAGCGTCTGTTTGGTAATTTGGATTATTGAACTGTTTTCACTTTATTTATTATTATTGGACTGTTGGGTTATTTTTTATTACTATATTTTGGGTGTTATTGACTTGTTGCTTCTTGTTTGCTGCTTTTTAGAGAAGGTGTGAAGAAATTTTTTATGTTTTTGTTACAGTTTTGAATTTTAATTTTAATTTTGAGTCTTTTTGAAGTGCTTCCTCACTTTTGAAACAAATTTAAAGTTTTGCCTAAGTTTTTAATAAAATTTGATTCGTTCTTAATTAATTTTTGAAACGTTCCTATGCTTTTAAATTAAATTTAACGCCTTACTCGCGCCTTGCTTAATTTTAGAGTAGAAACTAAAGCGTTACTTTATTTTGATATACTATTTAAAGGTTTTACTTCATTTTTTGGTTAATATGAAGTGATGCCGCATTTTCTAAATAAATTTTAAAGCGTTGCTTTACTTTCAGATCAAAATTAACGTATTTCTCCATTTAATAGTAAAAACTAAAGCGTTACTTCATTTTTATGTAATATTTAAAACAACGCTTCATATTTAAATTTAATTACAATCAAAGTTCAAACTAAAAGCTAGTTCGAGTTCAAATTAAAATTCTCAAAACAATTAAAGCGTATCCATTCATTTCATAGCAATAGAAAACCCCAACAGAGCTCATTGAATAAGAAGTAATAATGAAAAAAATAACCAAAAAATGAGAGCAATGATTGTCAGAAATTAAAAAGTCTAATTTTTACTTCATTATAATTACTTTTCGGTTAATCGAAATGTTTAGTTAGGTTGAGTTAACAACAACAAACAGCAGATAACATTATAATACACTGCAGTTGAGGAAAACTAACATGAAGTGAGCTCTTTTTCGCGTCAATTAATGCTCACGTATCATTTACACATTAAAGCCATTAAGAGCTACATAATCGTAATCCATATGTAAATTTAATTCAATTATTCTCTGAAATTTGCTTCTCGAAATGTGAAAAAAAGCTGAACATTGCGATCGTCTATTTTAAAACAAATATGTACGATTTTTATAATTTTTTATGTGTTTCACAATGATGTTGAATATTTTTAATTTGAAAAGTGAACATTTATTTTGTGTGTAAAAATTGTGCATTGTGTTTTTTTGAGGATGACTAAGTTGTTGATTTCGTAAGTTTTATATTAGCTAGTGTCATTGGCAAAGAGTTGAAATTTATTTGATGAGTCAAGGGAGTTTAACTGATGTAGTTCGTCAATTGGGGAAAGATTTTCTCGATTTATTGGATTCTTTATTAATAAATGTGGAATTAGGAGGGAATTAGATATGTGTTGCTAGTATTTTGTTTTATTTTTGATTGCTTGTATGATCAAGAATGAAATTTGTTATTTAACGAGTACAATTATGTATAGAGGGGCAAAAACTATGATTCAGAGGGGACTGTAACTTTTATGTAGTATTCTGCATCAATGACGAGATTACCTTCAAGTATGATATCAAAAAATCAATTACAATTTTAAAGAAGTCAAAATTCAGTTCTTAAGCCCTTCAACTCCTCCTTCCTCCTCACCAACCTTCCATCTAATCCTTAAAAACATCCAATTCAACCCTGCCAAATTCCCAATTTTATTTGTTTTGCCTGCTTTATTTTTCGTAAATTAATTCAATGTGTCCAACCAAGCGCGACCGATGAAGATCGTATGTACATCTCCTCCATAAAATAACGAAAAAAAAATTTATGGTAGTAGAATTGCCTTCGGAGTTTTCGGGTTGTAGACAAAAAAGAAAAAAAAAAGAGAGAAGAAAAGAAAAGAAAATTAAAAGCCCATGAGCGATACTACATGTTATTTGTGGCTATGCTGATGCGGTCAATTGATGAAGATGAGGATTTCCTTTCTCTGTATTCATATTATAGCTATTAATGGACTTGATTCTTTGCCATGCTGACTTACTTGTTATTCATTCACTTTAATTGTGTTTGAGGTTTAATTCACTTCTCAAGTCGCAGGCAGGCACTAAGCATAAATTATTAAACCGAAAGTATTTAATTAGTAATCCTTCAAATGTCTATAAATTTGCATATCACATGACATGAATGAAACACAATGTATGACTACACTCAATGGATGCATCATTTTAATCTCTAATAATAATGCAGTTGCAACAAAAAAGAAGGCCTATGAAAATAAATCTGCATCAGAAAATCTACAAACTATCATTAATTCTCACAATTAAATCTATTATTAAATTGACAATGTGCATTGCATTATTAGAAACGCATCGGGAAACATAAACTCAGATTTGCATCATGATTTGACTTGTCTTGTTTTGTGTTGCTGCACACACGGTAGTTCTTGTAGCCAGGTATTTGGGAATGCGATCTTGGTTGTATTTTGGATTGAGCAGTTTGGGTGGGGTAGGGAAAGCTGGATTCTTGGAGCTAAAGGAGGTGTTTTCTGATTTTTGTGATGCTAAGTTTTACTATTGCAGTCACAACAAAATCTTTAAAGATCATTAAGCTCAAAACATTTCAAAAAATTCCCTAAATACTAAAAAATGCGCCTTATCCACCTAACCCTAAACCTTTTCTTACTTGCATAAAATCTTTTATTTTGTTGTTCCCTGTTGCATTATTTTTTTCACATTGCATTTTTCATCTTTTTCTCTCTCACTTATTCGTTCGCTTTAACTCTTTATTTTTTCGTCGATTGATTATTGTAGATAACGAGTCTAGCATGCATATGCGAGCTCACTAGTAGATCAAGATTGTCTCCAACTTCAATTGTTCCATTCATGGATTTTTTTTCTTTCCTTCTCTCTTTTGTGGTGTTGTTTAAGTATTTGGCTTGTGTATGGAAGACGGCGACCCTTGTGGAGAGTGATTGGTTGGAGGTTGTAGGATTTTTTGAGGTTAAGTTTGAAGATTTTGTGTTCGGGGGGTAGGTTTGCTTGAAATTAAATTTTAAAAATCTAAAAATGCAAAATGTCAAAGGAATTAAGAATTTACTCAAAAATTAGAAAATTAAGTCATACTTAAGATGTGACCAATTAGACCCCTATCTGCCACCTATACTTCCAAGAAAATAACTCAAAATCTAACTTGACTCACCCAAAACCAACCCAAAACATTTCCTAGGGAAATTCTATACACATAAATAGATAGATAAGCGCAAGGTAGGCAAAGTAAGAAGCATAAATGAAAAATCCACCAATAATCTCACTTACTGCTCAACATTTTTTTTTATTCTTGCATCAAATTATAATTATCATTATTTATAGGAATAATAAAATGAGAAGGAAAATTAATTACAATTTATGATTTTATTTTGCTGTTGTGTACGTTGCTGAAGACGGCAATAAAGCAGCGATGAAGAAAACGTAAAAAAAGGTTCAAAAGTCTATGAATCATGGGATAGAATGGATGGAATTAGCACTTTTATCACGATTTTTTTTTCTTTTTAATTTCCTACGATCTAGTTGAAGAATTTCAGTCATTCCTAATCACCTTTGTTTAATCGCTTGCACAACCAAGCGTAAAGTCATTTTTTTCTTCGCCTTTCATTCTAACAAAATAACAAAAAAAAAAGTTAAGAAAAATTAAAGTTCCATGTTTGTATGTAGTATGTGGATGAGTTCATGTGTTCACATGGAAATAAATTAAATGAAATGAAAAAGAACTTTTTGGAATGATTATTGTTGTAATGATGATTTTGTTCTGTAAAATTTATTGATTGAAATATGTGGTTGAGGTGATTTGCGGTATTAAATGGAATAAAAGGTTGAGGTTTTGTCGGTAGAACTTCTTAAGAACAGATGATCTGGATACTAAAATATTATACATATTTGAAATTGACAATTATTTTCAAACCAAGATCTTTTTCAAAATTCAGACAAAAAAAATATTGAATATTCATATAATTTATATATCAATAAAAATAGCTTCAAACGCAAAGATAAAAGAATAAATGTAATAAATTACTATACTTTATGCATGACCACATTAGATTGACATTTTAAATTCGAATCTCTTAAAATCGCATAAATTTTCATTTTATTGCTTTTCTATTTGGCATAATAAATTAGTTTCGTTTTAACTTCTATGCGAAATATTGAAGTGAAATTCATATTTATGAAATAAACTATGAGTTTTTATAGTCTTTATTATTAAGTTTAGTCATCAATATAGTAAGATATGATCTTTGGAGCAAACCATTAAATAAGTTACTAAATTTGAGATTAATAATGATCCATAGGTTCAAATCCTAATTAAAGTTTACTACAAAAATTATCGGAGTTGATGTTGCATCTTTTCATTTTTTTTTTTTTAATTTTTGATTTTTATGGATTTTACATTTAATTTAAAAACTACTATTACAAGTCATCATTAATAAAATCCTTTTACAATGTTCATATTTTTAACAAATTTGTAAGTTTAAATTGATTCTATTTATTTCTAAAATTAAATAAACAAACTAGTAAGGGGCCGTTCACTTATTACGTAACGCTCTGAGGGGGGGGGGATCGAGAATTTGTTACGGTCTATTGTTCTCGCACCTGATTCTTTTGTTAAAAACGTTACGCAGGGGGGGGGGGGGGGTAAAAAACCCGAATTTTTGCGTTACGTAATAAGTGAATGGCCCCTATTCATATTTTTAAGAAATTTTCAACTTTAAATTGATTTTTATTTTTTTTTTATCTAAAAGTAAATAAAGAAATTAGTAAGAACTCAAAAGTTCGAATCTCAAAAATTCAGTTTTCTACGTAGAAGTTCTTAAATTCTGCTAATTACTCACCACCTTCACTCACTTTAAATGACAAAGCAAAAAAAAAAAAACATCAAAAGAATTTTAAATAACCTCATCAATAACAGCAATAACACAAAGTAAACATGAAAAATTTTAAAAAGAAACATTTCAGTCTAAAAAATTAAAAGAAAAAATCAATTAACAAGATATTTAAAATTATTGATTGACTTGCGTGTTTTCTTAGTTCTCAAAAGAAAAAACCATCTTATTTTCATCGGGAAAAAAATAAAATAAACTCATATTGAGCACATATTGAGAGATGTGCACACGCAAAAGAGGCCGTTAAAAAGTCATCAATCAAATCAATAAGTTGAAATGTTGCCAACATTGTTTCCGTTCTCTCTTATATTTTTCTGTGTGTCTATTATTGCGATAGAATTTTGTGTATTGAATAATTTTTTACGTTCCTTGTAACGCCAACCAGATGATTAATGAATTAATTGCCGCATCAAATCAATTATCGACTGTGGCAAGCAATAACAACAGAAAAGGAACACAATATGATGATGAGAAAAATTTTCATGAAATTTGTATGTGCTTAATGGAATTAGGTTGAAATGTTGGCAGTGTTTAGACTTGCTGATGGATTTTTGAGGATGTTTTGTTTTGTTTTATTGGCTGTTTGTCGATATTGTGATGAAAAAACTTGAACTTATCGATGGATTTGTACAAAGTTGCTAATAAAAATTAAACGATCAGAGTTCAGAACCTAACAAAAGAATTCAAAATTTCACACTCAAAAAAATCCAAATTCCCAAAAAAATAATTAACATGCTTTCACTAATGAACTGTTACTTGACATGTGCATTCTGAATCGCCCACCAAAAAAAATTAAAACACACGCAAAAGAAATTTCACTCCCATTGTGTCGATTAGTATCTCATTTGACTTTATATTCTTGACATTCTTTAGATTAACATGAGTATTGCTTATTAAAAGTTATGAGAATACGAAACGAAAGTCAATTTTTTTTGGATAAACAGCATGTCCATAATTAATGAACGAGGTTAAAGGACGATGCATGCACAAGTGATAGGAAAACAAATATTAAATGTATTTAACCACGCGTCAATGTTTTATTTAAACATATGTCCATATACAATAATATAGTGAACCCACTTCAAACAGAACAGCAAAATAAGCAAAAGTGAATTGTATATGTGTTATGTAGATCTTTTATCGATAAAAAATTTCATAAAAAATAAAACAAAAGAATGAAAAAACATTTTTTTTAACATTTTTAACGGGAATAAATTTATTTTCGTTCTCATTTTCTGTTCAAGTTCCTTGAATATCTTTCTCTCTATAAGGGCCCCATTAATGGTAATAACAATTTCTTATAAGTCATATTAAAAGTCGAATCGGTTAATAAAAATAACTCGGAAGTTTTTGTTTGATGAGGACGTATGGTGGTATGGTGGATGAGGCGCATTTGGAGGTTTTTGAGGATTTAAGGGTTAGTTTCTTATCAAAATTGATGGTATGTTCAAAAAAATATCATGAGGGTATGCTATTGGGTTTGAAACTTTCTGATACAGAAAATGTAAATTATATGAAACATAACCTCAAAATTAAGTCCTTTATGAGTATTTTCAATTCTTATCCCCATCCTTGTGTCTCAATTTTCCACAATCTTCTATAATAACATCCATTCCATCATCCCACCATTCAGACAAACTGATCACCAAAATAATAACCCGCAAAAAAAATATTTCCAATCAGACAAAAAGTTCCACAACAAGAATAAAAATATTTACACAATTCAAACGAAGTACACAGTCTGTATAATAACGACGAGAATGAAATGAGCGAAAGAAAACAAATGAAAAGTTGAATTTAATATATGCAAATAATATGACTAATTAATGGAAGCCCGCAACAACACATACACTACTTTTTTCTGTTTTCCTTTTTCTGTGCCTTTTTATATTCATATAAATATATCCATATTGCCGGAGGAAGGCTATTAAAAAGCCAGAAACGATTTTTGGTTCGATCGCTTTGCGGGTTGAGTGAAGAAGAAGATGGTAAAAAGGTAAAAAATTGGGGGGAAAGTGGAAGGAAAAAGTAGAAGAAATGAGGAACTTTTGATTTTATTGATATGGTATGAGGGTTTTGTAAGGATTATTATATAGATTGTGTTGGATTGATCCTGAAAATTAGTATTGATAAATATCAGAGTTCATCATCAAAAAAAAAAAAACATGAAAATATTATAGAATAATTGATCCTAAAAATATTCAGGGTGTGGAACTGATCAAATTGATCAAAAATGATCAAAAATGATCAAATTGATCAAAAATTATCAAAAATGATCAAAAATGATCAAAAATGAACAAAAATGAACAAAAATGAACAAAAATGAACAAAAATGAACAAAAATGATCAAAAAAGATTAAAAATGATCAAAAAAGGACCAAAAATGATCAAAAATCAATTTGATCAATCCCACACCCTTGAAAAATATTTTGATGGGAATTGAACATTAAAAAATTAAAAGATTGCACTCATTACAGGGTCTAAATATAAAATTGTCAGGGCATACTCTTGTGATCAATTCTATCTTAAATCTATTGATCAATATTTCACTATTTTTGACTTTTATGTCCCCCTTCTTCATTCAAAAATGCTATGATTGCAATTAAAAACTGAAAGTTCTTCAGCAAATAACTCTTGAAAGGTCACGAACCAAAATTACATTATTATGCTTACAATTCTTTATGTATTGGGGAGGTATTCACAATAAACTGATAATGTGGTCTGAGAAATCATTACACATAACTAGTACATGGATGGGGTCGAAAAATAAAGCAGAAAAGAATGTAGAGTGAAACTAAATAGTTCCTTTTTGTGGATACATTAAAATATCATAACTTGATATGTCTAGGAGTAGGAGGTGGTTGGGGTGAAGGGTAATTAAATACACTATAATGAAATCGAAAAAAAATATCGTATGAAAATTCATAAGAAAATAACTAAAAAAACCTATTATATTTTGATGGATATTTCTGGTATTACTGTGAATTGAATGACTTACATTAAAACTGAACGTTTTCATTTTTTTGAAGTGTAAATTCCTCCTTACAACTTTTTTATGAGCTATAGCATTCTTATTTTATTCTGAATTTATTAATATTGGAATAATTAATGGCAAAATATAGCAGGCTGACGAACGAATCAAACTTCAGAACATACAATTCGAAGCATTTATTTCGCGTTTCCTGTGCCTGGTGTGTATAATGATGACGGCATCAATGACTTTGAGCTGTGAAAAATATTTTATATTTTTTTGGTGTTGGTTTCTGTTGGATTAAGTTCAATTCTTGTTATATGTTTTATTGCCCTTTTATTTTACCATTCTTTAATTTTATTTTAATGATAATTTTATTAGTGATACAGTAGATGAAAATTTATTATATTTTATATTGAGAGCGGATGATATAGTTGGTAAATATTCAATTCTCAGTAAATATATTTCATATTCTATTGAGTGCTGTATTACTGAGGTAGATTTGTGATTTTACTTTCAGTCTGTCAGATGGGTAAGATGATTGAAATTTATTTTACCGAGAGGATTTAAATACGCTCGATCCAAGATGACCAAATCCTTTCAAAATCAACACGTTTCTAATTGCTTGACTCGACAGGATGTGGTTGGCAATGTTGGAACCAGTTTAAATAGACCAACATGATAGGATTCAACATGATAAACCGAGATGATCTTACTTAGCTCGACCCGAGACGATAAATTTCAGCTCGACTCGAGAAGATGAATTTCAGCTCGACCCGAGAAGATGAATTTCAGCTCGACCCGAGAGGATTAAACTATCTCAAACCAAAAACGTCGCCACTCAAAACCCTATTGATCAACAGACTTTTCAACTCATTCTAAATTAGTGATGCAATAGAACCACTGAGACAATATATACAATATTTATCGAGAACGGATGAAATAGTCGGTAAAATAATTCAATTCTTCGTAAATATATATAAACTTATTTAATTTTTTTTCATTCCATTTTATTTTTATTCGCACTTTATTATTATAGCCTATGGTCAGTAGTGGCATATAACAATGTGTTTAATACACAGGACGTTTGATAGATATATTGCTAATATATTTGGTCAGAAAATGTGTACACGAATATGTATAGTTTATGCTTCGGTAATTTTTAATGTTATTTATTCAGATTTCATTTGATGATAATGAAATTTATATTCATTAAGTTTTTTTTTGGTGGCTTTAGTCGATGCGCGTTGTGAAACTTTTTTTCTTCATTTTCTTTCATTTTCGACTATCGTCAATTGTCAGTCAGTCGGGCGCATTTTTCTCTCCCTTTTTTTAGTTTCCAAATAAATTTATATATGTATTTAAGTACATAATATTATTGTACAGATAATAACAAGAGTGAATTTCATTTGACTTTTTTGACTTGATTAACGGCATTTCGACAAAGAATTTTCATTGTTATTAATTTTTTTGGAGGCTTTTTATCACTCATTAACACGTTAAGTTTGACTTGTTTTCCTCTCTTTCAGTATTTTTTTTGGGTGATGGGAATTGAAAGTAAATTATTTATAAGAACTGAATTGAATTAAAGTATTAAAGTCAACTTTGTAAGTTTCAATGAAAGAGAATATTAATTTAATAAGACGAGTGACGAGTGCTCAAAATATTGCTTAATATTTTCATTTTTACGGTATTTTGGAATTTATTGTTTGGGGAATGGATGTTGGAAGTGGGAATTGTGACAAATGGGAGTTTTTAAGATTTTCTTTTAGCTATGTTTAGATTAAATTAGCACGAACCGAGATGATCAAATCTTTGCTCGACCCGAGATGATAAAATTTTGCTCGACCCGAGATGATAAAATTTTGCTCGACCCGAGATGATACAATTTTGCTTGACCCGAGATGATCAAATCTTAGCTCGACCCGAGATGATCAATTCAGTCTCAATCTAAAAGGATCGAATTTCACTTAATTCATTATATTTACATTAATTTTTTCCTACAATTCCAATGATCGCTAGCACAATTCTGCCTATCATAACTTCAACAATCTTGACAGATGTCTCAACGATAAACAGTTAATAAATTTTTCCATTACTTCTTCCACTTTGAATCTTCGATTAAAAAAAAATATCAGCAAAATAACAAGAAACTTTTCCATTCTTTTCTTGAACATTTTTCATGCATCGATAACAAATTGCTTCCCATCCACAAACACATTCCTGCATACAAACATCATTCATCATAATTTTCATGATATTTATAAATGAATGATACAATTCATGGGATCAAAATGCACATTTATGAAAAGTAATAAATAAATTGGAAATTTTTTTATTTCTTACTCTACTCGTCTTTTCATTTCTCATCAACTTAATAGCATCAAGTTTGAAGAAGTTGCGTGTCTTTGTCGATGAGAGTAATTTTATTATTTTTTCTTCTTATTCTTTAAGAATTTCAACTTAATTGTGCGCATCGCTTCTTTGTTCTATGAATCGAAATTGAAAGCAATAAAATAATAATTTCTCATTTTTCATTCTGAAGATTAATGACATTTATCATATCATATGTGTGTTTTGATAATGATGGTGGGTTTTGAGATTATGAGAATGTGTGTTGATGATTTTTTAGGGAGTGTAGAAGAAGTTGGGTCACTACTAATGATTGACTTAGGTCACTGGGGTACAATCTATTAAAAATCAGAAAGATTAAGTTTTTAAGATCAATTTTCAATCCAGTCGTACTTTTTAACCTCAAAATCTGAATATTTATGACTTTATTTAATATATTTTGATAAGAATCTATAGAACAGAATAACATCTCATTCATAGTCTTCAAATGATCACTGTTCACCCCATTCACACAAGAAAAGAAGGTATCTGAATCACCAATAAACATGAAAAGGACAGGTGTAAAAATGTGTGTCAGTAGGAATAATAATGTATGTGGAATCTGATGATCAACTTATGAAAAGTTTATATTCAATTGAAAAGAAAGTAAGACATTAGAAATTTGTCCTTAATTTTAGTGATCATCACCTTGCCTACAATAAATATAACCTACCAAAAACCTTACCTTTAACGACAATCTAACTTCAATAAACCATCAAGAATGACCATCAACAGAAGCCACCACTCAATGGTCACACACCAGTCCCCCTTCTATCCTTCAATTTCATCATTCCAACTTCAACGTCTTTAAGACTTTAATTAATTAACATTCCTTCGACAAAATGCGGTCACAATTGAATGATTTTTATAATGTTCGTGAACCAAATAAGTATCATAAAATGTGCACAACTACAAAGAACAAAATTCAATGAAGATAAGAAATAACTTTTTTTTTGTTGGTTGCATGAAGCAATAATTATGTAGTTTGGCTATAGGGCAGCTCGAGTACATATACATATTCTCTGAACTTTTATTACATTCCTTATTTCCTTTGCATTCTAAATGCAATATCATGTGAAATGAATACTAATTTTCAACTATGACCCATGCTGAGTGTTCAATAATGCTTAACAATTGGGAGAGTGCTGTGTCCTTGTGGAGAAATTTTGTTGGATTTTTTTTGGGTATTCATAAAAGAAGTTTAGGTTATGTCTTAGTTGAATAGTTAAGGATCATTTCTGAGGTCCTAGATAGAGAACTTTTGGATGAAATGGAAAAAAAATCAGAATTTTCTGAGGATTCGAACCCGTGATCATGATTTTTTGTGATTAAATTCTGAAATTAAGAATTTTCTAGAATTGAACCAGAACTCGGACCTTAAAGTCCTTCGATCACCAAACAGTATTTTAACATTTCTTCAAATTCCTCACAAAGGAACTCAAACAATAAAAAGGTTATTTACAATTAATACTAATTTTTTCCATCATCAAAAAAAAAAGAGTCCAGCGATCTTGATAAAGAACAAAATTGCGCCTGCATGCAGGAAAAGAGACTTAACTAAAATCCATAAAATAAGTGAATACGTCAAAGTCATACCTGAATTATTAACTTTTATATTACCCAAGGATTAAAATTGGTAATTTAATATCGTTTTCATGCATATGAAAAATTGAATTTCATTTATAAGATCTATAAATGGCTTTTTATATTTTTCAAAATGTGAGTGACTCGATTGCATGCCTGTATGTATATTTTTTAGACCGCACAGTGGTCTAAAATGAAAATTTTCCGGCAATCGACCCCATTTTGGAAAAATAGCACTATAAATGTTAAGGAATGTCTCATTTTAAAGCTGACATAGATTGGGGACGATTCCCCAAGTTTCAGCTCTTTTCGTCCATCCAGAGCTGCATGGCAGGGCTTCAAAGTTGGATATATGCAAATTTTCAAATTTCATGATATGCCATTCAAACTTTATTTGCGCAAAATCTACATGAATTGAAAAACGGTTTTCGGTTCCAGAAAGTGATATTATAATACCTTTAAAATGATGTATCATAAGCCCTGCAAAGTATTGACCAGTTGGAGCAAAGCTTGATAAGTACGAAAAAATAGGCAAAAATCATATTATATTTTTCCCGGTAGTTGCAAAGCTTTTTCAATAGTCTACAAATTAGTTTTAGTTTTTTATACAGTTAAATACACAACCTTTTCAAAATGGTATCATGTTATGGCCAATTTTGCGCCAGTTTTGCTACAGCTGCTCAAAGTTGGTTAAAATTGCAAAAATTCAAAAAATTTATTTAAAAAATTTGTCTAAAAAATCAAGTTTTTGGTAAAACAGTCTCAGTTTTGTTTTTATGTTAATATTGTATATTTAGGCTAAATGAACGATTTTTGAAGAAATTTTTGAAAAAGTTAATTTTTTTCCACTTTCCATGCTGATTATCGACTTTGTGCCTTCATTCAAATGACTACTGCTCGATTACGTGACTTAATATTTTCAATTCTGTTTTCGGATTATTATAGTTTATTGCCATACCTTTACATTGATATACAATACTTTGCAGTTAAGCTTAGTCTTGGTCATCAAAACGCTTGCTGACTGTGACCTATAGTGATCGACCCCAAAATTGAAAATCTCAAAATTACAATTTTGAATAATGATGCCTCAAGAAATGAAAATAAAAATTGTTTTTTGGTTTTTGAGTTGATTTATCATATTTGTGACTGTAGAATCTCAAAAATTAGTTTTAAAAATTTTTGGTACCTCAGAGTAGCCTCATAGAATCTACCCTGGTAGTCTCAGTCAGGTGTACAATTCTTACCTGGGAAACTTTTTTGAGACTTTTTCGACTTGTTATTAATTATTGAGCACATTTATGTTGAAATAAATTGTTTTTTGTCGTATACATGTAGAAAATTTGAATTTCTATATTAAATTATTTGAACAATGTCAAAAGAGCCATGCAATAATCAAAAAGGTAAAGCTGCTTATTTAAGGCAGCAAAATCTACAAAATCAATTTATTTCAACATAAATGTGCTCAATAATTAATAACAAATCGAAAAAAGTCTCAAAAAAAGTTTCCCAGGTAAGAATTGTACACCTGACTGAGACTACCAGGGTAGATTCTATGAGGCTACTCTGAGGTACCAAAAATTTTTTAAAACTAATTTTTTGAGATTCTACAGTCACAAATATGATAAATCAACTCAAAAAACCAAAAAACAATTTTTATTTTCATTTCTGAGCATCATTATTCAAAATTGTAATTTTGAGATTTTCAATTTTGGGGTCGATCACTATAGGTCACAGTCAGCAAGCGTTTTGATGACCAAGACTAAGCTTAACTGCAAAGTATTGTATATCAATATAAAGGTATGGCAATAAGCTATAATAATCCGAAAACAGAATTGAAAAATATTAAGTCACGTAAGAGCAGTAGTCATTTGAGTGAAGGCATAATGAGCCAAGTCGATAATCAGCATGGGGTGGAAAAAATTAACTTTTTTCAAAAATTTCTTCAAAAATCGTTCATTTTTAGCCTAAATATACAATATTAAGCATAAAAAACAAAACTTGAGACTGTTTTACCAAAAACTTGATTTTTTAGACAAATTTTTTTAAATAAATTTTTTGAATTTTTGCAATTTTAGCCAACTTTGAGCAGCTGTAGCGAAAACTGGCGCAAAAATTGGCCATAACATGATACCATTTTGAAAAGGTTGTGTATTTAACTGTATAAAAAACTTAAAACTAATTTGTAGACTATTGAAAAAAGTACTTTGCAGCTACCGGGAAAAAATATAATATGATTTTTGCCTATTTTTTCGTACTTAATCAAGCTTTGCTCCAACTGGTCAATACTTTACAGGGCTTATGATACATCATTTTAAAGGTATTATAATATCCTTTCTGGAACCGAAAACCGTTTTTCAATTCATTATGTAGATTTTGCGCAAATAAAGTTTGAATGGCATATCATGAAATTTGAAAATTTGCGCTATATCCAACTTTGAAGCCCTGCCATGCAGCTCTGGATGAACGAAAAGAGCTGAAACTTGGGGAATCGTCCCCAATCTATGTCAGCTTTAAAATGAGACATTCCTTAACATTTATAGTGCTATTTTTCCAAAATGGGGTCGATTGCCGGAAAATTTTCATTTTAGACCACTGTGGACCGTAAAGGTGTCTTTTTATAGCTCAAGAATGGGCTGTTTTCATAACGAAGTCACACAAATGAATGTCGTGAATAAATTATAGATTATATTTTTTTGTGTGTATATATTTCCCATTTTTTGGACTATTGAAACTGTAGGTAAATTGGACATGAATGATATGCAAGAAAATTATTCATTAAAAGGAATTGAATTGTTATAGTACAGATGGAAAAATAATGAATCAACGACTCGATCATTGTCCGTTGTTGTGGAAGTAATGAGTTTTTCTAGACTCATTCTCGGTTGACTCCACATCTTGTGTTAATTTAAATTGTTGTTTTTGTTAAACAATAAATAGCCTGTCGTTTGAGAAGTTTGATAATCGGGACTGTGGTGTTTGTTGTATTTGAAGGCTGAATTCTTGACTTTAAATAAAATTGAATAAATTTTGAGGTTATATTCAAGGAATTATTCGTTACTAAATTTGTACATTAAAAATTTTATCTTTGTATTTTAATTAGGAATATATGTTGAGTTAATGAGGGAAGGACGTATGTTCCTTGAAATTATAAGTCATTTGTCATTTTGCGTTTATGTGAATTTTTTTTATAAATTTGTTATTGTTTGATATTAATGGAAATTGAATGTTAAAAAGTTAATTTTGTATTTGTTTAAAATCTTTTTGATATTGTTTACTTCAAATTGTCATTTTTTGGATTTGAATAAATTAAAAAAATTTATATTAAATTGCTTTTTTGTGTTAAAAAAACTAAAATTTTAAACAATTTTTAAAAGTTTTGGAATTCGTAAATTTTGCAAAAATTCAATTTTTTTAAAATTTTAATTTTAATACATTTTAAAATATCCGAAAATTCAAACTTCCCTAAATTGTTTTAAAAAATATTTTAAAACTTTTCCATTTTTTAAAAATTTTTGTTTCCAATATTTTAAATTTATAAAAATTTTAAATTTAAAACTTATATAAATTTATTATTATAATTATAAATTTGTATTTGTATAAATTTTAAATCTTTTAAAATTAACTAAAAAATTTCGAATTTCTTAAATTTCTTTCCAATTTTTTAATTTTGCCAAATCTTTAATTTTATTCACATTATAATTTGCAAAAGAGTTTCCAACTTAAAATTCAAACAACCAAAAAACTCAACTCAACAATTGAAACTCTTAATAGATTTTATTGACATCACATTCAAACACAAAATTGCCACAATTCTCTTTTCGTGCTCTGAAAAATATCTATTGTTTCGATGAGATTTTTTTTATTCATTATTTTATTTTTATTATTCATTTCAAATTATGTAAAAAAAATATATAAAAACAATTTTTTCTCACATTTTCAATAGATTTTAAATTTTAAAGTGAAATTATTTGTCATTATTATAGTTGAGGATTACTAATTCTAATTATTTATTTATCTGTTTTGTGATGTTATTTTGCTACTATTGTTAACCGTGTTTTTTTTGTGTAGAGACGTTTGTAGTTGATTGTCTTATGAGAGTTGACTGTTGAGGTGCTGATGTACGTTAAATAAATTTTTTTAGAGTTGTTTTATTTTAGCAAGCTTATTAGGACTTTTTAGATAAAATCTCCTTTAAAATATGATTAAGTAAACTATTTTTTTTAATATATTTTCCACAGAGATCACATTGATATTGAACCACAGAATGAACATTTTTCATGTGCACATTGAACTGCCACTTTTCTTAAAAATATTTTGAACATTTCTCACATTTTAAAGGATTTTTCATTTTTCAAATTTTATATCTTGACTTTCATGATATTTAAGATGTTTTTCAAAAAAATATTTAATATCACAAGACAGATTACATCTCTTGCAATTAAACTTTTTTTGACGAAATTTGTCATGGGTATTTTTATGATTCTTTAAACTTTGTTTGTATTTAAATGTTTTGTCACAATCTTCACATTTAAAATTCCTTGAATTTTCATGAACTTTACTTTTATGTTCATTTAAGTACCATTTGTTTGGATAAAGTTTGTTACAAATTTCAAATTTCTTTAAATATCTTTTAGGTCTCCAAACTTTCAGACAAAATTTACAATTGAATTTTTGTTGATTTTTGCCATGAAACTCATTTATATGTACCTTAATGTTACGAGCACTTATTTTAACTCCACAAAACTCACATTTAACTTTTGGAGTGTGTGACGACATGTGCTGAACAAAATGATGTTTATCAGCAAATTTTTTTCCATCAATATCACACTTAAAAATTTGGTTACAATTTTTCTTATGTTTTTTCGCTGTATGAATCTTTAAGTTGAAAGCTTTTGAAAAACTTAAATCACAATATTGACAGCAGAATGGAAGATTTTTAAATTTGTTACCAATATGACGTTTTTTAAATGATTGCTCAATTTGACTTTTGTTTTTAAAATTCTATCACAAAACTTGCACTCAAATTCGGTTGAATTTACTTCACTTTCTTCAATTTTTAATGATTTTGAATCTTTTAAATCATTAGATGATTGTTCATTGATTGGCTCCTCGATGCTTTCCAGTTTTATCTCGAAATGTTCCTCCTTTTCATCTTTGACCATTGTTGAGGACTTAGAGTCACTTTCACACTTAGGTTCAATTTTAAAAAATTCGGAAATTTTCCTTGACATTTCTGCTCGAATTGTCTGCTCACTAATGATAAGACTGATTTGATTTACTTAAAATTTTAAAGTAAAGAAAATATTAAATTTCAAAAATATTTAAATAAGTTTTAAATTGAGATTCGAACTTAAGTTCCGATCCTAAAAATATTTGAGAACTTTAGGAAAGCTTCCCATATACAAATTTTGACATTTAGGTAAATAAATTAAAGCTTGTTGAACAATTGCCATCCAAACTTGACAAAAACATTCCCATTTTTATTATTAATTGCAATTCACTGAGAAAAGTGTCAAAATGCTATGAAGCTATTCCATGACTTATTCATAAGCATTAAAATGAATTACAGCAGAAAAATGTAAAGATTAAATGAATTTATGGCTAATTTACAGTTAATTGTGACTCTTATTTTAGAAAATTAACCTCAAACTCAATGAATGATGTGAGAATTGATCAGCACTAGATTCCTCCACGAAATCACAATACAAAACAATCATAATTTTAATCAGCTCCAATCTAAGCTATATATCAACATCTGAATTATAAAAATTTATCATCCAACTACCTACAAGCCACAATCCTCAATCATTCCATATTATTATTATTTTTTTCTCAGTCAAATTGGAGTTTATGCGAATTGCGAGGAGAAAACTTTCATTTCGCTAATCAGCCTGCAAATATCTCTTTTCTCATAAGCGCTTAAACAAGAGCCAAGCAATGGCTGATCTTGAATTATACACACAACAATATTCAGTCTCTTTATGGTTTTTTATTTTTATTTTTTGTTCCTCATCCTTTTCTTCTCATCTGCGACCCGAAGCATGTGTGAGCAGATTTTCAGCAGATTTTATACAACCATAAATTATGATTATAGTTCAAATGAATTATTGTGTGCCTTCTCTCTCGCTCACTTTTGAACGCATGCTGAATCTCCGATAGCAACTGCCTGATATTTTCATTATTATTGTGAATATGGTTTCTTTTTGTTTTATATGGATGATGAAAAAATTTTTATATTTATATAAATTTTCCATAATTTTTATTTTTTTTTTTTGCCTTCTTCAAACCAATGCCGCTAATAATGAAAATGAACACAATTCGCGATTAAAATAAAAGAAATAATCCGAGAGAAAGAGACACAAATAAACATACACACAAAATAAGAAGACAGAGTCATCGGGATCTCAGTTACGATTATAATTTCTCAGCAGCAGCAATAGTGACATTATATAAAATGAGTTGAAAATGGTAGAGGACTGTGGGGGTGGGATGGTATGAAGCGCTTTAATTTTTGAGATTTTTTCAGGTTTTTTGCAATACTTTATGCGCTTATGTGGTTTGGTCAAGCAATAGTTTACATTTAAGATTGAATGGTACTACATTCCTCCAAAAAGCATGAGTTCAAGTCTCAAATTCAATCATTGCAGACTTTTATTGAGTAAATTTAAATATTCATCCAATTTAGGGATCTCAAAAGATTGGAACTTAATTAATCGCCATATTTAAGTAAACAAGGTCTTTAAATGGTTTTTGACTACAATATATCCTGCATTTAACTCTAAATTTAGAATTAGCTAATGTTTTTAGATGTTTTTAGATATCTGGTTCGATAAAGCAACACAACTTGAGTTGATCATAATTATTGTCAATTTTAAAGTGTTCCTAACACTAATCCTCGAATTAAGCTCAAACTCTAATGTATACCCACTCTCTTAAAATTCATGCAAGAGTCCAATTTCAAATCTTTCCAGACAGCCAACACCTCTCCACCAAATCCTCAACTCCATAAAATCGTGCATCACAAAAAATCAAGAGTGCACAAGCAAATAAGACACAACTAAAATGAAATATATTATTGCGATGAAGCACGTACTAAACTGTATTTCAAATAAATTATCCGCAAATACATGAAACTCATAAAAAATATGAACACAGAAAAAAATTTTATATTCATTGAATTTTACATTTTTTTACAGCAAAAAAATATATTTCACATTTTTATAAAATGTTTCAAGCAGGACCTCTTTTGTCAAATGTTGTTTCGCCGCCAAAAAATAATATTTTTCGGCCAATTCAACATGTAAAAACAAACAACCAGTCAACAAATATTATATTAATTAAATATACAGAAACATAAAACTTGGAGCAAGACGGAGAGTGAATTGAAAGATCTGAAACTGAAGATCAACAAAAAAACATTTATTGTGACTCATTCGCGACTTTGATCATTGTCATTCAGTTGATGAAGCATCGTCATCAGATTTCCCATACAAAAATGATTTTTTTTAATGTAAAAATATTAAGATCGAATCCATGAGATAGAAAAATAAGTTTTTTTGCTCTCGCGTTGATGGTTGATGGGTTATGAGACATGATTGGTAGGGGTTCTGATTTTGTCGAGACTTTGAAGCTGCAGACTTTTTTAGTATCTTAGTATCTTAGTATCTTAGTATCTTAGTATCTTAGTATCTTAGTATCTTAGTATCTTAGTATCTTAGTATCTTAGTATCTTAGTATCTTAGTATCTTAGTATCTTAGTATCTTAGTATCTTAGTATCTTAGTATCTTAGTATCTTAGTATCTTAGTATCTTAGTATCTTAGTATCTTAGTATCTTAGTATCTTAGTATCTTAGTATCTTAGTATCTTAGTATCTTAGTATCTTAGTATCTTAGTATCTTAGTATCTTAGTATCTTAGTATCTTAGTATCTTAGTATCTTAGTATCTTAGTATCTTAGTATCTTAGTATCTTAGTATCTTAGTATCTTAGTATCTTAGTATCTTAGTATCTTAGTATCTTAGTATCTTTAGTATCTTAGTATCTTAGTATCTTAGTATCTTAGTATCTTAGTATCTTAGGTATCTTAGTATCTTAGTATCTTAGTATATTAGTATCTTAGTATCTTAGTATCTTAGTATCTTAGTATCTTAGTATCTTAGTATCTTAGTATCTTAGTATCTTAGTATCTTAGTATCTTAGTATCTTAGTATCTTAGTATCTTAGTATCTTAGTATCTTAGTATTTTAGTATCTTAGTATCTTAATATCTTAGTATCTTAGTATCTTAGTATCTTAGTATCATAGTTTCTTACTCTTAAGACCCCCAATATATCCCACCAGACTCACAAACTCACACCGCATCTTATTATCTTAATTTAATTTCATATTCCTTCTGATTGTCAATTGATATGTATACCGAACACATGAAAACGTGCCATATAAGTAATTAACCTCAATCGAGTCCATCTCATCGTCTTCTCAGTAGCTTAATTTTCCATCCATGAATGATTCTTTTTTTTTTTGTTTTTATTTTTAGTTTTAGATGTGATGTGAAAAGTTTATAAGAAGTTGAAGAAAAAAACTGAGCCACATACAAAATTTATTAGCAATTATTTTTATTTCTCATTAATTTTGAGAATCACTCTATTGTGTGTGAATAAATAAATGGATAAATGAGTGAATCATGCTAGCAAGGTAAGATGAAGAGGAAATCGACAAAAAAATAAATTGATGATATTTATAAAGGGGAATTGTCTCGTTTTTTGAGTGATATTGAAGAATATTTGGAATGGATGAGTTGAAAGGGTGATTCTTATTGTGAATTACAGGTAAGTTCTGAGAAAAATTATTCAAAAGATTTTTTTGCTCTTGATGGGTAATTGAAGAATTTAATTGTATATTTGTCATTGGAATTGGAGATTTTTTTTCTTGTTGGAAGATGGTTTGATGACATTAATGTGTGTTTTTAACGATTTTTATTAAGTTTTATAAAATAATAATTTTTAAAAATTAACATTCTTAAAAATTTATAAAAATAAATTTTTTTCAAAGTTTTAAAAAAATAAAAAAAATTCAAAATTTTTTAAAAATTAAAGGAATTTCAAAATTTTACCCAAAATTAAATTTCTTTTTAAAAAAACACTTAAATTTAAAAGTTTCTGAAAAAATATTCTTTATGTATTAAAATACTTTTAACTTTGTCAATAATTTTAAAATTCAAGTTTAATTCAAATTAATCATAAAATTTAGCATTAAAAATTTATAATTTTTTATCTTCAATTACCCATAAAAATTAGTAATAATTCAAAATGAAATATTAATGTGTAAAAAATTTAAATAAACCCTTATCTGATCCCTCAACTAGTTTTCAATAAAATCCATTAAAGAAACAATTCTTCTAAGATAACCATTAAACATAAATATTAAAACACTATTTTTGAGGGTTAAGAAATGCACCTTTTGATATCAAATGTAAGAAAATTATAATATTTTTTATTTACATCTGCTTAAGAATAAAATTAATATTTTATATGCATCAAAAATGGACATGAAAATTAGGGGGACTGTAATTGGATTGAGGTCTTTCGATTTTGGAATTTTTAAGAAATAATTGCGAAGATATTTTACTTTATTTAATTATGAACGATTTTAAAAAAATTAATTGACAGTTAAAAAATATTTTTTGTAAAAATTCAAAGTTTAATATAATTAATATGAAAAAAATCATGAAAAGCTATCACAAAAAAAAACTAAATTAAATTCATTTTCAACTAGTCCATAAAACTTTCTATTGTAATAAAGCATTACGCCAACAACAAACTAAAACAAAACAAAAATAATTTCCAACTTAATTCAATAGAAAATGTCAATGTTTCACTTCCAACAATTCAACACAAAAAAACTAAAATTTCCATTCCAAATTATTGTTAAATCAATTTAACACACAAATGAATGAAGTTACAGAAAAAAAAAATTAAATTTTCACTTATCATGGCAGCGCCAAACAAAAGAAAAGAAACAGTAACATGATAGGAAGTAGAAATGAAATACGAAATGGTTATTGACAACTAGAGCGACATTTTTCATTTACTTCATGTATTCTCTTTCAATTGCAAATTAATAATGCATAATTTACAGCAATCAAATACCTTTTACTTTCTTTATCACATCCAACAACAAGCTAGTGTCGTAAAACAAAATATATTTGAAATAATAGTTAAAAAAAAGTTGCTAACGTTTTGAAACGTGAAGCGTCAAATCGGTATTATAAGCAAAAATAATGAAAGAAATAGAAACAATTGAGGCGACAATATCGAAAAAAATAAAGCATGAAATTGCTTCTTTTTTGTACATTTGAAACTTAAACTGTCTCTTTCTTCTGGCTGGTAACTTGATCACCTTCATTTCCACATACATGTTGAAGTTTTTTTATTCGATTTATGAAACAAGAAAAAATTGGTTTTTGTTGGATTTTTGTGGAAGGAATTTGAGGAAGAATAGGATGAGGATTTAAAGGCGCATTTAGTTTGGTCTGATAAACAACAAATTTTAATAATATATTTTGAAATTTACTGAATAAATATTGCAAAACCTCGATTTGTGTTGACTTGATTTGAGTGTATAAAATTTCTAATTTTTTTAACGGTAATTTTCTTTAATTTTCCAACAGATCAATTAATTAAATTGAGACCCTTCAATAGTTTTAAGAAGATTTTAAAAGTCAAATTTGTCAAGTTGCACAAAGAAAACCAAACGACCTTAGCGGTCAAATGATTTGATCCTTCAACACCCTAACTATATGCAATTCCAACTATGCGGTCGTGGGTTCGAATCTCATTAAGAAAAAGATTACAAAATTGTTTTCTTCGCATCACATAAGTGCCAAAAATACTGCTTTTAGCCTTGTTTAGTATCCAAATGATAATAATTTTATGAAAATTGTAGCCCTTAATAAGTCTGTGTGACATACATTAGTCAATCCTAATTCTTAAATTCAGTGCCAGGACTGTCTTAAAAATATTTCTAAATTTTTAATTTTTCCAAAAAAAATCATTTCATACAAACTGACTAAAACACCAAACAAGACTCACCGACAAATGTCACCTAATGCCCCCATTCATCTACATATTTCACACTTCCAACGATCAACAACCAAAAAAAGTGTTGCTTGACAAACAGGAAAAATCACACACAAATACAAATAAATGAATGAAATTAATATACATTAACAAGAAAAAGTGAAATCGAAAGGGTTCACATGTCTAACAGAAATTTTAGACAGTAAAACATAAGAAGAGGAAGTGACGGAAAAGGAAAGGATATACAAGAGAGAAAAAAAAATAAATCTAAACAAATACAGTCACATGAATCTTCGAAAGAAATGTAACAATAACTAAATATGAATTTCCTTTTATCCAAAAATGCCAAAACATTAAATCGGTTCCCTTAATTTGCATGTCCTCAAAATAAGTAGAATGCAATAAGTATAAGGACGATTGACGAAGGGTGAACAATTGAATAAAAATCGAAATTTATTTAAATTTCAATTCCTCATATTTTATAGACTAGCTCCTCACAGAAAAAATGTTTAAAAGTCCAAGACAATGTATCAAAATATTATAAAATTGAAAATGTGTACATAATTCGAATATTATGCAAATCTATTGACTGTAAGTGCAGGCAAATGGAAAATTTTATTTTTTTCTTACTACTTCTCACAATCATATCCAAAAAGCTAGAAAAAGGAAGGAGAAAATCTTTTTTTTTTATTAGATGAGAAGGCATTTCGAATCATAGCAGATGTATGACTGTGATACAGATTTATTACTCTTTTTCGAATGTCTCAGAATAAGTCTCTGCGTCTCTCCTTCACACTCCAAAGTATCATTTGTGATTGTAGTGATTTGAGAGAATCTTATTTTTTGGATGTGATTTATTTGAATGGAGACTGCTAAGCATGCAGTTTGTCTGGTATCTGGCATGCTTTTTCTAAATTTTTCTATGAGATTCGAACCCACGCTTCATACAATTCTCATACAATTTTCCATCATTTCAACACAAAACATGACTAAAATGTCAAGAAAATTCTAATTTAAGCCACTTATCCTCAATATCTGCAAACAACAAAGGACTATAAAAAATTAAAACTATTTAATTGCCACAAGTCGTGAAAAACATCACGAAATAATTTTTTAAATCAAAGATAATTAATGCCAATTTTATCATTAAGCGGTTCACTTTTAAATTGACTTTTGATATCGCGGCATTTTACAAAAGGAATTTTTACAATTATTTTGTAAATGCTATTATTTTATATAGGTTTATAATTCAGGCTTAAGCATGACCATTCACGATTTTTAATGAAATTTCTCATAAAATATTCTAAAGTATAATAAAATTTTAGATTTCAAAATTGTGTCACCTAATTTGTGTTTCTATGGGATTTAAACCTAAGTATCATGTAGAATCGCATTTAATAATTATTCAGAATAATTCAATTTCAATAATTCAAATTTAAAACTCGAAAATGCACCCCATACTCATCAAAAATCATCCCTTCGAACATCTCTACTTGTTAATAATATTTCCATGCCTTGCCTTACTCATCTCCTCTTCCACTTCATTTTCAGCAAAAAATATAATAAAAAAATAATCTTATGAAATGGAATTTTAATCAATTTTACTCTATCTTGACAGAAGATTTATTGCTGATAAACAATTTGAATAGTTCAAGTTTTATTATTGTGAATATTGTGAGTTATTGGAGCAAGGATTTGGTTATTTTTTTATTTTATTTATTTTTGGATTGTTGGGTTTGAGAGTGAATTTTAATGAAAATTTGTAATAGATTTGGGTTTTTAATGAATTTAAAAAATTCATTTTGAAATTTAAATTTTATAATAAAAATTTCAGATTTAAAAAAATGAATTTTTTCAGATTTATAAAAAATAAAACATTTAATTTTCAAAATTTATCAAATCTTCAAACTCAGCTGATTTTAATTAAAACAATTAAAACTTCCAAAGAACTACTTTCAAGTCATAAACCAAAACAACTATGATTCATCACTTTTCTGCTTACACAATTTTAATTTTTCAACTGCCAAGGTCTCGTTGTACTCACATGTATTACCTCAATAAATATTATGAAATACATTAAGCATTTTTTGACAATTATTTATTTGCATATTGCGACTTTGAAATTATTGCAATAATAAACAAAATAAGCACATTGTTCAATCATATTGAATATTTTGTTTATTTTTTGTTGAGCACATGTCTGTTCTAATTGAATTTTTGACGAAATCGAGACAATTTGTTTTTGTTATTATTGCAATGTATTGATGAGTTTGGCACATATTTTAATTGTGATTGAGAAAATATTTTAAGTGTGGCTAGAATTGCTTGAGGTAGGAAATGTTTTTGTTTTGGAAGTATTTTTTGAGGTTAATTGGTTGATTTTATTTGAGTTGACACAATTTTATTGGCAATGAATTTTTAGTTGGAAAAATTTGCAAAATTCGGCAGAATTTTAATTTGTATTTATTTATTTATTTATTATTTTTTTTTTTTTTGATGAATTTGATTTGGAACGTGATAGGATTCGAACTAAGGATCATTAACATTAACCAACAAGATCTAGATCAGATCTAGATTTTTGCGGATTAGGATTATCAAATTCATTCAAAATCCTACAAAACTAGCTTTTAATCTTAAAAAATTCATTAAAATTTAAACAAATTACCTCCAAAAATGCTCATTATCCATGCAACAATAATACCCCAAAAAAAGACACACAACTCATAAAAAAAATTCATTCTTTGAAATCAGCAAACATTAAATTTCTCGAGTACTCGTAGTTATTTAATGTAATCTGATGCAAACAATTTTTTTTTCTCTTCTTCTTTAACAATCTCTTCACTTCATTGCATGTACATATAAAATGCATTCTTGTAGTCTTCTCCATTCTATCTTCATCTCTAATTGCAACAATTTTTTTTATATAAAAAAATATTCTTTTTAAATATGATATAAAATCGGCATAGCGTTAATTTGACGTCTAATATCATCTACACATATCTTCATTCATCTATAAAGCGGCTTGCTATCTTTTGTAGTTTTGTATTTTTTTTTTCTTGTTCATTTCAGCTCGATTGAAATTGCTGAATGACAAAATTCTATTCATGTGTCGAATGGATGTAATGAAAGGATGGAATTCTGATCAAATTATGGTGTATAGTTGTTGATATCATTATCGCTTTACATGAACTGATGAAACGAATTCTTCGACTTTACTTAAGTTTTTTCATATTTTTATTTTTTATAGGAGATGGATATTTCATTCATTTAAAGGTTTTGCAATATTATCATGCAGTTTTGGATTTTTTTATGACAGAGTTGATGATTTTGAAGCTGATTGAAATTTTCTGTTTAAATTTGATTTTTTATCAAAAATTAAAGCAATAAAATTGGGTTGTGGTGCATTCGACCGACCGGAATTCCGGCCGAAATTCCGGCCGGAATTCCGGCTGAGTTCGGCCGTAATTCCGGCTCATTCCGGCCGAGTTCGGCCGTAATTTCGGCTCATTCCGGCTGTAATTTCGGCCCGTTCCGGCTGAGTCATCCGGAATTTCGGCCGAACTTTACTAAAATTCCGGCCGTAATTTCGGCGGAACTTGCCGTAATTACGGCTCGTTTTTCGAAGGATTTTCTACCGGATTTACGGCTAAGTTCATTTACGATTGTGGTGCATAGGACCGACTTCTGAGAATTCTGCAGATTTTTCTGTTAAAAAAATTTTTTAAAAAATTCTTCAGAAATTCTTCAGAAAACATTTCGATGTAAGAAAATTTTTTAATTTTTAATTTCTTCGACTTATAATAGTTTTCCCACACTTTTTGTAAAAGGAAAAATATTAGTAAACATGTGAAAATCTTTTTGAACTGATATTGCTTTTCCAACTTTTAGTAAAAGGGAAAATATCAGTAAATATACTAAATATTTTTCAAAATTTGTAAGTATTCTTCAATTTTTTGTAAAAGGAAAAATATCTAGAAATCTCTGAAAAAATATTCAACTAGATAATCGTTTTTGACTTGGCCGTTAATCCGGTGGAAAATTCGCCGAAAAACGAGCCGTAATTACGGCAAGTTCCGCCGAAATTACGGCCGGAATTTTAGTAAAGTTCGGCCGAAATTCCGGATGACTCAGCCGGAACGGGCCGAAATTACGGCCGGAATGAGTCGGAATTACGGCCGAACTCAGCCGGAATGAGCCGGAATTACGGCCGAACTCAGCCGGAATGAGCCGGAATTACGGCCGAACTCAGCCGGAATTCCGGCCGGAATTTCGGCCGGAATTCCGGTCGGTCGAATGCACCAGTACCTAAAATTGACCAGAAGAAGATTTTGTGATAGATTCAATTAATGACCATGAGTTCGAATCCCTAATCTTTAGAAACTTAAATTTACAGTTCAATATTCACAAATCCATTAATTCTACACACCAACCCATCTCAACAACTCTGCAAACTACGAAACCTCAGAAAACACTCAAAAAACACCGTCAATGTGAGAAAGTTCATACACCGTCTACAAATTATTGTTACATGATAGCTCTGCGCCTATATGAAAAGAAAAAAAATGAGAACTAGAAATTTCATTTTCCTTCAATTGCAAAAGCAAGCAAAACAAACAATTTATCGAGAATTTTGCTTGAAATGCTGACGTTGTCATTGTCTGATATTTGTGTAATAAGTCAAGTCTGAGGCAGTAGAAACTGATAAAATAAAAATATATGCGCATTAAGAAAATAATCTTTTGCATGCTAAATTGATACAAATCCCATAGATTCTAATTTGATTTGATTGAGTTTGATTTGATTTGATTAAAGCGAATTATATGTGCGATCATTTTAGATACGACGACGATGATGATGATGATAGTCAATGCTGTTGTTGATGTACTTCCAAATGTAGAGCAGAAACTTCAATCACATAAATTTTTCATTTCCTCATTAAAAGCAAATCATTTCATTTTATATTTTTCAATTTTTATCCATACACATAGAGTCACAAAGTTGGATGGGATATAAAGTAAAGATTTATAGTGATTGACTAACAAATACTCGGAGATGAGAAAAAAAAAGTATTTCATTTGCAATGATGACTGATGAGCACTTTAGATTAAATCGAGGAAACTTTTCTTCTTTTTCTTTTTTTGTTATTTTATTTTTTCTTATAAATGATTATTATTGCGATATTATCGTCATTTATTCTAAATAAATGATAACGGTGGAATTGTTTGTGATTCAGATTACTGATTTGAGACATTATGGAATGATATTTTTATTGTTATAGCATTTGTTCAAGAAATTTCTATTTGATGTGTCATACTTGGATGGAGATATGAAAATTGATTATTTTCTTTAAAATTTTTTAATTATTAATGAAAATTGATCAAATTGTGATTTTTGATTGTATCATTAATTAAAGCTAACGAAAAAAATCATTATACCCCTTAAAGCTGTGTACCTCAAAATATACAACGTCTTCAAAATAAAGATTAAATACGAGTCCCTCAAAAAAGTATGTTCCTTAAAATTTATAAGATCCTACAAGAATAAAAATTAAATTACAAAGCTGCATACCCTACAAAGCTGAATTGCCCTCAAAGCTGCATACCCATTCAAAGCTGTAGAACCCCAAAGATTCTTACCCATTTAAAAGCTATTGACTTTTTTAACATTTTTAATCTACTCAAAGCTATAAAATATTTTGAAACTACAAATTTTTGCTAGTTTAAATTATCGTTTAAATCAAAATGTTTGAAATTCTTTGAGCTGCGTACCCCCAAAAAAATGATTAAATTGAAGTATATATTTTTAAAAAAAATCTTTTAGTTTGAATTCTAATCCCAAAATGACTTAAAATATAGAAAAAAATAAACAATTTCAAAAAAATAATCAAACAATAAACCTCCAGAAAAAAAAGCACCAACTAATAAGCAATTCTTGCCAACTCATTAATTTTCACACAACAATTATTCTTCCTTGTAGGTAACTTAATAACTTACAAAAAAATATTAAATCATAATAATAACAAATTCGTTATCGTTTAAAAATTCTTATTCTTCCGGTAGTTCTTGGAAGAAGCAAAAATTGTAAAATTAAACCTTATAATAATATGTGTAATTGATATGCTTGCGAAGCGCACGTCTCAATAAGCAAAAGCCTTTATATTGTTTCTGAACAGCGCAGCACTTTTTTCGTGTAGCAAAAAAAAATATAATTCATTTCCTAGTAGTACTTTTGCGCTTCAAACGATGACTGACTACTTGCTGTCGTTGACCCAATTTGCACATTGTCATCGGTAATTATTTATAATCATTCTTGCTTTATACTATTTTTTTCGCTTATGTCAGATACGTTTCGTTGTGTATATTTTTTAAAATTCAATTTAACTTAATTCTCATTTTTTTCCTCTGACAAATAAATAAATAAAGAATTGTTTTTTAATTAAAGCCACACAAAAGAGACCTCGCTGACAACAGGTTGTCGATTTAATGCAATTATTTTTGAATTATTTGGCCTTGAAAAATTTTCCACAACGATACATATGTGAACATCACAAGTGTATATCGTTGAATGTTCAATGGGATTTTTTTATTTCAGAAAATAGCTAAATAGAACTGACAAAATAACGAGGGCAATTTTTTCCTATATTATTTTTCGCAACAGGACTTCTTTTGTTCATTTTATTTTGAATATGTGTGGAAGTGAACGGGTGCAATGTGCCAATATTGCATGTTATATGGGTGATTCTGAAGGTTATGTATGGGACTAAATTTTTGTGAATTTTTAAAAAATTATTTCGATTTAAACAGATTTTGAGGTTAGTAGCACCAATTTTAACTGCCAGAGGGATTTGACATGGTAGTGAATACGTACTTATTTAGATATGAGTTGTGCTAAAAAAAGTAAAGAATAAGGATCAATTTTGATTGGAAATTCAAGAGTGATTCATTTCCAAAGAGACTCGAACCCAGGAATTGCATAGAAAACAAACAAACTCAAGGGTTCTAAACCTTAATCATTCGACCAATCTAACTCCTCCAACCAACAATAACACCCCAACAATCTCACTCTTTAATGATCAAAATTTCATACCAACCTTCCAATTCAACCTACAAACTTGCCCAAAAAAAATTCACAAAAACATAAAAATAAGTGTAGAAAAATATACTTGCTACCTGCATGCATTCCGGAACATCAAAATGCATCGAGTTATTTACAAAGAGCAGTAGCCCTTAAAACACCAAACAAGACAACATGAATTGAACAAGAAGAAGTGGAAAAAAGAGAGAGTGAAAACAGGGATAAAGGCATCGGAAGCAGTAACAAAATAATTGCATAAAAACATTTGGGGTTGCAAAAAAAATAGAAATTCACTTTGTACAACATATCAACAATCCCTTTTTTTGCATAATGTTGTGCATTCGATGTGTTCTATGTTGAATGTATATTGACACTTACATAAGTACCATTATGGTATCATTTATAGATTACTTTCTATTCAATCCTAAGAATCATCAACAGATACCTTTTCTGATGCAAATAATAGTTGCTGCATATGCAATTTTCCCCTTTTTTAAAGTGTATAAATATTCCATTCAGTATGTGCAAAAATGCTGAAAGGGTTTATTGATCAATTTTGAGGGGTTCCACATTTGAAAATTGATATTCGATTATTTTGATGCATCGTTTTGCAATTGAATGAAAAATTGCACCTTAATTATGCAAATACTACACTCTAATACTCTTTTGTCAATTGATGATTGTTATTGATGCGAAAAAATTGATGAGGATGGGTTTAAGGGGATTTCATTGTTATTTCGAGTGCGATTTGAGTTTATGATGACAGAGGCTTTTGTTATCAGGCATTTCCTAGTTATGCAAATTTTCTTGCTTTATTTTTCAAAGGATTATTTTTTTGGGTAGAATTTAATTGGAAGAATTTCCTCTTGGGAATGTGACCTAGATAGTTATGAGGTTAGATTTAATGAGGATGAGGTGTTTTTGAAGATTGCAATGTAGAGTTTAAGGAACGAATAGGAAATTGTCATTTTATTAGGTCCTTGAAGATCAAATTCATTTAAATCTAGCATGTATTTTTGGAATTTGTCAACAAAAATTGCTTCTCTAGCTTTGGTGAAAAAAATTTTAAGGATTTATTTGAATTCAGGAACCTGTGTTCAATTCTTATCAAAATCCTAAAATTCTAGAAACATTAGGTTGGAATCTTCAAAGACCTTAAAATTCCTACTTTAAAGTCATAAGTTTGACTCCCAAAATTTATCATTCAGCATTCAAAAAAATTTTACAACTGTCAAATTCAACATCCTACAAAACTCACCTGGAATCTTCAAATTTCTCACAGACATCACTCAATTTTTTTCAAAATCAATTTGTTCTATTTCAGTGTCATCATCTCATCAAAAAAATATTTCAATATCCTTAATCATTTAAACAAATTTTCAATCCAAATGTCCTTAATGTCTTCGAGAATCTCTATGGGAAATCAGGACTCATCAATAAAACTGACGATCTACAAACAAAACAAAAATCATATTGATCAACAAGAAAGTCTATCAGGGAGGCCCTCAATACCCATCCGTAAGTATCAGCCTAACAATCAATTCCATAAAAAATAGAATTTAAATTTGCATAATTTTCCACATATTAATTTCTTGAATTCAATATACTTACACATTTTCATTGTTTGTCATGCCATACATCATCTTCATAATATCCCGAATTCTATTCAGCTGTATATATATTTTTTTATTAATCAAAAATAACCTTTTGTGATGCAGGACGTTCCTTTAATATCCGATTCTCAAAGGAACTTTTATACATGCAAAGGAATTGAATAAAAAAAATCTCACGGCAATAAATTAATTTTTTTTTTCTTCCTTCATTCAAGTTTCTCCTTTTGCATCGACTGAATATTTTTCAGTTTAAATCAGTGGCATTTGCATATCGAGTTGCTATTCAGAACGAATTTTTCTTCTTCTTTATCCCCTGAATGATGATGATTCCCTTTCACAACAATTGATTTTATTTGTTATCCCCTTTCTTAGACTCCTTGATATACATTATTAGATGAATGGAATTGAATGAATAGTAAAGGATGCATTATAGAAAGGATAATAAATAAGTTTGACTGGATTGAATCTTGTCAGGTGGGATATTTTTCTTATTTTTGGAAGCGCAGAAATTATTTTTTAAACTAAACTTACCGAAAACTGACTGAAATCAATTTAAACTGATCAAAATTAGTCAAAACTGTCTGAATGTATTCAAAACTGATCGAAACTTCTTTGAACTGATCGAAAATAGTCAAAACTGAACGAAAGTTCTTTAAACTGTCCGAAAATAGTCAAACTGACCGAAAATACTTAAAATTGATCGAAAATTGTCAAAATTGATCGAAAATTCTTCAAACAGATCAAAACTTTTTTAAATTTCCCGAAAATAGTCAAAACTGACCGAAATACCTAAAACTGATCGAAAATAGTCAAAATTGATTAAAAATACTTTAAACTATCCAAATTAATTCAAAATCACCAAAAAAGTTTCCTATACCCCCAAAACTAGCTCAAAAAATAAACTAAAATCCAAAGAACCAAACAAAATCATCGACAGATGATCAAAACCAACCAAACACCCGGACACTCAGACATCACAATCCCTTCACCCCTTCATTCCTTCAAAAAACTTCTTAACCCATTAAAAATATTTTTCATAAAGAAAACTACTCAAGGTGATTCGTGATATGCAAATTGATTATTTTGAACCCATAGAAGAAATATTCCTTTACTGACACACACGTAGCAGCTTCGACTTGTATTAGTTCCACACAACAAATGCAATCGTTATGCAAATGAACTTTTTTTTATTCCTTCTTAATTCTCATAGTCAAATGTTATTGAATTTCTTCTATTTCTTACTTCCGATGAGACTTTATTTCTCGTCCGCATCTGATTAAATTCTGTAGAAAGGAATAAAATATTTCAATATCATGCAAGGAGATTAAAGAGGGTTAAAATTACTTTTTTTTTCTTATTTTTATTGCACTTATGCTTATTATTTTTGCTTCTTATTTTCTTTTGATTAAATGAAAAATGTTGCAAATGAGAAACTTCTTAACACTTTTTTTGTGCCTTTTGTTTGTTCCATTATTTCTATTCTTGTTACACTGTTACTAATCTTAATCTTTGCATATTGAAACTTAATTATAAAATTTCTAAGGAATTTTTCTAAATGTTCAAAAGTGAAAATGGAAATTTCAAAGCCTTCTTAGAGTTTACAAATCGTGATTTTTGTTTGTGTAGTTAAATGGACGGACGGCTCGTTGAAAATAATTTTTAATATCCTACAAAGCGATAATTTAAATTTTTAAAAAGTTATTGCTTTTTGGCTAAATGGCGAATAATTAAAGAATGAAAATCAATTGCTTTGGGAATTTTCCATGTTTTGAAATTATTTATTTTGTCAGGAGATTTTTTAACTTTATTTAATCTTTTTTCACTTAAACAAAAAATCGAGAGTGTAGAAAAAAAAAATAAAAAAAAATGCCAAAAATATGAAGCTTAGAAAATGTAACAACCAATTTGAAAACCTCAGAAATGGGAAGATTCGAACCCATAACACCGAATAGATTTTTAATAAACTTTTAATTAATCTATCGGAATAATTAATTCACAAATTTAACTGCTGCAAATTTTCAACATGAATGCAAAGTATTTCTAAAAAATAATTTTTAATTTTGAAAGAAAATTTAAAATTTTTAATTTTGAAAGAAAATTTAAAATTTTTAATTTTGAAAGAAAATTTAAAATTTTTAATTTTGAAAGAAAATTTAAAATTTTTAATTTTTAAAACAGATTTAAAATTTAAATCTTTAATAAAATTTAAAAAAAAAAAAAACGTTAAAATCAATTTTGATTCAATGGTATGAAAAAATCAAAAATCCATGAATTCATGAATCCTTATTTCCAAGAACATCACATCAAAATAAAAACCTTGAAATCAAACACAGCTTGATGAAATCATCGAGAAAAAACAATCTTTTATCTCCGTCCAATCTTCTTCCTGATGAAATTCTTTCTCAATTTTTTATGAATAAATTAAATTTCAATAATTAAAATCAATTCATAAAAAACAGTTTAGAATCATGCATCATGTGAAAGGATGTGCACGTAGCATAAGAAAACAAGAAGCAACTGGGAAATATTTACCCATATTGAATAATATATGCTGTGTATGTACAATATGAATGAAAAGAAGGGAATGAAGAGGAGAGTGAGAGGGTTTAGAATAACAATAATAGTAATAATGATTTCGTCGCATCTTTATCATTACGGAAAGATGAAATAAAAAAAAACTTTTAATGCGTTCGATTCTAATTTTAATTTTTTTTTTCTTCATCTTCGTCGTTCTCTTTAAAAAATAATTCGATATTGGAAGTGCTGTGAATGTTTTTTATGTGCATTATTTCCGAGAAAGCGGATGTCACAACTGTATGCATTCCTCATCAAATGAGAAAAAAATACAAAATATATTTAAAACAGTTGAAATTTTTGAGAGCAAAAGCCTTTAATTTTTGGAGACAAACGTCATGCTTGTTTTCATTTACTCCGTTAGATGCAGCATATCATATGGAATTAATTAGGAATCGGAAGAGTTGTTGCTGATGATATGAAATCATTTAATTATATTTTATTTATTTTTCTTAGAGAGAATTTTAACTCTAATGAAGCGTGGAATATGGGAAATAAATATTTTGAATTTTATTTTAAAAGGAATAAAAAATGAGATTTTCTTCAGAAAAAAAATATTTATTTTTAAGTTTATTTTAAAAAAAATTAAAAACTTTTAATAATGCAAAAAAAAAAAAAAAAAATTATGGGATGAGGAGAAAATTAATATTTAAATTATTTTAGGATTTGAACCTAAAGTCATTTTGAAAAATTAGACTAACCATTTGATTTCAAAACTATGAGATAAGATATAACAAATTTTGAATATAAATAAAAATTAATAAAATTGATTTAAAAAGTTGTTTTTTGAAAAATAAAATTATTAGGGTAAAAAATATTGAAATTTGTACAAAACGAACAAATTTTTTTCAATGGTCTGTAACTTTCATTGGAAGCAATATTGATTTCCCAAATTTTTCCTAGGACTTTATTTGGTATCCATATTTTATTAATCAATCTTGAAAACAGCTATTTTTGCAGCATAAAGCACTAAAAAACGTCTTGAGATTTAAATATTGAAATTTGTACAAAAAATATTGAAATTTGTACAAAAAATATTGAAATTTGTATACCACATTATCTCGATTTTTGCACCCAAAACTTGTGAAAAATTAAATTTCTTGAAGAATTTTTATTTGAGTAGGTTCTGCATCATCTTGAGATGCTTATTAGTCCTTTAAATTAAATTTAATTAATTTGTTTACACAAAAACAATTGAAATTCTTCACCGCCTACTATTGAAATTTTGTACAAATTTCAATATTTGTTGTATACAAATTTCAATATTTGGAATGAAGTGGATTTTTTTCGTATAAGCAGTGATTTGTACGGGCAAAAGTTTAGTTAATCGGAAACTTCAATCTCCGAGCAAAGTCATAAGACCTTAATATGTGGACCAAAATGTCTTCTTAGCCAATTTTTACATGTTCGAAAATTGTACAAAAATTTTTTTGTGATTTTGTTCATACAAATTTCAATATTGTACAAATTTCAATATTTTTTACCCTAAATAAAAAAAAAATCATCAAAATCATGAGTCAAAAGCTCCAAACCTATAATATTAAAATTCAAAATTGACAATTTAAAAATCGAATTTATTTTAATTTCAATAAAATTTCTCACCACTCTACAAAACCTGCCTCTACAAATCCCAATCTCCATAAATAACATCCAACTAAAAGTCAATAATATTAAAACAAACAAGCTTTATTGCAAAATAAGTGCTCATTACAAATATCCAGCCATAAATGTCCACCCATATATCGAAAAACAATTTCTCACTTTACACAATTATTTCCATAAATTGCAATAAAATTGTCACGAGTGACTTACAACGCAGAAGAAAAAGAAGGAAAAAAGATCAAAACAAACAGCTACACAGCTATACTTATTTATCATCTCGATGAAAACGTCAAAGACAGAAAAGTCGTTTGCATTTATCTATCAGTAAAAGTCCTTAAATGTGCATTGACGTTGACTCAGATATTAAATTTACCGGAATTGAAAGATTTTTTTTCTTGTTTCTGACGTTGTGTTCTAGATTTTATGTGTCTGGTATTGGGATCGGTGAGATTTTGTGGGGATTTAGGTCATTTGGTCAGTTTTTTGAGGTATATTCTGATGAAGATGGGTATGGAGGGCCATATTGATTGGTTCTAGGATCTTATGAAAACTATGAAAACTTTATTTAGCAGTTTTTAGTCAAATGAGGACATCTAAGCTAAAAAGAGACAAATTAAGTTAAATCTGTTTCTATAAAAATGGTATAAGCAACTAAGAGCCTGACGAAGTCATTTTGAGTGCTAAGAAAAAAATTTTAAGTTAAAATCAGCTTCAATAAAGCTAGGAAGTGAAGTTGACTGCATTTGAGTTTATAAAATTTTGGTTATGTCAAAAAAAATATATCAAATGCATCCTGGTACCCAAAAATTCAAAATCCAGCACAAAGAACCCCAAACACCCTACCAACAACCCCCTCAAAATATCCATCACATAATTTCCAATCCGTATAAATGTTCATCTCATCATAAAAATAGACATAACATCTCCGTGTGCACACCGAAAGAAAAACGTAGATAAATGAGCGATGGGAATATATTAAAGCACAGAAGTAACATCATCTCTGATTCAATTTTTTTGCTTCTTTCTTTTCCATTTCAATACTTCAATTTCATGTACAAACAATAAATACTCGGCATGGAATTTCTTCCTTTTTTTGTTACTCTCTCTTTCTCTTCATTCAAATAAGCATTTGAAGTTTCGGTATCGGCACCGGATTACGACATGAACTAGAGAGAGGGTAATGTATTTACGTAAAATACATGACGAGTTTGCGCACAGTGCCAAAACTTTCTCCCACTATTCCCAATCTTTATGATTTTCTTTTTTTGCTCTGCTTTGTTTCCTATCAATTTTTCTCGTATCGTTTGACTAAAAAAACGGAAATTTACATTCGTACACACAAAAAAAAAAGAAAGAAGGAAAGAAATCATACAGCACACATTGAATTGAATGTCGTGTGTGAGAGAAGAAAAAAAAGTTGATTAAACTTGCAATATTAATCTCAAATCGAAAAAGAAGAGAAGATTTTTTTTTTGTTACTTTTTTATTTCGTCGTGTAGAGCTTGGAGCTGCTTTTTTCGCTGGAAATGAAAAAAAATGTATGGATTGGAATAGCGCATAGAGAGAAAAATGATAATTGATTGGTAAATGGCAATCAATTGAGGGTGGGACTAATTGATTGATTGACTTTTTGGGCTTCGATTGGAAATGAGCTTTTCTTTGTAGTTGCGCAAAAATGAGGATGAATGGGAGTTTTGGATGCTATTGAAGAAGGGAAATTTATTTTATTTAAAAAAAAATAAATAGCTATAATAATAATAATAATAATGCTTCTTTTTATTCATTGATTTAGTGTTCGAAGTACATTTGCTTAATTTTAACACCAACCTAAACGGTTTTAATTTAAATTCAATTTGAATATTATTTTGTTTGTTTATTTTAAACTGTAGTCTTGATATATATTTCAAAAAATTAAATAAAATAAAAATGCAAATAATCGTTGAAACCAGGGAATATCATACGGAACTTCTTTCCTTAGGGACTTGAACTGAATTTTCAATTGAAGAAAACTAATAATTTTTTAAATCATCATTTAGCAAATTACAGAAAAGTTTAGTTTTTAGTTATCACTACCATACGAACCAAAAAAAAAAAACAATACGAAATATCAAGTTCTGGTTGTTTATGTCCAAAATTATGCTAGGATTCGAACCTATTACTTTATGCTTACATTTTTTTAAAATTGAAATGATAGATTTTACTTCGAATTGATGTGAACTAAATGCTATATAGTTCCAAATCCAGGGAGAGAAGGGACGAGGGGGTTCAGACCCCCTTCGAAGAAAAATTTCTTTAGTTTGCTAAGGTTTTTTAGAAATTCATTTAAAAATTTGTAATATTCATCAAACAATATTTTTTTTATGACCTAGACCCCCTACAAAATTCAAACCACGTACCTCACCTTCATACCCGCAAAAAAAGAATAAATTCATCATTTTCTTTCTCTTCCTCAATTCAATTCAATTTCAATCATCAAAAAGCTCCGTCAAAAGAAAGAAGAAAATTTCCATCAACAAATAACTCCAAAGAAGATTCTCATTCAAGGAACAAGAAGAAAAACCGAGAAAGAAAATCACACAAAAAAAAAGAAATTTTCATTACAGCACCAAAAAAAAAGCTGAAATTCAATTTTTTTCTCCATCATCATAATCATCTTCATTCGTACGTAGTACATAAGTATCTGCGCATTATAATTGGAAATAAAAATTACACACAAAAAAATGAAGAAAAATTTGTTAAAAAAAAAGAAAGAAAATTATTGTGTGTGTATAAAGGTTAATCTCATCTTCCCTATCAGCCGCGAAAGAAAAATGCAATGGGACTAAAGGTCTTTGATTAATGCTGCCACATACAGTCACAGTCGCGAAAAAAAGGAAGACAGTAAAAAAATCGAAGTCATCGAATGAATAAGAATTTGTCATGCTGGAGCAGTTCAACTACAAATATCCATATCTCCACATAATCTACAGCAGCAGCAGCAGCAAATATATCACACAAGAATTTATATATCATTTTATTATATCGCATATAGGAAAAAAAATCGCTGTTTTATTCTCTTCGGTATTTTTTAATATCAATCATTTGATTGTATTATATTTTTTTTTTTTGGGCGGGCTTCCAATCCAATCGCCGTTTGTACTGCTAAGATGTGTGATAATAAATGTATTTGTGATTCCCGACTTAAAAAATATATACACTTTTTTTCTGTACTCAATTCTCATATTCTTTTCTTTTCTGTGTATCAATATTATTCTTTTTCTGCTCATTTTTTTTCCTTCCTCTCTCTCTCACACTTTTTTTTGTGTACTTCGATATTATAGCGAGACGTGTGTCTCTATTTTTATGATTGTGACAAATTTCATTCATTGCTGTATGTTGCTACTTGAATGCGATTGTGTTTGTACTTCAGATGCACTTTTTAGACGAGTTTTTATTTTCTCTCTTAAATTCTTTTTTACTCACAACTACATTGACAATTTTGTGTAAAAACTTGTGTGCTGTGTATCTACATCACATGCTGCTCTCATCATACTCAAATAAAAAAAAAAATTGAGAGCGGCTTTTCAAAAACTCGTCTAAAATCGTAAATCGCATTGACTTACATCAACAATTGCCTTTTTTTTCCTTTACCTTACAACACACACACAACTACACACATACAAATGCAAATTTTTACAAATGTATATACACAGTGTGTACAAATTTTACACCATCGACCGTATGGGTAGAAAACATAAACACAAAATCGAACACATCCCAGCAAAAGCGCCTGTTTGTTCGACAAGAAAGAAAAGACACAAAAAAAAAAGAAATAAAGAAGAAAAACCGAACCGAAAAAAATTATATCGTTCAAACACTATCGCAGTCGATTGAATATTTTCTTTCCATTTAGTCACTTAAATCTTTTAAAGCAGTGAACATCGACGTCGTATTTTTTTCCTCAATACAGCAAAAAAAAAAAAAAGTTTCGACAACAAGAAGGAAAAAAATAAAAAAATTTTTGTACACACAAATTAATATTGATCTAATATAATTATTAATTTTTTTTAATTCTTGTGTTACTTTTGTCGTCTGGCTATTGAACGATAAAGACAAGGTTTTTTTGTGCAAAATAAAAATTATATAAATTAATAATCGCGAATTTTATTACACATGGATTTTAGTTTTATTTAATTTTTTTTTGTGGAGAAATTTTTAAAAAAAGACAATTTTTTTTGTTTGTGAATAAAATTTTTTTGTTGATTTTAAAATTTATGAAAAAAACATAATTTTTGGAAGGAACTGATAAGAACATTTAAATCAAGTGAAAATTGTTAAGAACTGGAAGAAAAAAATTAAGTCAAGTGAATTGTTAAATGAAAAAGACAAATCAAGTGAAAATCAACAAAATTCAATCAATTTCAATTGACAAATCAGAAGTTACAAAATAAAAAATTTTAAATTGAAAATTTTTAAAAAAGTCAAAATAAATAAATTTTTAAATTTTAAGATTCAATTTAAAAATTTAAAAAACATTAAAAAATTGTAAAAAAATTCAAAACTTTACAAAAAAAAATCTGAAATCAAAGCAACCTTTTAGAATTTTTAAAAATCATCAATTTTGAAAAATTAAAAAATTTCAATCAAAGCAAGTGAAAAACTGAAAATCAAAACATCAAAAATATTCAAATCAAAGTGAACATTTGAAAAGTTTTTTGAAAAATTGAAATTTTAAAAATTGTGAAGTGTCAGCAGAAAAAAAGTTGGAATTTTATTGAAAACAATTGAATTTTTATATTGCAAAATATTTTAAAATTGTCAAATAATTTAAAAATTGTCAAAAACATTTAACAACAAGAAAAAAGTTAAAATTCAAAAAAATAAATAAATTTCAAAAGAAAAATCAAATTTCAAAGAAATTAAAGAAAAATTCAGATCACCCAAAAAAAAAAAGCCGTCATCCAGGTTCCAATAAAAAAAAAATCAGTGATTAATATCCACTCGACATCCAACAACCGTGAACCGTCATTCGATCTGTTTTTCATCACAAATAAAGAAAAACCTGAGTTTTTGAAAGAAAAAAAAATATTTGATAAATTTTTATTGTGAAACTTAAGAAGAAAAAAAAAGAAAGGTGATAAAAACTAAAAATAGCAAAAAAAAAACAAATTTTCTCAGAAGAAATTTTCAAGTTTGTGAAAAAGTGAAGAAAAAAAATTGACTGTGAGACTCCTTAAAGATTACAAAAAAAAGAATTGAAATTTATTCAAAACACATGTTTTTAATGAAATTATGATTATGGATATTTTTCTGTTGTGATCGACAAAAAGAAAAGTGAAAAGAACTGAAAAAAAAACATGAAAAAATTTCGATGAACCAAAAAATTGTGAATTAATCTTAAAGGAGTGAGTGACAAAGTGAATATTTAATTAATAAGTATGAAATTTTAGTGACAGAGAAAAAAGGAAAAGAAAAAATCAAATCATATGAACAATTTAAGTGGAATGCAGCCCACTTTGCCACCGGCGAGTACTGATGATATGGATAGCCTACCAATACAATCGATGGATTGGTTATTCAAGAAAGAACGCATTTATTTATTAGCACAATTTTGGCAACAGGTGAGTCGAGTGATTAATTTTAATTAATTTAAATATTCCGCGAAAAAAAAAGATTTTTTTGCTCTCAGAAGAAATCAGCGACTAATTTATTGCCAAACTAATGTGAATGAACAGAAAAAAAAAGTTTTTTTTTTCAAAAATAGCAGACATGATTAAATTTGTAAAGGTGTCTAATTTGGAACTTTTTAACGTGATAAAGAAAATAATTTACTACAGTGAGCTCGAATCGTGTCGTTTAAATTGCTTTTCTATAGTCTTCATGTATGACTGTGTAATGTTCATTAGCTTTCTGGAACTTCTTTTCTTTTGTCGGTAAACTTATATCGTCAATAAAATATATAAAAAAATATTTTAAATGGAAATTGGAAATGTTTTATGTACGTGAAATTTCGTGGTGGAGATAAATGTGAAATTTAATTTGTTTTTGATATTTTAGTGAAATTTTGAGGTTTTTGAGAATTTTTGTTTACAAAAAAATGCTTTCAAATTCTTCCAAGTGAAAATTCAATTTTTTCATACAATTTTAAGATTTTAAATATGCAGAAAAAAATAACAATTTAAAAAAATAATTTTTTAAATAAAAATTAAAATTGGAAAAATTGATATGATCATTAAAAATTTGAAATTCAAATTTGAATAATATTTTTGAAAAAATTAATGAAATTTGTTAATTTAAAAAATATATATATTTCATGTCCATTTAAATTTAATTTTTGTAACAATTTTTTGGGTTAATCCTATATCACGAAACCAATAATAATTTAAATTGAATTGGTAATTAATAGCTATTGAAATCGATACAGTTTAAATCGTTTTTTTCAACTTGGAAAAATATTAACTAAAAAAATCGTAAATTTTACCAAATCCTTTTTAAAGAAATTCCAATCTTGAAAAATAATTTTAAAATTTATCTTTATTGATTTTTTTTGAATTATAAAATATTATTTAAAAGTTTGTTTTTAAAACTTAAAAATTTTATTTTTGACAATTTGTTTTTAAAATTAAAATATTCTAAATTAAAATCATTCAAAATTGAATTGATTTTTTTTTTCTAAAAAAAGTTAAAATTAAAAAATTCAAGGATTTTAAAAACTCAAAATTCTTCTGCACCATTTGATTTTTTCAATTCCAATATCAATTTTTCATTCTTAAGTTATAAAAAATCCACTTTAAAAAAATACAAAAAAAAAACAACATAAAATGACAAAACCTGAATATTAATCTTCTCAGAACACAGAAATCATTTCAAGTTATTGACATTGTATTACAACTAAACGATGTTCTCCTGTTGTGATGTAATTGACCTATAGTGGAATTGATGCAGTCTTGTAAAATGAATTTATTTACTTGTTTAAAATTGAACCTTTTTGTCAGCAAAAAGTTTGTTTTTTTTTAAAAAATATTTTTATGTAGTTTTGTATAGGTTGTGACTGTTTGGATGGATTTTTAAGTTTAAGAGTTGGTTTCTTATTGGAATTGATGAATTAGATTAAGAATCTAATAAGAATTCCTGGATATTGAATTTGAAACTAATAATTTTTAATTTTTATAATTTTATAATTTTTTGAAGATTCAAATATTTAAAATTGCAATTTTTAAAAAAATTTCAAATCTTTTCATAATCTAAAACTTTTTAAAAATCAAATTACTCAAAATCAAAGTTTCAATAAATTAAGATACAAAAAATTCAAAAGTCAACAAATTTAAAATTATAATCCCATCAAAGCCCCCCAAAAAGAAACTTAATCGATTTTCTATAGGTCAATTCAAGTTTCCGTATAAGTCTCATTAGCATCCACGCGTTATTCATCACACAAAACAGCAATAAGCAAACAAAAAATGAATATTTAAATACTCACAAAAAAAAGAGCTGAGCTCAATTAATTATTGACTGCCTATTAAACCATCAACTATAATTTCGCTATTAGCCATGATGATCATTATACTATATGAGTATATAGCCACTTAATCAATCTCTAAACAAATATGTAAATACCTCAAAAATAAGCATTTTTTTAAGATGAACATTACCGGTGAATTTAAATTAAAGCTAATTAATTATTTTAAAGTCCAATTATCTTCGATTACATGTTAATTGAAAAAAGTAATGAAATTAAGATACGATGATGAGGAACAACAGTTGAAGAAATGACTGTTAAAAAATTATGATGTATGAAAGTGTTAATTTGAGAAAACGAATTCATTTTCGATACTTAAAAAAAGTTTCAAGTTTTATTTTTTTTTCATTAATGGATGATGAGCTGTTGAAGCTTTTTTTTGGGGTGGTCAGAGGTGGATTTAGGGGGGTGAATATTTGAATACTTTTTGATTGATTTAATTTTGAAAAATTAAAAAATCTAGTCCAGAACTAAAGATCCTCCATACATCCAACCACACTACCATTCCCCATTATTTCTCAATTTTCACTTCCCACCTTGAAAAATCCCAACAGCAATAATTAAAAATTTATTAATAAATATAATTAAAATTTCAAATATAACATCCACAAGCATCTTAATGCATAAATAGCTTGACTGTGAAATTATAAAGGCAAAAAAATAAAAGAAGTAAAGTGGTTATGAATATTCAACCTGATGATTCACATATATGCAAGAACTTCTTCCAACATAAATTGTAAACAATAAAAAGTAGTAAAAAAAATAGCAAAAAAGTGCTTCATTCACACAAATCAACCTCATGTCCGCAAAGTTCTGTTTATGATTTAATGAATAATATTGCCAAGTATTTTTTTTATTTTTGCTAGCATTTGCATATTCATAATTGTAAGTAATGTAAATAAGGAAAAAAAAACTCAGCACTGCGATTGCAAAAAAAAACCAGTTTATTGATCAAAAAGAGAATAGAAAATAAATAAATATATAATATTCATCGGTACATAGCAATTATTGTCAATTTCAATGCAATTGTAGGAAGTTTAATTGCTGGACGTCTTGAATCTATTTATCTATCAGATATCCAACTGTCGGAGAGATACAAGGCTAATTTCATGTATCTGAAGAGGTTATTGAAATAAAAAAAATTATTAGATGAAGTTTTTTTTTATTTTGAGTTCATATATGTGAATTACCTGAAAGCGATTAAAAATGAATTATGGAAGTAGCATGAAAATGTTCCAGAAAAAAATTATTATGTAATGATAATGATTGAGAAGTAGAGAAAAAGATTTGATGTGGATAAGATGGTCCTTGGGTGGAATAAATGTTGGAGGTTGAATTAGGTTAGCTTTGAGATGGATTTAGAACTTTTTGTGTGGTCTTAATCGAAAATGAATTTTTGCAAAGTTTTGCTTTCATTTTTAAAATTGAATTTATTTAATTTTAAAAATGTTTAATTTAAAATTTGCTCAAATTGCTCAGTTTTTGAACAAATTTTTCAATTTTTTAACTTTTTGCTCAGTTTTTCGAATTTGTTGCTCAGTTTTTCGAACTAGTTGCTCAGTTTTTTAACAAAATGCCCAGTTTTCCGAATTTTTTGCTCAGTTTTTTGAATTAGTTGCTCAATTTTTTTTAAATAAGTTGCTTACTTTTCAATTAAATTTCTCAAATTTTTTGTTACTTAAAAATTGCTTAATTATTCTACAAAAACCTCCAAATACTCCACTACACAGCCTTCCAAAACCCCCCTCAAAACTCAAAAAATAAAAATTCTTTCCAATCACCACCCACAAACTATGCAGGAATAATTAGCTAGCCTCAACCATCAACAGCAACAAAGCAAAGCATAAGCAAAAAAAATAAATATTTTCTAGTTTTGTGCATGTAAAACAAATAGCTCAGTATGGTGTTGAATCAAATTATGTGTGTAGCATATGATAAGTGATTTGTTGCTACATGTTTAAATAATTTTACTCATTCGGTTATTGAAACTAATTTAGTAAAAAAAATATTTTTTTAGAAATCGAAATGTGACCACGAAAAACGCAATATGGCAATAAATGAATGAACGAAAAATATAAAAAAAAATCTCAATTGTGAAAAGTGAAAATTTTTCCGCATTGCCACTGATTGATTTAAGCTAGCTTGTGCCTTTATGTTTTTGTGATTTATTAAACGTGAAAATGCATAATTTTCTCTACCATACAAACAGCTCGCGGGGGTTGAATGCCATGGAAATTGAATAAAAATCAGGTCTAATGTTTGGTGAGTCCAAAACATACATACACACACACGTCGACAATGAAATTTCCCACACGAGGAAAATTCAATTTTCCCTTTATTTTGGCATAAAATTGAAAAAAATAAAAAAAAGTCGAGCACTTGCTGCCTTGAAAAAAAAATAAAATAAAGAATCAAAGTAATTTTGTGCCGCTCGTTCCTCAACTGTCGATAATACGATTTTGATTGTTTTCGACTCTACCCTTCTCCAGAAAAATATCTTTAAGAATATATAAATCCAGAGCACATACATCGTCCGCGTCAAAATTGATAGGTTGCTTTGATTTTTCTGGATATTTATTAGACAAAAAAAATAAAAATAATAACAACATAAAAGACGCAGAAGTGGAAGGAAACAAAGCGGAGAAAGAAAACAAAAGGAGGAAAAAAAATTGGTATTAAATTCAATGCTTCGTGGATTTTTGAGACTAACGAGATTTTGATTATTTATTAATGACAACAGAATATTCTGATACTTTTTTTTCTGTTTCCCATAATTCAATAATTTTTTCATTTTCATTTATTTCTCAAAAAAAAAAAAAAAAAAATAAATAAAAACAGAAAATTAAATAGAAATTGTTTTCTGAAGAATGAAGGGAATTGGACATGATGTTCTGAAGAATTGTTATTTGACTTTAAACTGTTAAAGTTTTTGGTGCGTGAAATTTATGGATGAAAATAAATTTTTTTGATGAATTTTTTGAAGACTTATTTTGTGAGTTGGGAGGGGGGTGTATTCAAGCAAATCGGATAAATTTGATAAAATCTGTCTTAATCTCAATTTATAGCCTTAAACGTCATTATATTGACTTATAAACAAACTAAAACTACCAAAAAATCCCAAAAACTTAAATCTATCACTCCCAACCACCCAAGGGTCAGCAAATTCAGCAAATTCTTTCCTCCTCATCTAAATTAGCCAAAGAATTAAAAATTAACATAAAAAGATTTTTTTCATAATTTTTTTTTTTTCACTCTCATAGCTGATGACGGGAGTATAGAATAAGAAGGAGCATCTCACTGATCTCGCCTTCTAATTTATTTTGATGTAAATGTTATTTATGCATGTGAAAACCTAAGATATATATTTTATATCCATCTCACTCACTCACAAGCTCTCAAAGTATTTAAGACAGAAAATATGGAAATGTTTTGACGGCAAATTTTTATTTTTTTTTTTAAGACTGAAGTAAGAAGTCTGCGCGTAAAGTATAAAAAAATGAGCCATGAACAGAAATTGATGATGAATATTAAAATTAATTGATGAAATTATCGGATAGTGGGATGAAAAATTGCTATGATGAGATGTGCACCCAACTCACCTTTTCAATTATGGATGAAGTCATGTGAGGAAAGGTTTTGCATGCATTGTCCTTGTGAGAATTTTATGTTAAATTTTCTGAAGTTAATTTTTTTGAAAATTCAATTTTGAGTCACATAACCTCAAAATTTCTCAAACTAGCTAAGATTCTGACAAAATTCACCTAACAAATCAGTCCAATCTCAACATTTCATATCCACAAACTACAAAATGATTAATAATTATGTTGTAACATATTAAATGCTTTACTATGATTTTATATTTCATTTCTCTGCTGTTGCCATGAAGCATATAGAAAAGGAATAGAAAAAAAATATGAAATGACTTTATGAAAAATGCTTTCTTGCTTCATTTGCAATAATATTTTAATTTTTCTGCTCTTTATGCACATTTATATCTCTTGTAATATGTTCATTATGAATTGTTTTGTGAATGAGAAAATTTTGAAAAATATTCACATATTAATAAATATTATGAAGTTCTACCTTTTATTTCAAGGTAATTTGAGGATATTAATTTGAATGTAGTTTAGATGGGAATGAGAATTGGATTAAGTGGTGGATATTTAATTGAATTTTCGTTGAGAAAATAATATTTTGTGAGGAAAATCAAATAAAATATTAAAATCTAGTACGTTTTAAAATAAATCTGGTACATTGTTGTAAAAGTCTTATCTAATGTTTGATAATCTATTTTATTTTAATAAAATCTAGTTCAATTTCAAATAAATTATCTAAAATCTAGTATAATTAATAAAAATCTAGTACTTTATTGACTATCAAAAATTCAAAATCTAGTACATTTTTAAATTTTCAAAAAACCGTTAAAATTCTATCTGATTCATTTTTCCCCACATCCATCAAAATCCCTCTTATACTTCTCAAAGAAAACTACAAATATCCTCCATAAAATCAGCATCCATGAGCTACAACAAAGAGGATCATAATTAACTGTAATTAAATGAAAAAAGGCAAAGCCCTGAAAAAAAAGCCAAAAAAAGAAACTTTTTTTGTGTATTGTTCCTCATTCTATCTCCATTAAGAGCATCAGCAGCATCATCGGTAGTATCTGAATAAAAGAAAAAAAAGTATTCAGACATGGCTGTTTGTGAATGGTAAAAGCAAACATTTTTTCCTGCTGTTTCAGCCAACAACACTTCCACTTTTGCTGTTTTCTTAAAAATATGTATAACATCGCCCAAGAAGAGCATCATACTAATAAAAAAATCAATAATTTTAAATTTCACATCCAGCCATCTTTTTCCATCCACGATTCTGTGGTTAAAGTTGAAGTCATTTTTACTTTTTTTAAGCGCGCACAGTATCGCCATTAAAATGCGACGGCAAAATAGTTTCTTTTTTTTCTGCGAGAGAGCACTATACACTCAGACATAGACGAAGTAGTAAAGTAATACGAACCGTATAAAAGTGTTGCAGGCAGTTGACCTCTACAATTAAAATTAAAGTTTTTTTTTCCACCGCACAAAAAAAAAAAATATTTTTTTGCAAACATTTTTTGGTATATAAAAAAAGTTTGTAGATGTGCGTGTGTGTTATGTACGGACTAGCTGTTTTGGTACATAGAATGCGTTAAAATATACTCTTGTGACTAAATATGAATGAATTTGTGTAATATTCATCCAGCTAGGTCAGTTATCAACCCGAAATGTATAAAAAATAGAAGAAATGAGAAGAATAAGAAGTTTGTAAAATTTTAAATTGAGATGAGTATGAGGCATGAAGTCTCGAGTGAGGTGTTGTTTGTGATTTTTATGGCTTGCTGAGAAACTTGGTGTTTGACGTCCAAAGTCATTTGAATGGAATGAACCTAATTATTGAGGGATTGTAGGGTTGGGGGACCCCTTGAGGTGATTTTGTCAGGGTTTATGACTAATTTTAGCTATTTTAAAGTTTTAGCTTAGTTCATTTATAAAGCAGCTAGTCAAAAATTCAAAAAACATCCAAAAATCCTCAAAAGAAGCTCATTCACCTCAAAAAAGTCACAATTATCCCAATTAAAAGAGGCACACATCCAGCACCAGATTTCAAACTGTGCCATTAGAATGAAGGGAAGTGATTTCTCTAGTTGATGATGAAATGTTCCACAAAATTAAAGAAAATATCTCGACAGCGTGCGAAATGTTTTAAAAATAACACGAAATTCTTTAGAATAATCCCCCTTATTTTCAGCATGCTACCCTCTCTCGCTCGCGTTCCGATGGAAGTAGAGAAAAAAATTATATTATTTTTGTGTAAAATAGCGGTTGCCGTACATCCCAAACACCACATATACCTAGGCGCGTTCAAATGTAAACATGATGAACATTTAAAAACAATTAAAGTTAGTCTCTGCTCTAAAGTCGATGATAGATTGTGGCTGGGGCAATATTTTGACGAAAGATTAATTAGTGTGAGGAATAGCTTAATTGTTGTTGGAAATTCCGGTGGAAAATTCTTTTCCTGGGTGTTGAATTTCTCAGGCAGTTCATCAACTCATTTTTTGTTTTATGTTGGACATTAAATTTTTTGAGGATGAGACCTCAAATTAACCCCTCTAAAAAATTATCATCTTCCCTGATTTTATTCAATTCTTGTGGATGTATGTATGCAGCGTATGGAAATGAATATTTCTAATCTGACAAATTCAATCGTTAAAAAATAAAATAATATCGGGGGTAGTTAATTGAAAGCATCACTCGATAGATATGAAGTTACTTATCTGACTACTTACAATACATCCTCACATGTATCGCATCTTCCATGATGGAAAATTTGTGTAAAATAAGGGAAAATTTACGTCCATGACTTTTGGTCCTCATCCCTCTCTTAATGACGATATAAAAAAAATTATTGAGATGGAAAATCAAAAGGAATTGAGCTAGAGTGAGATGGACTGATTGACTGACTGTTTGTCAGATAATTATTTGCATACAGTCTTCTTTTACTTTTCTATTCAAATACGAGTAGTTATCAATGCGATTTAAAATGAACAGAACGACGACAGATGATAGTGGTATTAATTATTAATGGTTTAGTTTGCAAGCTTCCATTTTTTATATATTTTATATCCTATGCTTCATTTTCTACTCTCTTCTTTTTGTTTTTCAATTTTTATATTTTATTTTATTTTATAGATTCCAGTTGACTAACAAAAATTATTTATATTGAATGGTTGTTTTATGTTGTTTTTTGATGAGGATGTGAACCCAGTTAGAATTTTAATTTAAATTTTTTGCATCACTAATGCGATGGTTTGCTTCAATTGAAGCTAAATATTGCATCTTTGATGCAAAATTTTGAATTAAAATTTCTTTTAATAAAATTTTGCATCTTTTCTTCAATTTTTCCGCATCAATAAAATTTGCTTCATTTAATGCAAACTTTTGCATCATTTGAAGCGAAATTTCATATAATTAAAACATCTCAACTCATCTAATTTATTTCAACATTTATTTCACAATAAATAATCTCAAATAATAAAATTTTCTTTATTTCAAATTATTCAAAAAGAAACTCACAATTAAACTAGTTCTCATATCACATAAAATGTCACAATTAATTATTTCGCAATTATTTGTGAATTAGAAAAGGAAAAAAAAGAGTAAAAAGATTGAGACACAATAGCCAACAATAAAACTTGAAATTAAATCAGATCTCATAGAAAATTATTAGGTAGCCATTTAAAGGTCATGTTGCTGGTCATTTTGAGGGGAGAAGTAAAATCTACGAGCAATTTGATGAATTTTAAATTTTTGTGAAAATTAAATCCCACAATAATTCTAACTGGGTTAATGCCATCAGAATTAAACATGACTGAAAAAAAAACTTTAAAATTATTATCTCGGGGAAAAATGTTTCTCGAATGTACACACAGCGACTATATCCATATTTTTAATAATATTTGTTCTGATATGTATTCGATGTGTAAGCCATCTTTAAATAAGTTTGATTTGGTATTAATAAAACCGGTTTTTTTGCTCTCTTCTCTCATGTGTTCACTTTATTTATTTTTTTTTACCGTGAGCCAGAAATGATTTTAATGATGTTCAATGCATAAGAATAAAAGGGTTTCAAGTTTATTACTGCCTGAATGGTATTGCTTTCAATCTCTCGTTTTTTGGGGTGGACATAAAGGAAGCGTAGAAGAAGGAAACAAAAAAATCTATTTTTTGCTCTTTTTTACAATGCGAGTGTGTTAAAAAAACATTGAAAAAAATTTTTTTTATGTAATTTGATTTGCATAAAATTAAATCTGGTAAGACTTTCTACTTTTTTTTGACATGATTTTTGATCATCAAAAAAAATCCTTCCTGTGAGGACAATCATGTAGGGCATATCGAGTAAAAAGGGTGGTTTTTTTCATATGGGTTTACATTTAGACGACAGCAAAAAATATTAGATTCAATAAATTATTATTAACGAAATTTGAAACGCACAAAAAATTATGAAATTCGGGTTTTTTTTGTGGAAAATGAAAAATTAAATTTGAATTTTTGACAATCGACAGCAGTGCTGTAAGAATTACAAATACATAGAGAGATGGTATTGTTTTGAATTTTGAGTTTAATGCTCTGTGACAAATAATGTGTGAGAAATAGTTGATTAGTTGAGGTTTAGATTTGAAAATTTCTAATGATTTAACGAATTTTTAAATTTTGATTTTTTTTTGAAAATAAAAACAAAATGGCGGATTGTTCTCGTCTTAAAAAGTTTTTTGTGTTTAATTGCAAAATTAAGTCTTTATTGAATTTGAAAATTTTGCTAGATTAATTATAAAAATGGCAAGGATTGAATAATGTTCAATTATCTTATTGAAACATGAAAAATTTAAAGAAATTTTGAAAATTTAAATTAGTGCAATTCAAAATTTATCTATTTGCATATATTTTCCCATAAATCCGTCCCAATACCCCGTTATAAATCATAAATAATCACAATTAAAACAAGAAATTCATGTGCTATACTTTTATAATGGTGCGATCAAATGACTTATAATTTCCAGAAAAAAATTCAGCTGCTCACTCATACAACCAAAGAAAAAGATTAAAGCAAGAAAAAGCTAATGACATTGCGTGCACTTAATGTTCAGCATATAATAGCTGCGATCGGCAGTTTTGCAATATAAAAAAATTATTAGAAACAATATCTAAGCGCCATTCATAGATTTGCACATAATTCCTCGATTTCTTTTGCATCATGTCTAGTCATGAGTCATAAGCATTTATCTTCATATGTTTTTATATTTTTTGTATATATACAAATTGTACATAAAGATTAATTACGTAGAATGAATGAAAAAAATTGTTGTTTATACCAAACATGATGATGATGATGATGATGATGATCGACATTGGTGGCACATACGAAGTCAAAGAATAATGCGCGTGAGTAAGAGTGAGAGGACATGAACGCCGGAACATATGTTGCGGTCAATTTAGAAATTTCAAAAAGCATCGCACACATCGTTTTTTTGCATATGTGTGTAGAAAAACTTTTAATTTAAATACAAAAAATTTTCTTCCTCTTTTGCTGATTTTTCCGCATATATAATCCACGTGATGTAGTCAATTTACAAAATCACTTGGGCAGTGAGTAGAACAAAGGTATATAATACATATGGAACATTTTTTTATATAAGCAGAAAGAAAAAGTAAGAACTAGAAATTATATGCAATTATCAGGCACATGGGTTAATTTGTAAGTTTCACTTTTGCTTTTTTCATTTATTTTTTTTTTTTTTTCGTCTTACACACTTTTGCCTTCCCTTCAATTTCATTTCCATTCGACTATGTTCATTGCTCTCTTACACCTTGTTGCTTGGGATGATTTGAAGTCTAGAATAAATTTCTTCATGATGCGTAACGACTTTGGGAGTGAGATTTGTGGAAGAAGTGGGAAAATTATTGATGCGGAAGTTTTGATGAAAAATTCTAGAAGGTTTTAGATTGTCGCATCCATTGAATTAGTGTTTTTACATCTTCGTTAGAAATTAATCAAAATTTCAAGTTTGCATATATCGAAGCAAATTTTTTTGCATCATTGATGCAAAACATTGCATCTTTGATGCAGAAGTTTTGCATCTTTGAAGCAGAATTTTTGCATCTTTGAAGCAGAATTTTTGCATCTTTGAAGCGAAAAAAATCAAATCATTTATTTATTCTACCTGATGCAATTCAATTGACATCACATGCACGATCGCGTCACATTCCATCTGACAACATTTCACGACTATTCTAAAAATAGAATCATATGTGTAAAAATTCCCATTCGAGTTCAAGAACTCATACAGAAAATAAAATATTTTAATGCACTTAATACGATGAGTTATTGCAAGAAAATAATTAATAAATATCGAAAAGTGAAAGTCAAATGAACGGAGCGACAGGAACGACGTGTAGAAGAAAAATCAAGATGAAAAATGAATTTCCCGAGCTATTTTACTGAAATTGAGCGCTTCGAAGTGCTTCACTGGTCGATGTCGTTTTTTTTTTGTTATTTCTTTACACACAAAATAAGATATAAGATGTTAATTATAGCAACAAAACAAACACAGATGAGATGTGATGTGAAATTTTCCGACTAGCTGACTCACTTCAATTAAGAGCTCAGGCATTCAATTAATAAATGGCAAGATGAAATGCCGAATATTGAACAGTCACAAAAAACAACACAAAAAAAAATCTTTTGAAATCTTTTTTTTTTTAAAATAACTTAAGAAGAACATACATTTTCATGTCTATTGATGTGTACCTCTCTCCCTCCCATGAGAATTAAGTTGAAATATATTGAAATATTGGAAACGCATGCTAATCACTTAAGACAGTTAATTATCCCACCAAGAAACTGTGACGGGGGCTAAAAAACATCTTTTCAGTTTGGAAAATTTCACAATTCACATTCGACACAAATTCTTATATCTTTTTATTTTTCTTTTCTTTTCATCGAATTCGTCATCGCTCAAGCGTGTCAAGAGCTCTCGCGCTTCTACTCTTTTTTCAAAGCATTAATATTAAAATCTAATCAATTTAGTTAACGGTTTAACTTTCATCATGCAAATTTTATTCTGTTTCATCTCTTTAAGCATGTGGACAACAACAGTACAATGTTATGTCGTTTGAAATGAGAACATTTGATGATTCTTTGTACGAAAAACAACATATTGAGAACTGTGAGGGAAGAAGAAGGAGATATGAATGAAGACAATCAATTCTTTTTGTTGTAGATGACTATAATTTTGAGTATTTTATTTTTTGTGAGGAAAGAGAGATACAGACGATCAATGATGGTTGGAATATTCTTTGTTTGGTTAATAAAAGGGTTAGAAACTTATCTAAGCAATTGTTGCTCAATTTTTAAGCAACTGTTGCTCAATTTGCTCAATTTTCAAGAAACTGTTGCTCAATTTTCTTGATTTAAAGCAAGTTACTCGTTTTACTTACTTTTAAGCAACTGATGCTCAGTTTTCATTATTTTGAGCTACTGTTGCTCAGTTTGCTCACTTAATCTAAAACTAGCTTCCAAGCTTAAAAATCTTAAAAATATTCATTACTTCCCAATCAATTCCATTCCCCCATTCTTCAGCAAACTAATTTTCTAAGAAAATAATATGAACATTCGAAAATTTGATTTTAATTCGATCCATTCCGTCTTGGAACTTGAAAAAAATATAAATATATAAAGAAAACAATGGAAATCATTTAAGAATATATATTCTGTCTTGCCACTGAATTGATTAATTGCCGAAAATTCTCCATAGTCACGCTAGTAGCACCGACAATCTTAATCCAAAAATCAGAAATATTTGAGCATTAATTGATCACACAGTGAAAGAAATTGTTTGAATATTTATATTTTTTTGTTGTACTTGACTAACTCGTAAAAATACACATGAGTGGGCCTTCACGTGTTTATACAAAATTTAAATATTTTAAGAATGAAATTTTTGTCGATGAGATGGCATTTCCACTTACACTGACAGACACTTTATAACTAATAAACTTAAATTTAATTAGAATTTGATTATTTTTAAATTTTTTTGTCTCTCACGGATTTTTATTACCGATGATGTTGATGATGATTTTATTATAGATGAGAAGTAAGGAACGGATTTTAATTGACTTGACATACAAAAAAAAAGAATTATTTGCACGTCTTGTGTGTGATGAGAAAAGTATTGAGTAGGAATTTGAGACAAAGGAAATCACGTAAAATTTGAACCGAGCAGTATATTAAAAAATTTGTTTTTCGCATCTATGATGCAAAGTTTTGCGTCTTTGAAGCAAAATTTTTTGCCTCAATTAAGTAAAAGTTTGCATCTTTGTGTTAAAAATTTTTTTGTTTGCAACAATGATACAGAATTTTGCGTCAGAGATGCAAACTTTTGCATCATTGAAGCAAAGATATTTTTTATTTTTTAAATTTTTTTGAAGCCGTATCAAATTAATTGACTGTACACCATCAAAAATATTCATCAATGCTGCCTCCAACTCACCATACCAAAAAGATCACAATAAGGAACATACACATGTAAACCATCTTCATGTCAATTTTATGTCATGAAATTTTAGGTTTTAGAAATTTATACCATTGATTTGCCTACGCGTCCGGAACAGGCTTATTTAACTCATCCATAATTTCTTTTGAGGGTGTAATTTGATATTTTGCGCAAGAAAAAAGAAAAGATTAAATTTTTTTATTATGAAAGGATTAACATTCAAAGATTTTTCAGACATGAATATTTTTTTTTAGAAATTAATCTTGAATCACGAATCGAGCAAGCATTCATAGATAAATCATAAATTCCATCCACAAAAAGACAAAAATTTCGTTCCCAGAATCATCATCAATATCCAGTTCAATATCTAAATGAACATAAACATTCTCATGCAGATGTACACAATCCATACATCACCAATAAATTATCCATTTACCGACTCATATGCATGAGAAAAAAAAATTATCCTACTTGACTTTCTCTTCCTTTCTCCGTTAACTCCTTTCTGTATCTTATCCTACTCAATGCTCTGGTTCAGCAGTTCAAGAGTATGTTTACATGAAAAAATAAAAAAAAAAATAATTTTTGAAAATGTGCAACATGTGGTAAAGCCGTTCATTTGATTTTTTAATGAGTGTTGCATGTATGTTGAATTTTTAACACCAAATTGTTCTCGTTTTTTTGGGGATTTTTTGAAAAATGAACCACTTTTTTGGGATAGATTGACAGATTGAAATGTTTTATTTTTATTTATTTAAAGAAAGAGAAAAGGATTCGACCTACTTTTTTGTTTTGGTTTTCTTATTCTTGTTATTTTCAAATGGAATCAATGCATCAAGTGTTCTGAATAGGATTAATACTGACACAAATTTTGGGGGCTATTGATTGAAATGCTGAGTTAAATTATAGCACACTGGTTTGTATAGATGGAATACTGTCTGAGAGGGGGATGGAATAGCTTAAGATGTATCTAAGCTTATAACTTTAAGCGCATTTTTAAAATTGATGCGAAAATTTTTGAATCTTTGAGGCAAAATTTCGCATCTTTGATGCAAAAGTTTGCGTCTTTGACGCAAATTTTTCGCATCATTGAAGCAAATTTCGTTTCAATCAAGTCAATCTAACTTAAAATCCAAACAAATTTAAAACTTCTTTCTCCCAAGATCAATCAAATGTTCATTATTCATGTGGAGATTGTCAAATCTTCAAGGATATTTGTCATTATCAGTGGGATGAGATCTATCTATTAAATTGAGATTTCCAGCAGCGAAAAAACATCATCGCTGTTATTGTGAGATATGATGTAATAGAAAATAGACAGCAATATCTGTCAATATTGAACCACTGTATTTTTGAGGTTTTTATCTTCTTTTTATGTCTCATCTGCTACCCTAAAATTTTCTATTATCCTACGTTGTTATTGAATAAAGAATCTGATAGAATAGAATGATGAGTAAATAATAAATTATATTCAATTTATTTATTAATAATATTATTTTGTATTCATGATTAATAAAACTTTTTTTCTACTTTTTTCTCCTCTTTTGTTGCTCAACATCACAAGCATTCAATTCATTTACGATCACATTTATATTATATTTTTCAATTGATGAATATTCAACTTATTTCATACACCAATCGACCGGATATGGTAGATTCTTTTTGTGTTCATTCTGTTGAACATTTACGATATAATTTATGATTTCAGAATATTTGTATCGCACACACATCATATTGAATTGATGATGATTGTATATATGCCGGCAATTTTCCAATAATGATACAATTGCTTGATTTTTTTCACTCACTCTACGCCGCATCATTAATCGAATTCAATCACATAATATCAAGTGGATTGAGAGACACTGAGGACTAGCTTTTTAAAATCTTTATTACTTATTCAAGGCATCTTTATCTCATGTGGGGGACTCGTCTCATATGCTCTTTATTGGTTTTATTTATGATTTAATAAAATGTGATAATGTTGTCATCATTTTATTAGACTGTTCCTTATGATGAATACTTTGAAAATAATTTAACGGTTTTTTGGCATTTAAAATTTTTGGACGCCATTTTGAAATTATTTTGTCACTTTGAAATGTCTTTTTGGAATATAAGCTTCATTTTGGGTTAAAACAGATCAAACTTCTTGTTTCTTACATTAAAAAGATAGCAAAAGTAGAACTGCAAGCAAATACCCATAAAATTATCTCAAAATCCCATAAATTTTATATCATCTTCATCATAATCCCCCCAAAACTTCCCCAAGGGTCATTAATATCTCGCTATTTGATGTGACACATGTTGAAGTCAACACAGTCCCCTTGTTATGACGATATCGCTCATCATTTTTTTATGACAATTTATGTTTATTTATTCCTCACGATAATGCGTGCTTCAAACTAGAAGGAGACATTTGGCAATAATCATATTAATAATAATTGATGACATTTTTATAGATTTTTCTTACACAAAATATTAAATAAAATAAAATAAAATATCAGCTTTCTTTCATAAAGCAACGAAATTGTGAAAGATTTTTGCTGGTGATGCTGCTCTCGCCAATGGCTGAAGAGTCATAAAAACAAGAATTAACAATGTGCTTTATGGTGATGATGAAAGACGACTATGAGAATATAATGATGACGATATATCCATAAATTGATTAATAATACATTATCGTTTATGAGTTTAGTTTTTATGATTATTGTTTTTACTGAAGACGTTCAATGGAGATGAAAGAATGAGAGTATGATGAATTTACAGTCGGAGATATCAAGTCAATGGCTTGTTTTATTTCTTTCCATTTATTTGTTTATTTCTTGTTACATCAATAAATCATTAATTGTTATGAGAAGATATTGCTGTAAAAGATTAAATTGTTTTCTGGTTGATTTAGTTAAATTGTTGCTGAAGAGCTATAATTTTCCTGTTTAGATATCAATTAAACTTTATAACGACTTTTAAGAATTTAAATTTCCACCATTTTGAAAATTTGCCACGTGGCTCACCTCAAATAGTTTCTTGGCGATAAAAATAAAACTAAAGCAGTAAATGATACAATTTTGGCATATTCATATAGAAAAAGATGGCACGAGTTGATCTGCATTTAAATATCCTCACAAAACCATCAAAAACTTGCTCTATCATGTCGCATAACCTCACAAAAATTCCCAACAATAAAACAACCTTGATTTCTCTTTTGAAAATTCCCTTCAATACCATTCATTTCATCTGTTTACTTCTGAACTTCTAATTACCATTATCATGTTAATCCACATACATCATAGACAGCACACATTCCAATTTTGATGATGATGATGAAAGATGTTTGATGTTCAATGTACAAACATGAAAACAAAAAAAAATTCACACAAGCCGGTCCATTGTTTTCTCAAAATACTCTTTCACTATCGTATTTTGTAAAATTGACAAAACAGCAATAGCTGGAGACACACATAACATAGGAAAAATAGAAAACTTTATCTAGTCAAACATGAAATTAATTTTCTAATTGAGTAACACAATAGAATTAGAGACATAAAGAGAGTTTTCTCTTCTATTACCAGTCAGCTACTACTGTCGATGTTGTTGTTGTCAGTACAGTTAGGGATGGATTAAGATGAAAAGGAAATAAAACTTTTTTAAAAATTGGAAATTGATGAGAATCATGTATACGGGTATTGAGCTAATAATAGGCATCATCTCAATTGAAATCGATTTTAATGTGAAATCTTTGTGGGATGTTCTACAAGCATTGTTGTTGATGATGATGATGATTTGATAGAATCAATAGTTCAGTTCAGTATTCGTTAATTTAGTTTAAAAATTGTTAAATGAAGAGTGAGGAATAAAAAATCAATAAGCGAGAAAAGTTTCAATTAGTGGACCCTTGTGGAGATATTTTGGAATTATGTACTAGATTTTTGAAATTGTACCAGATTTTTTGAAAAAGTACTAGATTTTTAAAAGTAATGTCCTAGATTTTTTTTAAAGAGTACTAGATTTTTAAGTTAAACAGATTCGCACAAAATATTCGAAGGGGAATCTGTCAAAAATTCAATTAATAAAAATTTAAAGAAAATTTACTGTTAATCAATGAATGATTTATGCAAACAATATACTACGGTCAAGTTCTCACATTTACGGTCATTTCTTAAGGCCCCATCACACATCTCATACCCAATATTTATTGATCTAGAATTAATTGTCATATTCAATTGAATGTTATTGATACTTGTGTGGCTGTGGGTGAACATATCTGAATGCTCTCTTATAGATTTCAATCAAATGTGTGGGAGGACATTTCTCTCATATATACATTAATAATGCTCTGGCACATAAAGCAGGCTGATTATTGTCATAGTAAATTCATTGACCTTTTCATCTACGATAAATATATTGCATGTCAATAGATGTTTTTGTGTAACTTTCCATCCATGAATTTACTCATTCTGTTTGTGGAGTTTTTTTTTTTTTATTTCGGCAGCTTGTTTATTATGTAGCATGAAAAAGTGCTTAATGATTTTAAATTAATCACTTCCTGATGCCTGTTTTTTTTTCTGTTGTTGAATACTTTTTGTCTCATACTCTCTTTTGAGAAAGAAATAACATTAAAATCGCTTCTGTCAGAAAAAATTGTCATCAAAATGAATGAACATGAAGAAGAAATTGCGATAAATATCACATTTTGTATTGTTTCCATATTTCTTTCCTCTTTCTTATGGATGGTATTGTTCCCACATGTAACTCTAATAGCTATTTATCTTGAGAGTTTGGTAATTAGCTTTACATATTGCGAAATGGGGATTTTTTGAGCATTGAAAAAAATGGACTAGATTTTGCAATTAATCTAGTACAATTTTTATGCTAGAGAGATTAAGGAATAGATTTTTTGACAATTAAACTAGAATTTTACCAAGTTCTTTTAATAAAACTAGATTCCTGACAAAGTACTAGATTCTTGTAAAAGTAATAGATTTCTCAAATGAAGTACTAGATTTTTAATAAAAATCTTTAAAATTCACAATTCTTAAAAAAAAGATTCCAACTAACATTCAGCCTCCAAACATTCCCAAAACTCTCAAACTTGCTCCTTCTCAGTAAAAAATATCATTTCTTGAAGATTGATTTGGGATGATTGAAAGATGATGAAGAGACCGAGGAGAAGAATAATTTCAAGAAAACAAAACTAAATAAATTAAAGAAAAAAATATATGAAATCCAAATCAATATTAATGAGAAATTTGTGTGTATGTGAGTTTATTTTTCAACAGAAAAGACGTTCATGAAGAAAAAAAAAAATATCGAATTTGACTGAAATTAACATGTGTACAGCAAGCATCGCGTGATTAGAATTAATATATTTTTTGATTGAACCCGAAAAAAAAAGTTTCTTTCTTTTTCTTTCCTTATGTGTGCCTCACTCTTTTGTGTTATTTCTGTCGATCATTTCAATGTCGTTATTTTTGTTTCTGGAACTATTATTATTAACATGCAGGATATACATGCATCAATTTCATGGTCCATCGTCATTTTCGAACGTTAATTTGAAGAGAGTTAAATTTTTCCTCAATTTTTTAAAACTTCTGGTTGGCTCGAAGCCATTCGGTTGACAGTCAAGCATTAATATTGTAATACAAAGATGCAATTAATAAATATTCGCAATTAAGAGAAATCGTTTGCCATCAAAAACGATGTGCCATAAAAATCAATCTAATATTTTCTCATTCATTTAGTCGAGTCAACTCACTTTCGATATTTTAATATAAATTCTCATACTGAGCCGGTTCTTCATTCATACATTAGGTATTTATAGCAGTAAAAAAAATAAATAAATATTCACGAAAAGTGAGAGAAGAAAATTTTCATTAATTAATGTTTATTAATTCGTTATAATTAACATAGAAAATAGGCAAGTGAGTCCGAAATATGATCGTAAATAAGCGATATTTATTCCCGGAATTAAGCAGCAGTCATTGCTTCTTGTGGAAAATTTATATTCTTAAAATCCGTCGAGAAATCAATAAAATGTGTCAAATTAGAAAAATTTAAAGCTTCGCAAGCAATTTAAAAATTTATGATCCTTTCAAGCTTGTGTGAGCGTTTTTCTTTTATATGACTGACTCAATTTTACAGATATAGATTTCCATTTTATTCGTATGAGCGTTGAAAAAATGTTTTTTGAGGCAATTTTTAGTTAATAGACAGTTTTATTGGTAGATATATTGAAGCTATAAATCAATGATGCAGTTGCGGGTGGGAAAAATATTCATAACGTCAATGAGTTAGCGCATTTTTGCAAAACACAATTTAAATTTTTCTTTATTTTTGCTCTAAATATTGATATTTATGTTCAAGTTCAATTATTATTCAAGTCTTGCTATCATTATCTATCAATTAATTAGTAATAAGAAAATCAAAGAGTTAAATTTAAAAAATAATTCAAGAAATAATTTTAAACACGAGACCACGTGGCCAATCATTTTTTTGTAATTTTTAAACTTGAAAAAACCGTTAAAATACTTCAAAACAATCCATATTTTCAATTTTTACGTCTTATACAGCAATTCCTTTATGAATCATAAAAAAATTCATTTCTTTAATAATTTTTCCAAAAGAATAAAAATTTTTATTTAAGAAACTAAAACTATATAAAATAGATTTAATGCATTCATATGAATATGTATATGCTCACAAAAACAGAAATAATTGTGACATGATGATCGATATAGAATGAATAAGCAGCGATATGCACACGTGATGGCTCAGCATGGGATCTCGAAATGTGTACGCATAAACACAAAAAATCACACAAAACAACAACAAAATTGGATTATTTGAAATTCCATTCATGATTATTGCCTGTGTTTCTGTTTCTCGTTTGGGGGGAGAAACAATTGATTTTTTATTGATCAAATGTTTGAATATTTTTCTAAAACTGTTTGTAGAATCGAGGATCAATTAAAATATTTTCATGTCATAAATTACATTTAATGCATTCACTGCACGCTCATCTAAAAAATCTATTCAGTCCATTACAGAGGAAGTCATTAGAATCGAGACTATTCACATAATCCTTCCTCTCACACTTAAAGTATCTCAAAAACTTCTCTATCTTTAAAATTAATTTTGAAAATTAGGTCGCAAAATAATAATAATAATAATAATAACGAGAAAATTCTCTTGTGGAATATCTAAGCGCTTTAAAGTTCGTCTCGTTTATTAGAAAACAGTACAAAATTTTTAAAGAGATTGTATGAATGTGGGAAGTAAAGAATAATATTGATATTATTATTATTATTGTTCTTATTATCATCATCATCTTCTTTACTATTAAAAGAAGAAAATAAGATCGCACAAATACGCAGAGAAATGATTCTGAATGAGAGACACAATGTGCTATAATTTTCTCGGTTCAAAGGAAATTGTATGACAATAATATAATATTTCCGATTTTTATGACACACTGAGGCAGTTTTTATTGTCTTTTTTGAGATTCATGCACTTTATAATTGATGAGAAGGGTTTAATGTTCTGGAATTGCAGTTTGAGGGAATAGTGAAGGGCATTGAAATGTGAATTAAAGATTGTTTATTGAAATTTTAAATAATTTGATGAAAAACTTGCAATTTAAAACTTTAAATGATTGTCAATAGACTTTTGATACTTTTTACTTCAAAATAAGGTTACAATCAATTAATTTTGGATCTTGGATTAAATTTAAAAACAAAATTACTTTTAAATGCGAGGAAAAATTTCCACGTGTTTTAAAATGGCGGATTTTGTGTCTTTGATCAAAAATATGTCATTGATAAAATTTTTGAATTCAAAAAAGCCGTTGGTTTTAAAATAATTTAAATTTTAACCAAACCAGCAACTCTTAACTTCTTAAGAGCCAAAATTTATCAAACTACCTCTTGGCACACCAAACAATCCACACTTCATCAAAAACTATCAATTAAATAAACAGCAATAAAAAAATTTCTAAGTCTTCAAAAACACACAAGTTTCTTGAGAATATTTGCATACTTTTACTACAAACATAACCTTGACCCCAAAAAACAGACAGAAGGGAAATTCCTTTCTCTTTATTATTATTTTTTTTTTCTCCTACTGCTATGAAAAAGAAAGACTAACACACAAAAATATAATTTTTTTGAATAATAAGAAGAAGAACCTAGAATATTATCACACTTGAGACATATCCACTTCATAATTTTTTTTCTCTGTCTGTAAAAATTTTTTTTGAAGCCAACAAAAAAAGCCACAAGACGGAGAGTTGAAAAAAATTTCCTATTTTTTTTGTATGATCCATAGAGAATAAAAAAAGGCAAACAAGCAGATGTTGCAATTACAGAAGCAAATAATGAAAAAGTTGTGTTAAATTATTTTTTAAAGTTAAAAACTTTGAAATGCGAAAATGAGTAGCTGGTTGTTATGACAGCAACATGAAAAAAAGTGTTTAAAGAGACGCATCGTACCGAACTACCCCATGTCTATTCTTCTTCTTTCAGTCCATTCATCTACAATGCTAATAAAGTTCTCTTAATTTTTGCTATTTTTCTTTCTACGAGAAATTATTTTTTTTTCTTCATTCATTTGAGGGAGAAGAGACATGACTCTTTGGTATGTGCTTTAATATTGTAGCTGTTTGTTGATTTAATGAGTAATTTTGCGAGAATTTCAGAATGGAAAATTTTCTTTGAGGCAAAATACGGACTAATGTAAAAATTTTACGTACGTAAAAGCGCTTACGTATAAATTTTACGTACGTAAAAAAATGTAAATAAATCCTCAAGAAATCTTGAAATTTCTCAAATTTTACAGTTTCAACAGTTCAATTTCTATCAAAATCATCAGCAACAATCAGTACCAAACTTCCTGACAAAATTCCTACAAGAACAAGAGCATAAATACTGAATTTATATTAAAAAATTCTTTCCCTTTACTCTACATACAAGTCTTAGTTTTTTACGACTTTTTGATGGTCAAGGAAGCAGCAGTTCTAGTTTATACAAGTAGTTCTTCTTTGCGGCTATTTGATTTATATCCTTTCGTACTACAAACTGACTTTTGTGTCTTTATTATGACATCATTTTGGCTTCATAAAATTTCAATTGAATTTTAAATTTGATTGATACTTTTGTGGGTGGGGATGGGATGAGTTATTGGGACATGACTTGATGCAGAGGAAGAGGAAAATTTTGAAATGTTATTTTCTGGTTGAACTGATAAATTATCGACGCTCATAAAATGTTAATTGAGTTAAAGAAAGTGATAATTTAATTATTAAATTTTCTGTCGCTTCTTGTCTCTCTGTATGTTTTATAAAGTTTCGCATAGATTGAAAAGTTTGATGATGAGTTTGAATGATAAAGGTTGGATAAAGGAAGTTAGTGTAGTATGATTTTAGATGAGGATTTGAAATTTTAGTTTCAGATGTAAATTTTATTCAAATTTACACAACAATTTACAAATTTACACATCAACTTACAAATTTACATATCAACTTACAAATTTACACATCAACTTACAAATTTACACATCAACTTACTAATTTACACATCAACTGATATGCAAATAATATTTTACACATCAATTGATATGTAAAATAAAATTTTCATATTTAAACTTTAAAATTTCACAAAATAAATTCAAATTCCACCATAAACTCATCAAAAACAAAGCTTTCATCACATTTCTTCAATCAAAATTGTCAAAAAAATTTGTCTTCACCTCGCAAAATTAAATGAAATTTTCTCACAAAACTTCCTTTCGTCAAATCAATAAAGCATAAAATTTAATTTTTATTTCTTAAAACAAACTTTTCTTCAAACTTTTTTTTTCAAATTTCCTGTTCCAATTCATTTCACATTTTAGCTTCTTCCTAGAAAAATTTTCATTTTGACATTTTTTTTTCTAATTGAATAAATAAACCATTCATCTATCCATCCATCTAGTCATTCATGAGCTTTTCCTATTTCAAAATAAAAAATAAAAAGAAAAGAAAATTTCCTTAAAATGACATGACTTGGGGGTGAGTTCGGTAGTGACGTCTGAGATTATTTTTGGGGGTCTGGAATTATCAAGTTCAGTTGAATGTTAGATAATCTTATATTCAAGAAGGACAAGGTTTTTTAAGGTGATAAAATTTAGTGACATCACTTACAAATTATCCCATTTCAAGAAAATAAATTTTATTTTATTTTTTCGGAAACATTTGTGATGCGATGAGAAATTAATTAAAATTTTTGTTCCTTTTTCAATTTGAAAATTTTCAAGAAAAAAAAGAAGGAAAAAAATTTCTTAAGAAAGCTTATGGCTGATATACTTTTTATATTCATTAGAATTTAATACCATAAAAATCCATATCTCTATATATACAATTCCGATGATAACATCTTACAGCTACGTTATAAAAAAATCCATATTATTGCAAATACAATGAAGGAATTTGTACATACAATATATATACATGAAATATCGTATAGAAATTTAATATTGAAGCAATCTGGCAAAAAAAAAAATAAAATAAAAATAAAATAAAAATTGTATAGCAAAAAAAAGGAAAAAAATCAATGAGGGTGGAGCATGTCGTCTTATCAGAAACGACGTATCAGTGTACAGACATATAAATTTCCAAAGTGGATTTTTTTTCTTCTTCTTCTCTTCCTTCTCGATACATTTTTTTTCACAGTACATGTCGTTTCGGTTCCTTCGCTTTTTTTCCTTTTTATTTTTATTATTCAACGTCCCCACCTCACACCCCCAAAGCTCATTCTTTACGGTATTGGAAATAGAAAAAGAAGCCAGAAGAAAATGGAGAAATTATACACAAAATAATATTGGGGAAAGGCAATAAAAAGGGAAAATCAATATGTGAATGGTGGAGCTGATAAGAAAGAAGAAAAAATAATAATATTGGATATTCCATGTGTATTTGTGTGTCTGCGTCTGTGTATGGAATAAAATAAAATATAGCGAGAACAGAAATTCATTCGTCTCTGCCAATCTTCGAAGGATTTATGGCATTCGAAAAAAAATATAAGAAATACTTCTTATGTATTCAATTCATGGAACATGAAATTGGAATGAAAGTTTGCTGGCTGCTGCTGCTTGCTTGCTGCTGTTGATGAACAAAAAATAAACGGAAAGAGAAATGTTGATGAAGAAGAATTCGAGAAACTTAATTGAAAAATTTTCTATGTGATGTTCATTTTTTGGGAAGGTTTGAGGATTTTTTGGGATGAGGTGAGGAAGCTTAAGTGATGAGATGAATGGATTTATGGATGAAAGAAAGCTTGCAGAAGTTAAAACTTGAATTATATTTTGACCGTTGCTATACCTAACCATTATTCACATTTCTGCCCAAACAGACCCCCACCCACCCTTCTCATATCTTCAACTCCACTTAATCATAAAGCATACAACAAAAAAGCTTCATTTTTCTCTTCTTCCATTTTTTATCATCACATCCAATTCAATACGATGAAAAAAAAGTCGAAGCTGAAAAAAAATTCTGTTCGATAATATTGCGCATACACAGAGAACTTTTTTTCAGGAGCACATACATAAACATTGCATGGATGGGTGATAAATATAAAAAAATAATATATTTCAACCCCCTCCTCGAAATGTGTGTGGAGAATATATGCCCCCCTCGATATGAGTATATGTGGAGTTGAATATAAAAGAAGAGAAAAGAATGAAAAAAAGTGATATGTGTGCTTGGAATAGCTGATGGGTTATCGGAATAGAAATTGGATGTGGGGATGTAAATAAGAAATGGTTTATGGCTGTGGATTCAAAGTAAAAATGCCAAAAGTGATGCAAAAAAGACGCAGAAACTAAATTTAAATTTTACAACAAAAGATGCAAAAATTTTGACATTGAAAGTGATGCTAAATTAAAGATGCAAAAATGACACGAAACTAAAGATGCGGAAAATGACGCGAAACTAAAGATGCTGAAAAATGACGCGAAACTAAAGAAGAAAAAAATGACGCGAAACCAAAGAAGCAAAAAATGACGCGAAACTAAAGAAGCAAAAAATGACGCAGAATTAAAAATGCAAAGAAACTAAAATAAAAATGTTCCAAGAAATTTACATAAAAATAAATTAAACCAAACCAACTTTAAAGCCTTAAATATCAAAAAACATTGCCATCAACGTGACTCATTCATACCAAAAATATTTACCCAAAATTTTCTAAACAATTCTAAAAATATTTCTATTCAAAATTAATAAAAATTCTAAGCCGAGCGAGCAAGAAAAAATGTCTCAACCTCATCAGCAAAGAACTCTTGAAAGTTCATTCATTTCAAAGACTTCTGCATAAAATTCCAATCTACACTAAATATAGTAAAGAGTTACTTACTTTCCGAGAAAAAAAAATAAGAAGTTCAAAGTTCATTTTTCGCCACAGAAGATGATGAAAGAAGTAAAGGTTTTTGAAAATAAGAAGAAATAGTGAGGTGTGAATTTTCATTTTCATTGTAGAGCAAATTTTCTCATCTACAGCAGTAAAAAAAAGCTCAATGGTTCTTCAACGCTTTTCAATTTAATACGAAAAAAAAAGAAAATAAAAACTTTCAAGTTGGTGGAAATTTTTTTTCATTCCATAAACTTTTTTTCCTATTACAACAAAAAAATAATAAAAAGCAGCACATAAAGAAGAGAAATTTGCCATAGAATCGAAAGGAATAAATTGCATATATACTCACTTACACATATTGAGTGGATATATACAGTCACACGAAAAAAGCTCTTCATGTGCCATACATTGAAGGAAATTCTTTTTTTATTGAGATTTTCTCACACAAGAAAAAAGGAAAAGAAAGAAAAATTGAGTCTTCGGTAAATCGCGTCGTTATTCGATCATCTCTCCCAATTGCCGTATCACTCAACGGCGCATAGCAGGAAAAAAGTTTTTGGGGATATTGATGATGGAAGTGGGATTTGAGAGTATTTTTGGAATTGTTTGAATTATTTGCATCTTTTTTTATTTTTTGCGTCATTAAGTTTGCATCTTTTTTTTTTATTTTTTGCCTCATTAAGATTGCATCTTTTTCAAATTTTGCATCTTTTTGAATTGAAAATTTTCCTTTTGCGTCTTTTATCATAAATCTTCATTTTAAGCTCTGCATCTTTCATTCTGCTTCTATATTTTAACATCCTTTTATTTGCATCTTTTACTGCATCAATTCTTGCATCATTTACAAAAATTAATCAAATTTGTTTTAAAAAAATAAATCTATGCGATTCATCTACACAATTCCCACCCCATTATCCCTTCATACAGACCCAAGAACACAATCAACAAACACAATATTCAATAACAATAAACCCGAAAATAAAAATAAATCCCAAAAAAAGCAGATAAAAAAATCGGCAACGCCTCAATATATAGCCCGACAATACATATCTTTTTTTTTGCACTACAGTGTTACGTCAAAATCACCTAAACTAGTTCCACATATCGCCTCTTATGTGCAATACACGAAAATGCCCTTTTTTCCTTGTCTATATCATCGACTATGCAACTCAATAAATCAGCTACAAGTGTATTCGGAATTATACGAAAATGCACAACTCTTTTACTATGTGCTGCACTTGTATGTGTCTTCTGCTTGCTATATTTCTCAATCATCATCGGGTCTTGCTGTATACTTTTTTTTTGTGGATGAATATTGTCGATAGTACAAAAAAAAGTAGCTTGAATAAGAAAATGATTACAAATTGAAAGTTTTAAGGTACATGAGAGAATCACTGAGAGAGAATTTTTTTTATTTTCGAGAGACAAAGAAAGAGAGGAAACAGGAACAAGAAGAAGAAGGAAATCAGCTATTTTTATTTCTTTTCTATATCGAAAGATTTTTTTTTTGCCCATTTTTTTCCCGTTCCGTTCGTGTGTTGGAGAAGTTTTCGATCAATACTCTCACAATTTCCTTTTTTTTGCTGCTATGCTGCTACTGCCCTTTTCCTTTTCCTTTTTTTGCTTGCTGCTGCTTGTACAATATTTCTTCTCTCTCACCATTTATAGCATTGCATTTACCAATATATTGTATCGCATGCGTTGGCTTAACTGATTTCAACAAAATGCTCTCGGATTGGGAAAAAATTTATTGGAAATTTTCGATTGGTTGACGCCTTTTTTCCCTCTTTTTTTTCTTTCCTTTCTTCCTCTGCTTCTTCTTCGATATATTCGCCTTCTCGTTGAATGTGTATTGAGTGAATTTCTTTATTCACTTTTTTTATTTACCCTCACACTCTCTCTCACTTACTCAATTTTTATTTTATTCTTTTCTTTTCGTCCCGATCATGAGCTATTGAGCTCAAATGTTGTTTGGACCAGTCATTTAGCGTTCGATTTCTACCGATTTTTTTTTTATATTCTACAATACACGATAGCGCAGCAGCAATAAAATTTTTTTTATTTCACTTTTTTTTCTTCTTTTTCTTCTTATTTTTTTGTGTATTCTGTTTCGCTCGGTCGAGTCAATCGTGTATAAATGCTCAATATATACTGTAAGACATAATAAAATATAAAGAATGAAATAATACATAGAGAAGCGATTATGTGCAGCTCTCAATTGCCATTTTTATGATCATGCTCAGGCAGGTCGATTGAAAGGCAGTCGAATCATGAAGATTTGTTCTTCTTTTTGTTCTTATTGCTTTCATTTCTTTTTTTATGGAATTTTGTGGAGAATATTTTTTGGGGGTCTTAGGATTGAAAAATTTGAACAAAAAATTCTCAACTACAAAAAAAGTCATTAATTCACCTCTAAACTGTTAAAACTCCTAACCCATCTACAGTTTATCAAGTTCAACCTAACATTTCTTCCCATTCAAATTACAAAACTTATAGAACAAAAACATCATCATCATTACTATAGTTTTCCCCCCTTCATACATAAAATAATCGAGCGAAAAAGCAAAAATCATCAATTAAAGCATTTAATCAGTTGCGATATTAAAGCTACGAAAGCAAAGCAAAAAATAGAAGAAGAAAAAGTCCCACACATAATAACAATTTTATGTACAAAATGTTAAAGCGAAAGAGAAGAGGAAAAAAAGTACAGAAAATTGCCAGAAAAAAAGCACAAAGCATCAAACTCACGCACATAGAAGTGTAATTTCCATAAGCATTAAAAAATTGTTAAAGTTAATGTTCTTGAAAACAAAACGCGCATTAAAGTCGAGTCTTGGGTTTGAAGTTCAATTTCTTTTCTATTTAAATACAGTCAGAATTTTTATGATGCAATTCAGGTTCGGAATGATTTTTTCAATCCATCAGTCGTTCAACAGCTCAAATCCATAAACAATAACACAAAAAAAAAATTATTTAAAGCTAAGAAAAAAACACACACCGAACTTTAATGTTTTGTTTATAAAAAGAGCAAATAGCATCAGCAAGTGGCAGCCAGCAAAAAAAGTGTCTACGTATTTACATAAAGCAAGGCTAGCTACTGAATGAATGAAGAGAGAGAAAAAACACGAAGAAATTACGACTGGCAATGGAGATTATGTAAGGATACTTTAAAGTGAACATTATGACTCAAAAGGAATGCAGCCTGACTGGCAATGAAACATAATTGTTTATTTATGATTCCTCAATTTTTTTTCTTCATCTCTTGTTTTAATAGGATAATGTTGTAGTCTTATTTTTCCTTTTTCACAACTTCAAGATACACACAGACTTCTTCTTGTTGTTTAGTCTCGGATTTTAATTTGTTTATACATAAAATTTTCTCTCTTTTTCTTTCTCTCTGACACTGGCTGACTGGCTGTGAAAAATCATAAACAACAAAAATTTTCAAAAAAAGAAATATTTTTCTCGTAATTTTTTTTTTAGTCCTTTCGCTTTTCATAATGTTGTTTATGCTGGTTTTTGAGAGTATGGAGTTGTTTTGGTTCAGTTTGGGATATTTTTATTAAAACTCTGCTTCAGTCTTTGAGATTATTAAGGAACTAAATATGTACTCAATGCTTGCTACTTTTGTGCATTAGAAACTACAAAAATATCACTAAAATTTGCCTTATTGAAACTACAAAATACAAAATATTTTCTTACACGAGCATAAATCCGCCATTTTAAAAAATTCAAATCTCAAAAATCCGTTAAAATTGTAAATCCAAATTTTGCTTTAAAACCTCAAAAATACGCTTATAACTCACTACCTATGAACATTTCCAACACTCTTTTCTGTTGCTGTAATATGTTTAATGTTTTGGGTCCGATGACTTTAATTAATATGAGAAAATAACAATCTTACAAGGCAGCAAAAAAAGGCTTCTGGTAAATATAGGACGATGGCAATAAAAACACAAATTTTTGGTTAAATATTTTTCTGAGAGCAAAAAACTTTAAAGGAAATTGAAAATTTAATTTTTTGAAGGACATCTTAAAGTGGAGCTGTCTTTTGTTCCTCTCAATCTCCTCTCTCCCGTCTATGTAGATTTTTCAACTAATTATCTCATTTTCTCTTTCTCTCTTTATAGGTAAGCACGACTGAAACTGAATGATGAAAATAATTATTCTGTTGATAGAAAGGATTCCGTTCTTGGCATCTCAACGTACACAAATTTGTGAGTCGCACATAAATTAATTTTTATGTCTTTCTCTCTCGTCTGTTTTCTTTTATTCAAACATTTTATTATGAGGTAGATTCTGTTCTGATTAGACGGCCGATATATTTTAATTTATTTAAATAATCAAAGAAATTGTTGGAAATGCAATTTTAACATAAATCTAATAAATTATAATCATCTTGATTGCGAAAGGTGCACAACTTTTTTTTTCCTTCTAATAATTCACAAATGGGTGGGTGAAAAATAATGAAAATGATTTGTTTCTGCAATTTATGAGTCAAATGAGGAATTTTTCTTTTTGTCATATGAAGTATGAATGATTTAAAGGTTTTAATGCTACGTTTTGGGATTTATTATGCAAAAAGTTTTAAGGATTTTTTGAGGTTATGTAAAATTTAATTTTAATTTTTATGAATAAAATTTGAGGTTAGAGTTTTCAATTTTTAAATTTCAACAAGTTCATTACTTCCTCTATAACATCTCATACAACAAATCTTAATCCTCAATAACAATAAAAAGATAATTTAACGAACGACATCTGTATGTGAAATATTAAACCATAATAATTTCCTAAATGAATTGCAAATATATTTATACCAATAAGTATGAATTCAATACTGCACACATAAACTGTATCTTTGCAATAATAAATTCATTCAATATTATTTACAATAACGACATACAAAAGAGAAAAGAATAAAGAAGTATCAATAAAGTGTTGGGACGAGTGTAATTGCGATGTGAATGAATGAGACATTGTTGTCTGGATTCCTTCTTTCGTTGCAAAAAAAAAAAATAAGCAGAAAGATATAACGAGTGAGAGGAGAATCAAAGTGCATTGTATGTGGGTGCAATTCACTAGACAACAACTATATAAGAAGCAAATTTTTTATTTATTCTTTAATGAATCTCGAGATGAGAATTTTTGAAAGAAGAATCGAGCCATTGAAAAATCTGTTTTTCATTATGATTAATGCATAAAATTTCATTCATAATTTTCTTCGTTTCATTAGCATACACCGAAATATATGCTTTATGTTTCGTTATTGAGTTGAGATGAGATGATTTGGCAGTTGAGATGATTTTTAGATTGGATGATGTGTAACGGATTTTTGAAATTTGAATTTTTAAAAGAGTTATTTTTGAGGTTAAGAAATTTTTGATGATGCAGTTCAACTCTTGCTACTTTCCTAAATCATAATCTACAAGAATTTTCAATTTTAATGGAATTTAAACAAAATTATAAGGAAAAATACTTTTTGAGATGGGAGAGGGGCATGTAACTAAAAATTTGAATTTTCAAACCTCGTTATTTCCTCAAACCTTTATTTCAATTAAAAACACAGCTCTTTTTAACCTGAATAAATTTCAATATACATAGCACTACATCATATCACCACCATCATCACAACAACATTCATTCTGATCAACTAATAATTAAAATTCCTATTTCCTCATAAATCAATTATTAAAATTGAACATGAATACCCACAGTCATGACGATGTTGGACACGTAGTGTACATTTGATTAATCGAAAAAAAACAGAAGTAAGCAAAAAAACATACGGCAATGCGTTAAATCATCATTTCAGTCTTGTCTCACTCGGTTTTGGATGTGGAGGGGTTGGGAAAATGGATGATCAGCCTGCTAGCCACGCGAGTATATTTCGATTATAAATACGTCAATGAGCTTTCACATAAAATTTTTTGTATTCGAAATGAAATGACTGCTCTTTTTTCATTACTCTATAATGTAATTATCAGGACACACCTAAATATCGCCAAAAAAACATATTCTACATATTCTGCATGACAATGACATACACACATATTATATATCCACAGAATGATAATTTCTCTATTATCAACATCGTAATATAAAAAAAATTTACGTCCTGCATTTCATTTTCATATTTTATGGGTTGATTTGTTTTATATTCACTATTTGATTAATGGAAGTAGAACGAGAAGCCTTTAATTAAAATAAATGAAGTTAATAAAGGAAAGAAAGGAAAAAAAGGACTTTGGAAGTCTTGTCAGATGCAAAAATCATTCAATACGCCCGACATCGTCAAGACAAAGTCGAGGAGGTACATTAGCATAAAAATATATTTTTGACAGTTTTTCTTTTGTTTTAATTTCATTTGTCAATTTGACACGGCAATGACATTTGAAATGCAAATTAAAAATTAAATTATAATGAAAATTCGTTGTTCTATGTGAAATATAATAAAATAAAAGTTGCACGATTCTTCTATTATTTTATGCGGGAAATGGCATTTCATCAGCCAACAACAACAAGCATGTACTGAGTGGAATATAAAAATAGAAATGAGGCAAAAAAAATGCGAAACACACAAATCAATAAAGCATAATAATTAAAAGGAATTAAAAAATAGAGGAATTTAGCGCTGGAAGCTCATTGTTCTTTGCTTGCCACCGCCACCAACAAAACAGTACAATAATTAAAATAATGGCGTGTTTTAATTGTATTTCCAGTGCTGATACTCCACATTTTTCATTTTTCAAAGCACGTTTTTGGATTAGAATGTGATTTTTTGATCACTTTAGTTGTGGCTGATTAAATTGGCGAGATTGGATTAAGTAATTAGTGATTTTATTAGCTTAAATTACAGTTTATGAATCATGTTAAGTTATGGATTAATTCTTGCCATCTTTTTCCATCAATTGGTATCAAAATACACCTAAATATCTAAATCTAAGCATTAATTTTCCAAATTTAAGCTATTAAGCGAACGAGGGGCTTTCAACTAGTTTTTTAATATATTTTTCAATTTTTTAAAAAATTACAATTGTTTTGAATTCTAAAAAGCCGTTAAATCTGAAAATTTTATAAAATGCGCTTAAATTTCCTTCATCATCATTATTAATCCCCTCCACATTCACTACTAATATTGTAATAATCAGAAATTGAAATGAAATGAAAGAACATCATTTGCCGTACATGTTTGATGAATGTATTAAATGTGGCATGCAAATCACTTAAATTGTATTCAATTCTTCTTTATGTTTTTTATTCTGTTTTTAATATTCTTTTCCATCCAGTTCTTTCTGTTGTTGATATGTAATAATGAGAAAACAGAAATTTATTCATGAAAATACTGAACTGAACAGGAAGGAACTCGACACAACAATGATTGATAACGTATCGAAATGTTGCGTGACAGATTTAAAAAAACTCAAAAAATGAGTTTTAGACAAAAAAAATGTAGATTTGCAGGCTTTTAAAAATTTAAATGAATCTAGTTCAATATTAAACCTCAAAACCGTCGTCGATGATTCACCTGAAAAAGGAAATTACCAGAACAAAGAGATAAAAATAACAATGGAAATTCAATAAAACGTAAAAATATAATTTTTGGTTAATAAGCATAAATTTTTCACTTGAAGAATGTGTGTCTCTAACAATAAAGCCTACTCAGTCAATTTATATGGAGTGTATATGTATTTATTGTATATCCACAGATCGTAATGACGAATTGTCATTTGTTACAATTCATCTTTGTGTATTGCTTTCAAATTTGAGTCATTTTTTAGGTTTTCAATGAAACTCATTCACATCTTGGCTATATCTAACAAAAGAAATGAAAATAAACTAAGTTTTGCGGGGGTAGCTGATTGATTAGACTGAAATTAGGTGGACTCAGGCTTTTTTGCTACTTTTTTGAGTAAATTGAGTTAGGAATGGGATTTGAATATGGTTTGAAAGTTGGTTAAAATATAGATTTATTTTTTGAGATGGACGTGGGGCATGCAACTATAAATTCACGTTCCTACATTCATCGATTAGAGTAAAGCATCTAAATTAATTTATTTTAACTTTATACTACATTTTTTGACTATATTACCATAAAATACCCCCTTCAGCAAGATATCACATCAAATTTTAATCAAAAACATCGCATATCAAAATTCATAATTCAACCTCATAAATTGCCAATTCGTCCTATTATCAATGAATGCACCCCACAGTGGAATGCGATTATTAAAATAAATTCCATTTCCTCTTTCCACTTACTCCTCACTCGTATTTTTATATTTTTTAATAAAAACCAATTCAATTGTCTCATCTCATATTTTTTTCATCATCATCATTCTCTCCTTTATTTGGTAATATTCAATGACTTTGATACACGAAATAAAAGCATTAAGATGAAGAAGAAGAAGCGTTGCGAGTAAAAAAAAATTACACAAAAGGCTTCAATTCATAAAAATGTAAATTTTGAATAAGAATTTATATTTTTTTCTCTTTCTTCATCTCAGTCTCATTTCATTCCATTCATAAAAACAATATTCGCGTGGAAATGTAATTTTTTTAACCTTTTTTTTCACTCTCTGTTCACAATCGAGGAACAGTTTTTTTTTTATTTTGCGGTGGCGGGTTAACAAGCTGAGAAGATGGGACACGCAGGGGGATATTAGTAGAGACACATAGAGGATTGAGTGAAAATCCATTTATAGAGCACAGCACGAGAGCCTTCCATTCTTTTATTACCCTGTTTTGCATTTCATTTAATAGAAAATGTAATTTATAATGGTAGAAAAAAAAATATTAATATCGATATTCATTATTCATCTACCTTGATCTGCTTTGATACCATCCCCAAAATAATTTTATATACTCTTTAGCAACGCACTCGCAGAAAAGAGAAAATTTTTTTTTTTTTTGAATTGATTAATTTTAAATCAACCCCGCGATGAAAAATCATAAATAATATTTTTTATGATACAAAGTTTGTTTGAGCTTCAATGGAAGTTGGAATCATAAAAAAATTTCCTTTTTTTTTCATCGTCAATAACGAAACGGAGGAAAAATTGGTTTCTATATCGACATTATATATACGCAACACCCCCTCCCACTACCACAACTCCGATCAACCATTAATAACACAGCAACATAACATGAACATTGATGGCAATATCTCGTAACCATCGTTGTTGTGGTGGCTTGTGGATTTCAATGTTATCCCCTTAGAATATTGAAAAAAAAAATCATTTTTTTGATATTATGGAAAATTTTGTTTTGCTTTAGTGTGTAGATTCAATTCTCGCATGCTGTGAAGTGATTTACATTGTATATTATTGCTGTTTTGTGTCTTATCAGATATTGAATGCTGTTTTCGCGGTGAAAATGGAATTTTTTAAAAAAGTTTTGTTGGATGGGGGTTGTATCTCTATCTATATTACCTCAAAATAGCTATAAAGTACCTCAAACTATCCAATCAACTCAACATAACCTAAAAATATCAAACTTTTTCTAATTATTATTAACAACATTTTCCTCATTTATTGCTCATCTTACTTATTATCAAAAAAAAAATCTCACTAATTAGTCATTAATGTGTTCATCAAAGTAAAAATTATACGCATTTCGAATTCAACCTGACCATGTGTAGGAACATAGATGTAGTAAAAAAAACAGAAGTTTTTATTTGAAAAAATGCAAAAGGTACATAAAAAATCGAAACATTTAATTTTAAATCATCCGAAAAGTAGTAATGTAGACAGAAGTACAGCAAGGCAGTAACAGCCTTCATCTAATAACAAATCTTACTCGTTTTAATTAACATGTGTTTTATCTATTATGATACACTTGCGCAATTAATTATTTCGATTTTTATATATAAAAAAAAAATATTTCATCTCTCTCACTCGCGCGCAAACTATTTCGTAGAAAATTATTCATTTAACGAGCTAAAAGAAATTTTTATTTCTTTGTGTATACAAAAAAAAAAGAAATAATATAATTTTTAATGTCTGTAAGAGAAATTTTATTTTGTGTGCTTCTTCTTTCATTTTCATTAGCAATCGGTGCGCTTCTCATTTTTCTTTAATTTAGCGACACGTTTTAATTTATTTGAGATTTTTAATTTGCGATATAGAAAACTTCTTATGTGTCTTTTGTAGCGATGAAATTGAAGAATTGATGGGGTATTGCAAAGGGTTTTGGGTGGATTAATTAAGATTTTAGTGTTGAATTGATGATTTTTCTTGAAAACACGTGTTTTTGTGTTGTTGCAATATTGTTTTCTAAATTGCTACAAACTAAGAAGCTCTTGTAAGTACTGAATGATTCTAAGTCACTTTTGCTATCTTGCTTAAGGCGTTTTAACAAGTTTTAGGGCTTTAAAGTGAAAATTCAGCAAGAAATTAATAAAATAAAATTTTGATTGTAAACACATGGTTTGTGTCTTTGCTAAATTTTTGAACTTTACTAATTCAAATTTTAAAAAACCGTTAAATTATTTCTTCATTTAAACCGCGCTAAGCGATCAAAACTACAATTTAATATAATTTATCTTCTTTCTATTCAAAAACATCACAGCTAATAATTTCAATTTAAATAAATGTCTTTGATTTTTGCCTCTGAAGCTCACCGCACAATGTATATTCAGTGCATAAATCGTTTGCCAAGAAATTTCAACACATAAATTCGAAGCGTTACAGATAGATTATGTATTTCTCTCTGACATTCTTTTTTGTGTGCTGCATTAATTAATTGCTGCATTGATTTTGTGACTACAAATTGTTACAAAATGTTTAGCAAAATTGCAACAATATTTTTTTTCTATATTTATTTATTTCTATGCAATGCACACACACAGTATGTATGGACATAAATCAAAATATTTTTGTATAAATTTCAATTTTCCACCAAATTAAGCTGCACAAAAGTGAATATTAAGTGTCATAAGTCACTGGTGATTGTTTGGCCTTTATGTGCATTATTGCAGTTTCGCACTCTCCCCAATACATTGTATGTTGTGATATGTGTGGAAAAAAGCCGATTTACAAGGCACAATGCCACCCTCAATATTCATTGACCGCACTTTTAATTCTCTCCATATTCATCCCTTCACCAAGTGCCAGTGCAAAAATACACGGCTGCATATTGCAAAATGTTTTTATTTTCTGCATTTTAAAATTTATATAAAAAGGCCGCATCAACGTGAATATGCAGTGGCAGTGGTTGAATAGCTTTTTTTTACTACATCCAACGGATTCCTTTGAATAGCTCTTTTATATATATAAATATTTTGCCTACACATGCTAATTGCGGTCATTTTCCACTTTTAAACATTTTTTTTTTTGCTATCCATTCATGTGTCTATCTTGTCTATCTCCAGTACATAGAGTGATATAATCCACTCCATGTATTTATATTGCTGCACATACATATTTAAATGTGAGGCAATTCCCGCATTTTTTTCATTCGCGCGCGCAAAGTCAAAAATTAATTTGTTTTTGGCCGCATAACCGTAATTTTTTTTTTTTTTTGCTACTGCTGTTCACTGCTGCTATCAACGACCCCAACTTATTTGACGGTCAGCTGTTGAGGAAGAATTTTTTTTTTATTATGACTGTGGCCTAGATTTGGATGTCTTGTTAGTGTTTTGGCGCGAAATGATGCTTTTAATGGGATTGGTACTCATTCTGGTTTTGCAATCCTTAAGTTCTAATCTAAAATATATTACCTCTCTCACCATCTTACTCATCATCAAACCAAGATTAACCCTAACCCACCAAAATATTCTTTATTTGTCGCTTGAATTGTTCCTCATTCTCAATTTAATATTCTTTTTAAAAAAATTATATGAAAATAGCAACAATAAGTAACAACAATTGCTTCATATTGTGTAAGAATGAAAATTCCATAGAGGGTTGATGTCACATACGCGAGGAGAACAGAAGAGAAAAAAATTGTAAAAATTTTAAAACATGTATTGTGTGTGCGCCTCACACTGCTCCTTAATGTGTATATATCTTATTTACCCACTTCTATTTTGCATAAATACACACAATCGCAAATAATATATGTGAATATTCGTAAATAACTCGTATACATGTACATACCGACATATGCCGCTCATAAATTTCGCGAAAAGTAATATTAACATATTCTCTCATATGCTTTTATTGTTGCTGTTTTTGTCTTCTTATTACTGTTATCAATATTTAATAGGAAAATATCAAGGAATGGAATGGAGCGGTATGCATGAAATGAAATTTATTTCTCCCGTGTGTGCTCTAAATGTAACGTCAAAAATCTTTTCTTCGTTCTTATAAATGATCAATTGCTGTGCTTGTTTTAAGATTACTTTAAATAATTTTTTTTTTTCTTTTGTTATTTGGATGAATTTTAGTTTTCTTGGGGGGTGGGAAGGAAATTAAATTTCTTTTGAAGAATTAATGTGGTTTGAGATAAATAAGTAGGATGCAATTTACTAAAAGGGGCCTGTAACTCTTTGAAAAGTGTCTTAGATTAAAAAAGGGGTGCGCTACTATTAAGCTAATGTATTACATCATAATTGACAATATTTCAAAAAAGGGATTTGCAGCAACTAATAAAATGGGGTAAACAGCTATTTTTGAGGGGCAAGCAACTAATTTTGAGGGACAAGAAACTAATTTTAGGAGGCAAACAACTAATTTCAAGGGGCAAACAACTAGTTTCGAGGGGTAAACAACTAGTTTCGAGGGGAAAACGGCTAAAAAATTTTAAATAAAGAAATCCTTAATGAGCTTACACCTTAAAACCATTCAATACTCTCCAACCCACCTTTAATCTCCTCCTCATTAATTTAGCAATGAGAAATAAGCAAACAAGAAGGCAATTGGCGATCGTCCCTCTTTCATTTCACATTTCATCTTCAATGAGCTTCTACTGTATATTCTCTAAATAATTAAAATTGGCACAAAAAAATTCATACTTCAGACAATTGAGACAAAAAACGATAAAAAAAAGTTTGTTTTAGCAATAATTGTAGATGAGGAGTAAAAAAAAGAGGAATGAAAATGAAAATTTACCCGAAGGTTAATCCTTTTATACTTCAAGTCCTTACAACATAAATGTTTTATTTTTATTATGATACATATTGACTCGTTGCCATGACAAAAAGAACTGACTTGATGATTTTTTTTTTTTTTTTTGGAATATTTTTCTGCAAACAATTATGAAAATGCGTAAAAATAACAAAGAAAAAGTTTGTTTTTTATTAAATTTTTTTGTATTATTCACCATTGGATATAAAAACTCAATATGGAAACTTGTCGGACAGAAGTCAATATTTTGATAAAGAATTTTGTGAAATTGAGCATCATTTTTGCTTAAAATACAAAAAGGAATTGATTTGCATAAAGAATATGACGTGGAAGAGATACAATATAATGGAAAGGAATTACCCTTGTGTGAGATTAATAATTTTTAACAATTCAGAGGAATGAGAAAAAAAACTTGAATATTTTAAAATAAATCATAAAATTTAAAGGGGTTGAATGATTAATTTTTGATATTTTTTCTGTTCTTACATGAAAAATTGCCACAATGTTGAACTTTTTTTTATGACGGTATATCAAAAATTTAACACGATTGAATGTGTGTTTGAGGAGGTAAGATGTGAGGGAAAATTGATGAACTAAAGAATTTTTCAAAGATTTTTCTGATAATATTCACAATTTATGTTCCCATTCCACATCTAATCAATTTCCATATTCACTAAAAAAAATTGAATCCATTTTCCATTCCTTTGTATTCATAAAATAACTCTTTTGTTCTTGTAATTATTTTCATTCTAAACGATGACGAGAACACATGACTACCCTACCATAAAAAATACATATACACACAAGTAATACCTCATGCAATGCTTAGATCATAAAATTCGACCACGGAGATTATCTAAGTCTTACTCAGCAGAGTTGATACCTAGCATGTGCCTTCAAAAAGGTTTGCCTAGGCGTAGGCAAATTGAAATCAAAGGCACTTACCTTTGCCTTTGTCAAAGGCAGAAAAAATTGCCTTTGCCTTTGTTTTGCCTTTGCAAAGGCAGAACTTTGTCGTGGTGCCTTTGAATCTTTGCCTTTGTAAAAAAAAATTTTAACAAAAAGTTCCAAAAATTGATAAAAGTTAAAAATTTTCAAATTCAAAAATATCAAAGGCAAAGCTAGGCAAACTCAAAGGCAAAGGCGTTGCCTTTGCAAAGGCAATGTTTTCGTGCCTTTGCCTTTACTGTGCCTTTGCAAAGGCAAAGGTTTTGCTAGATCAAAGGCAATGCCTGAGCAAAGGCACCTTTGTATCAACTCTGTTACTCAGTCTTAGAATGAATTTGTGCAAATTCATCGAAATTTTAATTTTTTTAAAATTCTGTTTGTGCTCATTTTAAAGAAATTTTAAAATCATTTAAAAAGATTAAATTTGAAAATTAAATTTGAAAATTTAAACAAAAATTGAAATTTTTAATATTTTTTAAAATCAAATTAAAAATTAAAAAAAATTGAATTTTTTTAAAAATCCAAAAAAAGTTATAAATTTTTATTAATCTTGAAAATTCATCAAAATGTTCTCAATCCAATCCAAAATTACTCTAAGAATACATCACTTTCAGCACTCACTCAAAGAGTTTTATTTGTCAAATAGTTTGAGGGTATAAAAAAGATGAAAAAAGCAATTTTTTCGGCATCATCATTACAATACGCTCTACATATCATCTCAATATATAATATATTTGAGTAAACACTCTTCACTTTTTATCACATTTTTCGGGGGAGTCGATTAAAAATATTTTTCAATCCCTTCTTAAATTTGTTACGCCGTTGGATGATTTTTGCTACTTTCAAAAAAATAAAATAAAACAAAAAAAAACTTATTCAAATGATGATGATGATGATGTGAATATGTGAACACATTAGGGATGAAAGAATATAAGAATGAGAAATTAAAAAAAAAGAGTTTACGTATGTAGATTTTTTTATCGCCATATCGCCTTCCGAATGTGTAAACACAGAGAAAAACCCTTTGATAGCTAATTAGCGATTTCTCTTATACTTGCAGGCTCATGCACATACATAGAAAAGTTTTTAATGCTGTTTATTTTAAGCAAATACCCTTATGACGAAGATCCATTTATAGAAAAATATAAAATCACCCTTTTTTATAAAATGAGACGCTGCTAATACAATGGAATTACACAACGGCATTAAAAACAATTTTTTGAGTTTAATTTATGATTTCTCATTCATTATAAATTTTTTATTTTGTTTAAACTCATTTCTTGTCTTGTTCTTGATGATAAAAAATTATTTTCTATTTTTTTGATGTATGTAAATTGGCATGCGGGGTTGCAGAAGTATCATTATAAAAATTTGTGCATTTTTTGGAATTGACGAAAAAACTATTTTTGACATTGACAAATTCCTCATCAAAAAATTACTCAATAATGTCAACGAGTGAGACAAAAAAAAAATTATGAAATACAAGCCAATTTCCATTCAATAACTCCTCAACAATCAAACAAAAATTTTTCCTCATTTCATTTTTGTCGAGCATAAAAAAAAATAATCATAAAAATGACTAATAAATCACTGAAGAAGAACTTTTTGTGTTGTTGTCGAATAGTTGGTAAAAAAAAATTTGTCAATCGATTGTCATGCTTTCTAAATATTAAAAAAAAAAGTTATTTTTTTGCGCGCATTATAGTCAACATCAATAAAATCATAAATTTTTCAATTCTCATTTCTCTTTTTTTTCATAAATTTATATTTTTTAATAATAATGAAAAGTAATATTCGACATTGGAATGAAAATAAAATAAAATAAAAAAAGTATTCAAAAAAATGAAGAAAAATTCCTTGTGACAATCATAAATATCAAAAGTCGAGGCTTTAATCCCCGCATCCATATTCACCACCCTCGCATTTATCTTCTAATATCACATTCACGTCGACATCACATCACACTCTTCGCACATATAAATACACAAGTTTGAGAGAAGAATAATCATAAATTTGACATTTATTTTTTAATAATAAATTTTTATTGTTCATATTTCTTCAATATTATATTTTTAGAGAAAAAAAAGTTTTCTATTATCATAAATTGTTTTTTTTTTCCTACTCTACACAGCTACTATAGTGCCGCTGTGATGCTGAATGAAAAATGAACAAAAATTTTTATTTGACGTTATTGACTGTGTGGAGTGAAATGGGGACACTAAAGTTTATTTATTGTGAGATTTTCGTGATGTTTTTTTTATGGATTAGATGGGAATTAAGTTTAGTTTGGGGATTAATAAAGTTTTTAATTTTGAAATTTTAACGGTTTTGTAATATTTAAAGTTTTATTTGTTTTGATTTTTTTAGTTTTTAACGGTTTTTTAAAATTTAAATTTCTAGCAGTTTTGTACATTTTTAAATTTTTAAATTTGAACGTTTCATAAAATTATAAATTTTTAACGGTTTTGTAAAATTAAAATTTTTAAAAATTCAACGGTTTTATGCTAAAATTAAAAATAAAGCCATTTTAAATTTAAACTAAATTCAAAATTCCAAATTATCAAACTTAAAATCCCTTGTTCCGTTCCTAATAATTTCAAATAATCCCATCCAAAGATATCAATTTCCTGTGGGTGGCAATTAAAACAACAACACGAGTAATAAAAATTCAACAAAACGTGTCCCTTTTTACCAAAAAATTCAAAATAACATTGACGACTTTACTCCTTTAACAATCCAAACAGTCACCAGAAAAAAGAAATTTACAGCACTGCCTCGACAGTATCCATTTCTAATTCTCATTGCACGAAAAATCAATCTGTAATAAAACTTAATGGTGCTGAAATATAAAATAAGGAGGATTCGAAAAATATACAAAAAAAAAGAATCCTTTCCACTCGGATTCAGACATAAAAAATATAGGAATCATCTCATCTTGTTAATTAAGTAAAACTCACCCAAAATGCCAATAAGAGGCACATCCACCCTCAAGGAATCTTTAATGAATTTCAATTCCCCTTCCAATGTCGATTTTAATGAGACAATTTTTTAACATTTTTAATCCTTTTTTGTTCCTATTCAAATATATAAAAAAATTATTTTTTTTTTTTTGTGTTCTTTGTTTTTTGCCTTTTTTTCCTTTTCATCTCTTACTTTTGCGATTGTTAAATTTATTGTATTAATTTTTTTACTTTTGTTTTATTGAAAATTATTTTCTCTTTGGTTGGGAGGTTTTTTGATCTGATGAGGAGGTTTGGTAAGAGTCTTATGTCGTGGTGGGATTATAGGGGGTTTTGGTAGGGTATGATGTTGAGTTTGGTATGGGTATCTAGCTAATAATAGGTAAATTGTCTATTTTTATGTTTTTTATGATGATTTTGAGTCTTTTTTTGTACAATTTTAAAGAATTATGATCAAATCTATTAAAATTCAAAACATACAACCCCAATCAAAAATTCTAACCTCAAAAAATTCCTTCCCATTCAACCACAACAAAAATCAATACTTTCATTTGCTTTCTTCTTTAAAAAACTTATCATTAGCTATCGGTACTTAATTAAAAGCTTTTTTCCAGTCACCACCCAACCCCCCACTCCTCATCCACATTTCTTCATTCAATTCATTTCTATCCATCTATTTATGTTCCTTTTTTAGTGAAATGAAAAACTTTAATTAAATTTTATGATGAAAGGGAAGATGATGATGAAATTTATAGCTTCAATATCTCATTAGCAGCTATCATCATCCCCCATTTACTTTTTTTCCTTTCCTTTCTGATCTTCTTACTCATCGATAATACCCTTCCTCATAATACTTTTCAATAACATCTCCTTTTTTTGCCCAAAAAAAGAGAAAATTTTCTAAGTGAATTTTATGGATATTTTTTAAACATTCTACCGTCTAACCATTGAATATAATATATATAAAAAATTTTATGTGGGTATACTTTCGATATTCAAATAGAATGATTCCATTTCATTCACTCATCTTTACTCCGACTCGATATCAATTCTGTTAATTAAAAGTTCTAATTAGTATTATCATTTTACATGGTGAAAAATCAATGTTTCGTTCCTTTTTGTTGCGTCCTATTTGAATGATATTTATCGTATTGAGGATGAGTTCAAAGGGAGATTGTCGTGGATGATGATTTTTTTTCAGAGATATTATTTTACCACAAAAGGTTGTGTTCGCAATCCTTTAAGATGAGATGGAGGGGTTTGGGATTGAGGAATTTAAGAATTTGTAAAGATTGAAGGGGATTTGGGTGGTTCGATGGAAGAAACGTTGGAATTTGCCCGTATTTTAGGGTATCAGTAGAAATTATAGAGTTTTTCTAGAATTTAAAAAAATTCTAACCTCAAAATTCTTAAAATTTTCTGATAAGTTTCATAATTTTAGATTATTTCTTAACTTTTTTTTAAGATTTTAATTTCAAAAATTCGAATGAAATCAAGTTTTTAATTCATAACCTCAAAAATTCAAATTTTTCCCTCCAAAAAAAACTTCTCATAACGCCTATATCGCCTCAAAAAACCCATCACAAATCACCATAAACTCAATAATATTTTTATCAAAAATTTCTTAAGAGACACTCAAAAGCAGCAACATAATGCTCACATAAAAAACACATTCACAATAAAACAAGAATCTATCTCTATAACATCAATTAGCAGTCTATAGAAAAAGAATAAGAAGTGTAATGCGCACGCACTTAACGATTTTTTGGGATTAATTAAGAAATCAAACGGATTTTTTTTTATAAAGAAATTCTCTTATTTTTTTCAATAAAGATTTATTGAGCACGAAGTAAAAAATGGATTTTTAATGTTCAGCACAGTGAAGATTAAAATTTATTTGCTACTCAACGCAACGTCTGAAAAGAGCATCAATAAAAAATCAATTAATTTTTTATTGACTCTTTATACATTCGATAGATGAAGCTTCTTCAAAAACCAATTATCAAAAATGATTTAGCCGAAAAAAAATAAAAATGATTTTTGTGAGTTAATAAGATTGACTGATGTTAACCGTGGCAAAAATAAAGAAGATGTGGATGTAATTGAGATGAATTTTTTAGGGAGACGAGATGATGTTTGAATTTGTATTATAATTAGTAGCGATTCGGAATTGAGAATTTAATTGGTCGTTTTGGGGGTCCTTATGGTGAATTTTTTGTTTTTTAATTCAATTTCTAAAATTTTTTTAAAATTTATTTTTTAAATTTTTTTTTTAAAAATTTAGAATTCTGAAAAATTTAAAAAAAATTTAATTCAATTTTGAATTTTTGATTTTTTTAAAGAAATTTTTGAATTTATTTCAAAAAAATTTTCATTCAAAATCAACTTAAGGGTTCCTCAAAAAAGAGACACAAAACGAATTGGCAATCACAATAAAAAAAATTTCGGATATCTGTTTCACATTAATCACGCGCAGACATCATATTGTGAAGATCACACATTAATCTCAGATATCCTCATTTTCTTCATTATTGTCTGTCGCGATCGAAAGGAAAAAAAATACATAAAAATTCTGAAAAATAGTTTAAAATTTCGTAAATCAATCAGTGACTGAATATATCGCATTTTAATTCCCCAAAAAACAACAAGCACAAGAGGAAGACTCGAGTCGATTCTCTCATCGGTGGCGATATAATTAAAGTCATAAAAATTTATTGACCGGATTCTTAAGCTTTAAATTTCTCTTTTCCTATCATCGACTCGTACGTACGAGACATATAAAGATACATTTTATGTTATACAATTGGAGCAACTGTTTAGTGGAAATCCACACAAATACAACTTTATTGTCTGAGACTTCTTCTCATTCTTACATTTTAATTATTCAATTCTTTATTTTTTTTCGTATATCTTTGTCTATAAAAAAAAAAAAAAAATTCTACAAGCAAAATCGTAAAATTCATCGGAAGAAATCAAAACGAAATATCCAGTTGGGTAAATGATCTATTAATCTCACATTGTTGTATCTTTATTGTATTTTACTTATAACACACAATGAATAAAGAATTGGGAAGAATGTGGAAAGAAGCAATGAGTGAGATTTAATTGTCTCTTTTATATCCATCAAAATTGATGGGATTTGAGTATTGATGAATGTTTGGTTGGGGGCTTTGTTGTGGTAATTGAGGTAATTTTGATTGATTTGAGTTTGATTCATTAGAAATTGAGCATAAATAGCTTATTTAATGCCAAAATCATCTTAAAATTTAGAATATAACCTTAAATATTTATTTTCCCGCCAAAATGACCCCCTAGCTAACAATTTTCAACTATATCCCCTGACTTCACCGCCAACAAGTCTCAAAAGCTCCAAAATAACCCAAAAAAGGAAATGAAAGTTTTTGACGTTTTAATTCTAATTACGTTCTTATTAGCTTCAATAAAGAAATTGAATTGAATTCCCAAAGTACAGAGTATCGCATAAAAAAAAGTTTTTCCGTTTTTTCTGCCTTTCTTCAACTTCCAACAACAAACAATTGGCGAAAAACAGCAAAATCATGTCATAAAAAAAGAGATCGCTGAAAAAAAGGAAGAGAATTATTTCATTTTTTATATTCCGTTCTTTTTTTCGTTAACTTTATCTGCGTGGGAAATTGCACAGCGATTTTTATTCTGCTTACTTTTTTTGCCTATTTTGGTGTCGATTTCTTCTTTATTTTATTTTCAGATTTTTGTTTTCAATCTTTTTTTAGTATTTATTTTCTTGTTGTTTTTCTATCTGATGCGAAAAATCAGGAGGAAATTTTTGTATTTTTTGCGATGGAGGGTTGTCTTGTTCTTTAAATTTTAGAGTCAAGATTAAAGTGAAGGAGCTTAATCACCTTTTACTTAGTCATTCTAGGAATTTTGGCAAAAAAATAAAATTTCTGAAATAGCAGACCCCCAAGCATAACCTCAATTTTCAAAACCAGACCCCCAATTTTTTCCAAATTTCCATCATTAGACCCCCATAGCAACCAAAATCATCATGATCCACATCATTAGTTCACCAAAATCAATTCATCTTTTCAATTCTCACATAATAATAATATCTAACTCAATTTCCATCATAAAGAGCATTAACTTTATGTAATACACAATACATCAACACACATGAAGAAATCATGAAAAAAAAATCTTAAAATGATTAGAAAGACTGACTGTGATTCAATTTCTTCTTCTTTTTAATGTATCTCAATTTCCGGGAGTCATTTGTTATGGAAATCATGTTCAAATAGAATAAGACAGATATTAAAGCACATATTGTGTCACAAATGCTTGAATCAGAGGAAGGAGATGTTGAATAATTGAAATACAGTAGCATCGATTGTTGTGAGATTGAGAAGCAATATTTGCTTTACGGGTTCTTTTTTTATTTTTTTATTTATTATTTCCAAAGTCGATGGAACAAAATAAAAGCAAAAAAATAATATTTAAATTTGAATAAATAAAGGCTTGGTTGAGCTCAGTTGCTTGCCACGAATTGTGAGAAAATATTAAGCTATGGCAGCAACAGCAGCAAAAAAAGAAATATTTATAATAATAGCGAGAAATGGGCTTTTGATCTAATGATAAAAAATTTATTAATAATTTTTTAATGTTTCGTTTGAGAATGATGAAACAAGAAGTTTTTATGGATGGGAAAAAGATGTTTAATGTCGATGACATTCTGTGGCAAATTGATTTCAGAAAATTGTATTTAATGGGAGATATAAATTATCTATGGATTATCTGAGAAGCATGTGGAGATATCATCAGTTGATGAACTGAATTTAATTTTTTAACGGTTTTGTAAAATTTGAATTTTAATAGCAAAGTTTTGCAAAAATTAATTTTTTAACGGTTTTGTAAAATTTGAATTTTAATAGCAAAGTTTTGCAAAAATTAAATTTTTTAACGGTTTTGTAAAATTCAAATTTTCCAAAATTTAGGTTTCATTTTTGTAGAATTTGAATTTTAACGTTTTTAAACAATTCAAAATTTTAACGGTTTTGTAAAATTTCAAAACAATCTCGATTAAGTCTTAAAATTTATAAATATTGCCTCACAAAAAAAATGTGTCAATTCCCAATGAAATATCGCTACCAAATGTGCATCATCTTCATCTTCCCATATCAAACACACATAAAATAATCCAAATTTATCTACAAAACATCCAAAATCATAACATCAAGATCACATCCAATTTATATACATCACATTTAAATTATGTACAAAACATCCACATATAATGTACATCATCATTTAATTCTAAAGTATTATACGAAAAAAAAGGAACGAGAACATAAAGGGTTATAGACATACAGAGACATATTTCACAGTTGATGAATGTTTCCAACACATGTCCCCACTCACACAAATTCATCATCTTATCCGCTCATTTCAATTTCAATCGACAAAATCTTTATAATAAAAATACATGAATTGGAGTCTTGATCATTATTATTATTATTATTTTTCTTTGCATATATAGTATTAAAGACATAAATGTCATTTGACAATAGACACAAATCGGAGAAGGGAAATTGAATGGAACAACAAGACAAGTAAAGAAAAATGAGCTATTTCTGATTTTTGTTGCTCTTAATTCTTCATTATTCCCATACACCTTTTCAATATTATTCAAATTTTTTTGATTGAAAACTTTTTTTTTTTTTCATTCAAGACGGAATATAAAAAATGAATTTAAATAAAAATTATGAATTGTGGGATGCAGGGAAGCTGACATAGCTGTTGACTAAAGTAAACACTATTGATGATCATGAAGTTTGAAATCCCTGACGTGTCATGAGTATTAATAATTTATTGAATCTTAAGAAATGAAATTTAGCTTCTGGTCTTAACTGAGAAGAAGAAAATGTGAAAAAAGTTTTTTTTTTTCGCCTTCACAAAAAAAAGATGAATAAAGAGACAGGAGAGACTCATATATACAGCACTCATAATTCACCAGCACTGATGATGATTAATCATCAAAATGTAAAGACATCGAAATAAGATAATTTTTCAAATGATTTTATTTTGTTCTTAAAATTTATGATAATCCTTGGATGAATTTTTATGGGAAAAATGTTGATGGCTAGTGGAGATGATGATGGTTGTTTTGGATGTTGGCATGTTGGATGTGTCAGGTTGATTGGTTGGGGCGATGAAATTTTTTAATTCAAATATTTGAATTTATTTTAACGGTTTTGTGAAGTTTGAATTTGCAACGGTTTTGTAAGATTTGAATTTGCAACGGTTTTGTAAAATTTGAATTTTTAACGGCTTTGTTAAATTTGAATTTTCCAAAAATTGAGTATTGTTCAAAAAATTCCAAATTATTCAAAAACCTTCAAAACATCATCAATCGCATCCCACACCATCCTCAACTTCCTCCAAAATTTTAACTAGGCGCCGCGAGAAGAAATTAAAACAAAATCATGTAAAGGGGGTGTAATTAAACAAAAATTGCTCATTAAAATTTATTAGCAACTTATGGATTCTTTGTTGTATCATCATCATCATCACCCCTAAAAAAATTCCTCCAACATCAAAAATTGAAAAAAATTCTGTGTAAACAACTTCTAAGAAAATGTATGTAATCAATTTCATTGCGATAAGCAATAAAATATTTGAATATGTTGAAAAAAAGAAATAATTATCAAACACACATGCACACGTACACGAGCGAGAAAAAGAATTTATTTTCCTCCCCAAGCGATTTTTTTTTTGTGTATTTTCTCATTAAGACTTCCCAAAAAAAAGAATATTTAAAAGTAGGAAGTAACGAGAAAAATAAATTCGCTGTTAATTGATTTAAATTATTTATGAAATTCATTAACGAACACACAAAGAATTTCATCCTCTCATCTTATTATTTTTTTTATTCGTAGATTTCCGGCTTAAGAATTTTTTATAGATGATGAATAGACTTGGGATGAAGCGCGTGTGTTTGTTAATAGATTTTTTTGGGGGCTTTGAAGATAATTTTTGATTACTTTTTGCGATTTGAAATTTTTGACATGACAAAAATCGATAATTTTTGGGATTAGAACTCATATTTAGCTGCAAAATTTACAATATTTTAATTTTAACAATTATTGATACCCATACCCTTTCAATACCCCCATAAAAAATTAAAAAAATCAGTTTTCAAGCATCCAAAATTCTAAAATTGATAAAACAACACTTAATCACTGCCAACATACGAACGGAAAACAAATTTCCTTTCAAACACAAAAAACATATAAAAATTGTATTAATGCAGTCAAAAATAATTATGTGAGTTATGCTTTATCTGCTTTGATAATTAGTAAGCATTCATATTGAGCTACAACATTCGATAAATACATTTTTTGTTTCATGTCACATGTTCATTACAAATAAGTCACTCATTCATATCAAAACAAAAAAAAAATTGTTGCTACTGGAAAGGATGTTGATTGCGGCTTAAATTGAATTAAACGAAAAATTGATAAATTCGTTTAAAGGAATTTTGTAGAATTGCTGTGAATTTCATCACATGGTATTATGTGTCATAGCAGAAAAATTGTCTCAATATTTGTTCTCTTTATAATTTTTATCAGCTGTAAGGAGATTGATTTATTATATTTTTGTGCTAGAATTGGAATAAAAAATGGATGATAAAATTTTAATTTTAAAACTGCGACAAAAATTCTGTTAAAATGATTCATTGTGATAAGTTTGGTGAATATGGTGAGTTTGTGGTGAATATAGTATGTTTGTGGTGAATATAGTAAGTTTGTGGTGAATATAGTATAATTTGCCATAAATTCTTTCAAAAATCTAAAAATTTCTTCTAGAAACTACCCCACAATCTTCATCAACTCCATCGCCATTAGAATCATCACTCATTGCTCTCTTTTTGCACAAACAATCAATGAATGTGTATTTGAAAATTGAGGAAGCATTCAATAACGATAAATATGAACGATCGTTATCTCGTAGAAATGAATAAAACAACAACAGAAAACATAAAATGAAAAAATATGTTACGAATCGAGAATTGTCTGATGAACGTATCCGCTTTATTGGCCTCTTGATTGTCATCAGTAAATGTGCATGTACATACATATGTAACTCAAATTGCCATCCAACCGATTCAATTGATTTCGTTGATTATTATCATTTAATATGCAATCGTGTGTTGTATTTTTTTGTGTCTATACATCGGTTCTTATTCAATGCACATTTTTTTCCCGTACAATTTGCAATACGCTTGCATGCATTTCAAATCAAAATGGATTCTTATCTCAGTTTCTGTTTATTATTATTTTTTATTTTGTATGTAAAATTGTTTTTTGATATTTGTCATATATTCTGACTTCTCTGAGTCAATAAAAAAATTGTACACTTGCACAATAATAATAATTATGTCAATCAACGAAGTGAATAGAGACTATAATGAATTTTCCATATAGAATAGATGGATGGAGAAGTAATGAAGTTGAATTAAATTTGATGAGTGATTTTTATTGAGCTGTGGGATGGCTTAATTTGTGTTCTGTTCATTATTTTTATGAATTTAAAACTATAAAAACATTCACCAAATTCACCTCAATGTCACTAGAAATTCACCAAACTCACCACAAATTCACCAAACTCACCACAACCATACCAGTTCCAACTTCAAATGAATCTAACTCACCATAAATCATCACAAGATCAACAATTTTCATCAACAAACTCACAATTAATTACAGCAAGAACAAAATTCTCTTTAAGCATCGCTTAATACTAAAAGAATTGCAAATAAAATTATTCGAACCATAAATCATAAACGATTGCATAAAGTCAACGTCAAATAATCATGATAAATGCTCAATAGAAGCATTTCTGCATAAATTGTAACAAAATGTAATACACTGAGTGCATACATCATTTCATGTTCAGTACATCAAACATGATCTATTTTCATCTATGTATGTGTGTATTTGTGAGTAATTTGAATTGATGATACATTTTACCTTATTTTTGCGCAAATAATGAGGAATCATTTAAATCGTCTAGAGACAGATTGAAAGGTTGATGTAGTTTGTTGCTAGATGGTGGATTTGTTGAATGAGTTTTGAGGGCAAATGATGAATTTCGAGGCATTTTGTCTGGTAGGTGGAAATTATTGGTAATCAATTTTGAGATTCGAACCTTAAAAATTTATAAATACTTGAAAAAGTGTAAAAATTTCACATTCTAGCCTCCAATTTGAAAAACTAAATATTCTAACCTAAAAATTTTTATATGAAAAAATCGCCAAAAATGCGCTCAGGCGCCTCAAGCTAAACCTCTATTTTCCCACAATCATTTCCCCATGCAACATTTTCATACATATCAAAAAGAAATATGTCATGTAGTAATGCCATCTCATACATTTTATAAATTCGCAACTAATATTATTATTTTCTCATTTTCAAAAAAATCTAGTAGAGGAAAAATCTATTTATTAATTCAACAGTAAAATAATAATAATACAAAAAATGGTGAGAACATCAGAGATGAAAAATTGTTAAAGTATTAATTAAGTGCCAAAAAATATTATAGTTTTGAATAATAATAATTATGATGATTTCAAAAAAGATCTGCAGTAGCAATAATAATAATGCTTAATTATTTTATGAATTTTTGTTCAAAGGCAATTAAAACGTTTTCACTCATTTTACACAAATATTAGCAATATATCTTCAAGATTAAGTCGAGCATTGCCAAAGAATGTCGTTTAGATTTTCATGTAATAATAAAATGTGTGAAGATTAGAAAATTTGTGTGGCAGATGCACTATTATTTTAGACAGACACAAACGTTCTTTTCGGCTAATTAGAATTTTTATAATATTATTTTATACAACGCTTCCTTATGATTGAATTAAATCGTGGCCACTTAAGCATGCAATAAAATTGCAGAATATAAAATTTTTATGTCAGCTCAATAAATCAAAGTAGCACACAAAAAAAAATACGACTAAATTTATATTTATTTTAACTTTTTGAGAAATAAAAGAAGTTTATTTTATTATTTTTTGAAAAATTAAAATTCAAAGTACAAATAGCTTAAAATCAAATTCAAGGTGAATTCCTCAACTAAATAATGAAATGAAATAAAACAAATAAAAAAACACAAAAATTTTTAACAAGAATTTAATAGGAATAGTGATGGTGGGGAAGTTAAGGATTGTATAATGAAAAAATCGCAATTTGAAGTGAATTTATAACAGTTTTTTAAAGTTCAAATTTTAACAGTTTTGTAAGATTCAAATCGGAACAGTTTTTTCAAATTCAAACTTTAACGGTTTTGTAAAATTCAAATTTCATAGTTTTCAACTTTAACGGTTTTGTAAAATTTAAATTTTTGTATAATTCAAATTTTAACGGTTATTCTACAATTTGAATTTTACTTATTTAAAAATTTTTCAACCCCTAAAAGACCACCCAATTCCCGATTCAATCTTCAAAAAACCAGTGCAAATCTCTACAAGTCTTACAAGAGAGCTTAGTCGAAGATTATATTCATGACAAGTAAATTTCAGTTCCCTTTGTCTTTGTCATATATTCCTCATTTCAACGGCATTTTACAAAAGCAAAGTGAGAGAGAAAGATAGAGCATAAAAAGAGAATTCTTTAAAGCGACTCGCCGATCGTCGTCATGTCTTGTCACAACGCCAAGAAATGAATTAATTGCTTAATGCAACTTTTATATTAGATTGTAATAATTTTCTAATGTAGAAATATAAATCACTAAAGTTGTAACAATTTTTTTCTTATTCTTATTCTTATTTGCAGAGAGCGACACTTGCTGAAAAGGAAGTAAATACATTAAAAGAACAATTAACCTCAACATCAACAACACAAACAAATACCACATTATCAAATACAAATTCAACGAGTACAATAACACAAAACGGCACATCGCCACCGTCACCATCAACCACACCATTGTCACTACTATCATCTGATAATAACGATAATAGTAGCACAAATAAGTTATTAAATAACAACAGCATCAAATTGGATGACGAAAATATGGATAAGAAAATCAGTGATGTAAATGAAATGATTGAACAGAATCGCATTGATGAGCATGACGATGATGATGATGTTAAGGAAACAACAAATAATTGTGGTAGCGGTAGATCAACGCCAACAAGTGTCAATGATAAAGAGATGACAAATAAGCAAAATGATGATAATGAGGATGATGCAATAGATAATGATGATGCATCCGAGATGCGTGATAATGGTGGACGATGTAGTGTCAATTCGAATAATGTAAATAGCAGCACACGAACAATGGCTGATGAGTTGTCGTTCAAAGATAAAGAGGTGAGTTTGGTGTTTTAATTAATTTTCCAGATTTTATGCATTGAACAAGATTTTGAGATTTTTGAATTTTAAAAGTTCGTAACAAATTCAAATTTTCAGAATACGTTACAAATTCTAATTTTCAAAAAAAAACGTTACAAATTATAGTTTTCAAAATACGTTAAAAATTATAATTTTTAAAATACTTTACAAATTCAAAATAGAAAAATACGTTGAAAATTCAAACTAAAAAAATACGTTACAAATTCTTAATTAGAAAAATTCGATTATTTTTGATATTTTGATATTTTTCTTTGGAAGAATCAATTAAAATTTTTTACCTCCTTTAAACTTGTTGAACTACAACCAAATTTTCTGCTTCTCCCAATCACGTTTAACAAGAAAATCTTCATCAATAAGAAAACACAAGAAAATCCTCAAAACATTTAAGAAAGAAAAGTTTTTTCATGCAGAAGAAAACAATTTATCTTGTAGACCAGAAAAACCTCCTCCTCCTCCATCCAATAAAATAAATTTTTTCCAGCTTCATCAATGTCTGTAAAGAAGTTCTTATTTTCAAAAAGATGCAAGCAAGTAAACTTGAAAGGAGCAATTTATAATGGTCGATTGAAATGTAATCGGTGTGAAAATTTGCCGTAGCATCGGACCTGATTTGAATAAACAAACAGGATTAACAGACAGAGAGGTTCCCCATTCCCTCAAAATTGGCTTCCTATACACACAAAAACGGAAGAAGATTTTTTTCATGAACGTCTACAGATGTTTCCTTCTGTTGATTCTTCTCGTCTTTTTCTTCTTTTTTTTTTGCATAATTTTTTCCCTTTTTTTCACATCATCTCCATGAAAATGATACGTACACAAAGTCTGAGAATCAAAAAGTTGGAGTGAAGACGATTGATTCTTTGACACAAGACGAAATTGAGAAGAGCTCATCGTGGCTCCCTTTGAAAAATCATTTTTTTTTTTTTATTCTCTTGGGGTCGAATTTTTTTCCCAACGTAAATTTTTCTTTTTTTATGGAAATAGGAAAAAAATAAGTAAACAAAATATTATTGAGAAGGGAACGTGTGATAGATAGATTCGTGAATATACAATTCTGTTCATGTCATTTTTTATGTTTTTTGATTGTTATTTGAAATAAAAATGTTTGTTAATGACGCCCTTTAGAAAATCAACGGGAAAAAATGAGCAAATTCCTCCTTATTTTTTTGTGTGCTGCTTTTTTTCGAGGGAGTGAAGAATAGACACGATAAAAGAGACGAGAATCAACAAGGTGATTGTCATGAAATTTCTTAATTATGACAACTGTGTTCAATAGGGAAGGAACAAGACGAGTCGACAAATTGAAAAATCATGTTATTGTGCTATTATTTGTATTGTGAATTCTTTAAATAATTTAATTTAGTGAGAAATTTATGAGTTTTAATGAAAAATTGGAAATTTAGTAAAAAATTAGTCATCTCAGGAAAATTTGGTCACCTCGGAAAAATTTGGTCACCTCGGAAAAATTTGGTCAACTCGGAAAAAATTTCGTTACCTTAGAGAAAAATTTAGTCATCTCGTAAAAATAATTTCTAAAAAAATCAGCATATACACCAATTAAACTTTAAAATTTCGATCAGACACACAAAAAACAAAACTAATTCCATCTACCAGCATGCACAATACTCTCCCCTCATATAAGCACCACAAATGAGATTTGTCTTCGCATAAATAACAAACAATAAAAGAAAGAAGAAAATTTTCTATGTCTGTATGTTTTCAGTATGCATTTCCATTCTGTCTCAAAAAAATATATATATTTTTTAAATGAAAAAAATGAGCAAAAAAGAAACACATGCTGACGATATTATGATGTCTGTAAACCGCAATGTTGCATATACACATCTACAAAATGATAAATTACAATGCATGCAATATATATTTTTAACATGGCAACATGTTAGTGTCATTGAGAATGTATCAATAGACAGATTCAATCAAATGCAGAGTGTGATCTTGATATGATGGAGTAGGGGGTGTGGTGAGGGGTTTTTGGGGTCTTAAGGACTTAGAGCCTAGATTTAAGCTGAGTCTTAGAGTCCTTAACTATTAATAAATACATTATAGACTATTTTGACACATCAACCTACCAGCCAACCCCTTCCCTCCTAACTCCAGCACCACATACCACTGCCGCGACTAACTCAAGCGTTTTAATTAAATTTTGTATGGTCGCGCTCCATTTAAGTTTTGTGCAAAAAAAAATACAAAACTTTACGCATTAATTAATGGACAAACATTTTCTGGATGCTGGATATTATTATTGGTAGGAGGAAGAGACAGAAGAGATACATTTAATAGTCATAATAAGAGGGGTCGCGAGACATTTTTCTCGGAAATCATTTATGTGCACTCTGCGAGGAAAAAAAAGCGAGATATATTAATATTGAATTTAAGATTGCAACAGAACTGAATTATACTTCATGATCTGATCAGATCAGAAGACTGGCCGCCCATTAAGCATTTAAATGTGTGTCTGTTGTTTTTTTTAGGGACTCAGAACTCTTCTTTATTTAAATTTTATTGGCATATATTGCACATTTTTATAAAGAAAGACACACACTCGAAAAAAAATATAAAATAAAAAACTATCAAATTTCACGCTCGTTTTCACTTCTCGGGAGAAGAAGGCTGACATCGAAGAAATAATCTCTCGTTCACGAGAAAACGACGACTCAAATATCGAGTAATTAATTTTTATGGTTTTTACGTGAAATTAATGTTCGATTTTAATGATAGAACGACATTTTGGCTTGGAATTTTCTGTTAGCGCGTCTATTTGATATGTATTTTTGGGTACGAGTGGTTCCCAGGGAGAATAATTCAAAGTGATGAAAAGTTTTATTTTTTGAGCTGTCTTGTGTTTATGGATTTTTAATTCCATTTAAATAGGTTCGGAGGATTTTGTGGAATTTAATTTTGAAGGTTTTAGTAGATTAAAAATGGTAATTTTGAAATTTTTTTGGGGCATTAAAGTGACTCTTTTTAAATTTGTATGAGCTAAATTGAACTGGTGAACTGAATTGTCTGAATCTTAAAGATATTTATTCCAACCTTAGTCATCGATATTCTTAGAAACTATAATCACACCAATTTTCCGCCTCTCATTTTCTTAATGAAACGAGAAAAAATCTATTTTCGATAACACAACGATATTAAATCCCAGTATATCACGATGTGATCTATTTCCAACCAAAAAACAAAAAAAAAAAAAGATTAAATTTATTTCGATAGCAAAGTGAAAAAAATAAGATGAAAAATCATTTAAAAAGTCATTGGAAATTTTCAATTTTCATTTCTCACTCTCACATTTCTTTGTGTGATTTCTTCGATGATATTTATAGAAAAATAAATATATAAAAAAAATTGAAAATATTTCCCCCTTCTCGTTTTAACATTATTTTTTTTATCATACAATATTTATGTGGGCATTTAAAGGAAGAAAATTGAAAGAAAAATTGCTTTCTTATGTTTCGGAAAAATATCGAAACAACATGAAAAAGTATCTTAATTTTTTTTTTTTTTTTAAAAATGAAACTTTGATAATTTATTGTCGCACACCGGGACAGAAGATTAAGAATCGTTCTTTATTGATATGCACCATAAATCCATAATGATATTGTAATAAAAAGATGGAATTTAGTAACAGAGATTATTGAGCGATATAAAATTTTAGATCATTTATATTTTTAGATTTTTAATGACATTCGGTGAATGAAAATGTCGGAAAATTCCAAGGCAATGACGACGTCTATGAAGGTGTAATGATAAAGTCTCACTGTATATAAATAATTCATAATATTTTATTTTATTTTCGTTAAATTGATATCACGTTTTGGTGAGGAAATATTTTTTCATTAACTACGTCAATTCTTATTTTATTTCGCACAATGGATGTAATAATGATAAAAATAAACTGTAAATTTGATGGAAGAGAATGTGACTTTTTGGAGGTTAGGAAATATTCTTGAAACTAATTATTAAATTGTTAAATTTTAAAAAAATAGAGATAGTAACAGTTCCGAGAAGACTTAAAAATTTCCAAGATGACTAAATTTTAAAAAAAATGCTACAAACTCACTCCATCCATAACTCCCATTTCCACCTCATCCAAAAAAAAGCAAGTAAATTTTCCCACCAAATTACAATAGTAAAAAAAAAATTATTTCTCAACTCGATTAAACAATTTCTCGCTTAAAAACAGCACACCGTCGAAATAACAAAAAAAGATTGTGCAAAATAAGGAAAAATTTGTAGGAAGAAGTAACAAAAAAAAATTGCAACAATAAATCATTTTGACTAAAAACTTATCACAAGCAGACAATAGTTTAACCACCGAAAAAAAAGAGAAATGAAATGAAAACTGCACACAAAAATTACGATTGACTGCTGCAAAAGTTTAAGACATAACATGCAACTCCAATTTCTTCCAATTCTGTTACCTCTTTTTTTCGTGTGTATGCTGTTTTCACATGAAAACCACCGAAAAAAAAAAGAATTCAGTTGTTTAATAGATTTGCTTAAAATGATAATAATTTTTGTTGCTTTATTTGGTGTAATGTTCCTTGTGCTCGTTCGCTTGTGTAAATTTTGTGATGTGGTGGTGGAAAATTGAGCACCCGAAAAATAAGGAAAAAATTTGCTAAAACATTCATTTATTCACTTATGTACAATGCAATGAGGTGGTATGATAATGAATGGGGTGAGGGTTGCAAGATAGACAAAAATGTTGCTAATTGACAGGCTTTAGAGCGTTTTTTGAATAATGCATCGAAAATTGCTTCAATTATAATTTTTTTAGATTACAATTTTTTACCAAGATTGACCAATTTTTACCAAGATGACTAATTTTTATCAAGATAACCAATTTTCTACCAAGATGACCAATTTTCTACCAAGATGACATATTTTTACCAAGATGACATATTTTTACCAAGATAAATAAATTTCTACTAAGATGATCAAATTTTCACAAGATGACAGAATTTTTTGTCAAAATTTTCGCGAGATGATTAAATTTTTGTAAGTTGACCAAATGTTGAAAAAGTGTCAAAATTAACCAATTTATCCCATAACAACTCTCACTAAAATTATAGACAGCAACAAAAAAAAAAACTTTTATATTCCTTCCGAAAAAAAAAAACTCATTGATTTTTCGATAAATATTTTGTGATAAGAAGTGTAGCAGTTTTATTCTCATTTTTTACTGAGCGATAAATTTCCAATTTTTTTGCGCTTTACATTTTGGCATTGAAGTATTTGAGTTAAAGAATCAAAACATTAAGGAGGGGTGGGAGGCATTCATTTCCAATTTCGATTTAACAACAAGTAAGCGAAAATAAAAACTGAATTGCATTACAAAAAAAAGTCAAGATCTTAAATTGCTGATTATTTTCACTCGTCTTTGAAAAATATTTTTTTTTTTTTGTATACAGAATATGTATCGACAATTGCTAATGCTATAAAGGATTGTTTTCAAATTAGCATATGAAATTGGCAATATTTGAATTTTGTATTTTTTGAAAAATATTTTCCTGTCGATTTGCTAAATTTGATAAGCATTTTATCTGATTATGGATATTTGAGTTTTTATTTTAATATTTTGAGAAGGAAATTTTGTGTTTATGCAATGGGTTGGAAATGCTTTGTTATTTTTCAAAAAGGTGCAGATTTGGTTGAGATATCGATGGATTTTTTGAATGTTTTTTTTTTCAATCGTTAAATTTAAATTTGTGAATTATGTTCTTATTAAAAATGAATAGCTTCAAAAATGACACAAAATTTGTTATTTGAACTACAAATTCTTCCACTGTACTCCTTCATTTAATCCTTTTAAAAAATTTCTTTAGCTTCATCTTTAACTTTATTCTTCTAAAAAATTCTTCACCTGTTTCACCCTCAATTGAATGTAGAAATTATTGTCATCCTTCTTTTATTCCACATTTTTTGTCCCCATCTTCTTCCTCTCTCGACAATTTCATGTATTTTTTCGATTTACAATTATTACTACGAAGGATAAGACATAAATTTAACCATTATATGCTTTAGTGAGCATAAAGAAAATAGCAGTAACATACTTATGAAAAAAAAATATAATAATAAATGGTTTTAAAAAGTTTTTTGTGTTTTTTCGGATCCCTTATAAGAAAATTTTGCCATTTAAGGAGTTTTATGTCATCTCAGAAATATTTTGATTTTTTTATTATTATTATTCCGTCCCATCTGACAATATTTATTTTTAAAGATTCTGTCTCTTCAATAATCTTTGCGAAAAATTGTCATCTCAAAAGAAAATTTGATAATCTCAGAAAAATTTGGTCATCTCGGAAAAATTCAATTCCCTTGAAAAAATCTATTCTCTGAGAATTTTTTTCTCACAAATCATCCCAAAATTTACCACAATAACACTTCTCCCGTGCATCCACAATAATAAAAAGAGAATTTGTCGTTAGTGCTCACATTATTCGAAGAGATTGCCGCACACAAGCTAGTCATGTGTGGAACAACAAAAATTTTCCCGCAGTTTTTCTTCTTTACTTTATTATGATTCATAACAATATTTTTTTTACATTTTTTTTTTTACTATGTGTAAAGTCTCGTTCCATCAAAGATGATAAATGGCAATTGCACTTTTTTCAGTTAACGATTTTTTTAACCATTGTTAATCATGCAATAGAAATAGAAATAGGAAAAAAACCTGACAGTTGTATGAATGCACTTTATAATTTTCTCAAGAGAATCAATTGTTAAGCCGCCACTATCGAATCATACAATAAATTTAAATGAGTAGAGTGTAAGAAGAAGAATAAAATGAGCCTTTTAGTGCTCGCTCATTTAGCTCCAAAAATAAAATATAAAAAAAACATTCCCATGATGTCGATGACGATGATGAAGCAATCGTAATAAAAATGAAAATTTAAATTTTTTCAATAACAATTAAAAAATAACAACAACAACTTTATTTCCTTCGATAGTTTACTCCATTTATTGAGAACCCGCATTGATAGCGCGGCTTAAAAGCCATTTGAGGCAAAAAATTGTATTTTTTTCTCACATTGACGACTGTACATAACCATCAGCAGCAGCGGCAATAAGAGCGGAAATTTCAAAAAAATGAGGCATATTTATGAATGCGATCGAAAGCCATTTAAATTATAGCTATTGCTGATGAGTGTTCAGTGATGGTCGATCAGGGTTTTTGTATCGGAAAAGATGTTTTGAAGAAGTTTGGTCATATTGACTAAAATTTAGTCATCTTGGTTCAAATTTTATCATCTTGGCTCAAATTTTATCATCTCGGTTCAAATTTGGTCATCTAGGTTTAAATTTTGTCATTTCATTAAAATTTGGTCGTCTAGGAAATATCCATATAACTAGATGCGAACCACATCATACACCCCTGCCATCACTTGATGAGTTCGAAGATCCATTCAAATAAAATTCAAATTTCTATTTTTTAATTCGATTCCATTTAATTGAATGAAGTGATCGAATGTCTCGCTGAATAGACATTTAAAAGCAATATTGCTCATCAATTCGTTCGGAATTGATAGAAATAATCTAATTAATCAATTGATCGTTCCACACACATTCACAATAAAACAAGAACAAAAAAAAATTGTGTAAATATAATAATTTATACAATATTAACACGATATGGTTATTTGCGTTTAATTAAAATTCAATTTAGAAGAACTGAAAAAAAATAAAGAATAAATAAATTTTTTGTTAACGATTAAGCAATGCCAGCATGTCTCTATTATTTTCTACATGCATGTACTACACACATAGACTCTATTGTTATTATTGATCGATAGAAAATGATTAACAATTTTTTTATATATTTTATTGTACTTAACGACTTTATTTTATTTTATTTTATACATTATTTTGTCGGTTTATTGGCAATAGAATGAAATTTTTTATTTCCATTTTAATGTGACTCACTTGAAAAACAGCACATAAAAATCGATTTGAGCTCAAATGATTCACGAGTATTTTATAGTTTTACATATAATTAGGCATTACGAACGCATGAACGGTTCTTAAAAAAAATATTCAGTGTGAAATAATTGTCATTGTTATCAGTTTGAATATCTAAATATCGAATATATAAATGACGGCATAAAAAAGCTATTTTATAGTAATTACATTAACCTACATTTTAATTGTTAAGTTTATTTGTTTATTTGTAATGAAGAGGAAATTGCGGAATATTTTCTCATTTTTTCATGGATCGGGAACTTTTGTTTTAGTCATTTAAGTGAATTTGGATGGTTTGTGAGTATTAAGCTGAATTCTTGCTATTGTTCTTATTGAAATTTAATAGAATTTTGAGGTTGTTTTGTAGTCTGAATAAGTTTAATTTACAATTCAAAATTTTAAGCGAAGATGACTTAATTGACGTCAAATTAAATCTAAAAACACGTGCTTTGCAACTTAGTTTACAAAACCACAAAATATCTTACTTATCTCTCCTAAATGACAAATCCATCCAACAAAATCACTTCAAACAATCCAAAACTACTTAATAATTAATAACTCATTGTATTACTTTCAATCACATATCCTCAAAGCCCTTTAAATCACAATAAAGTAAATGCCCTTAAATTTTCAACATTATCATAAAAAAATGTATTAAATATTAATAAACACTAACCGCTGTATTAATATCCAATTAAATATCTGTCAAAAAGAAGTTAATACTCCAACGACAAAGTCGAACAGTACGAGCATACAAATTATCAACAATAAGCTCGTTAGTCACACATATCACAATGGCGATAATAAACATTATTAAATAATATAGAATAATCAATTGTGACAAGTAGAAATAAAATTACGTCAAATGGTTGACCCGAGTGATTTCTAGTTGAAAGGGTAATAGTTTGGTGGCTTAATTATACTTTTGGAATTGTTTTTAGTGATATTTATTGGTGTTTTGTCACTTATTTGATAGGGATAGATGATGGTTGTTTTATTGAATATTTTGTGATCTATTGTACTTTACTTGTGATTATTTGGGTGCTGTTGATAGTTTTGTATAAGTTATAGATGTATTTTGGGAGAAATTTAAATATGAATGCAATTTTCTTATACAATTCATACAAAAAGTTAAATATTGTAGATTTTACTAATTTGTATAGGAACTTAAGTTTTTCAATTTACTTTTGCTACTTTTTAGACCAGAATAGCATTTAAATTAGACAATAACTCTCCTTATAATTAAAGTTATCATCAATTTAAATAAACCACGTGTTTTTTAAATTCAAACTAACCGTTGAATTTTTTCGCCATTTTTCAAACAAAAAACTTGCGTTTCTCGGGCTTAAACTAAAATAAAAATAGACTAATCACCAGGGCTCGTGAGGAGTTCAAGAAATCTTGATTTTCTGAAATCATTCTTTTTTGAAGATTTCAAAAATCAAAGATTTTCCAAATCCTACGTAAATCTTTACGTGGGATTTTGTTACGTAAGCAAAATCTTTACGTAGAGATTTTGCTTACGTTTTTGAAATTTCTGCGTACAAAAAAATAATTTGTAAACAAAGAGAATTTTGGTAAAATTTTACTACTTTGAAGACATAATTTGAGCATAATCATCGATTGGAAGAACAAATCAACTTAAATAATCACATCAGAGAAGGTAAATAGCTCTTAAACTGTATATTTTTCACTAAATTGTTTCAATATTAATTTTTAGGAATTTAACTGAATTTAAATTGTAAATCATTGTCTACAATCAATTTCGGCTGTAAATTGGAACGTAAGTGACTTCACAGGATGCTTAATGCACCAAATCATCGCTCTCCTGCTAATCCAGCATATTTTTACCATAAAAATATTTCAGTAAGAAATTTTAATTAAATTTGACAAACCTAGCATTTAATCTGCAGTTGAGTAATTACTCAGTACGTTAAGCATCTTGTGAAGTCACTTACGTTCCAATTTACAGCCGAAATTGATTGTAGACAATGATTTACAATTTAAATTCAGTTAAATTCCTAAAAATTAATATTGAAACAATTTAGTGAAAAATATACAGTTTAAGAGCTATTTACCTTCTCTGATGTGATTATTTAAGTTGATTTGTTTTTCCAATCGATGATTATGCTCAAATTATGTCTTCAAAGTAGTAAAATTTTACCAAAATTCTCTTTGTTTACAAATTATTTTTTTGTACGCAGAAATTTCAAAAACGTAAGCAAAATCTCTACGTAAAGATTTTGCTTACGTAACAAAATCCCACGTAAAGATTTACGTAGGATTTGGAAAATCTTTGATTTTTGAAATCTTCAAAAAAGAATGATTTCAGAAAATCAAGATTTCTTGAACTCCTCACGAGCCCTGCTAATCACCAAAAAAGTGACTCTGACCAAAAATCAAAACTGAATCTGATACTCAATAGGCAAAAAAATGAACATAAAAAATGAAATGATTATTTCATCATTTAGCTTTCGGAAGAGCGATAAGACCTCGATTGATTTAAATTTGCTGCTTTATTTTCCAAAAATAATTTTCTACAGTCAATATTAGTTAACGATTGCGAGTGATCGGTTCACAAAATTCTATAAGTCGGAATAATTTTTTTGATAATTTCTACTGTCTGTGTGCCACATTGTGCGGAAGACGACGTAACAGTAGCAATTGAATTAAGAACAAAAATATCCGAGACAAGACACTCAAGTGTTAAAGTCACAAAAAACAGGTAAATAAACATAAGAAAAAAAATAACAAGACTTGATGATTGCATGATCCGTGAAATCAATGAACTGTAAATAGGTTACCATTGTTTCGCTACTGTTCATAGTCACAATATCCCCACAATCGGTCTCTCTTGTTCCCCCTTCCATACTTTATTATTATTCGGGTAGTTAAAATAATATTTATTTCTTTTTGACTTGACTATGCCGTCATGACTATTCGAACTCTCATGACTATTAACTCATTAACTAACTTGACAAACCGTAACGGATGATTTGAGGATAGATGAGTCAAATAACTCTACACCAGCTGTAGCTTGCCCGATTTACAATCGATTTTTTATTATAAAATTTTACAATCTGGCAATAATAATATTTTTTTTTCTATCTGTCGCTTGCTTTTGTGACAAGTTGCAATTCACATACATAATTAACAAATTGATTCCACCGTTCCGTTTCGATTCAATGATTTTAACTGAAAAATTATTAAGTATAACAATGGGAGAGAAATAAAATTGTGTGTGTGTACACGACAAGTGATCGTTACGTAAAAGTTTCGAGAATCATTGCAATGTGCATTGACAGATTTTATTATTTTGTGGGAATTGATTCGATGACCGGCACAAAATTTGTATTTTTGGAGGGTAATTGGATATAATTTTAAAGGGTTTGCTTTCAATTTAATTTTTATTTTACTTAAACCAGTTGTGATCAACTTTTTTTGTGCCGCGGTACACCTTGTGAGTATATCTTGACCAAAATCACACGTGGAACACGGATCGTGGTACTTTTCGAAAAAAAAAATGGGAAACTAGTGTGCCATGGCAGGCCATCACTGACTTAAACCATTAACAGCATGAATCAAATGCTTAAAAAAATCAAATGAACCACAACAAAAAATAATAATTCTAAAAATAGTTCAAAAATCTCATTAATAATTTCTTTGTTCAATGTCACACCCTCAAGAACTATTAAACATTTTACATTCATAGAGACATAAAAAATTATCATTCAATATTAATTTTTTCAATTTTTTTTTCTATTTTTTCCAGGTGAGTTCAACAAAACAAAACAAAAAAAAATTTAATCCATCAAAAAAATTTAACAATTTTTGAGTCAATGAAAGAGAAATAATCACTTTTTGTGAAGTAAAGTATAACAAAAAAAAATCATCGCCCTCAGGGTGGTAAGACAAAAAAGTATAATTTCCAATTTTTATTTTCGTGATGGGAAAATTATCATATTGATAGCGGCGTCAAAGTTCTTAAGAAATATATCATAATCATTATAACGATCTTAGCAAGTAATGATGATAATGACGATTAGACGGGGGCCTGAGTCTCAATCTTATTATAATTTTGAAAATAAATTGATACGAAAAATCTTTTTTTAATATTCGGCAAAAAAAAATATTTTTTTTTTTTTCGAGTCCTTGTGGTTAAATTTTTACAATATTTTTAACTTTTATTGAGTTTTAAAAAAGTTAAAAAAAATTAAAATTTTCAAATTTTTTAAATTTTTTCACACATTTTTTTGATTTTCCCTTAAATTCGCCAAAAAACTAAATTCCCACAAGGAACTTCATAAATCCATAATTCGAAATATAAATGTGTCTACATAGAGATTAATGTTTTCATTCTTGTTGTTGTTGCTGTATATATTTCTAATTATCAATATTTGCCCCCGAGGTTACATTTCAAGAATTTATTATAAATTTTTGATGATTATATTATTCATTCTTCCATTTCAATCAGTTTTCAAATGTGCGCACTGTGGTTTATTATTAATATTCTTATTATTTATGACGATAATACCTACTCGAAGATGATGAAAAATTTGGATAAAAAAAATGTTTCTGATTTTTCCACTTCCATCGATTGAAATGAAAAAAGTTTTTCTTTTTACATGACACAAAAAATGATTAGATTTTTACCCTATTGAATTGAAATCATTGGAGGCCACCCCATCCCTCAGCATTCTCATGTATATTTACAATATTTATTATAATCACTCGACAGGAGAACTAGAAAAGGTTAGATATTAGGGTGTGGGTGTAACTAGTTCGATTTGATGAGTATTCAAACAAAAATTTTCAAAAAATATGACTAGGGGTTAATAAAGATCAAAAAGTGGCAGAAGAACCCAAAATTATCAACTTTCGATACCCAAAAAAAGTAAAACTTATAATCTAAGAAAATTGTGGAGTGAGTTAAAGGTTATAAAAGTAGAAAATTAGAAATTGGAAAATCATGTAAAACATTAATCAGCTAGCACCTTTCCCACTCTCAAAAAAAATGTTTTTTCAACCCTTTCTCCTTCATGCCTTATCAATATTCAAACTTTGTTCACTTTCTCATCATTTACTTCAATGAACTTTATTTATTTATTTTTGGAAGTAGATTATGAAGTTTTAGATGATATTTTTTTTGAGAATATTTTGATGACGAAGATGATGATGAGAATTTGGTGAGGTTGGTAGATGGGGTGTTGATAAATTAGGATCTACTAAATATATCTCAAAATTCAAAATTCTAACCTCAAAATTTAAAAATTCAATGTTTTCCAAAAACATTCGAAAATTTCACTCCAGCCCCTCCCCCAAACCCCTAAACACTTTCCAATACAAATCCCTTAAAAGGTGATTTAATTTCTTTAATGATATTTCCTCCAATAAAATATATATAAGAGGAAAATCACATCGTTTGACATTGAGATTAACATCCGAATCACTTAATTTAAATGAATATTTACCTTTTCACTCTCACTCCATTGAGACACAAAATCTCGTTACCTTTTCAAACTCACCCCCAATCTCAATCTCTATGCAAGAATAACTATTTGTCGAATTTAAATCTTAGCAACTATTACTTATATTAATAGCTGTCGCTTTTCATGTAACAATTTATTTACATCAAAATCGTAATATAATGAATTATGATCGATTTATCATCTAATCGCACATACTATTCCATCATGTTGCCTAGTTTATGTGTTTTATTTACAACATTACCCTCCCACCACTTCAACTCTCAATAGCTAGAGAATATTACATTTAAATTTTGAAATTTAGTTGGGGAGATTGGATGGGGGTGTGTATGAGGTACTCAAACAAACAACATTTCAATCATTTTGTAACTCACTTTATCACACCATCACATGCAATGATTTATGAAATTGAAATTTTTCTTATGGAAAATTCATTAATTTAGAATTTTATGTCAAACTATGTTTTTTGGGGTGATGGTTGTGAATGTGGCGCTAATTTTGAATGAGAATCGAATTTTAGATTGATTTAGAAAATTAATTTTGTATTTTATAGGATTCGAACCCTTAGAATTTAAAATTATTAAGGTTAATGTTTTCAAGTCACTAGGGCACTAAAGAAACAGCTACTTATGACTATTTTTTGTCAAAATCCATTAAAAATCATAGACACAACCCCAAGCTACTAAAAACAATCCCATCAACAAAAAAACTCCAAATCTCATATCATCTCAAATCCAAATTAAATTTCTAAATAATCAGGGATATAAATACAACAAAATTTAGGATCAACGTACGTGATGTGACTGTATGGAAGTCATAAACTATAAAACATCTAAAAAACTACCAAGAAATATCATCATCATCAATTGGAAAGTGAGCATAAGAAAATTTTAAATTGATTGTTTCCTTATTCCACACATCTTATGTATCTGTATCTATATCTAAATCTACAATGTTGAATATGAGAAAAAGAGAGAGACAAAATTTTTTTTATAGATAGTTTAAAGATGAAATGAAACGAGCGATGAGTTAATATTAAAATTTATGTGTTTTTCCACTTTATAATACATGAGAATATAGTTTCTTGTGTTCAATAATAATAAAAAAAATACGGAATATTAGTTTGCAGTTGTTTCACATGATTTTAGTCGTAAATGTTGGGGGGAGAATAATTCTTTATAAACTTTCTATGTTTAATAAACTCTCGATGAATGTCGTTTGGGTTTGAAAATTTTTTTTTTTGAAAATCATTGTGTTCATAGTTCATTGAACAGCTATTCATTATGATTTTGATGATATTTTCTTGTGGGTGTTTTGATAGTTTTTTGTAGGATTTTAATGAGGTTGAAGGCTTTTTTAGAAGTTTTTGATATTTTTGTGAATTAAAATAGTTATTATTGAACAGTATTATGAAATTTATCAAGAAGTGTTTATAACAAATATTTAAAGTATTGATCAATATAATTGGTACCTAGATTAAATCGTTCCAGAAGTCTTAAGGTTCAATTCCTTAAAAAATTAATTTTAAAAATTTTGAAATGAATGAGGTCTCACTATTTTTTTTTTTATTTTTTACTGATTCACTTTTGAAATGCCTTCAAATCAATTCCAAACTAATAAAATTTCTTAAAATTCAAAATATTGCATTAAAAAAACCTCTTCAATAATCGCACATAAAAGTAATCCACAAATGAACATAAAAATCGTCTATAAAGAAATGAATTCCATCATGATACAAAAGCGGATGCTATAAATTATAATTCTTGCTGCTTTCAAATGGCACTGGCAAAAAAAAGAGAAATAAGTAAGAACAAGAAGATGAAAAATCATCAGAAATTGAAATTTGGAATATTTATATATGTATCATATGCAGTGAGGGAGTGCTAATGCAAGCATATGGAAACATAAGACGAATTCTTCATTAGGAATGGAGTGATGGAAGAAGAAGAATGCAATCTGCTGTCGCAAAAATTCAAAGATGCACTTTTTGATATCAAAAAAAAAAAAAAACATGAACAAAAAAAGTCATAAATTTAATTTATTCGCAACATTTCTTCATATGCTGCGTGCATGTATTTGTGCATTTGTGCATATCTTCAAAAAAGAAATAATTCTGAGAGTTCTGAACATCAAGCAACAACGACGAAAAAAAAATGGGGGGAAAAATGAATTTTAATTAATCTTATATGAGATGAGATGTGACTTTTTTCGGTTTGCACAAAAATTTTCATTTTTAATTGAATCTGAACTTCTTATTTCTTCATGTTGCACATCGTCATCATAATGCACAAAATCTAAATCATTTCCATTCCGAGAAGGCTCAAAAACAAAAAAATATAAATTTCTTCTTTTATGCACAAATAAAAATTGATAAAAATAAATATTTTTGTGTCTTTCGAAGCAGAGCACATCAAATGCACATGTTTGCGAAAAATGAAAATGCATTTAAATGCACTTGGAACTGATACACATAAATATGAGTTCTCCATTTCACTCACTTATTTTCGTCTCTTATGTTTTCATCATTTTTCTTTTTCGGTGTGTGAGCATGCCGAATATATTATATGCATGCAAAAATATTTTGATTTCTTTGAACTTTTTTTTTATTCTGCCTTTTTTGTCTATGTTGATGAGATGTTGAAGGGGTTAGAGTGTGTTTTTACTAGGTCCTAATCAATATTTATATATGTCTTCATATAAGAAAAGTGACAGTTATTTTTTTTCAAATTTTAAAAAAATTCACTAACACTACCAAATTTTCAGTACAAAAAACTGAGCAAATCAACTGAGCTATGGTCGGCGTTTGGTCGATGCTCAGTTGTATGAAGACATATATAAATATTGGTCCTAATTATTATTAAGTTTTAATCAATCATCAAAACTTTTAATTGTTTTTGGGTTGAATTTTGTTGCATTTTAAATAAATTCAAGGCTTTTCTAGATTTAAAATTTTTGTTAAAAATTGAAATTTTTGAAACAGTGGACCCCCTTTAAGTCGATATTTTGATGCCATTTTTGTGAAATTAAATCAAATTTTTCCAATTTTTCATAAATTTTTTAGGGTTACAATAAATTATTTAAAAAATTTTACGTGTCTAATTCAAATTCTATTAAGATCAATACTTTTCAAACCATAGACCCCCAAAAATTTAAATGTCTAATTCAATTTTTCAAAAACAATTCCCGTCACATCCAAGCCACAAATCCGGATCGAATCAATTTTAACACGATCCCCACAATATCATAATATCCATTTAAAGCAATAAGAAAGCAAAAACAAGAAAAATGTCTCAAAACATTTCATACATTGAATTAAATTTCAAAAAAAAAAATCTCTTCATTTCTGAATTTAATTAGTCACAGACTTTTTAACCGCAAAATCCCGAAAATGTACAACAGTAGCAAGTAAAAGAAAAAATAAACTTCATTTTGATCGTCAAATAAAGTTGATGAGACGTAAAAAGAATTAAAAATGAATGTAAGAAGTACCACATTGCATATCACAAATGATGATGATGACGATGAAGAAGAAGGAACTGGCGAGAAGACGGAAAAATTATCTGAGGGGGGAGCGAAAAAAAAGTGAATTGAAAAGCATAAAAATACGAGAAAATCATCCAATTTAATTTTAATTCAATTTGATTGGACGCAAGAGGACGCGAAATTGTCGATAAAAAGTTAGTCTGCGGAAATTGAAAAAAAAAATATTTTTCGTCGTTGTGATGAGAATATAAAAATGTAATAAAAGTTTCCATATCCGATTTGTAATCCACGAGCAATTAAAAAGCCCTCAATCTTATTTACTGATTCTGATATCCATCAATTAATAAGAAACGAAGTGGAAATAATCACGGAGGGTATAGAAAAAAAATTTTATCACGCTTGCATTTTAATGAGATTTTTATTTTTTTCACTCGACCCCAAATCGATGCTTGACAAATTTTTTCAATGTAGATTTCGCGCGTGGACCCTCGTCTATGAAGATGTAACATATAAAAATGTCAATTTATATGCTACAAATAAAGTGTCTTTAATTATTCAATTAAAATACGGAGCTGGAATCATTTTATTGGATTTATTTTGCTCCATTTGGAATTCTGGATAGGAGATTGCTGTGTGGTGACGATGACCTAGTAACTTTATCTGATGGATGTGAATGCAATTGCCTTTTTTATGTTCTATAGGAAATTATCCAATCATTCGGTACATTTGGTGATTTTAGTGGCATGGATTTTCGGAAGTATTGAAGAGGGGTTGGTGGTTGGTTGGTTATACGGAATCGATTGATATAAAACTAAATATTAGAAGTATTTTCAAAAAAATTCAAAAACATTAGAAGTATTGTCAAAAATCCAAATTTAAAATTCAAATTTCAGAAAACCGTTACAAATTCAAATTTAAAAAATGTTAAAATCTTTTCGAATTTTCCATCAAAACTTCAAGTCTACATAGAAAATTCACTTTAAAGCTCTCAGCATTCTATTTCCTTCCAACCCATTAACATGATGAAGAGATTCTCTAATTCCCATTAAATTGAATTAAAATCAATTACTTTAAATTTGAATTACCTTTACGAGTGAAGTTCCAACAATCTTACAAACTAAACTTCCTTCACATTTCATCGTATTACTTACTTACAATTTTAGTTCTATTTTTACTACCAACTCGTCATTTAAATACAATACCGATTCAATAATTAGCAAAATTTTTCAATTATTTAAAAATCGTGATTAACATTTTGCCGTGCTAATGATTTGTATAGTAAAAAATATAAAAAGTTATTTTAAATGAAAGTAGTTAAAATTGAAAGCCAGGTCTTGTGTTGTTGTTTTTGTAGCTTCGTCAATTTGTCATAAAACTTTTTAATGTCATTGCTTTTTCGAATTAGAAGGAATTGAATGAGTTTTCTATCTTTAGAGAGTGAAAATGAGAAAGTTGATTGGGGTTGGGAGATGGTAGGGTGGAGGTTGGGTTATTCGATATTTTTACATAGTTTCAGGCCCCTTGTAAATCTTAAATGTAGATTTAAATTGTTTCATAATTAAAAATGAACCAAAAATGCCAATTTTTGAGCATCATAAATAAAGGACCCCCCATGACCCACCTCATATTCAAAAATGATTTCTAATCCCAACTTACACGCATTGTTTACTTTAAAAATTCTTTCTGGTTGATTTTTATAACTTACTTCATTATACAATGTCTTACATTCATCTATTACGATATGATAAATAAATTTCAAGTCTTCAAGACTTTTGATAGAGGAACCTCATTATAAAATACAGAATGAAGTCAAACATTTGAAAATTTGACTAACAAATCATAAATTTTTTTGTGTGAGTTTCTTCTTGAATGAAAATAATAAAAAATAATGTTCATCATCATCTGTACATGACTACTTTATCGCCTTTTCAGTTTGAAGAAGAAATTCTTTACAAATTATCTATTTGCTAGTTTTTTTACACCTAGCGACACATCCATCCACTCACTCACTCTTTTGTTCATTATCAAAAATGTAAATAAAATTTAAACTAACTGATAAGAAAAAATAAAATAACAATCAAAATCGGATATTCTTATTAACTTTTATTTAATACCAAAAAAGACGTCTGACTGCATAATAATAAGACGAGCTTGTTTGAGATATCAGGTTGATTGTGTTTATTTAACCAATAAAATAATATTAAAAACACGAAATAAAATCCATAAAGTGTGACGAGAACGACGATAAGCTTGAGGCATATTCATCAAGAAGAAATTAGGCGCTTGTTTTTTAATTGCCACATCATATACAAATGAAATTGATTTACAATTTGTTTGAAATGTGATTAAAATTATTTTTCCATCTCTTAGTCGATTTTATTGTTATATTTTCTGCTTGATGGCAATGAAAGAAGATTTATTGGGGGTGTAATGATGTGTATATGTGGATGTAGAGACATTGTCATGTGATTTTTAAAGTTTTATAAATTTTTTTCAAGATTTAAATATTCAAAAACCGTTAGAATTCCAAAACTAAAAAAATTTTCTTTTTTAATGTCAGTTGATAATTTTGAATTTTCAAAAGCCGTTACAAATTCCAATAATATTCAAAAACATTACAAGTTAACATTCCAAATTTTATTTCGACGCCAACCACCCAGTTAATCAAAAATATTTGCAAATAAAATACCAAACAATAAATCTACATCAAATAAAATATAAAAATATTTTGCGTTCACAAACTCTATAAAAAATGGCGCCGTAATTTAATTAACTGATAAACATATAAAAATACAGTCATTGACGTATTTTTTACTAATTTTTTACAATTGAATATTTATTTATTTGACCTCCTTTTATGGTTAAATGCTAATAAAATAATGATTTTTGATAAAGAACAACTTTTTTCAAAGCCTTGACTTGAGTCGTTGTACGAACGTGCTTATACCTGCATTTAGTTTTAGCAATTAATTGAATTTTCAAACAAACTTACTTTTTTGCTGACGTTCTGCTAACCTTGAACGAGATTTTCTGATATTTTTATTTCGATTCGACTGCAAAACTTTTTTTTTATGTTATTTTCGACAAAATTGAAAAATTGCAATTTTTTTTGTTCATTTCCATTCAAATCGAAACGAAGGCAGACTAAAAATTGATTGACTGACAAGCATGTCTCCAGCACTTTCAATGAAAATAGCTTTTTTTTCACGTTGCATATTGCAACACAGAAATGCACACAGAAGAGAGCAAAAAAAGTTTGAATTTTCCAATTTCCGGGAATCAACAGAAAAAAACGAGAATTTTTGATTTGGCTGGCTTGAAATATTTCCAATACGGATCGGAAGTTGAAACAGAAAAAAAAAACTTTTTTTTTGAAATTTTTCGTGAGTCGCTCGATAAATATTAATTAGAATCCTATCAAAAATTGTGTCGATTTCAATTTTTAGTCGTGCTTCTGTGACCCTTGTGATGATTCTGTTCATGATTTATCAATTTTTTAAAATGTTCAATTCCTACACAAAATTGCAAAATTGAAAATTTTTGCACCTAACCTCAAAAATTCCCCACAAAATCTCCACAAAGGGTCCACTTAATAATTTGTATTTATAAAAATCATGCAAATAAATCGATGTTCAATTCCAATTTATTCAAGCTGCATTCCTCAGAAAAAAAAAATACAATTTTTATTCATTTCCGTTCGACATAGAAAAGAAAGAGGCAAAAAAAAATTATGAATTATTTTTCAGTGCATGCCATCAAAATTAAATTTATTGCAGTCCAATTGACAATATTTTTTTAAATTCATATTTTGCAATAGAAGTCATTGCGTAAATAGACTCCTTTCACTAAATGTCACCAAAACTGAAAAGAAAAAGTGCAAAAAATTGTATTTTTTGCATATTGCATGCAAATGCAGTGCTTTTATTATATTTTCACAATTGATGTCTTATTGAATTACAATAAGTTGAGTTTTTGAGGTTAGGAGGGGATGTAAGGGCGTTTGGAAGTTTAAGGTTGACTTAAGGTTCCATATTTTAATTTTCAAGAAAATTATCCATCTTTTAAGGATTTGAACTCTCAATTCTCATAGAAAAAAAAACATAACCTCAAAGTTATCAACAACCCTACCAACCTTCAAAACACAATTCCAGATTACCCATTGATAAACTCGATTGAAACTTTTTATTTTTTTCACAAGTTTGACATTTTTTGTGCTTCAACAACAAGCATTGAGCAATAAAAAATGAAAATTTATTCTAAACTTTCTCTGTACTTCCTCCCCTTTTTACTATGTTTCATAATATTTTCAATACAAGAGATTTAACAGAAAAAAAAGAAACTTTATGCATATATACAATAAATGCATATGACTTGACATATTTTAAATGCAATATTGCAAAATGTTATAATTTAAAGTGCCTTTTATTGTCATTTATCAGGAAAATTTATGACTTTTCTAAGGTAAAAATTTTATAGTTGAGAAGGGTGGCTTTGAATGTGGTTGGGGAGGTCTCAATAAGAAATGCTTTAGTTCTTTACAATATGATGCAATTGCACGCAAGAAATCTTTTTGTATATGTTTGAGGTGGAATTGCATAATGTTTCGTTGGGGGGACGTGTTGTGGTTGAGATGGGGAGGATTCCTTGAGATTATTTTTGGTGCGAAAATTGAATCACTCTAATTTTTTTCTAAATATATTTGAAATTGATCAATTTTAGGATTCGAACATTGAAATTTTTTAATTCTAACCTCAAATTCTGATAAAATCCTCACAAGGACAAAATTATATGACAAAATGCGAACTATTGATTTAACGACAAAAGTTTTGTTCCAACGAGCACAAGCATTAATTTTCCTTGCCTTGAAAAATGCCTCAATAAAAAATTGTAAATTTTTTTCTCTTTTCTTTATTTAACTTACATCATAAAAAGGAATCGCGTATGAATATTTCCAACTCGCTTTCTTGCCGTAATTGATATGCAAATAGAATTTTTTTTTACATTATTTGAAATTTAAATTTCTCATTTTTTTCCTTTAGTTATTTATTTATGGATATAAATATGCTTATACATACTCTAACACAGAACAAGAACTTTTTTTATATATGCGATGATTTTTAATCCGTTTATACTTTTTGGAGTGAGTCTTGAAAATCATCGTCAAAAATTTTTTTTAATCAACATACGTTCTATATGCTTATAAATTTTTTTATTATAAAGATATTGAGATTGTTTTGATATATATGCAAAATAGATAATATACGCACTCATCTTCTTCTTCTTCCCCTTTCTTTGAATTCTAAACGCGAGTTTTCGTTTTGACAACTTCCATAAAATGAGATAATTTTTGAAATTTGTCATGAGTTTCTGGATGTGGCGGGTCTCGGAGGATCAATTTTTTAGGAATTGTTTTTGTTGATGATTGGTGGTGGGGTTGGGTAGGTGTATGATGCATAAAATTTGAAGTTTTTGAGCTAATTTTTACTAGATTCTTTAGATTTTTGATATTTTTTTGGTACAGCATCCTCAAAAAATTTCAAACAAACCAAAATCTCATCAACCCTTTAAGATTTTTTTAAAACCACTCCATCCCTACATCCAACAATCCTATCCCCTCCAAAAATAAAATCCTCCATCAAAAGACGAAATAAAAAACCGTTTGTCATATCATATCTATCAGTTATGTTTCTTCATATTAGATACACATTTTTATATGATTATATACAGGGACAGTCAACGATCAATGATCGTGATCGACATGATCGTGATCGCAAAATACGATCAAAAATCGATCAGTGATCGATCGATCAATTGATCGCCTCGATCAAAATCATTTCTGATCGAGACGATCAAACGATCGTCGATCAGTTGATCGATTTTGATCGAATTTTTTATCGATCATTCGATCAAAAAATCAAAAAAAGATCGTGATCGTACGATCAATTTCGATCCTTGATCGCTCGATCAGTGATCGATTCGATCAAAAAATGATTTTGATCGAGACGATCAATTGATCGAACGATCAAAACTTTTACTTTGATCGAGGCGATCAATTGATCGATCGATCATTGATCGGGCGATCATCGATCATTTGATCGATTTTCGATCGAATTTCAGATAAATGATCGAAAAGTTGATTTAATGATCGATAAACATTAATAAATAAATTAAATCTAATCAATGATCATAAGAGTACTATAAAAAATGTCTTGAACGAGAATTTTTAAAATTAAAGTATTGTAGGTTGCATTATCTAAATTAAATTTCAAGTTTGAACTCAAATTTGCTAACTGAATCTCAAATTTGTGCTGGTTAAAGCAACATTTTCTTGTTTGATATCGTTTTCAATACAAATTAAACGAAAAGTTCCAAAAATTAGAAATAAAATTGAAATACAATTCTTACACTGTATTAGTCAAGCATTATTTACTACAAGTTTTTTAAAAATTACAAATTTGTGACCATAAACGGTAACGCTTTTCTCTTAGAAGAGAATTTCAAGAAACTATTGCATACAAATATAATATATTTTTGTAAATTATACGAGATTTAAAATTATAGTAATGAAAATATTGCTAATAGTGAAAAAACTTTTACAATCCAAAATGTTTATTGTAGAATCTTAATTTTCGTTCGAATTTTAGTTTTTGTTAATAGTGTACAGTTTAATGTATAGTTTAATGTGTAATATTTAGGTATAATCTGTTTTTATTTACGCTAATTTTTTTTTTCTCCACCTTATTTTGTAAACACACAAAATATTATTTTTATTTATAATAAGAACCATATTAATTCTGAGCATCAAATAAAACTTACTAGAAAAGAATAAGTTCAAATTTTTAATAGGATCTTTTCATACAGAATTTCCTTTAAATTTGATTCAATGTATATTAATTTCTAATAGTTTTTTAAAGGAAAGAATGAATATAATATTATGATTTAGAAAAAAAATAATTAAGAGCTAGATTTCTTTCTACTAAAGGAACTAAAAAATTTGAAGGAATTTACTCCTTTTAAAAGGAACTTATATTATTATTTATTGATTATTAATTTATATTTTTTTTCACCTTCGAACATTCGATCATTGATCGACGATCGTTTGATCGACGATCAATTGATCGGTATTTTTGATCGAATGATCGACGATCAATCGATCATATTATTAGAAAATGATCGTGATCGTGCGATCATTTTTCGATCAGTGATCGGTCGATCAATTGATCGCCTCGATCAAAGAAAAATTTTGATCGTTGATCAATTGATCGTCTCGATCAAATTTGTTTTCTGATCGAGTCGATCAATTGATCGATCGATCACTGATCGAGTCGATCAACGATCTATCGATCTTTTTCTCAAAATATGATCGATTGATCGTCGATCATTCGATCATAAAACATCGTTTGATCGAATCGATCAATTGATCGTTCGATCATTTGTCGATCTGATCGACGATCACCGATCACGATCAAACAGCGATCAATTGATTGACCCTGATTATATACACATATGCCATCAACCCATTCATTACCGCCACTCATTTTTAAATCCACCCACATTTATATAAAAAAAATCTTCATCCACATCAACATCACATATACCTTACAAATGTTGTCTAAAAACAATCATTCTTATACTTATGAAGCATTACTTGTGTGTATGGGTACATACATAACTCCATATTCAATAACATAAAATAATATTTTTATGCTCAAAAAAAAGTTTTTTTTATCCATGATGCTGGAAATTCTCATCCTCACACAGCGCCTTATGACTTTCCATATTTTTCCTCATTCACATAAAAAAAAAGAAAAATTTCTGATGAATGTGAGTGTGTATGGATGAATTAAGTAGCTTTTACCTCACCCCATATCCTGCCTCATTTCAGCTCCTATGAACAGTGAGATGAGATAAATGAAAGGGTTAATTCTTTATTCTCGATGTTGAAAATGTATTTGTGTATCACTTGAGTTACAGAAATGCTCGCTATATGGATGTCTCTGATGTCTATTTATTTATCATATCATCTGTCAATACATTAAATTTCTTTTTTATGCTGATTTTTTTCGTAATGAATTAAAAAGTGTACATATTGAAGGATTTTTTTATGGATATGAGAGGGTTGTGGGTGGGGTATGTCAGGTATGAGATGGAATGTTGAGATAAGCGTCTTTTTGAAGAGTTTGGAGATTCTTTTGATGTTTTTTGGAGGTTGTTGAGATTGGAGGGGATATCAAATGATATTTGTGACCTAAGAAGAGGCTTTTGGGTACCTAAAATAGTAAAAGTGACTTTTCATGGTTTTTAAATAGTTTTTCCATTGTCATCCCTCAAAATCTCCATCCAACCACCACCACAACTCCATCATCTTCAATGATCCATAATAAAATATTTCTGAACAAATATTTACTCACATTTGAGTCTCATTTCATTAAAATCATAAATTACTAAAAAAAAGACGACAAAATGTATCGAGAGTTGGAGGTAAAAATACTTAACATTATGTATAATTATCAGTCTCGAAAAATTTCCACTCCTTTTTGTCATTGTCATCCCCTTCAAAAAAAAGTTGTAATTTTTCCTCCTTTACGAATAAAAATAATAGAAAAAAACTCCCCTTTTTACCGAAAAATCCTTTCGTTTCTAATTTATAGATTGGTTGATTCAAATTCAATACATTAAAATTAATCTACAGCTTTTTGTCGCTTTTTCTTGTTCTTCCACCTTCCCTTCTGCCAGCCCATCTGCTTTTTAACTATTAAACATTCATTCTCATTCCATTTTTTAACTCATTTTCTATTAGAAAAATTAGATACACATAAAATTGTTGTGCGATTTTGGTATGGTATGGGGATGGAAATTTAAAATAATGAGTAGAGTGGAAGACGTCCTATAGATTTATGTGAATAATTTTTGTAGTTTTCTGTTTTAATTTTCCCTATCTAACATTTTTAAAACAGCGATAGATAGATAATATTCAAATTTGAATTGAAGGAAGAAGGATTGGAAAAAATTACTATTTTTAATGTGAATGGCGAGGTTGATGAAAGTTTGGAGGGATTTGTGAGAAGATTGATTGATTTTTTGTGATTTTCAAAAATATAACTTAAAACTTCATTAACATAACCTCAAAATTTTCAATATAAATTCGATTTTTTATTCTAACCTCAAAATTCTTAAACATAAACTCAAAATTCATCAAAATAACCTCAAAATTAATCAAAATTACCTAAAAATTGGCAATTTAACCTCAAAATTCTGTCAACATAACCTTAAAAATTTCAAATCTCCCCTCAAAAATCGTCATAACTTCAAACAAATCAATTTTCAAAAAAAAACTTTCCAAAATTCGCATAAATTTCTTCAATTCTTCCTCATTACACAAAATTTTAGAATTAAAAAGAGTTAAAGGGTTGAATTTAAAAAAAATCCCATGAAGAATAAAATTCACTTGTGATTTTCTTTCCTATTCTCAATTGTATTTTATCATTCAACCAGCAGTCGTCGACTTCGATACACACAGATACAGAAAATGACACAACGCACGGAAGGGATTTCTTTCTATATATTTATATATATTTTTTGAACAACCACCACTCATCACTCTTGAATTTTAATTTCGATAAAATGTGTATATATTTTTAAGTTGAATATTTTAGCTGATTAGAGTTTTTTTCTCTTCATCGTTGTTGCTTCTCATCCAGCACGAGGAAAATTACATGGAAAGTTTAGTCAAAATTTATTTACATTCTCTATTAGGAATGAGAGAGCTATTATAAGTGGGGGAGAGGAATTAAAAGAGATAAATTTCCTTATAAAAAAGGGAAAAGAAAAATATCAAAAATCAATGACATTAAGTTGGGGAGATTAATACTGTATGATTCTTTGTCTTTATGTGACTGCGATGTCTACATTCTGTATCATTAAAATAAGAGTGTATCGAGAAATAATGTATGTATAAATAAATACTTTTTTGCCATATTTTACATTTTTAATCCCTTAATTAGGATACTCGGGAATGAAATTTTTTCTGGGGGAGAAAAAGTAACTGAAAAATTCTGAACAGAACACATATGCATGAGTTTCTACTTGAGTGGAGCAGCTTCTTCGTCTTAGTTGGGGATGAAATTGAATTGGATGGGATTGTCTAGGGATGGAAACCTTTTTTTGGGAAGGTTTTTAAGATTTTTTGAAAAATTTAAAGGAATTCAAAAGGATTTTAGATGATTAAAAAAGATTTTGGATGATCTAAAAAGATTTTGAATGATTAAAAAAGATTTTGGATGATAAAAAAAAGATTTTGGATGATAAAAAAAGATTTTGGATGATTAAAAAAAATTTCGAGGGATTCAAAAAAGATTTTGAAAAATTTTGACATAATTTTGAAAAACTTGATGAAAATTTGAAGAAACTTTCAAGGAATTTCAAGAAAACTTCTTCGCAATCAACATATAGTTACTGCTTTACTTAATAACACCAAAAACCCTTGATACCAAAGAGTACGATGGCACATCAATTCTCCCCATAAACTTCCATCAACTTGTCTTGTTATTCTTTATATATACATACATTTTTCTCTATAAAACAATTGCGTTGTTGATTACAATAATGATTTCAGAAAAATAAAAATTATATGGAAAAGAATTATTGTTTCCTTGTCGTCGTTACTGTTTGCTGACGAGTACGGAATTGAAATGGAATTGGTGAAAAAAAAACGAGAAAAGAAGGAATGAGAATCGTTCAAATATGTAAATTTATTTGTTTTAAAATAATTATAATTTTACGTCAAAAACAGTTTTTTAAAACAATTTTTTTTTTGAGGAATTAAACTGCCTTCTATGCTCAATGACGGTTAATCTCGAACTCATATTTTCCTTCTCATTCCAGTGGAAAATAAAAAAAAACTTTATATAATGATGTATATTCAGTCATTGATTTCAAGCGAAAAATTTGAAACAGCAAAACTTTTTTTGTTCCTTTCCATTCCATTTCGTATTTCTTTTCTCTGTCTCAGCCTGTGACTGTGTGTATAACTTGTTAATCGACAGTAAGGAAAAATTCAAAAATTATGCAAATATTTACGCGCAATGAGGATGAGGAAAAAAATCAAAATAATCCTTTAATAGTGAATATTTCTTGAATAAATCACGAAGATGAATTTATCTTCATTTTCCTTCATTGCTTTTTTTCACCGTTCGAGTGGTGAAAACTCATTAAAAATAATTAGGCAAAATTAATCAATTAAAGACAGATGTGAAATAAATTAGTGAATGAAAGGCATGAGATGTGCTGCGGCTTGTTTTTCTTTCGTGGAATTTTTGTATGGAAATTAGGTTTTGTAGTTAAACATTGATGAGATAAAGGTTTTTCTAGTTTAAATTATTTTTCACCATTTAAATTATTTTTTACCGTTGAAATTCAAATTTTGAACTTTAAGTTCAAAAATTTAACCAAAAAGTTCGTTAAAGCTCAAACAATTTCATTAAATTCAAATTTTGAACTTAATTTTTCCGTTAAAAATCAAATTTTGAACTTAGAGTTCAAATTTTGAACTTAGAGTTAAATTTTGTATTTAAAATTCAAAACTCATTAAGAATCTTTAAAAATTGAACAAACAAACCCCATTCCCAATAATCATCAAAAAATTACCCATTAAAAAAAGAATTTCACTTTCAACTCAGACACAGACTCGATGAAAAGACAAAAATAAAAATTTTTAATTTCTACATGACAGCACAATAAATAACATCGTTTCACTCATATATTGATGATGAGTTTACAAATGTGTTTCCAATTATGATATTTTTTTGAAGGAATATAAAAATAAAAATATTTGAAATCGACCATCAGCGCACCATAAATCAAATAATATGAAAAGAAAAACAAATTTTTAAAGTAATCAAAAATTGATGGGGCTTATCTCCGAATGGATGCTACACATATATACACAAAAATATGGGTCAGTTAGAAATAAAAGTCATGGAGTAATCTTCGAAGCGAATGAAAAACCCTTTTTTATATTAAGGATGATAGTTAATCAGTGGGAGTGGACCACAAACCCCTCAGTCCACAAAATTTCTTCAGACATCTTTTTTTATTTCTAGAAAAATGACAAATAAAGCTTATATGCTTAAAAAATATTTTTTTTTCGGAAGGTCTACACATAAATTGGAAAATTCATGTCCATTGTCTCTCCGTATCCGTATCTCAATTAATCACATCGATATAATGAAAAGACTCTTTTTCCCTTCTGTCGCATAATAATTTTTTTTGATAATTTCAAATGGTCATTGCCGAATGTCTTTTCATATCCATATCCATATACACAAATAAAAAATATATTTTTTTTGTTGTTGTGTATTTCAAATGTGACACATCGAATGTGATCTGGCAAAATTTTATCCATCCCCTACTTTCATACATTCTACATTTACTTCTTTAATCTACAAAACATAAATTTATTCATCAGGAAAGAAACGAGTTGTATGAATGTATGGACACGACAGAATCATTGACAACAAAAAAAAAGGAATTATTATAATATTCCATATACACAGCAATATGACGAAGGAAGGATCTCTTTCTCGTCTCATATCGTTATATTGTAAAATATTAATTTCGATAGCTTTTGGACGTGAAAGAATAAAATAAAAAGTTGAGGTACACAAAAAACAAGAAAATTGACAGTGAGGAATTATTATGATGGCTATGGATACGGACGATGGTTTGAGATGATGAAAATTGTAATTTTTGGTGGGGTATGGGTGGCTTTTGAGGATTTTTAGAGTTCTTTAAAGATTTTTATGTTTTGTAGGAATTTATTAAGGTTTTTAATGAAGTTTCCATTTTTGGTCATATTTGGGAGAAAACTTTAAAGTTTAAACCTAAATATAGCGCATAAACCTAAAATCAAAACGCTCCTTAGTTTTTCAAAAAAATCCTAATTTAGCCCAACCCAAGAATCATCCAGTTCATTTCTCCGGAACTTCACATCCACATCTCTCAAAACTTCAGCTCTTGTTGCTGTTTTTTGCGAACGCACGCAGAAATTTTTTTTATATATTTTTATGTCGACGATATTCAAATGATATTTTGCTTTCATAGAGATAGAAAGGATATGGACAGAGTTAAAAAAAAATTATTTATATGTTTGACAGCCCCAAATACCACAGATAAATAATATATTGTAAAATAAATGGAAGAGAATGGACGAAAAAGAAAAAAAAACGTAAAATCAAATTAATAACCAAACAAAACCTAACGAAATGAAAGATAATAGAATTCGTTAATAAAAAAGGATAAATTATACACTCTATGTCCATTTCACTCCATCCATTTTTCAGTTTTGTTCTTTTACTTTGAACCTTTTTTTATTCCTACTGAAAAAAAATTCTCTGTTGTTCTGACTCATCCCCTAAATTCGATATCATCTCATGAATTTGTATATGGTTGGCTGAAAAAAAATTTATATAAATTTCTGATGTGTAAGTAGGTAAAGTAGATAGAGGTATATGCATGGAAATAAAAGTGCCCATCGGTCAAAAATCACCCGATCACATCTCGATGAATCCCTTTTTATGCTAATGTAGATACATAAAATTTTTTACATTTATGAATAAATGAGTGAAGAGTGGAGGGGGTTAAAAATTGGTAAAAAAGTAAGAGGGAGAAGTGGTTGTGAAGTGGACTTGAGATATGGAAATTTTTGATACATGATTTTATTTTTGAACATGAAGTGGGGTGGGGAATGAAAAAATCTATAATTTATGAAAAATTTTGAGAAAAATAAATTTTTTTGGTTGCGCATTAAATTCTGGGAAAACAGTAAAGTTTCTCTAAAAATATGGTGCACGAGCAAAAATCGGTATTATCATTTAATTATCTACTATTTTACTTTCAAAAGTCAGGAAAAATCCAAAATTATGGATTATTCCACACCCTTACTGTCCCAAACTTTCTCACCCATCCTACTACCCAAAAAAAATCCCCATGCAGAAAATTGAATATATTCATTTATGAATAAGAACTATAGCACATTTATAGAAACTAGTATCAACGTGGTCACTCGTGACCGACGAAAGCGCATTTTCCCGCGATCAGTAAATAAACAAAGAACTAAAACCCCAAAAGTACAAAGTCAAATATTTAACTATAACCATTCATTATTTACCGAAAATTTAAAATTGACAGCAAAAAAAAAACCGATAAAAAATATTATGCGACATAGAACCTAAAAAAAATAAAAAAAGCAAAAAAAGAATCGGCTACGGTCTAGGATCGAACCCATGACCTTCAAATTAGGAGCCGCTTGCTCTAGCACTTAAGCCACTTCTGCAACTTTTTATGTATACACTAATTGACAATTTAATTATATATATTGATGAGATTTTTTATATAAATGTAAGTTTAATATGAAAATCTAGGAAAATGGAAAATTTAACAGCTAAAATATAAAAAAAAAATTTAAAAAAAAAATATTATTTCCGAGAAATGTATGAAAATATTAAGAATTTTTAAAAAAATGCTCGGAAAAATTGGAAAATTCGTGAAAATGGAAAACTATGACATAAATAAATATTAAATGTCATAAAAATCAAAAAAAGTAAAAAAGCGTAAAAAAAGCAAAAAAAATAACTTGCCGGAGGCTAGGATCGAACCTATGACCTTCACGGTATCAGTCGTGCGCTCTACCAATTACGCCACTGATGTTCTTTTTAATAAGACTTTCATATGACAATTTGATTATTTATATTGATGATTTTTTTATATAAGTGTAATTTTTCATAATTTTCACAAAATTTTCCGGAAAAACTATGAAAAATCCATGAAAATAGAAAACTAAACAACAAAAATATAAAAAAAAATTTAAAAAAAGTAATTATCTAGGAAAATTGTATAAAAATATTGAAAATTTTAACAAAAATCGTCGGAAAAACTCGGGAAAATTGTGAAAATGGAAAATTATGACATGATTTAATATTATATGTCATTAGAAATCAAAAAAGCATCAAAAAAGGCAAAAAAAAAAATTTGTCATCGGTGGGATTCGAACCGAGGACAGCTAAGGTTTTGAAAAGTCAACATTTTAGTGCACTCGACCACACTAACACATACAAAGAAATGGCATTTTTGGCACTTTTTACGCTGGTTCCAGCAGAGGAAGTGACCATTCGTGCTGATTTTTGGTTACATGGTAGCCAGACATGTCACACACATTTTAAGCCAAAAACCACATCAAAAAAGTTTAACCCTAAGGAGGAGATGCGATGACAGACAGACAGACAGACAGACAGACAGACAGACAGACAGACAGACAGACGGACAGACAAAGTGCGGATAATAGCGTCCTTTTCCCAAGAGGAAAATGCGCTAAAAATTTATATTCATAGAAAATTGGATTAAAAGTCAGAATAGCATTTTCACATTTTTCCTACATGCTATACACACAAAAAAACTATCATTGCGAAAAATTTCATAAATAGAATTTACAAAAACTGTTGGTTTTCGTCATTCGAGTGTGAATTTTTTTTTTTTTTCTGTCCTCTCTTTCCTATTCCAGACTTTCTCGTCTCTTGCCTCATATATTTATTGATTTACATACTGTAATGTAAAAACTATACGACACATACACATGTGATGGACAGGAATATACATGAAAAATATCATAGAATATAAAAAAAAAAAAATAAAACTAAAGGGAGAGACAGTGAAAAGTTAAATTAAAATAGAAAGGAAGCAGATGACTTCAATAAATATTAATAAATGATTTTTCTATCACAAATGGCATCAACACTTGTTCATTTAAATGACTTTTAGTATCCAAAAATATCCACGATGTGTAGTAGATGCATGGATCATAAATATTAATTTCAATCATTAGATGTGTTTTGGAATTTTTCGGTACATTTAGTATTGATACTTGCTTGGGTAATGATGTTTATTGAACGGCAGGTGGATTTTAGATGAGATTTTATAGTGTTTTGATTGAAATTTGTGGTGTTTTTGAGTATATCGAGGGATAAACACTTGCTAGTTGCGATGTTTCTACAAAACCGTCTAAATATTGAAAATTTTGGAGGTGCCTCACACTTCTTAGATTTTCCCGCTAAGAATATTTCTATCGACAACTACAAAGCAGATAAAATTAATTTCACTCAACGAAGCCAAAAAATCACTACAAAACAATTTAATAACAAAGAAAACTTCCTTTAAATAGCGATTCCACCCACCTCAAAAAACGTTCTAAATTAATCTCAAAATTTTTTATTAAAAATATTCTTCTGTGTTGAGGTAGATGCGGCAGGAAAAAAAATTGAAAAATTTATAGATAAAAATATTTTCTGATAAATTTTATTAAAATCATGATGCTTCAATATCATACCTGACTCATTCTCTTGCCATTCAAAACTTCTCATTCCTCAACTTTTATTTTTTAAAAAAAATTATAGACGAAAAATTATTTGAAAAGATTTTTTTGATTTTGATTTTTCAATATACTCGAGAGTGCTTGTTGTTGCTCATCTTATGATTTTTTGGGGAGGTTAAAAAGGCAAGGATGAGAGTAACCCGCACTCACAGAAAATACTTGAAATTTTCCACCCATTCAAATGATGTTCATTTTATATTTTAAAAACACATACAACTTTTTAATGCCATATCTTGATTGAATGCCAACAGAAAAAAACTCATCTTGAAAATTCTGGAGAGAATGAGGAATGAATAGAGTGAAATTTTTCATTTTTGTGAGGTAGATAAATTTATTTGTAGATATACATAAATTGTCATTTTTTGAAAATTTTATAAGTGGGATCTATGAGGAATTTGAATGAGAATTTTGAGGGTATGGGATGATATTTGGGATTTGGGAATGAGTTTAATATGTTTTTGGATGATTTTTGTAGTCGATTGCTAAATTTTTCAAGAATTTTTTAGTTTTGAATATTTTTTTAAATTTGATATATTTTTTAACATTTTGAATTTGTAACGGTTTTTTAAATTTTGAATTTATACCAATCTTAAAATTTTTCGAATATTTAACGATTCTCAAAAATTCAAATTTCAAAAATCTATCACAACATAAATCCAATTCCCCATCTAAGCCAATAACCCTTCCACATCCTCCCCTCATCCAATACATTGAATCTACATATACATCCCCAGAAAAAAATCAAATAGATAGTCTCTCAACTCAGATTCAAATTGAAATTTTGATTTATTGTTTTCATTTATATTTTATTTATTAAAAAGACATGAAAATCTTTGTTCAATGAATGAATGAATGAAATGTTAAGATGGAAGCGCCTCCTTACCATTATCAAGATATATACACACAGAAAAAGAGCGAGAAAGGCTTCAATTTTCAATAAAATTTATATTTTTCCATTATTTTATCAGAAGAGTAAAGAGTTATCTCCATCCATCCATCCCCCCATTTTAGATATGAAGAACAAATGAAAATTAATGAATCAAAATCCAGAATCGAATTGTTTTTTATGGTTGTTTGGTTTCTTACAATGGCAATAGGATTTAGTGTTGGATGGGGGAGTGAGAATTAAAGGAAATAAAAGGGGAGGAAGTGAAAAATCTTTAATAACAACACAAAAATCACTTTAAGGCATTGATTTTTCACCCGACAACAATTTTAATAAATTTTTCACTCTCTTATTTTTTTGTAGTAGTTAAAAAGTTTTTTGTTTAATTAATTTTTCTGTTGAATCTCTCACGTTGATTTTCATTCGATGTATTGTGTCTTATCTTGTTCTTGTCTTATCAATGGGAAATGCGGAGGCAATTAAGTCGATATTTGTGTAAATTCACAAGTTATTCAGATTTCAGATTGTGAAGATTTAAAATTGTTTTTTCCTGCTATTAAAATTGAAAATTTATTTTTTTTTTTTGTAGATAAGAAGCTAGGTTTTGTAAGATAATGGTGAATTTTTGTGGATTTAAACTCTAGAAATTGACTCAAAATTTTTGAATTTTTCAAATTCTAACCTCAAAATCAATATATTTAGAAACATAACTTCAAAAAATTCTAATAAAAATATTTTATTTTATCCTTCCAGATATCAATCCTAATCGAAGAAATAGCTCGACTACGTGCAGCAATTCAAGCCCTTCAAGAGTCACACAATGTCAAAATCCAGCGACTAGAAGAAAGTTTGGAAGCAAAAAGACAACATATAATAATTTTAGAAAATAGAATAAGCAAGAGTGACTTTGAGGATATGAAGAAGGATAATAGGTAAGGAAGACTAAAGACAAACATGATACAACATAAATACGTAAACAAATCTAAAGATGGAAGTTTTCAGAATGAAAATTAACACATTTGTTCTGTTTGTGCCGCGTCAAAAAATAAAATTTGAAAAAAAATGAGAAAGAATCGAAAAAGGATTTATTGCATTCGTAAATATTTGTATCGGCAATTTTTGTCTGTGCCCTTTTTTAGAGCTGTTAAGATGAATGAATATTTATTGAATCCATATGATTCGAATCATAAATAAATATAACAAAGTCAATGAGAAGATTTTGGTTTTTGTGGTCATGTGAGAGGAAGTAAGACGCATTGTGCATGTTTCAATTCATTTCTTAGAATTTTTTAAAATCATAACCAACTTGAAAAAATTACGGTGAAAAATTATTTGAAAAAAGTCATCTTAAATTTTCAACAAAAAAATAACGGTCAAAAAATATTTAAAAACAGTCATCGAAAGAAGTTTCAAAATTTAACCGTCAAACTAAATTTTAAAAAATGGACAAAATAAGTTTAGAAAATTAACGGACAAAATAAATTTAAAAAAATAACAGACAAAATAAATTTAAAAAATTCTCTGACAGACAGACAAACTGTCGCAAAGTAGGCTCTTTAATTTCTTAAGAACGTTAAAAAATTAAAACATGATGCAACAATATGTTGTGATATTTTACAATACGGCAATAAAAAAAATCTTCCAGAATCTTTACATTTTATGGCACATTCATGTAACCGACTAACCGATCTGCCTGTCTGACTGACTGGCGAAAAAATGAAGCCACACATGTTTATTTAATATTTTTCTTCATCTCTTTTAATTTTTTTTTCTAACATAGTAATCTAAGATCTGTTGATTTATCGACAACAACGACTGATTCAAAACAATTCCAAGAACTTTTATTAGAACATACGAAAGCATTTGCAGCACATAGTGAGAAGTCATCAAACGATGGTAAGTAAATTCGACTCTTATTTCTACTTTTATTTATTTTGTTGTCAATAAAACAGGAAATTTTCTTTAAATTAATTAATTTAAGTGCCACCTTTTTTCAGTCGCCAATTATTTTCGTTTTTAATATAATTTTCACTACTTCTACTTCGCTCGCCATTCATTCATTTCCATTCATCTGTTCTGTCTCTCTTCATCTGCTTTATTTGTTTGTATTTTTAACATACATATTCGAAATTTTAATTGCATTTTTGAATTGTGCAAAAAAAAAATAAAAATAATTTTCTCATGAAAGAACTCGAAACTTTTCATGGAAATTGTGTTTCGACATAAAAAAATGCTGTATTACTTTTGGATCTAACAACAAAAAAAATAATTATTTTGTCTTAAATTGAAAGCTTTTAGTGTCTCTCATTCATTTCAATCATTAACTTCATCTTTATGTGCTTGTTATTAGACAAAAGAAAGTTGTTTATTGATGATGGCAAGTTTTGGTCTTTGATTTTGGGATTTTTTTTGGGCAAATAAACATTTTTTTTTTAAAAAAAAAAAAAATAAAAATAAATATCATACCAAATGTTGACACTATTTCATGTTTCGATAGGAAGGATTTGAACCTTGGAGCGTTTGAAGCTTCATATTTTACAGTAAATTTCATTTGATCTAAATATTTCCATCCATTTCCATAAATCATTTTGGCAAAAATCACTTTTTCAAATAATTTTAAAATAAATAATTTTTTGCAAAATTAATTATAAACAAAAATATTAAATGTTAAAAAAAAGAAATTTTCAAGACCAAGACTTGCAAATACGCTGCATGATTGTTGATCAATGTTATTAAATAAAATCACCAAAACAATCTCAAATCAAATTTCCATGTTGTATGTTATACCTATGATATTAATTGTTCATTCACAGGATCAACAGTGCCATCTATCAATAATAACAATAATAATAATAATAATCTCAACAACAACAATAATAATAATAATAAGTATAATAGCTTTCATGATATCCTTACGCCAATACAGCAACTTAAAAATATCAGTAATAAACTTAGTAACAATAATAACAATAATAATAGTCATAGTAACAACATCAGCAACAATAATAATAATAATGTTAATAATAATAACAGTAGCAACAGTAAAAATGAAACACGTCCAGCATCGACACCTTCATCAACCATCCTACCACCACCATTACAAAATGTTGAACAATTTAGTTCAATGTTGGGCGAGGAAATTGTTAATAATTGGCGACACTCTTCCTTTATTGATTTACCGCCACCAATGTCATCAAGTATTGGTGCATCCTCATCCAATTCCCAACAACAAGGACCAACATCGTCATCGCACTTATCCAAGCTTACAACATCAATGCATAATCGAATGATTAATCAATTTCCTAATTTCACAGATTGCTTAAGTACTCCACACCACCACCAACAACTCCATCAGCATCATCATCAAAATAATCAAAATCATTTATCGCATGATAGCGGTGATAAGAATAGTCATAATGAAGCATCATCGACGGCAAGTACACCAATCTTACAGGAGGGACGATCAGATGATAATATAAATATGAATAGTCGTGGTGGTGTATCGACACCAATGTCATTACCGCCAATGTCAAAGAGTCCATCGGAGGACAATCATCCTCTGCTGCATAATGGTACGGGACCATTATCGATTGGTGGATTACAATTCAATCCATTTGGCAGTGAGAGAGGTAATAATCATTTTAAATTCGCTGATGACTTGCACTTACCACTTGGACATATGGCAGGACGATTAGGTGATTCACTTATACCAAAGGGCGATCCAATGGAAGCACGTCTCCAAGAGATGCTACGCTACAACATGGATAAATATGCTAATCAAAATCTTGATACACTTCACATCTCACGACGTGTACGAGAGCTACTTTCGGTGCATAATATTGGTCAACGATTGTTTGCTAAATACGTATTGGGGCTGTCGCAAGGAACCGTGTCGGAATTGTTGTCGAAGCCAAAACCATGGGATAAATTGACCGAGAAAGGACGTGATAGTTATCGTAAGATGCATGCATGGGCCTGTGATGATCAAGCTATTCTGCTACTCAAATCACTCATTCCGAAGAAAGGTAAGTCCAATTTTCCTTATTTTTTGGGGGTGGGGTATATCCTCACTCTCGATTATGAAATGTCAAAAATGTTAAAAGTTCACAAAACCATCCGTTTAACCTCACCGACTGTGGATATGAATTAAAAAGTTTCTCATGCGACAAAAATGAACAATTTTGAACTTCTGCACAGTACTAGAGACATAACATCATCATGTCATCATGTGCATTCAACAATATCAAAAGCAATTAAATTCCAATAATTCCATTGTGAATATCCTTTTTTATATCCACTCGTACACACATTTTTCCTTTCCATTTATGATGCTGTTGATTGCAAATCGCATTCACATGTTCGAATGTATTTATTCCCCGAAAAAAAAGTGAAAAGAATTGAAAGAGAAACAGAAATTTTTATTGCAACCAGCAACAAACACACAAGTTATAGATTGAAAGATTTCGTCAGTTTATGGCAGTGCCAATTGGTGTGAGATGAAATTTTGTTGCATTTTTTTTTTTGCTGTTGTTGCTTCTCTTCGATATGCCATAAAAGTTGTATCGTTGAAACGTGTTTGCCTTTTGAATCGTAAGAATGGATTTTTCGGATGTTTTGAGGTATAAAGTGGAATCTATAAAAGGCAATAAATTGGGAATTTACTTTTGTTGGAATGTTGAGGTTTTAAAAATGTGTGGTTTATTTTTGGGATTTGTACTTTGACTTTTAAACTTTTGTCGAGATTTGAATGAAATTTCCGTTAAAAATTCATATTGGAGCAACGCTTTAGCTAAATTGTTTTCAACTCAATGCTTAACGAAAAAAATCTTTTAAATCACAAAAATACGTTAAAAATTCATTAAAAATAAAATCCCTTAAAAATTGCAATCAAAATCCTCTATTCATCCTATTACCGAGATTTACCCCCTAAATCCATCAGTTTATCACATTTTATCTCTTCAATATTCAATTTTGCGGCATCACAACACAAAAAAAAAAACATCAATACTCGAAACATCACGTACATTTCCTCTTCCTTATTCACCTATCAATGTGTATTTTTATCTAGAAAAAAATAATAATTTTTTTTCTCCCTGAAAAAAATGCCTGAACTTCACATGCAACAGCATCGAAATGAATATGAATGATTGAACCGGATGGAGTTGCAATATGGGGGAAAAAAGGCAGCACATACAAAAAATTGATATGATAAAAAAATATATAATTTTTTGTCTATAGATGGAAATTGCTTGTTACCGTATGTTGCAATCAATGCAATTCAATCTATTATGGATGAATTCACACACAAAATGCTACTCCATTAGATTTGCATAAATATTACTAGATTTTCCCACAATCATACATCCATACATGAATTGTATCTCAAACTGGCAATTTTTCTGCATAACTTTTTTTTTCATTTTGAATTTTTGTCGCATATATTGTCGAGCTATTAATTTACCGTTTGACAGATTTTCACAAGTGGATAAGATGTATAATTGCATATATGGAATGAAAAATAAAAATTGAATTCTGTGAATTTTTTTTTTTGTCATTGGATTTGATAATTACCTTTTGATTTGTGGGATATTCTCTGCTTTTGTTTTATTTGAAATATATTGCAATATTAATTTTCATGCTCTCAACAATAATAAAAGGTAGAAAGTTGGCAGTGAAATAAATTTTTTTTCTGCTGCTGCTTTTGTTTAATCATTCAAAGTTGATTTTTCTTTTATTGAAAAACGTAAAAAAATTTCATTTTTGCCTTTTTTATTACACCATTAAACAAAAAAAGCAATGTTTGGCAACAAAAAGGTATATTGAACATTCACGAAAAACTAATAACTGCCAATTTTCCTTCATACTTTGCCATCCACCCCACCTACCATTCATGATCACGCCACATATTCATAAAATCAACTATATTGCAATCTGTGTGTATTGTATACATCCATAGAAGTTATGAATTGTTAAAACGTGATTGAGTTTGAAATGGAAATAAAAACGAGGATAGTCAAGTGCAACAGGAGTTGAAATGGAATCAACAATAGGAGAAAAAAAAGAAATATCCTTTCAGATGTGCCAATGATTTATTGGAAATTGTTTGAAATGTGATGTGGATGTGTGTGGACGCATACATTATTGAGATGATGATGGGATCGGTTTCACTATGTGTATCACATTTGTCACACAAATAATTCTTTTTGTTGTGATTTTCTTGGTTGTCTGTGGCAAGGGATTGATAATTATGATGATTTTTTGTATGAGTTCATTTTAAAAGAAATTCTGACATTTAACGGTCATTTTAGATTTGAAATTCTATAAACGATTTAAGGTTTGAAATTTTAACGGAAATTTAGGATTCAAATTTCAAAACATAAAAAAAATAAATTTCAACAATTCCTATCCCTTGCCTGAAAAAAACCATCACATAAATACAGCTACACTCTTTTATGATTTGTATTGTACACACTAGATCTCGTCTAGTAGAAATCAAAAAGGCATGATGACAAATTATTATTTTCCTCGACAGTAAACTCGTTCCTGTAAAAAAAAATATTCATCATAAAAAGAAATCAAGGCCTGTAAACAACAACAATTGGAAAATATATTTTATAGTAAAATTGCAATAGGGATCAAAGCTATTGCTATTGCCTTTATCACTCTCACTCTTGATGAATAATTTCCACTCGAATGGAAGCCTCGATGGGGATGTTTATAATTATTGGAATCAGTCGAGCTTTGCGGAAAGATTTACGCTTCAATGAAAGATTTTTTTTTTTTTTGTGTTGTTGATGCCATCCGAGAGAGGCACAAATAAAGAGACGAAAAACGGAAATCCGATTTTCATTTTTGTTTGTGTTCGGTGACGAATGAAAATTTCTGATGAATTATGAATAATTCTTCTGTGTTGAGGATCTCTATGCATGGTCTATAGATTCATCTAATCTTTACCTTCATGTGACACATTCACCAAAAAAAGGCATCTAGTCATTTTCATATTGAAAATGTTTATGGCACACAATAGCTGTAGCGTATCATTCACTGAATGGTGCAACATTTACCTTCCTTCTCTCCAACAACACAACTTTTGCCTTTTTCATTTATTGCCGATAGAAATCGCAATTTTATTTATCAAATTAAAGGAAAATAGCATTTTTATGCAATTTTTTTTGGAAGGGAGAATTTTTTTTTTCGTACAGGAAGAAAATCAATAGCGAGGAAAATTGCGGAAAGGAGTTATCAAGATGCGACATAAAAATACTTATTACGGTAGTGAGCAATAAATTTTAAATGAAATTATTGCATAGAAGAAAATTCATTCGAATAAATTACCGATATTTGGAAATATGTATTTAATTTTCTTTTTTTTTTTGTTGGTTTCTGAGGGTAATGCAATTTTTTGTGGGAGTTTTTAGGAAAATTTTGTGAGTGTGAGGTCTTTGAGATTAAGAAGAACATTTTGCTGTTTAAAAAGATTAAATTTGTAATAAATTGAGAAATCATTGGATTTTTCAAAAAATCTTGAGTTCGAATCTCACAAATTAACTAAACAAAGATGGCATTTATTATTACATCATTTACTTTCGGAATTTTTTTTTTCCTTTATTTTATTTTATTTTTTTTTTTTTTTCAATTTTCTGCTCTTTAAGATTTCAATAAGAAATCTTGTCTCTTTTTTTCAATATCCTTACATAAAAAAATATCCAATGCTTAAAAAAAATTCACATCCAACCAAATCATTTAATTGAAGAAAGATCCACGCGAGCATGTAGCAACATTGACAATGTCGATGATTGTATTAGCAGAAACAAAAAAGAGCTGAAAACAATAATTGTATTAAATAATCTAATAGAAAAAAAGAAGCGAAAAAATTTTAATCCTTTTAATTGTCTTCCTTCTTTCCATCCATTCAGTCATCTCTCTACATTGCTTTTAAATTAAAAGACACAGCATACAATGTACTTCATGTGTATGTATTAATTTTCCAATTTTTCAATCCTCGTGTCCTTTTATGAGTTTAAAAAAAAATCAAAAAAGTAAAATAACAAGTAGCGTCAATTGTTGATGGGGAAAATAAAAAGATTTTTTTTCACTTTTTTGAAGAGTAAAAGGGTTGCTATGAATATGTAGACGGTGAAAGACACATGCCTTAAATGTGTAAAATTTCCATTCAACAATATCGCCTAGCAATTGAAAAAATATACACAAGAATCTCTCGGAATCATTAGCATCAAGATCTAATGACGACTGTGATGAAAAATTAAATATCACACATGAATCAAGGATGTGCTAGAGAAAGAGGTGTCGTCATGCGTGAAACATGATAATCGAAAAAACATAAATGAAAATGCGACTTTTTTTAAGATGAGACTTGATTTTGTGAGGTTTAGAGCTGATCATTTTGAGTATTGGCAGAGATTTTTCCTAAAAATTTAAATTTGAAGTAAATAAAAAATGCACTCTAAAAAATTTCAAAATATAAATTTTTAACTTGCAACATTTTTTAAAAGACAAAAAAAAAGAAAAATTTTAATTAATGACAAATGTTCCTACCTATGTCTGCTACTTAACAAAACGAGTCATCGTGAATTCACACTTGTTACATTTTACACACGAATCCTTTTATGTCAATTTCTCTGCATTTTTATTCAATTTTCATTTCTATTCTATTGCAAAAAAATAATTTTTTTTTATTTAAAAAAGTGGAAATAAGGAACAAGACGAGAGGGATCTTAATTATCAAAAAAAGTCAATTGAACCCCATTTTCCTCTTCCATGCACCATAATGATTTAATTACAATTCAAGTGGTGGAATTCAGTTCAACTTTTCGATGAACTCATCCACATCCCCAAAAAAACTTATCCTGTAGAAAAATTTACTTTAACTTGATTGTAATTAAGTTTTGTGTTATTCGATGAGGGTGAATGGAAGAAGAAGGGACAAGTGGTTCAATTCTCAATTTCTGTAAGAGGACACAGAGAAACTTTACAGCTTGGTCATTTTGGTTAAGTGACACTTTCAACCTTTCTAATGACCCCAAATTATTTATTGAATAATAACTTCCACTTCTGTCCCTATTGTTGCTGTAAAAAATTAGAAAGTATGAGTAAGTCACATATTGGAATCTCAAAAAAGTGCACAGAGAGAAAAAATATAATAAAGGATTTTCTCGATTATTCAGCTGAATAAATTTAGTTCCTCTTGCACAATACACAGTACTTACTAGTATCTTGAAATAAAAAAAAAATAATCTAATGCAATAAAATATTTTATTTTATATTAAATGTGAGATGCTGAATATCACGAAATAGCAAATGAAATGTTCAGATTCAAATTAAATTTCAGACACAAAGAGAAAAGTCATTCGCATCATTTAGATTGTTCAGTTAAATAAGCATAAAGCTGAAAAAAATATTTACTTTACGTTTTGTTGTTGCTATAAATTTGAAATTTTTCAATTGCAATGACTCAGTGACAGGGGAAAGAGACTTGAATAGGTGGGTGAAATAGTTGAGCTAGTGATGCTTGTAAGGAATTTTTTAGGAAGCTTTAAAAGTGATGTTTTTAGATGCTTCTCACTTTTTGTACCAAAACCGTGTACAACGTGCGGTTTTGTGATAACAATCTCATATATCAAGAGTAATGACGATAATATTCCAAAGTCGTGTGCAGCATACGACTTTTAACCACAAGTTCGCTTCCCTTGACTACTTCAGTAACCTTCAATCCTTTAAAAAATCACATCAAATTAAATAAAATTTCTAGTTGAAAACTTTAATTTTCCCTTTATTGTGTCTCTGCAACTTTAACTCAACTTCAACTCCCATCACGACAATTTTTATTAATTCGATGTAACCGAGCAACTGTAGAAGACACAATACAGAAATAAAAACGAGACAACATCAGACATGAAAGCATACATAATATGTGTACAATTTATAGATAACTCACAATACAATGTTTTTATAACATTCTTTCTAGAAAATATTTATTATTTATTTTTTTGCTTTAATTAATTATTTTCATTAACATTTCATTTCACTTGCTGTGCATTTATTGCTTCTTCTTGGGATTGAGGCTTCACGAGTCATAATTTCTTGATAACTGTTGGGAGATTTGAGATTTATTTTACTAGATTTGATGACTATGTGAATTGTTGATTTAGATTCAGGGGGACATGACGTGTCAAGGGATAGACACTTGCTTCTTAAAAAATGGATATAATATTTTAAATTTGAGCCTCAAATTGAATGTTTCTAAAATAATAAGTACGAAACTGTCAAAATTTTTCAATAAAAATTTTTAAAAAAATATCGAAGTGCCCATCCCCTCTTACAAAATCTTTCACATTTCAAAAATATTATTAAGTGCAAAATAATAATAATAATAATAATTTTCATAAATAAAAACATCAGTCGTAGAACAAAAAGAGAAATGATTTTAACTACGTGTGAATGTGTGACTTTATAAAAGAAGATCACGGTCTGGTGACATTAAGTATGTAGGTTGAATGTGTCACATGCATATCTGCATAAGAAGAAGACCATCTCATGAGATATTCAAAGAGATTCCATCTGACCGACCTCAACCTTCTTAATTGTGGCCTTTATAGCTTGAAAAGGAGATAGCAAGTACCTGAAATTCGCTAGAGATTCTCGTGTCATGTCATTCATAGTTTATAACATAATTTAAAGAATATTTTATAGCTTTCTAAATGCAATCATAGAGTCGTAAATAATCTTAAATTATTGACTGTTTACAGTTTCTTTTATATCTCGAAAGAATTTTTCGTCTGAAAGAAAAATACACAGCAGCAACTTCTGTTGAGCTCATAAAAAAGACAAAAAAAAAATATATTCATCGCAAAAGTTACTTATTTGACTAATATCATGTAGATATATATTGATGTTGGAGACAACAAATTTTTATTACAAAATAAATATTTTCAACTACTACTGCTTCTTGCTGGCAACGTGCCAATATCGATCAAGATTCGCTCATCTCTGTCTTACCTCTATACACTCATCATCATCATCAACATCATCACTTGTATTGTATGTTTGGGGGGATATCAGTGGGGATATGTGATGGCTAGGATTTTGGAGGGTATGGGGTGCTGGTTGGATAATTGATATTGCTTTGATAAATTTTAGATTGAGTTGTACAAGTTAAGTGTTCAATTTGGACCAAAATTTAAACATCACCAACGCACGACCCCCAAAAAGACATTGAAAAGTGTTTGTGTATCAAAAGACAATAAATTAAACTCTACATGTCGACATTTAATGCGTATCATATTTTGATTTCACTGATTCATAATTCTTTTTAAACTTCTCACTTTAAATATATATTTTATTATTATTGGGGGAAATGAGTAGTCTTTTATGATCGTGAATGTAGACGTAAAAATTATTTGGAACTGAGGAAAAATGGTGACAAATATTCGTGAAAGACATTAAAATTGATGATGTGAATGGATTAAGGAGTACATTTATAAAGATTCAGAAGTGAATTGGATTAGTGATGCTGCGATATTGATGGGCTATAGTTCATCATTGTGCAACTTTTTTTGGGGCTGATCATCAATTTTAATTAACACAATCAAATGGCTGAAAAGTCAAGCTATTCTAATTTATAACCCCATTAAACCCTCCAATTAATTTTATATCGATCAGCTTCCTACAAAAATCAATAAATTGCTAATAAATTACATCAATAAATGAGAAATTCTATCCCTATTAACCACAACAAAAAATTCACATAAAAAAGCATTCTTTCAAAATAAAAATTTCAACTATTTCGAACCTAACAACAGAATATAAATAAAGAAGAAAAGAAAAAGTATAAAATCAAATGAAAAATGATATCAGAGAGATACTTTTATTTCGTAGAAAAACATACAAAAAAATATAAAGCAAAGTAGTAAGAAGACATAAAAAAGCTAAAAATAAGAATCATTTTGATTTAGAGAGATATCGAATGTGATAAAAAAAAGTAATTTTCTGTTGAATGGGGGGAAACTCATGCTGATGTTATTGAAAATTTAACAAAAATTTACAATAAATTCTCTCAAACTCTCGGGAAGCATGTTTATTAGTTGATTAATTAATTAAAATTTATATTTTTTGTTACTTTTTATTTTATTTCTTTCTTTCGCACCTATATTCATCTATATAAATTATTATACAGCAGTGGCAAGTTACACAAGGAGAATATGATAGTAATAATGTAGACAATTCTAAAAGAATTTCGAATGTTTTTCAGTTTTTGAAGCGCTTTTATGCAAAATAATTTTAACGGCTTTTTAAAATTCAAACTAAAAACATTGCTTCGCTTTAGATTTTATTTTCTAAATTTTTCTTTAATTAAGCAAATTAGAAACTTGAAACCAATTTTAATTGAATCTAAAACATAGCAAGCACATTTAACAACCAATTTCCATTCACATAACCCTAAAAACTTCCAAATTAAAGCCAATAACTCGTACATAACCTCTTCTGCCAGCAAAAATGACCATAAATTTTCCATATCAGCATATAAAAACAAGCTAAAAGCGGAGGTGAAAATCTCTCAATAATGATTTTGTTTTAATTAACACGAAACAAAAATTATGAACATTTTCATTTTCATCATCAAAATATCTGAATTTCTTCTTTTATTTCCCCATGTGAATTAAAAACATAATAAAAAATAAGCTTAGCATTTACTGTTCATAAATTTTCTTAGTTTGCTTATTTAAATGCAATTATCGTGACTTTAAATCAATGAATAGCTGCGAGAAAATGAGACATAACTGTAATTAGGATGGAGAAATAAAAAAAAATTGCGACATATTTTCCACCGTGCATTCATTTCAGAAAAGTGCACGTTCGAAAGAGAATAACAAAGTAAAGATTTTTTCTTTTTATATGATTCTGCTACCTCCCATACCTTCTCCATACATTACATACTTTCATGTGCACTTGTCGCTAATTACATGCCGCCGCGAAATCCTTTTTTTACATTTTTTATTTTACCTTAATATAATATAAAATACATCGTTTCACGTTTGTTGTCGACGACATCGTTCGTTACACGAGTGGAAAAAATTCAATTTTAATTGATGGAAAAATGGAGAGAGAGAAATGGGGAATATTTTATTAAATTAAAGAAGATTTTTTATATATTTTTTCAATAGAATTACTTTTATTTCCATCGTTGATGGTATTTTTTTGCTGTAACTCGAGGATGTGTTAATGTATGGTTCATATGAATTATATGTTTTTGCTGGATTTTGTTGTATTTATCAAAGATAAAAAGAGATGTGATTTGAATTTTCATTAATTAAAAAAATTGAGTTTAAAAGAATGGAAATTTCTTTTTGCAAATATAACAGTTAAAATTTGAATTTTCCGTTACAAATTCTCATTAATTACTAGAAAATCAAGAGATAACTCACTTACATCTCTCTCATAAAGCAGCAAAATTAAGTATCAACGCATACATAATTCGCGAATTTATTAAATTATCATTAATTCTTATTTTCCATCAACTTCAAAATAAAATTTGTATCACGAAGTGCCTCTTCAAGTGCACAATATTCGACATCATAGAATTAAAAATTCATAACGAATAAATATGGAAAAAGAGAGAAAAAAAAGAGTAGAAAGAAATTCTATCAAACAATTTTCAAGTTCAATGAATGAAAATTAATAATTGAAAAATAAAAAGTACATATACAGTAAACACAGGAAGAAGGAAGGAGTCAAAAGAGCGTTATTGGAAATAAAATGAAAGAAAAAATCTTTTACAGACATCGAACCAACAAAAAAAACTCTTCTCATTCTCCAGTCACACGAAAGTTCCTTTTTACTTTTTTAATTATTTTTCCATTTGTCTGTTAACGAATTATGAATTTTTTGGAGGGTATTGGAGGTGGTTAGGTGTTTTTGGATACATAACCTCACTTTCCTGATTAAATTGTTTCAAAAAATATTAAGAATTTTAAAAATTTATTTTTAGTTACTTTACCTGGAATTCTAGATCATCATATTATTCAATACACCAACCCCCCACCCCACCCAAAAAAACCTCTCAATACCCAATTCAACACACAAAAGGAACCAGAAAATTTTTTTATTGATGATTTTTTTTCAACATTTTTCAATTTCAAATGAAAAAAAATAACTTTTGAATATTCAATATATATTGTTGAAGGGTGAATTCATTTCATCATGTAATACACAAAAAAAGTATTCCTTTGTTGTTCATGGTGATGGAGATGACAAAGAATTGAAACCTCTTTTGTTTATTAATTATAAACATTTTAATTCATCAAAAAATGCATTTACAAAATTTATTCATAATTACATATTTAATATTCAATGTAATTATTCAAAATAGAGAAATTCGAATTCTATTTAATTATTTTTCACCACAAGAAAATTCCTCATAATCATAATTTGTTAGGAAAAATTTACAATTTCACATAAAACAATTTAATGACAACAAGAAAAAAGTTATTACTATTATTATTATTTAAAGTACGTTAAAATTCTTGCTGAACACGCTTAAAATAATTACTAAACAAGTCGTCAAAGAAACATGAATCAACCAGAAACACGGCGAGAATAAAATGAAGAAAAAAATATTTTTTTTTCTTTTTTAAAAAAATTAAAAACTTTAAAAGTTTTTTTTTCTTGTCAAATCGCCAATTTGAATTTTGAAACGAGCTAATAATTGTCTTTGTCTCGTGAAACAGGCCATAGAACCTATGAAAATTTTTGTTAAAGCTGAAAATTAGAATGTAATGGGGCAGATGAATGTTGTTTATTGTGAATTGATATATTGCAAGATTTGAAGGATTTGTAGATAGATGTCTATGATGTTTGTGAATATACAATATATATGGGTGACAGTCGGCATTTAAAGGTATTTTCGAGGCGGTCTCTAGTGTGTGAAATTGAGAAATTTTTCGGAATATTTTCATTTCACTTTAAGTACTGCAGCAATTCTTTCTCGACTTTATTTCATTTCTCATTTTACTTTTTTTTTTCAATTTTACAAATCACGATAAATGAGATTGTTGAAAATTTGTTAACTTTTCAATCTCACATGTCGCGCAATGCTGTTAATTTGAAAATGTTCGAGGTCAAATTCATGACTTTAAGTTCATCAGCAGACAAAAAAAATGAACACAGAGGGAAATTGACGATGAAAGAAAGAAGTGAGGAAAACAGAAATTGCAAAGTGAGAATGAGATTGAGAATAAGAAATTTTAAAGAAATAAATTAAAATTGAAAAGAAAATTTAATTTGTTTCGTTTTGGATTTAAAAAAATTATTTTTTCTAAAAAAATAAATAAAATAGATTGCAAATGTATTTATCTGTAGAATATTAGGAATCGATCTATTTTTATCAGATTCGAACTCTTGTACCTTTAAGTGATTTATTAAAATTTATTTTAATTCAAATCAAATCTTTGAGTAATATTTGGCTAAACATTCAATACAATCTAAACAAAATCAACCACAAATCACTTTGAACTCCATTTAATCATTAAAATTATTCCACATTAAACCACATTTCCTTTTCAAAACTCACCCATTGACTTTTATAGCAATTAACAATTAAAATAAAATCTCAAATTCACCTTGCGACGCAATCAATCATGTAGAACTTATCATAAATTTATATTTTTTTTTCCTTTCGAGATTGCATATCTGAGATACTTAAATAATTATACAAAAATGCCATAAAAAGTCAATTCATATTATAAATTTTATTATTTTCTCTCGGAAAGTTTCTGAATTCTAAACAATAAAAGCTTAATCATCGTTTTGAAAGAGCAAAGTAAAAATTTCATTTGTGGGGTTATTTTGTAGGTTATGTTCATGGATTAATTGCTTTTTTGAGTATCTGGCTACATCTGCTAGAAAACAGCTTATAAACTCAATAATCCCAACTAGACACAAATCTTAAACAAAATTTGGCCCTTAAAAATAGTTAACCGTAGTTTACAAACTATGCCATCCAATTTTCGCGTGTATTGCAGTACAAAGACGCAATCAATTTTAGTCTTCACTTCTCTGTAAAATAAAATAAAAATAAAGGAACAAGAGCATGTAACAACATTGTTTCAAAACTTTATGATTCCTGCCATCGAATTATGGTTTTTGAAACAGCAAGAAACACAAAAATAAAATTCGACAAGCACAATTTTTTTTTCATGCTCGACTGACTTCTCACTGCTGTGGTTATCATAAACAAATTATGAAATAAAAATCGTAAATGTAATTTCTTGATATTGTTTTTATGTTTCACAATAATTTATGCGGGAGGTGAAGAAAAAAACGTCAAGACGGTCGTCTTTAATCACAGAACTTAATTATTGCCAGAACCCTTTTTTTCCTATACAAAAAAAAATTTTTGCTATCATAAAATTCACGTACGTGCTCAAGGTGGATTCGATTCCCCTCCTTCAATTCCTTTCATGTTTGTTCGAATAATTAAAAACAATTTTTTCTGTTCCTCATGAAATAAGAAATTTTTATTGATGGTAGAATGGGAAAATTTATTGCATTAAATATGCCACTGTTTTATTGATTATTAGTGATTGTAAAAGTAATCAACGTTGGAAACGAATTGATGGAGGTCTGATAAGGGTAAATAAAGGGTGAACTTTTTGTAAATTTGAGGTCAAACCTCAAATATTTTCTTTTTTTGCATTTTATTAGTTTATGAGTTGGAGTGGGTTGGAAGGATTGAGATATGGTTGATTTCCTGTCCATATATTGAGAATTATTCATAAATTATAAGTTATTGTAGATTTTGGAGAACATAACCTCAAAATATTTCGACATAACCAAAAAAAATTTAAATCTTAAATTTTCTAACTCTCAAAATCCAATCAACCTCAAAATCTTAGAATAAATCCAAAAACAAGCAACCTACAACCCCACAAAATATTTATCACCCACCCATCCACCACCAGATCGATTTATTGTTATGTATAAAGTATTATCATAATTTCTATTTCATTTAATGTTCTTCTTATGTTTAGTTGTGTTTCTGATTTCCATATTTTAACAATTAATTTGAAAAAACATCGAATTTTGTTAGAGAAGAATATATATTTTTGGCGGGGGTAAAACTACTTAAAATAAAACTCCCGCGATATTCTTAATAATCCTCATAAAAATTCATAATTTCTTTTATTTTAGTCAGAAATCAAACAGTCAAAAGCGATTTTATTGTAAAAAGAAAGAAGAAAAAGAAACGAAAAACAATCATTAACAGCGAAAACAAAAGAAAATGTTTATTTTTTATACGAAGAATATGAAGGCAAAAAGAAAATTGAAGAGAGATGTTTTTTTTTCGAAGGTATAGGTGAACTATTTCTGATAGCAATTTATGAATAGCTTAAATATATCATAAATTATTATGAAGGATTTCTTTTGCATGTTTATTTTCTTACATTCGATGTTAAAGTTGTTAAACATACATATAAATATTCTCTATTATGACCAGACCCAAAAATATACACAAATATAAAAATCCATCAACACTTTATAGCTTTCAACTTAATATATTTACTTATTTTAATAGAGAAGTCAAATCGAAGTGGCAGGAGCGAAAGACTCTTTTTTTGTGTGTGCCTTGATATCATTGCGACAGCACGTTTCCATTACTATTATTATTCCTTATACTTTTGTTTTTATTTTATACTTTTTTGATACTCAATCACGCAATATTCATTATTCCATTTGCAAATCATCGTTGACTATGCAAACATGAAAAAGGAGTTGAAAGGAATGAAAACAAAAAATTGTTGGAAAATAATCATCATTACCCGTCCTACCATTGTTGTTCATATGCTAAAAGCATCTTTTGCCTTACTTCCAACCCTTTCTTCCTATCTTTCCATTATTTATGTATATACTCCAATATCGCCTCGAAAGCAACAAAAAAAAATCATTTTTTTCCATCTTTTTAATGAAAAATTTTCTAATTATTCATCAAATGCATTCGCACGTCACATTCAATCTCTAATTATTGAAATTGACAATGATGTTTGTCGTCGAGACGAATGTGGATGTGCTGTACTTCAGATTTTTTTCTTTCGTCTATTCTTTTTGCATTTTTAATGCACTTTTAGTAACACTTGATTCATGAATTTTTTGATGTGTTTTTGTTGGGGTTGGGAGAAGATGGAATGGATGATGCTATGATGTTGATGCTGGGATTTATTTGAAATTTCTTCAAATAAAAAAAAAACAAATAAAAATAACTCATGACATAGAAATATTTTAATTTTAATGGGATTCGAACCCAAGACTTTATGTCAAAATCTATCAATTTATAAATTTTCGTGTGCAAATCTTTAGCAAAAACCAATAGGGCTCGTTCACTTATTACGTAACGCAGGGGGGGGGGTCGAGAGGAGAACAATAGAATTTCTGAGAATTCCATTGTTCTTTTTTGAAATATGACCGTTATTTTGTTACGTAATAAATGAACGATACCATACATATTCCTCAAACAATTCTTCATCCAAAAGTTCCCAAATATCTATTCACATCCAGCAGAAAAAATATCAATCCATCAACAGCAATTAAGCTCTTGATTTTCATCACACAATGCACATCCATAATTACAATCCATCAAAATTGATATTAAGAAGGTGTGAAAATGTAATGAAATGATTTCCGAATCCAGAACAATACAAAATTGCACTTTCAATCATCCTCCTTACATTCTCATCTACAGACTTGTTCTATTTCCATTTCTTGATGATAATAATAATTTTTTTTTTCTCATCTATGCAAATGGGGAATATGTTGAATAGCAATAACGAATAGCATCAGCAGGTTATAAGGAAGAAACAGTGAATATTGTATACAACCAAGCAGGGAGATTGTTATTTATTGTCGACCGTATTATCGAGATGGTGGAAAAAATTGCGGACGCGGGGATAATTTAAGGATATAAATTTAATTTTATTATATTTTTTTTTTCTTCATCTTACTTTCATTCCTCTTTAGATAAATAATAATTTTATTATTTTTATGGAAGAAATTTTTTTCTTTAAATTTTTTTATCTCATTTTTTTGCGTAAGAAAAAAAGTTATTAATATAAAATCGATTAAAAGAAAACTCTCACAGGGTGAATAAATTATAATTTTTTATGTGCACCGATTCCTTATCCACAGACTTATAAATTCAATGCGGATATAGAGAAAAAATGTTAATTAGAGTAGGATGTAGCAGGTGATTGAATCTACTAGGAGGTGTAAAAAGTGTTATCAAACTCCACAGATGATGTAGGATATAACAAGCCATCAGGGGAGTGGAAAAAATAAATATATTTAAATGAGATGATGGAAAAAAATTAAAATATTTGAAAATTTAAAAGAAAGGAAGAGAGAATTTAAATATTGGCATTGTGGGAAATGAAAGCTGTAAATTATTATAGAATTATGATGGAAATTTACAAGAAATGAGAGCAAGTCGAATAGAAAATATTCAATAAACAAGGAATTTTTTTAAAATAATATTTTTTTTTGTAAGACAATTCGAATGAAATTTTAATCTTATTAATATTTGAAAAATTTTTGAATTGATTAGGAATTATTTTTGAGGGTTTGATGCTTGGGGGTTGATCCCTTAGTACGGTACATAAAAATGACCCTCTCCTTGTTACACTTTTTGTATGAATTTTTTTTTTCTTATGTTTGACCTGTTACAAAATCCTAGACCGCCCTTGCTCCTAAATAGCGAACGTACTAAGTGAACGGCCCCTTGATAAGTTTGATATAGTTTAAATAAATTTTGAAACTTTTCATGAAAATTTAAATTTGAAAAAAAAAAAAACATTCAAATGATATAAATCAAAACAATTTAATACAAAACCAACAATTATAAGTGCTACTAAATCATTCAACCCACTCAACCCCTTTATCAAAAATCCACAATCAGCACTCTCTGCGTAAATTGCGTACATTACGATTAAAATCCTTTTGAACTACTTTTCAATTATTTCTTTTTTTTGCTCTTTTTATATCAACAGCTCAATTAATGCTTCAACATAATTCAAACTCCTATCATAAAACTTTCCCCATAGAAAAAAAAATTAAAAAATAAAAATACACTAAAATGCTTTTAATATTCCCGATTATCAATGTTGAATAGAGGCAAAAATCTATAAAACTTCAGCCATATTATTAAAACACAATAAAATTTATTGTGCGGCCTTCAACATTCCGTTCTATATTTTCACTATTTTTTTTTTCTCCTTATATATTATTGCGAACGCGATATTAATTGATTTTCCCACATTATACACGTACATATTGTACGCGAATGTATGTTTTTTTATGGATAAAAAAATTGTTATAAATTCAATAAAGTGGAAAACTATGTTGATAGTAAATATTTTTTTATTCCTATACACTTCGAACATTGTAATTATCGAGCATGAATGAGGTTTATATAAAATTTAAAAAACATACACTTGATAGGCGAAAAGACATTGCGTACAAGTTTGAATGATATATTTTGAAATTATAATTATATAGATAGATAAAATGATGGGAAAATTGACTCGATCAACAGCATTTAATTGAGTATATATATTGTAAATAAATTTCGAAGAGGTTGTGGGTGGCATCAATTCGATTATTTTAATATTAATTTGATAAACTAGCGTGCGTGTGGGAATACGTATGTGGATACAGATAATTAATTGAAAACAAATCAAAATTGAGAGGGTTGGGAGTGAAAATGCGCGGAAAAATGGGAAAAAACTCGGTTGATTTTGTTATGTTGTCTTTGTGTTAACGAAATTATGAGCAAATAAGCAAAATTGAATTGAATTACGAGAAGTTTGGAGGTTCTAAAGTCGGCAATTTTGTACAATGAATTTCATAATATTCTTAGGATTCGAACCCCATCATTTGATAATTTATTGTAGCTCTATAGTAACCAAGATTTAAAATTTTAATTTCATAGGACTCAAACTTAGTATTGATCAATAAATTTTACTATTTTCAAATCCAAAGCCACTGAACTACTCAAACATCATTCAAAACCAGAGATCGAAGCCGCGACGAATAAGCCGGCTAGCTTAGCTAAGCCGACTAAAATAAGCGAAATTTTTAGCCGACTTATTTTCGTCGCTAAAATAAGCGGGTTTTTTAGCCGGCTTATTTTTGTCGCTTAAATAAGCGGGTTTTTTAGCCGGCTTATTTTTGTCGCTAAAATAAGCGGGTTTTTTAGCCGGCTAATTTTCGTCGCTAAAATAAGCGGATTTTTTAGCCGGCTTATTTTCGCCGCTAAAATAAGCGAAATTTTTAGCCGCCGCTTATTTTCGGCTTAAGAGATAAACACTCGAGCTAATTTTCAATATTAAACTCGAGATTATTTAAATTATTTTTCTTATTTTATATATAAAAGTCATTTCTGCTTATTCTTGTGAAGTATATAATATAGTTAAAAAATGTTAAATATTATTTTTTAATCATTTTTTATTTATTTTGTTACCAAAAATTCATGAAATTTAAACAATTACCAATTATTTGTCTTTAATATGTTAACTTTAATATATCAATTAGTATTTATTGTCATTAATTTTTATAATATTTCTGGTATAAATGAAAAATGATGAAAAACTAATATTTACCATTTTTTAACTATATTATATACTTCACAAGAATAAGCAGAAATGACTTTTATATATAAAATAAGAAAAATAATTTAAATAATCTCGAGTTTAATATTGAAAATTAGCTCGAGTATTTATCTCTTAAGCCGAAAATAAGCGGCGGCTAAAATTTTCGCTTATTTTAGCGGCGAAAATAAGCCGGCTAAAAAATCCGCTTATTTTAGCGACGAAAATTAGCCGGCTAAAAAACCCGCTTATTTTAGCGACAAAAATAAGCCGGCTAAAAAACCCGCTTATTTTAGCGACGAAAATAAGCCGGCTAAAAAATCCGCTTATTTTAGCGACAAAAATAAGTCGGCTAAAAATTTCGCTTATTTTAGTCGGCTTAGCTAAGCGACCTTAGCGGCTTCGATCTCTGTTCAAAACCCCTACCAGACCCCAAAGACACAGCATCGCATGAAAATGAAGTATTTTTCATGAGTATTTGCGTATCTATCAACCGAATAATGACAACGGAAAACATTTTCTGACTGAAAGAATTTTTTTTCTTTTTCCTCTTTTTTGCTATTTGTTTTAAATTAAAAAATGAAGCAAAACAAAAGCAATTGAATATTTTTTTCTCTATTTTATTATTTTTTATTTTCAATTCCCTCCCTTTCTTGCTCACATCCCACCATTTTTTCCATATTATTATTATTTTGTAGTCTAAAATAAAGGAGGATGAGAAGGAATAAAAATTATAATTAAATTTCTTTACAGTACTTTGAGCAGGTTTCGCACACACAAAACAGAGAAATAAAATGTAAAGAAAAAAAATTGCATTGCCGAGTGCCATCCTCATACTGTTGTGTATATTCCACTTCCATTCTTACTAGCTGCCAGACAAATTGCTTATCCAAATGAATTGCTCATCGGTTGGAAGTAAGCAGAAGTAGGAATGAGTTGCATTTTTGAAGACGATGATGCTTCGAGGTATTTTACTTCTCTACGTTCGCATATTCGCTTATTTACAAGGCATATATTTCGCAAATGAAAAGCAATTGTGTAATTGTGTATATCATAAACAACTAAAAAACTGTTCATATTCTTCTTATTATTACTTTACTTACTTCTTTTCTTTTAAAATATTAATGATGATGAATTCTGAGAGGTTGAAAATGTTTTATTGCCCGAAGGGTATCGTGTCGTTTGTTATCTTTCATTTTTTTTTTTTTTTGGTTAGACAGATACTTCTTGTGCTGTATATGAAATTACTCTCCTCACATTTCATTCATCAATAAAATGAAATAACGTAAAATTATATCCAAGATGTAGATTCATGATGATTGAAGTCATATTTGATTCTTCTTTGCTCTTTGCTTCGGACATCTTGGGGATTTATTTGTTGATGGACATTGGGTTGGATCACGCAATCATCAGATAAATACAATTCAATCTTTTACTGATTAAAAATTTCTCCCCATTTTCGGATTCATTTGAATTGTTAACTTATTTTGAGGTTACGATTCCAATTTGTCCAATTTTGAGTAATTTCAAGCGACTTTCTTTTGTTTTTTTGATTTGTGAACGATGCTTTCTACTTTTCTACATCGTAATAGATTCTAATATATTGATTTCAGTCAGATTTAAGACATTTAATTTCAAAAATTAATTCTCCTATGTAACAATGTTCAGCAAAAAAAAGTTGCGAAAATAATTCAAATTTCAAAAGTCCGTTAAATCCTATCAACTTTCGTACCTTCAATTTAAATGCGTTTATGTCAAAATACTCTTACTTTTCATCACTTTCCATTCCATTTCTCTCAATTATTGGCCTTCCATCGAACGATATGTCGCGTGATGTGTTTAATGAAACAGAAAAATACTTTGAGATCTTTGATAGAGGACCCCTCTTCCTTTTTATTTTAATTTGATTGATACATTGCGTTTTATTTGATTATTCTTCGACTGAATATGTTTTCTTAGATGAATGCGGTGACCGAGCATGTTTGATTCCAAAACGAATTGCTCTGAATAAGTTAATGAAATTGTTTTATGATGAATAAAGTTTTTGTGCTCTCAAGGCTTGATCATTTTTTTCTTGAGAAATCAAACTAATTGGAAGTAATTGGAATTTTTTCCAAAAAGAAATGTACATTCATGTTGTCTTGATTGACACATTTGTTCAATGAAGAGGTAGATGAGATTATTATGAGGTTGGACATGGGTAATTATTAAATTGAGATGAAATTTTGATAGAAAAGTGGGATGTTGATTCGAAATTTTGAGGTTATGATTTTTTTTTGCAAAACTGATTAATGGGATTTGCTGACAGTAAAAACTGGCTATTATAATTTTAGACATCCCAATGACTTTAATTGAAGTTGGAAGTTCAAAATTCGAAAAATTGAGTCTTCAAATCTTAATTACAATCCAATTCTACAAATGTTCAATTTTCTCATTGATTCAGCAACAAAACTAACAATTCATAGGTTAATGACTCAAAACAATAAAAAAAATTGTCTTTCACACAGTGGTCGAAAAACTATCATAGTCCACGGTTCTGTGCTTCAATTCTCATTCTTCCCCAAAAAAATTTAATGAAACAAAAAAAGAATAAAAATTCTTGTGAAGAACATAAAGAAACAATCAACCTCACGCATCATTTACTTCTGATGTTGATCATTATATCATTTTTTTTCGACCATTCTTCGATTGAAATTGCTACTAATGATGGAATAAAAGTATCATTTGAATGATTTGGTTTCTGTTGTGAGAGACTTCTTTTGTGATGGGTTTGTCTTTTACAGTCATTCATCTAGTCGGTGATTATCTTCCCACACTTTACGGATGGTTCAATAGTTATTTATTTTTGACATTTAAATTGTAATTATTGATGAAAAAACAATTCTAACCTTAAATTTTTTTTATTAATTCACAGAATCAGGAATGCCACAATTTGGACGTCCAGAATCAGAGGGAATGACCGATGAACGTATCCAACATATTCTCACAGAAGCATCAAGCATGATTCAAAAATCATCGCCACAACAAAACTTACAAAATTCAAGCCTGCAAAATACAATGAAAAATATGCATCTTGAAGATTCACACAGCATTGAAGACTCAAAATCACCACCAAATTGTACATCACCATTCTCAAAGAGATTGAAGAAGTATGAGAATGATGACATTTCGGAAGAAAAGTTGCAGAAAATTTATCAGGAAGAATTCCAAAAACTCATGGCTCGTGGACAACGTGATGCATTTCCAAAGTAAGTTTATAGCTCTTCAAACTTATCTAGAGACTTAATTAATTATTTTATTTGATCCACAGCCTTCTATTCCCACACTTCTTTGGAGCAGCAAGTGGTATGCCTCCATTAGCTGACGAGAATCTCCGATTGGCACTCGAAATGTATCAACGTGAATTCTCAAAATTACAGCAACAAAGTGGCGCTGGCTTACCAAATTTCACTAACAATCTCACAAGTCTCCTAGCTTTACAGCACCAACAAGCACTCAATGGCAGTTCAATTCAAGATTTATCACTTCCAAAAGAAATGCAAAAATTTGGTAAATCAAATGGATTAGATGAAGCTGATCAGAAAGAAATGGAGGAATCAATGAGAAGTGCATTCAGCATGGTCAAACCAAAACCAGAACCAACATCAACACCAACCACAACAACATCGTCAGCACCAAGTCCTGTCAGCAATACAATTCTTCCACCTGTAACACCAACTGATGAGTTTTGCGTTAATGCAAGTCCATTGCAACGTATGGCGTCCATTACAAACTCATTAATAACACAATCACCTGTTCCATCACATGTCCAATCACCACAACGTCCATTGAAAGCTGTCTTGCCACCAATAACACAACAACAATTTGATATGTATAATAATCTCAATACGGAAGATATTGTGAGGCGTGTCAAGGAGGCATTGTCACAATATTCCATAAGTCAACGATTATTTGGTGAATCCGTACTTGGATTATCACAAGGATCCGTTTCTGATTTATTAGCACGTCCAAAACCATGGCATATGTTGACACAAAAAGGACGTGAACCATTTATTCGTATGAAAATGTTTTTGGAGGATGACAATGCCGTCCATAAACTTGTCGCAAGTCAATATAAAATAGCACCCGATAAGCTCATGAGAACCGGAAATTACAGTTCAAGTCCACAAATTCCAGCACAATTGTCAAAACAAATGCCACCAATGCCAAAATTGTTGAGCGAACAAATGGCAAAATTACAAGATCCGGCATTATTGCATATGCAAATGAGTCAAATGGCTCATTTATCACAAGCCGTTGCCGAACAACAAAGACGTGAAATGCAACATCGCGATTCACAACAGCCATTGCTTCTTACACCACCAGGTCTTCCACCACAGCATGCAATTCAATTACCACCAAAAGATCAAAAATCCAGCGATAAGAAAATGATGCCGATTCATTCACCACAGCAATCGGAAACGCCACAGCCACCACAAACTGTAACGCCAAGTAATGTTATGCGTACAATGAATCAACACATATCACCAACTGTTTATGAGATGGCTGCACTTACACAAGATTTAGACACGCAAGTGATTACGACAAAAATTAAGGAAGCACTTCTCGCTAATAATATTGGACAAAAGATTTTTGGTGAAGCTGTTTTGGGACTTTCGCAAGGATCTGTTTCAGAATTGTTATCAAAGCCAAAACCATGGCATATGTTGAGCATTAAGGGACGTGAACCATTCATTCGTATGCAATTATGGCTTAATGATGCCAATAATGTTGAACGATTGCAATTATTAAAGAATGAACGCCGTGAGGCGATTAAGAGAAGACGTTCAACTGGTGCAGGTGGACATGACAATAGCTCCGATACAAGCAGCAATGATACATCTGAATTTTATCACTCAAACTCACCTGGACCAGCATCAGTTGCATCACAACAATCAGCACCACCAAATAAGAAACAACGTGTGTTATTCTCAGAAGAACAGAAGGAGGCATTGAGATTAGCATTTGCACTTGATCCATATCCAAATGTTCAAACAATTGAGTTTCTAGCTAATGAACTCAATCTATCGACACGTACAATTACAAATTGGTTCCATAATCATCGTATGAGATTAAAACAGCAAGTGCCGCATGGACAACCATCAGAACCAATTCCTTCACGTGAAAATAACAATGGTGCGCCATTTGATCCCGTTCAATTTAGAATTCTCTTGAATCAGAGATTAATGGAGATTCAAAAAGAACGAATGGGACTTAGTGGAATGACACTTCCATATCCTCCATATTTTGCTGCTAATCCAAACCTTGCTGCTCTTATTGGACGTGGACTCTTAAGTGGTACTGATCCAGAGCAACTTGCTGCCCTCAATAATGCCGTTAAGGAGCAAATTATGGGTCTTGACTTGTCAATGACCTCATTAAAACGTGATGATGATGACTATGATGATGAACAAAATTCTGACAATGAAGGTGGAAATGACGATGATGATGAGTCATTGAATGAATCAAAACTTAACAATAATAATGAACAAAAAGATATGTCACCTCCACCTCAAGCTATTTCGCGTACATCAAGGAGAAAACCTGCAGCACCACAATGGGTTAATCCATTGATTACAAGTGAGTATCTATGGAATTCTTTTGGTTGAATTCTTCTATATTGTTCCTTGATTTGAAGACTTTTCTAAATACCAACATCCAATAGACCTTACTAATGATCAATTCCTGCATTTCCTTTTCAGTGACAACTGGCGAATGGAGCGACAAAAAGAACATTCCAGATGATAAGGAAGTGATCATAAATGGTGTTTGTGTTATGAACCAATCATCCGACTTCAAGTCAAACGATGATGAAGATGTAAATATGGATAAATCAAACGAAGATAAAGACGATAACTTAACAATTGCCGAAAGCAACGATGAAGATGAAATTAAAAAATCATTCATTAAGAAACCAAATCCAATTGAGAGTTCTGATGATGTTCAGGTGAAGAAGGAAGTCGACGAGGGATGGAATGAGTTTTAAGAATTAAAATATGAATAAATATGTGCAATGCGCTGATGTTTTAAATTAATTATTTTTTTGTGTGGATGGGATGTGAGTTTGGGTTTGGGGACATTTTTTGGTGAAAATTTTTGTGAAATTTAAGTTTTGGAATTGTCAAATGCGATTCTGTATAAATTGAATTGATTGAAGTAAAAGATCAAAAAATTAAGAAGTAAGGGTTCAAATCCCATTGAATTTGAAAATATTTAAAAATCGAATGATTCGACGAACCTTTTTTGCAAAATTTCACCAAAAAATTCCTAAAAAAGCTCAAACAAAAATGAAAAACCTGTAAAATACGAAAAAATTTATTAAAAATTAAACTTTTTTTTTTCCTCCAAAACAAAAAAAAAACTTCAAAAAGCTGAAAAAATTTCTCGATAATAATAATGATGATATAAATATTAAGAATTTTATCATGATATAAGCAGAGATAAGCCACATAAATATAGTTTAATTAATCATGATAACAAAATAACAATTGAAGAAGTAACATAAAAAGATGATAAAGACTGTTTACTCAATGAATTTTAAATATTAAAAGAAGAAAAAAAAAATGAAGAAGTCATAAAAGTCACAAGCGCAATAGACTCAAAATATAAACACACACACACACAAAATGATACAAACTCACATGATATAAATTCACTCAATTTACGGTAGATTTTCTCTGAAATATGATGAAAGTTTTTAGTTAGTTAAACGTACTTAAGAAATTTTTTTTCATTAATTTGTTGATTTTAAAATCTTGTAAATATTTTTTTAAATCGATTTCATTTCATTTTTATAAAATTATTTTAGCCAAAATGTTTATTGCTTATAATATGCGATGTAAATATCTGAAAAGAATATTTTAGCAATCTTATAACTTCCTCATGAACCTTGATTAAGAAAGAAATCTCGATCTCAAAAAATGATAAAAAAATCACAAAAAAATTGATAAATTAAGAGCGCTAGAAGATTTTTTTCTAATTAAATTGAAAAATTCAAGGAATGGTGGAAAGGACTTGGAAGTTATTGATAGAAAATAAGTTTTAAAAAAAAATTAACGGAAAATTTAAAAATTCAAATTTTTTTGTGAATCTGGCTGAACTTTAAACAAAGATTCTGCCGCATTCACAAAAAATCTTGAAGTAAAATTTTCAAATTTGATAATGAAATTAAGAAAACTTCCTAGAAGCTTAATAATCATTTCATTATCATCAAGTCAAGCCCCACCATTCAAACTGTACAATGATACCAAATAATGAAAATTATAAATTTTTAAATTTAATTAATTTCTTCTTAAATTGAAAGATGTATAAAGGAAATATAATAAGTGAAATCTCTAAGTTAATCATTCTATCTTAAATTATGAATGAGAAAAATCACGCATATCGAGTTGATAAGGATTCACATAATTATATAAACACACATTTTATTCATTAACTTACTTTATACTCTTGGTTGGGGAATTTAACAAAGATCCAGTTGGAAAATCAAAGATCCAGCTGATGTAAACAAACATCCTGTTACTTCCAACCAAGAGAATCTTCTTCATTTCTCAAGAATATATTGCTTTTTTGCACATAATTCTATATGATAAATAAAAATACGCATATAAAGTGAAGTATTAAAAATTTTAGAAAATACCAAAAAGAAAAATGAGGTTGGAAAACTTTAAAAAAAATTTCCACGCTAATAATCTAGCTATGTAATTAAAAAAAATCCTGTAATATATATTTAAAAATTTACCTAATAATTAATTTAAAGTAAAAAAATTTACTAATTTGAAAATTATCAAATTGGATAAAGGAACCAAAATCCTTGCATTTATTCTCAAAAAAAATAAATATAAAGAAAAAAAAAATGAGTTTGTAGTTGATCAGAATTAAGAACAAAAAAGTCATGCGATTGTATAGAAGATAAAATTAAGACGTCGATAAAATAATAAAATTAAAATTAGATAGAGTAAATCTTCAAGGAGAATTTTCCGTTCATTTCATTTATCAACTTTTTGCGATATACTAAAAAAAATTATAATCATAAATGAAAAATTTAAATTATCCATTTTTGATGAAAATTTCATTTTCTAAAAAGGATTTGAAAAAAAAATATTCCAAATATACCAAAACTTATAAAACAAGAAAAATATCAAAGATGATGGAATAATAATATAAAAAAAAACTTTTAAGGATGTAAAATTAGAAATACCTAATAATAAAAAAAAAGTTCAGAAAAAATTTAAAAAATTGTAATTTTTAAGAATGAAAAAAAAAATGAATTTAATTCTACTCTAAAAAAATTATTAATAATATATTATAATTAATACATTTAAAAACTTTTTTAATAATGCATAAACACCAAAGGGGTCGCAATGTTAAAAATTCGCCAACTTAGATGAAAATTTGACTGGCAACAAAAATTTTTGATTTTAAAAAAAATTTGTATGGAAAATTAGAAAGCATGCCATGAGTGAAAATTAAATTTGATTTTTCAAAGGTTTTAAACAATATTTTTTGGAAATAAAGCCATTTCAGTTGTCAGGCTTATTCCAACTATGTTTAAAAGCTTAATATTGTAGATGGAAGGAACAAAAAATTATTACACTTTTTTTGATTTTTCTCTCATCAAGTGTGCTTCTCACTTTTCATACAAAATTTTTTTGAAATTAAAAATTTTTGTTGCCAGTCAAATTTTAATCCAAGTAGGCGAATTTTTAACATTGCGACCCCTTTGATAAACACACAAAAAAAAGAATCGTACAGATAAAATTATTTGCAATACAATGGCTTAATGAAGTCGATTTTAAACTGAAAAAAATAATTGATTAATTATGTTATGAAAAAAAATACAATCTTTTTTAATTTATTTTATAAGAATTTTACATTTTTTTTAGTTTCTAATATTTTAATAATATTTTTACATAGGTTGTTTTATTGTCCGTTAACTGTTCTTCTAAGTACACAATGATAGACGTCACACACACGAGTATGCATATAATGATAAAAATTAATGAGTTTATGTGGCTATTATCGTCAGAATTGCGCATTTATTGCTGCAGATTTCAGTTGTGTACCTTAGACATCATTCAAAATGAGGTACATAACCTTAAAAATTGAAAAATAGTCCACATAACCTCAAAAAAAAATTAAATTTGTGTGTGAATAAAAAAGAAAGAAAATTCGATAATCTTTTTTTAGTTAAAATAAATAGTTATTATGAAATTATTATGTTCACTGTTATTATGTGATTCTCAATAGAACAACAGTTTACAGATAAAATATTGCATAATTTTTACTTAAAAATTAAAAAATCTAAAAAAAAGTGATTGCTGAAGATAAATCAACATAAGAATAATAAAATAAATTAAAAAATTGTACATAGAGTATCCCGCATATCAAAGCAGATAAAAAAGTAATCTAATTATACCAATTTTAATGAGAATTCTTCTTAGATGATGATTTAATCGCCAGAAAAAAAATATTAAACTTTTTTTCGATCTTAGTTTTAAATATAAAAAAAATTAAAAATGAAAAAGAAAAGGCGAAAAATTAATGAAAAAAAAAAAAATATTATCATTATTGATGAAATTATTGATGAATAAAAATTATTAAAATAAAAAAAAAAAAAATGCTCTTTTGAATCTTTTTTTTTTTTTAAAAACAATTTTCAGGTTTTATTAGATTTAATTTTTCAGCTGCAGTTTCATTTACAAAATTGAAATTTTATTTTTTTTTTTAAAAAAAAAAAAATATTAAAAAAAAATGAGTATATAAAAAAATCTTAAAAATTTTACAAATTAAATAAATTTTCATTTAAAATTAACGATCAATTTTCAAAACTAAACAATAGAATTCTAAGAAATTTTATTTTTTTTACTCCAACATTACACAATGGTCTGAAATCGAAAAAAATGTTCAAAAATACAAAAATGTCATGTCTTTTAAACCTCATCTTTTGAAAGCACGAATATAAATCATAAACTGATGCATCTTCTGTGAAAATATCAGCCTTCTAATCGTTGTCTAACTCTGTCAATCATTAACGAAAGTTACAAAAAAATTGTATACAAAAACACCATGAAAAAGTTTTACAAAAATTTTCCACTTTCTGTTGTTTGTTTTATGTTCTAATTGCTGTCAATACCTTAATTAATGCTCAAATTTTATGTTAAAGCTTATAAAACATTAGCAAAATGCTTAATCATTAGGGAAAATGCAATTGAAATTTTGAAAATTTCCAAAACTTTAAATGCTCATAAGTTAAAAGCGGGTTTTACAGGGTACGCGAAACCTACCAGAATCCAAAGATTGAGTCTTAATTTAGCTTCTAATCATGCTCTGGTGAGGTACTTTGATGCACTTTTCTTGAAATTTGCATTTTAATTTCACTTGTTTTTCCATACAAATTTGTTTGTTTACAAAAATTTTTGATACATTTTTAACAAAAAATCATACTTACACTTAATATAAAAGGCTGATTTTTTCAGGAGTGTATAATCAAATCATAATAAAGCTGTTAAAACTATCAAAATAAAGAAAATCGACAAAAACTTTTGAACCTCTAAATTTTCCCCTAAAATGTATTTTTGAACAATTTTTTCGATTTCAGACCATTGTGCATTATTTATAGAATTATGAATAATTTGTATGGTTTTCGCCTGCGCAGACCGCCTGCGATGCAATTCTGGATTATTTTATTATTCTTAACATTTTTACTAACATTTAATAAAATCAATTTATAATGTATGGCAGAACATTTCCGTTAACCATGCTGTGTGATAGAAACAAAAAAATTACGGTTTGAATATTTTTTTGAATTTTTTTACGGGACGCGTTCAGTATTTTAGACGAATTTCTTTATTATTCAATTTTCGAAAATGATTTTATTCAGGGGGAATTTCATCCTAGCAGATTTTCAATGATTTTAAATTCATTTACTTTTATTTCATAAAAATATTGTTTTGCAACTTTAAAAAGTATTGATACCTAATTACCTAACTCCATAATTTTGTACAAAAAAACTAACGGTTTTTTAAAATTTAAATTTGTGAACCTTACAAATTATTCACAGTAAACCAAACATTTGTAGGGTTTTCTTTTGTTACTTTTATTTTTATTCAAAGTAATAATATTTTTATAAGTCTAAATTTCGCGTTTTAAACATTCTAAACTCTTCATAAATTAGTTCAAACAAAGAAAATCTTGAAATAAACCAATTCTTCAAATCGCAGACACCCTTACATTGTGTTTAGAAAAAAGGTTTGAGAGAATTTTTCAATAAATATCATTCGTAAAAAATTGTTTAGTTAATTAAATTAAATAAAGAGTTTAAATTCAATTTTAAAATATCTAAATAGCTGTGCGAATACAAATAGTTGTGTCCAAAAATGTCAGGAGCAGCGAATAGACGCTTACAAAAGGTACAAGTCCAAAAAATTGATAATTAACTTAATCCCGTGCATTATTATTTTGCGTGAATCATACAGAGCTTAACAGAATTAACATTAAAGGAATTAAGCATACAGTTGAACTGTTGCGTAAACAGTCACAAAATGACGTAGATAAAAAGGATTAAAAATTTCTTTTCACTAAATTTATGTAAATTTTCAGGAATTAGCAGATATGAAGGCTTCAGGTCTTAAATCTTTTAGAGACATAGAGGTTGATGACCGAAATATCTTAATCTGGTCTGGTTCAATTTGTCCAGTAAGTAAATTATTTCATAATCTTATTAAAAAGTATAAATTTTAAATTCATGACTCATCATTCATATATTAACATAATTTAATACTTATAGGATAATCCACCATACAATAAAGGTGCATTTAGGATTGAAATTGTATTTCCTGCTGAATATCCATTTAAACCGCCCAAAATTGCTTTTAAAACAAAGATTTATCATCCAAATATTGACGAAAAAGGTCAAGTCTGTTTACCAATCATATCCGCCGAGAATTGGAAGCCAGCAACAAAAACTGACCAAGGTAAATATCTAATTCCGATAGTGTTAGTCATGAAATTGAAATGAAAAAAAAGATCCAGTAAGAAACATCCAGAAGCAATTTAAATTACCTTGAAATTAAATGTCAATTAAATATTAACAGAATCTCATTAATATTTCAGTCATTCAAGCATTAGTAGCACTAGTAAATGAGCCAGAGCCAGAACATCCATTAAGAGCAGAATTAGCAGAAGAATATTTAAAGGATCGTAAAAAGTTTATGAAAAATGCTGAGGAATTTACACGAAAGCATAGCGAGAAACGACATGATTAAAGTTATCAGACACAAACTTTTAAATGCTATTCAGTTCAGAATTTTTTTTTTCCTTCATTTGATTTATTTTTAATTTAAGTTTTTTAAAAGGAATGAAAGAAATTGAAATAAGTGTGATGAAAAAAAAATAAGAAAACAGAAACAAGAAAAAAAATCTTTTTAATTGTAAATCTATCTTTCTAATGAAATCTTCTTGCTCTAACTAACACGCTATTTTAAATCAATAGCATTTCAATTAAGAAATGCACAGCTATATCGATTGTGGATGATTTGAGCGCATTTACTTGTGGAAGTATTAAAGTGCAGCAGTTAAAAATCGTTGAAATTAAAATTTGAAAAGATAACGGTCAAAAAATCTTGGAATTTTTGTAAAATCTGGTAAAATCAAAAAAAAACAACAGATTTTTTTTCCAAAAATTAAATTGAATTGTTGAAAAAAATAACGGAATTTTTCAAAAGATTTAAAAAAAATACCGGTCAAAAAATATTTTAAATTTATGTGAAAATCAAAAATTAACGGATTTTTTTTTCGAAAATTTAAAAAATAACGATCGAAAAATATTTGATTTTTTTTTAAAAAAAACTGTTTTTTCAAATCAAAATCTAAAAACTACCGACCTTTTTTAAAAATTTGAAAAAATAACGGATTTTTTTCCAAAAGTTAAAATCTGAAAAATAACGGTCAAAATTTTGAAATTTATTCAACAATAACGGTTAAAAAGTATTTGAAATTTATTTAAATACCAAAAAATAACGACTTTTTCCCTTAAATGGACTTAATGAACATTTCAATTAAAACAACAACATAATCAAAGTGTTAAAGCAATCAAGCAGTCGACTGTCTTAAAGAAACGTGTATCAAACAAAGAGCTTATGAATAATGCAGTATGACTCAAACAAGAAATGGAAAAAAATGTAAATTGTTGATTGATTGACAAACTTCGTGTAAAGAACATGTGACGAATGAATAACACAATATATCTATATGAGGTCATATGGACAGAGTCCGCCCCAAAATCGCCCCAAACAAAACTAACACTATCAAAATTTTCTATTATTTCCGGTATAAAAAGTTTTGATGGTGTTAGTAAATTTTTTAAATTTAACGGTCATTTTCTTATATGACCTCATATATATATATATTGGAATAACATGTAAAGTATCCCTTAGTACACAATGAATAATTTTATTTTATCCATAGACAGACATGATAAATTGAATATACTGTCTAGGAGAAATGGAAAGTATTTTGCATGCCGGATTTGATTATTTGTGATCTAGTCAGAAATAATTGCTGTGCTTTTAGATAGTATTAGAAATAGTTGCTGGAAATTAAAGATTTAATTCCAAGAAGACAAAAATTCATCAACAAAGTTAGTAAAACAACGACAATTTGAAGTAAACTCAAAAATCATAAGCCTAAAACCAAAACGTAATCATCTAGCAACTAGATGTAGTAAATATTGAATCTAGCACTTATTAAGATCACACTTAGTAATTCATGACTTATAAGCACATTGTTGACACTATAAAGTTCATTAACCTGAAGATCTCATTTGAAAATTCATAAAAAAATTATCTAATTGTAATACAGGGGGTCCTTGATTCGAGCTGCTGCTGTTTGTTCCAAAATTTTTTCTATTCAAATCGAAACGTATGAAAAATGACCGTTAAAAATGAAAATTTGAATTTTTTATATAGAAAAATTTTTGATTATTCAAATCGAAACAATTAAAATCGAAGACCTCCTGTACTACCTGCTTAATGCACAATTTAATCAACTCCAATGTATACACGAACGTGACGAAAATTAGATCTCAAATATCTTAATATTAAACATCCGAAATGTGTCAACAAGATCGTTATTTCATCATAAAACCCACTGACTGCCAAAAACAAGAATAATTTAAACAAAAATTAAAAATTTTGAAGATAAACAGACGAAAATTAAATTCGACAGCTTACATATCCACAGAAAAAATGCGCTCAACAGACACAAAACAAATCATCAAAGTTTTAATCGCATGTACTACAAAAATTAAATTCAAAAATTTAGCAGAAAGGTAGAAAAACAAGAATTTAAAGAAATTTTAAAATTAGTAAAAAAATTGTGATTTTTAAGAAAAAAAGAGAAGATTTTCATTTTCACTGTCTATGATAAAAAAAAGAAGAAGTCATCGTACTGCATAAATATAATCCTTAATATTGCCCTCCTCTGCCTTTTTATCTCCCCTTTAAGAAGAGAATTATTGTCGATCAAAGAATGCTATTTGTCCCTTCTTTTCTAATAGAGAATTAATTAATAAAAAATAAAATTAATATCTGAAAAAAAGAATAAAATTTTAAAAACTTTAATTTCTAATTTTTGTAAATTTTTTCATCAATTTTATTTAATATTTTTTTTTTCTTTTTTCAGAAACTCAATTGCATGCAGCAATGACTAAGTAACTGTAGCTAATGAAAACAATTTTTTTTATATAGTTTTTGTCATTATTGCAGCATAATATAGTTTTTAATTTCGTGTATATCATTTATTTAAGCGTTTAAAGACTATTGAAAAAGAAATTCGGGTATGGTTTGTGAAGATTCTGAGATGGAAGCTGAATTTAGTCAATTTGAAAAATAACGGTCAAAAATATTTCAAAAATTTTTTGGCTGTTGTATGGTTTTTTTAAAATATTTGAATTTTATTTTACCGTTAAATTCTTGAATTTCTTCAAAATGTCTAAATTAATCTCAAATCAGCTTCCAAACTAAGATCCTTTCAATATTCTTATTACATCCTTCAATTAAAGTCCCACTTGAGCTTAATTAATAATTAATATCGTAGGACGTTAAGCAAAAACATTAATTGAGCTCGTTTCTCAGTTTTTAATACATTATATTATTATGAATGAATTATAAATATAGAATAGACATTATAGATTATATAGAGGCAAGAGAGCCATTAAATTCCAAATATATACTTTTTTCAATTTAATAATTAGAATACTTTTTTGTTTAATAATTTCGAGTACAATTTTGAGTATCATCTCTAAGAGAAATTAATGGTAATTAAGTGTCATTATTAAAAATATCTGAATTTCTTATCTTTCAGTACAATTTTCCCTAGTTGAAGTGTGATTTATTAAGTTTGCAAGAGGTGCTGTTGGCTGGCAGGCAAGAAAGAGAATTTTTTTATTTAATGTGATTTTAAATTGATTAATTGAAGTTTTTGAAGTAATTTTGGTAAATTTATTTGTTTCATTAAATAACGGTCAAAAATAATTCAAATTATCTTAACTGTTGTATGGTTCTAGAACATTTGACTTTTATAAGGTTTTTACTTTCATTTGACTGTTGTATGGTTCTCAATAACAGAATTTTGACTATTGCATTGTTTCAATTCAAAATTTTCACCAAAATCACCACAAAACTCTTCAAATTCTTTTCTAAAATTATTTGCTGTTAAAGTGTTTTCAAAATAGACGAAAAATATTTTCAAAATTCTAATTTTTCCAGTATAATTTTATAAATTCTTTCGTGAACAATTTGTAGGGAAAATTTGTACACAATTTACATTACTTTATAGCCACCTGATGACTTTTTACATAATTCCTATGTAAAAAATTTGTTAAAATCATTTTTTGATTAAAATTATTAAAAATTTGATAAATTAGAAAATTAATATTGATGATTTTTTTTTAAAAAAAAATGTTCAAAATTAACTAATAGAATGGTTGATAATGGAATGATGAGGTTCATCTGATGTATAAAATCATCTATTACAATTTAGTTTTTTCATCATGTAACAATTAATATAGGGATTCATTTCTCTTATTCTTTTTTTTAAAAACGATTAAATTCATTAACCAATTAGGTTTTGTCAAAAAAATAAAAAAATTAAAATTAATAATTATAAAGAAATTGCTTTTTCACTCAATTATAAGAATTTAGAAATTATCACAGACTCGATTTGTTTCTCACATGTAAAATTATTCAAGGGGGTGTATCCATTAGTATTTTTGATGTTTTAAGATCCTAAATTGATTAACGGTCGAAAGGAATTTCAAATTTTTAGCTGTTGTACGGTTTTATACATTTTAAAATTTAAATTCTAAATTTCAGTTAGAATTTCAAATTTAAAAAATCCGTTATAAATTTTTTAAATAAAAATTCAAATTCAAATTTTCCGTTAAAAATTCAAATCTTAAATTTCCGTTAGAAATCCTCAATCACTAAAATACACCCCCACAATAATTCAAATTATGTTATGAACTAATTCACGTGTTCGTAACGGTTGGTTTTTTATGAATTGATTCAGTTGCAGTAGAACTATTATTATTATTATTATTACTAGCTATGTCCTTCTTAACACGTTGTCTATTTTCACGTATTTTCTGCTTCCGTCTCGCCCTCCACGAGTCTCTTATACGATCACCATTAGGCGTAAAATCTTTTGCAAGATGTGGCGATAAGGTACGAGAAATAATCATTTCAGGCACTTCTTTATCATTTTTCTCAGGCGATGAATCAGTACAATCAACACTCGTGACAACAGACGACGGTGTTGGTGATTCTATTGTAAATTTAATTGGCTGTTGAGGTTCAAGAGCTTTAAATTCAGTAACAGATGAATTTGGTGAATTATGAACTGAATAGTCACCATTAAAAGTATAAATTTCATTAATGAGATCTGACGGCAGTTGACTGTGAAATGTACCCAAAATGGCACAATGAACGGTGATACGATCGAACCATTCTTGTAGTAACTTAAATGATGGACGTTTATCAGGATTAAGATCACAACAAAGGAAAGCAATTCGATAAAATATTTCGGGACAATGATCGTTTGGATTCAGGCAAAACATTTCAATAAATTGATGCTTATTAAGTCCAAAATTATCAGTACGTGGCATAAAGTCAGGATCAGCTGATGCACGCGATATTATTTCACACATAATAATTCCAAATGAAAATAAATCAACTTTTTCATCATATTTATTGCCTTTCAACATCTCCGGTGCCATATACCAAGGCGTCCCAACAACTGTATATCGTTTCCTCCTCACATGCTGACTCTTTCGATTTATTACAGTTCCATTACTATCCGATGTCTTACACAACTTTGACAGTCCAAAATCAGCAACAACAACTGTACGATCTTTTCCAACATCACGTACTAAACAATTGCCTGAATTTAAATCACGATGAATAATATTCATGGAATGTAAATAACTCATTCCTTTACTTATATCACATGCAAAATGAATTTTATCTGACCAAGATAATTTAACATTTGATTGCAATAATGAACCTAAAGCACCGCCATTAACATATTCAGTAATTAAATGTAATTTCTTCTCTTTATACAGTACACCAATAAATCTCAACACATTACGATGATGTAATGAACGAAGGACAGCAACTTCTTTAAGAAAATTCCTTTGTGCATCTTCATCAACCCATTTATAGAGTTCCTTAAGTACCATAACTTCTTTTGTCTCTTTATGTGTCACACGATAAACTTGACCAAAGAATCCACGTCCAAGCATTTCACCTATAACTAAATCTGAGGCACGAAATATTCTTTGAGTATTATATCCATTTTGTGGTTCAACTCGAAAACTTTTCGTCCTTGAGAGATCATACATTTGATTATGTCCATCGGTTGTATTGACATTAGCACCAAGTAATAATTTTGACATGCTACTACTTCTCTCTTTACCATCACGTAATGAATTTGATGATTGTTCACAATTATATTTTGTTGACTGCTTATTATTATTATTATTATTATTATTACTATTGTTCTTTTGATTCGGTTGCTTTTGATTCCTTACAAGTTTATTCATTTTCTTTGGCGTGCCACTCATATATCCTTCATCCATTCGTATTGCTATTTTTGCTTTATCTAATTTAGGTACTGGCGGTAACATCATCATTGCTGGATCAACCGTTGATGATGGACATATTGATGATGATGATCCATTACGACTGACTGTCTGTGTTGTTAAAAATTCTAATTCACCCGAGATTGGATTTCGTCTTGTTATTGTATTAGGCTCATGTTCGATTGTTAGTTGTAGTACTCGATCTGTATCGTCGATTATTTTTTGAAGATCTTTTATTGAACTTGTCTTTTCCACTGAATGACCGTTAATGTCAATGATTCTATCACCTATGTGGAGGGCCATTAAATCGGGATTCTCGTCAAGTCTAGAAAAGGAATTTTTAGAAATGTTTTATTAGAATTTTGTTGGAATTTAATTGAACTTTATTATTTAGTTTTGTTAGTATAGAAAATTTAATGATTTTCAAATGGTTTTCAAAAATTCAAAAAATCAAAATTTTTGAAAACCGTTAGTTTCAAAATTTTTTTTAAAAAAATCAAAATTTAACGGTTTTCAAAAGTTCAAAATTTAACGGTTTTTAAAAAATCAAAATTTAGCGGCATTCAAAAATTCAAAAAATCAAAATTTTTGAAAACCGTTAGTTTCAAAATCTTTTTTTTTTAAAGAAATCAAAATTTTTGAAAACCGTTAGTTTCAAATTTTTTTTTAAAAAAATCAAAATTTAACGGTTTTCAAAAATTCAAAATTTAAAAATTTTTAAAAATTCCAAAAATCAAAATTTAACGGTTTTCAAAAGTTCAAAATTTAACGGTTTATGGGAACTTCCACGGATGTGTTTCTTCAAAAATTTCGGTCAAAAATCAATTTTCTCTAAATTCAGATATCTAGACGATGCAATGACTAGCTTTTAATGAGTAAAACAATGAATTCTACTTATTTGTCTTATAATCTTCCTTTTAAACGCATTAATTAGTAAATTATTAGCGTTACTTTGCAAGAAATAAAATTCAACTTTTTCTTACCAAGTAACGCTCACAAAAATCGGAATTATTCAATAATGAATGCACTTATAAACAAGATTAAAGGACAAATCTATAAAATTCAAAGTTCTACATCACATAAATAAGCATTTTGGTCGTCTAGATAACTCTGTTAAGAGAATTTTTCATTTAAAGTCGATTTTTTTGAAATTTTCTATCTGTGGAAACGCCCTTATAAGAATTCAAAATTTAAAAAAAAAGGACGTTAAAGATCAAAATTCATAAAACTTTTACAAATTGCCACAAAAATTGTCAACATTAAGTACCTAGAACCACTACCAGTACCACAACAGTAGTCTATCAATGTTGGATCGAGCATGGAGCAAAAATATTTTCCCCATCGACCATAAAATGAGCAAAACAGACTGATTTACATGAGCACAGAAAGAAGAGAAATGATATCATCGGAAATGTATTTTGTTAGTATAACAGAGTATAACAATATTATTATTAAATAAAGAAATAAAATAAAATAAAATAGAGAAGAAAAAAAACTCACTCAGATATCCTAACGCCACGACATCGTGTCGATTTATTCGAGTTAGGTCCACTTGATGATTCCTCATCGATTGAAAGACGAATGGAATTTTTATTATCACTTTTCCATGGAATTTCCACTAATCTAATCGAATGTGGTGGCTTTTTGATGATTGTAACTTTTGCTGTCGGTTCGGTTGGAAATTTATGTTGAATTTGACTCGATGGCATTTGTCGACGATAACATGATGCACAAAATAAATTCGTACGATCAATTAACGCATATCCATCACCATCACCAATAACCGTTTTACAAATTTTACAACAAAAACATTCAGGATGAAAACGATGATCGCCAGAGATCATAATTGGTCCACTCACTAATTCACCGCATTCCTGACAACACGCACCAAATTTTTGCCAATAATCATCTTTACAGAAAAGCAATCCGTCCTTTTCAAAATAGAAATTCGTGTTCCACATTTCACGATCGCATACTGAACAGCTGCATTGACGTACATTAAAAAAAAAAAAAAAATTAAAGTAAGAGAGAAAATAAAGCGGTAAAAAGGCAATCACATTAAGCTACATAGTAAGTACGTGTACGGTACGAAAGAAAAAAATGAACACAGATCAGTTCAAAAAAAAATAAGAAAATACCCAAGGAATCTGGATAGAGGATTGAAAATTCGAACTCGAATTTTCAATCCTTTTTTTTTTGTTCGAAGACTTTCGAACTGAATTTGAAATATTTTTTGCCGTTAAATTTTTTCACATTTTCATGTAATTACAGCTTCAATTAAATTTAAATGTATTAAATTCAATATAACTAAGCTTAATACGTTTAAATCTTCAAGTATTTCTTTAATTAAACCATAAATTAAGAATAAAAAATTTATCTTCCAATTTTTTGTAAACACATACTAACACAAACAAACTTGTTTACATTTTGAGAAGAAAATTTTAAATCATAATTTTTGTTGCTTATTTTTATGAACAAATAAACTGGATCTTACTTAAACGAAGCATTATGATTTACTAATGCCAACTAAATACAGATTAAGTGATGATCCAGTCTCAAAAGAGATAAAATATTGAATTTTCTAAAAAAAAAAATAATTTCGAAAAATTGTAAACAAAACATTTGAACCTTTGCAAAAAATTCAAATATTTTTCGGTTTAACGTAAGACCTTCTATCCAGATTCCTTGGGAAAATACTCACCGAAAGCAATCAATATGATAATTCTGGCCAAGAGCTGTAATAAATTCCTCATTGTCTAATCCATTTAAACACGATGCACACGAAATATCGTCTTCCTTAGTCTCATCTACAAATATATATTTTTATAATCATGAATGAATGAAAAATAAAAAAAAAAAATATGCAGTTGTCGAAATATCAATTCACGGCTATTCTATTTTCGTTATGCCCTTCATTCGCGTACTATAAATGAAAATCGATAAAATTATTCGATATTATGTCACTAGTCACTGCGTATTTTATGAAATTTCATCACAAAATTCATTCAATTTAATTTTATTAATTTTTAAAAATTGCATATTAAGTCTAGATAATGACTAGAAAGCATCTAGTGACAATTTTGATGAAATATCCCAAATATGAAAAAAGACAACAAAAAAAAAAAAATAATCAATTTGGCTGAACTACGCAAAAACATGTTAACAATTTTCAATTTTTCATCTTTTTTACTCATTTTCGGTTCTGTACTTTATGTTACTCCAATAGTCGTCGATTTAAATTACATGTTTAATCACTTTTTGGACCTACAAACCTGTATCTTTACTTAAAATATCCATATTTTATTCACAATAACAAAAAAGACATCTTTTACTTCAAATGGATTAAAAATTACTCATTGAAAAAAATGAAATAAAAATTCAAATTTCAAAAAACCGTTACAAATAATAAAAAAAAAATACTTTTATTCATTCAAATATTTTTCAAGCAGTTCTTTTTTCTTCTTTCTCAGCAGTGCTTCTTCGATATCTTTTTGTGTTGGAACATCCACATGTGATACAAATCTTGGTGCTAGGAGCTCATCATCAATTGTTGTTGGCTCAAATTGTTGATCGTCCTCATCATTTGTATTTAATTCTCCCTTTTTAAGCTTCTCTTTCCATTCGTCCATAGACTTTTTCATCGCTTCCTTTGATGCTTTCTCTTCTAATGGAATTAATACACCGTCATCGTCGTCTAAATAGCCATAATAATTGGCATCAACTTCACGCATTAGTTCTCCTCTGGATTTTTTTGGTGGAGGTGGCGGTTCCTGCTCGAATAATTCTCGAACACCAGGAAGGTCTTTTGCAGCACCAAAATATTTATATCTGGAGAGGATTAGAAAGATTTTTCTTAGATCCAGTTGAGACTTACTGGATGTTAATAAAACATCCAAAATGACTTTAAAACTTACCCTCTGTTGCCTGGAACTTCTCTACCTTCCGCATCAAACGTTTTTGGACCATACCTCCTACAATAGAATCATTAATTAATACAAAATCTTTCAAAATAAGTTATTCCAACAAACCTATAGTGCGGACCGCCTAAATTTGATATCTGATTCTCCCAATGTCGTTTCTCTCTTAGCAACTTATTTATCTCATCATTCAAGTCACGTATCCTAAATTCACCAAGACCAGCATTTTGTATCTGTGCTACTTTCTTAGATATTTCTCTAATTATCTCGATTCTCCATTTTTCGCATTTTTTAACATCTGTACATTCACTAGCTAAATATGGACGTCTTTCGTTCTTTCCTGTCTCTGCTTCTTTTGCTGCTCTCCATCTAGCTAATGTTGTCATCGCCTTTTCAGCATTTCGTGCCATTTTTAATTAATTTTTTATATTCTTTAATAATCGTTTTGAAATTGAAATGTAAACAAAAAATTTCGACGAGTTTTTTAGACGTTTTTAAAAGTTCAAATTTTAAATGGCAGTTGGCGTTGAATAAATTTTTCAAAATTTGGATCAAACATGAACGTTGAGACATTTCGTGAAAATTTAGAGCTTATGAGCCACAGTGGCTTTAAATTGACAGACTTGGAAGCTGATTTGATTGAAAATTCTCTGATAATCCTGCAAAGTGAGAATAAATTGGAACAAATCTTCTTTTTGGGACGAATTGAGACAACTTCTGAGGATAACAGTTACTACTATATTGCTTTTGGATGTAAATGTGACATTTTTAAGGATCAAAAGATATTCTACAGTCTCAATGGCTTTGAATGGGTAATGATGCCTGAAATGAAGCCCAAATTACTTCCAATTACACTTCAATCTCGTAAATTATTAACGGGCGATCCAATGAATATCGAGCATGTCTGCATGGTATGTATATCAATAATCAAGTTTTTTTTGGTATATAAAATAATTTATTAATCGATTATAGATGCCAACATTCATTACTGACATAGACAATGTGTTTCGTTCATGTCCAAGAAAGCCAAAAAAGCTCAAAGAAGAAGACAAACTCGCCTGTATTGTTCATTTGTTGATGACAGAAGCAGGAATTATGCCTCGTGGATTATTATTTCGAACAGTTGCTCGATGTATTTCCTACAATTCAGTCTTTTCAGGACTAAATCGAATGGAAGCGAACGAAATGAAAAATTTTCAACTTTTTCGGTACCGAAAAAATAATCGGAATTATAATTTGACAAAGCATGATGACTTCAATTATCAGACTGACTTTTTTGACACAATTGATGATTTAGTGCCACAAAATTGCTTTTCGTACCAAATTAATGATCGAGATGTCTGTGTTATTCGAGCTTTACATTGGCCAGGAATGACTTTCGTACATAAATTAAATACTAAATATCAAGGATTCTTTTACTTTGGAAATGGTAAAAAGAATTTAGATCTGTTATTTATGACATGACTGGATATTCCACAGAGTTAATAAATATACAAAAATTGATTTAATTTAGTTTAGTCATTCTTTTTGACATCAGTCTCCTTTATGTGTGGATTTACTACATTTGTGTCTCCTGAACCATTTTCTTTGGGCTTTCTCATAAATGTACATACTCCTCCCTCGCATTTCTTAATGAATTCAGGCTCTGAAAGATCGTGGATTAATTTTAATTATTTCATGGTCACTGGATCTTTATAAACTCATATCTTACCTTCTTCTATGACTTTTCCTGTTTCGTCCTTCTTTTGCCAAGGATTCCAAATGTATTTGAGGAAATAAGGCTGAATCAACCATCTAATAAATTGTTAAAACATGAATCATGTAATTTTTCCAGAATATCATGAAAATCTTTATAAAATCTCTTAAAATTGATTGGCATTACCTCCAGAAGAAGAGAACAACAGGGACTATAAAGCACGGTATACAAACCATTTTTATAAATTTAATTAATTCGCTAATTTAATAAGAAAAGGAATTAGATGATTTGTTGATTAAATTTTGTGTTTTTTTTTTATGACAAGTTAGACGGTTTTTAAGACTTTATACGATTCTTTAGATGCAAAGGTGGTTGATGTGTGGAGTACGACATGGACATATAACGCATATATTTAAAATTAGAAGGAAAAAAAAATGTTAGGAATGTTTGAAAACCTTATAAACTCATGTAAAACTGTTGAAGAGTTTTTAAACTTTTGTATGGTTTTGGTTAAAATTTTGGCATTTATATAGTTTTAGCCAAAATTCTGTAATTTATATGGGTTTGAAAATTTAAACTTTTGCAGTTTTGATCCTGTTTACTGTTGAATGATTTTAAATTTTTCTAAAAACATTTGAAAGGTTTTCAAACCATTTTTAAAAATTTAACGAATTTTACCCAAATTTTACCTAAAAAAATAAGTCACGTACAAATTATTGCATTCCAGACAAACTGCCACCTCTAATCAAAATTCATTCCTTGCAAAAGTGCTCAATAACATAAAAATAAATAAGTCGACATAAAAGTTATATTTTGATAATTCAAAGTAAAGTCATTGAAGCTTAAAAGTTGTACTATAATTAAATTCATAAAAATCCTTAGTATAAGTAAATTGCCATAAGTCAAACAAAATTCACAAAATGGAAGCAAAACGAATGAGATTTAATGAAAATGTTCTACCAAATATGCATCAAATTGCACAAATTCCATCCCCCATTGAGTTCAAAATATGGCAGAATCGACAAATTGAAGAATGCATTGACGATAATTTCATAAATTCGTAAGTTCTAAAATCCAATAATTAATTACCAAAAAAAATATTTTCGTAGAAAGTAAAAAGATTTCACTTTCCATTGACGTCATAGATTTTTGGAATCCACAAGAGAAGAAATAAACCACAGACGAAATAATCAAGGTCATATGCAGCAAAGACGATTAGAGGATCAAGCAATAAATCAGGCAATTAATACAATTGGCTTAAAAAAACCATCACTGCTTGACAACGACGAAGAAGACGAAGAAGAAAGTTCATCAGACAGTATCGAGAATCTTTTACCTTCATCACACTTAAATCTTAGTCAGAATAGCGCACTGGAAGAATTTGCAATAGATTCAGCTATAAGGAGTTATGGATTGCACAAAAAAAGTATTTAGAGTTTAAGTTTTTCGTCTTAATTCGTGTTTGTATTATGTACATTAAAATATTTTATGTATAAATTTGTTTTTTGTTTTTTCTAAGGAAAATTAATGACATTAAATTCTTTTTATAACTCATTGAATGACTTTTTAAGTTTTTTTGCCACGATTTTGAACAAAATTGGTTCCATTTAAAAAATTCAAAAATCGGGCATAGATTTAGTGCCCCAGAATAGAATTATAACAAAATATTAACTATGACAACCCTTTTCTATTATAAATTAAATTGTTGATGACTTTCCACTGATTTGTGAAAATTTAAATAACTAAACATTCCAAACTATTCAAGAAACCTTCCTTAACCCTGAGACCTATCATCAATGTCCTTCCTCTCTTGCTGTCTCACTAATTCATAGTAAAGTCCCTTCTTTTTCATCAATTCATCATGTGTGCCTTTCTCCTTGATCCTTCCATTATCAACAAGTACAATCAAGTCAGCATTCTTAATTGTTGATAATCTATGAGCAATTATCAATGTCGTACGATTAACAATAGCACAATCGAGTGCCTTTTGAACTTCAGCCTCACTATTTGAGTCAAGTGCTGATGTAGCTTCATCTAATATCAATACAACAGGTTCTTTAATCAATGCACGAGCAATAGACACTCTTTGTCTCTGTCCACCTGACAATTGAGCTCCTCTCTCGCCAACTTGTGTAGCATATTTATCAGGAAGTTTATCAATAAAGTCATGTGATTGTGATTTCTTGGATACTTCAATAATTTCCTCAACAGTCGCATTTTCACGTCCGTAACGAATGTTGTCTAATATTGAGCATGCAAAGAGTATTGGCTGTTGATCAATATATCCAATAACATCATTTCTAAGCCATAAAGGTGATAATTCACTTAATTTAATGTCATCTAAATAAATTGCGCCACTGGACGGTTCATAGAATCTTTCTAATAGCTGAGCAACTGTACTTTTACCAGAACCAGACATGCCAACTAACGCGACAGTTTGACCTGATTTTAGTGTCAAACTAAAGTCTTTAAGCACAACTTGATCTGGACGTGATGGATATGTAAAGCTGACATTTTCAAATCGAATTTCACCTCTCAAGTCATTATCGTCGATGACTCTACCTTCAATTAAGTCAATTTTAGGCTCAACAATCATGTATTCAAAGACTCTGGCACCTGCTGTCAATCCACGAATTACATTTCCCATCAATATTGATCCTTGTGCTAATGACCTTTGAATATTCTGAGATGCAACCAGAAATGCCATTAATTCACCAGCAGAAATTGAATTATTGCTCATTAAATGTCCACCAAAGTATAAAGTTCCTAGAACCATGCAATTAAGGAACATGTTAGTCAAAGCTTGAAACATTGCGATTCCAATTCCTAAATTTTGTGATAAATTCCTCGATTCCTCAACTTCCTGTTCAAAAAACATTAATTCGATGTGTTCAGCTGCACATGACTTGACTGTACGAATATTTCCTAAAGCTTCAGCACAGACACTTGTTGCCTTCTCATTTTGTGCTTGTGACTTTTTGCTTAGTTCTCTCAACTTCCTTCCTAAAACTGATCCAATAAGAATTGCTGATGGAATCGACACTAAGGCTATGCAAGCTAGTTGACTTGATATAAGGAATAAACTTATGGAACCACCAATAAGTTGAGCTACAGAACGTAATCCTTGTGATATTGTCTGTTTGAAGCTTGACTTGAAATCCTGAACGTCTGTACTGATTCTATTAACGAGTTCACCACTTCTGTTCTTATCAAAGAATTCAATGTCCTGCATTAAGATATTTTGGAATAAATCTCGTCTGATTTCACATGCCATTTGTTCACCAATATTGGATAGTAAGTAGATGTAGATGAATGTAAAGGCCGATTGTGCCAAATATGATGAAATGAGTTTAAATGCTGGATCTTTTGCATCCTGAAAGAAAATTATGGAAATTAAGTTTTTTTTTAACTGGATGTAGTTAGTTCCAGCCACAAATCACGTACCTTAAGAAAATCTTTGGCAGTTCCATGAATATCTCCAGCATATTTTGATAAAGTATTAATTAATTCACCAAGTAATGATGGAATACTAATATTAAGATAGGCAACAGCCAAAGCAGCAGCAATTGCACCTAATAGCTTAATGATATGTTTTGATAAGTAGCTCCAAAATAACTTCCATTCGAATTTAATTTCTTTATTGATTTTTAACTCCGCGACTCTCGTTTCACATTTAACAATTGAAAATTTATTTTTAATTAAAACGGAAGTACCGAGAAAGCCAAGTGCGAAGGTTAAACGTGGTATTTTCGTCTGTCGATTTCCTTTTATAAATAAATTTTCTTTTTTTAAACTATTTTTAAAAATATCTTTTAAATTTTCACGAATTATTGATGGATTTCTAAAAATACTCGATGATTTTATATGATGGAATGGTAAATTGCTTGTCACTAATCTTATCAACATCTTTATATGTTTAAATTACTTGATTTAATTAATTTAACTAAGGATTTTGAATATTTTTATTAATTTTTTTTTGTTTTGATTCTAAAATTGGTCGAATTTACGAAAATGTCTAAAATTAATATTGAATAATTGATATATTCACACACTGTTTGTTGCTGTAGATATTTGCAATGATTGAAGGGTTAGAACAATATATATATTAATGAATAATTCAAGATAAATTTATTAAAATTAATTAACTTCTTTCAAAAAATAGTTTTTAGATTTTTTTATTTAAAAAACCGTACAATTTCTTTAGAATTTAAATTCGAAAAGACCGTTAAAAATTAATATGAATAATATTTCGGTAAAAGTCTACTTTAGGGGGGGGCAATATATGAAATTTTCAAAATGACTTTTCTGGTCTAAAAATGCTTAAAATGAATAGAAAATACTAAAATTATGTTTTAAATATTAAAAATGAGCAATTTGAGGTATTTTTTGCCAAAAAAATATTTTTCGAAATTTTTTAATTTTTCAAATTTTGTCATATTTTTAATGATTTTTAGACTAGTTACGTAGACAGAAATATGTAAACATCATAAAATGTTAATATTTCAATCAGTACTTATAGATCTTTTGTCTAAGGGATTATTACAGTCTTTAACTAGATCAGTATTTACGGATTTTTTGTCTAAGGGATCATTACAGTCTTTAACTAGATCAGTTTTTACCGATCTTTTGTCTAAGAGATCATTACAGTACTTAACTAGATCAGTATTTACGGATCTTTTGTCTAAGGGATCATTACTGTCTTTAACTAGATCAGTATTTACGGATCTTTTGTCTAAGGGATCATTACTGTCTTTAACTAGATCAGTTTTACGGATCTTTTGTCTAAGGGATCATTACAGTACTTAACTAGATCAGTATTTACGGATCTTTTGTTTAAGGGATCATTACAGTATCATTACTTATAGAGCTATAAGTACTGATTTAGCTTAAAATATTAACATTTTATGATGTTTACATATTTCTGTCTACGTAACTAGTCTAAAAATCATTAAAAATATGAAAACATTTGAAAAATTAAAAAATTTCGAAAAATATTTTTTTGGCAAAAAAATACCTCAAATTGCTCATTTTTAGTATTTAAAACATAATTTTAGTATTTTCTATTCATTTTAAGCATTTTTAGACCAAAAAAGTAATTTTGAAAATTTCATATATTGGCCCCCCCTAAAGTAGACTTCAGCCAATATTTCTGTTTCCTTAATAATAACTGATTTATAGAGCAAAATTATTAAATATTTATAGCAAACTTTAGTGTGTCTAAGGTGCAATCAATGATTTTTTTTAATGTCCAACACACGATAAAGAAATATTTTGAAACCTTACAAATGTTTTTTAAATTGAAATTTGTATGGTTTTAAAATTCAAAAAATCCGTTAAATAAATTTAACCACGTGACATCCCACACCTGAAAATTTATCATTAAAAAAATAAATGAATTAAAACACTTAAGGAATTTCCACTTAAAACATTTATTAAATTTTATTTCATCAAAATTGGCTTTCAGAAAGCTCACATCATTTTTTTGCAGAAACTTTTTTTTTAAGTTTTTCACAAAGGGGTCGCAATCTTAAAAATTCGCCAACTTTGATTAAAATTTGACTGGCAACAAAAATTTTCGATTTCAAAAAAATTTTGTATGAAAAGTGAGAAAGTGTGGCTTGATGAGAGAAAAATCAAAAAATGTCTAATGATTTTTTGTTCCTTTTATCTAGAATATTAAGCTTTTAAACGACAGTTGGAATAAGCCTGATCACAGAAATGGCTTTATTTTCAAAAACTATTGTTTAGAAACTTTGAAAAATCAAATTTAATTTTGACTCATGGCACACTTTCTAACTTTCCATACAAAATTTTTTTAAAATGAAAAATTTTTGTTGCCAGTCAAATTTTAATCTAAGTTGGCGAATTTTTAACATTGCGACCCCTTTGGTTTTTCATTATTTTTATTCTTAGTAAATCACAAACAACTTTGCATAAATCTACAATTTCTATGAAATAATAATACAGATAAATAATACATGAATCGTGCAAAATCATTGCAAATAATACAGATTTTGTTATTTCATTCTTTTTAAATTAATTTGTAACATAAATTAACAACGAGACTCATTATTTAAATAAGTTCAGTTTGTTCGGAGGCAAAACCACACTTGAGTTAATTAAATGGGCGGAATTAAGTACTATTTCTGTATCTACGTTTTGTATTTTCCAGAATTTTTTTTGTTTAATTATTTTTATTTTTATGTTGTTTTTAAAAACATTATCTTCACATAAGTGATGAACACATTGATAGAACTTAGTAGCAGATATGAAAAACTTTCATCATTTATGCTGTTTAAATTTTTATGTTTCTTGTAATTTTTTAAACTTTTTTAATTTCTTTATTTTTGAGTCAACTATAAGCCTGCAATAATTTTTATCTATTAACTTTATTTTTTGTATCGCTATGTCATTATATGTACGTAAAAGCTGCTTTGGGAGACGAGGCTGATTGAGGTGTGCTGGAAATTAATTCAGTTATTCACCTTGCATTTTGATTTGATAATGGGGTAGTCTCTGATTTATGCTGCATATCATTTACTGTGTTTTGACAGGGAAATTGTTGGGTGTGGTGCAGACGACGTTTTTCGGATGTGATGGTTTAGGCTTTATGATTTTTGGTGATATTATTTTTTTTAACAATTGAGCTTAGGGTTGCGATACAGGTACAGTTCAGAACCGTATATTTCCTAGGACAATTCCTTGATAATTTGAAAGGTTTTATTAGATTCTATCAGGGTTGCAAGGCAGGCAGCCTTCCTACCTGTACATAAGTGCTTGTATCACAATCTTGAAACTGAGCTGTTTTAAATTGCATTTATATGGTTTTTAATTCAGTTTCAGACGAATTTGTAAGGTTTTCTTGAAACATTTATATGGATTCAAAAATAATTTGTATGGTTTTTGAAAGAAATTGTATGGTTTTAAAACATTTATATTGTTCCGAACAGTTCGAACATTTATAAGGTTTAATGATTTGAATATTAAAACGCCGGTAAATTAAATTTTTTAGCATAAATGAATTTTTAAATCTTTGTCCTAATAAAGCTCATATTTATGATCAAAAATGCACAAAACCACGAATTTTGCAGCCACAAAAACCTTCAATCAAGCCACCTCTCCCAAACATCTCTTTAATTTAATATTATTTTTTGCCTTTTCAAACGTAATAATCGATTTTTATGTATGAATACATATTTTTTTGAAACTTTGTCCTTTGCTCTTATTATTTTTTTCAATAAATCGTGAAATTCACTAATGAAAAAATTCCTCGGAAATAAAACAAAAAAAGCTCAAATTTAATTAAAAAACTTTTCTACTGTAAATTCTTTGTTCACTGTTGTTTAATTATTTAAGAGAAAGCCAATCATTCTAAATGATATTTATATATATTTTTTTTTTCTTATGCCTCTTTAGAGATAATCGTGTATCTTTTTTTATATATCCTTATAAGAAGGAGATTAAAAACAATTACAGCTAACGACATTTAAGGCTTTTACTTATACAAGTTTTGCACAAATAAATAAATAGTTTTAAAAAATTGGAAAAAAGGAATTTTTGCAATCACATATATTTTTTTTAGTTCTTTTTTTGTTTCATTCTTTGGTACGAAAATAGAAAAATTGGAGAGGGATTTTTTGTTTTTAATTTAAAAGTGAAAATGTATAATAGAAAGGATTACATGACAATGCACTCACACTCAAAAAGTGCAAATTAAGTTTAAAGGAACTTGCTCAGTAAAATTGTTTAAACGGCGCATTTTTGCTGAATTTAAGAATTTGATTTGAAATTCAATTTCAAAAAATTAACGGATTTATTGATTTTTAAAGTTGTTGAAACCATACAACAGCAAATAAAATGACCTTTTGAAAACAATACAACAGCCAATTGAAATTGGATCATTTGAAATTATTGTGACCGTTAATTTTTGAAATTTTTAGTTGAAAATCCAAAATCTCTGACCTTTCAAGAATTAATACCATAGTTGCCTAGATAACATGCTGACTAACTTTAAAAGTCAATCAAATTCAGTCAATTGTTCATCAAATTAATAAAATTTGGCCTTACAATAAGTCAAAGTCAGACAAATCAACAGAATTTTCTTTTCTTTTTTAGCTGCACTGAAATTATCCAATTTCACAAACTAGCTTGTTGTATCAATTTCAATCAATTTTTTTGTACATAAGTTTCGATACATCCAAAAGACATTTGACTGGGGAATTAAAATTAGCTTGTTTTTAATTAAGTTTGACTTTAAGAGTCTAATGGAATGTCTGATGAGCTGTTTGTTTTAAAAAAATTTGAATTTCAAATTTTTGAAAAATTTAAATTTTTTGAAAAATTTCAAATTTTCGAAAAATTTAAAATTTTTGAAAAATTTTGAATTCAAAAATTTTGAAAACCGTTAAATTCGTATTTTTGAAAACTGTTAAATTCAAATTTTTGAAAACCGTTAAATTTGCATCTTAAAAAGCCGTTAAAATATTTTAAATTCAATTATTTCAGCAAAAATGCACCACAGTCATTCACAATCAATGACTTCTAATTTTCAACACGTTTCATCTTATAATAGTAATAATGCTCAATAAAGGAATGATAAAAGATATTTTTTTTTCCTTTTTTTTTCATTAGAAAGTAATCAACGCTGATACTGATTTAACCATTGTAAGAATAGTCAGCTTTGTTGTGCAAAACAAGTTTATTATCAACAAAATAGAAAGAGTCGCTCCTCGTTTCAAATGGATTCGCAATCATTTGGTCAATGAGTTCTTGTGGTAATGTTGGAAACTCGTAAATGTGCTCGCATGTATTTCTCGAATTTGGTATGCAATATCCAAAATTAAAGTCAAAAGTTTTAAGAACGCGATCCTTGAAGAAATGTCGCTCAATCATTCGAAAGTTTTTCACATCCTTGTTGCCTACTTGAAATTCCACCCTGAAATGAAATTAAATGAAAAAAGGAAAATGAAGAATAAATTAGAGGATGAAGAAGGAATTTATTGGAGAATTACTTAATGAGAGATAATAAGTTGAAGAAAATCAATTTGTAATTTTTTTTTTCTTTTAGTGATCATTTAATATGAAATAAAGCGTGTGGGATGAGAATGAATTTTAGGGGGTCAAGTAACAAATTTCATTTGAAAAATAAAAATTCAAATTTCAAAAAACCGTTATAAATTCAAATTTTGCAATACCGTAAAAATTTAAATTTTACAAATCCGTTAAGCTTTTAAATTTTTCAAAACTATTAAAAATTCAAATTTTACAAAACCGTTAAAAGTTCTTGAAAGCTTTTTAAAACGTTTCGAAATTCAAATATTCCAAAACCGTTTAAAATTCAAAAATTAAGAAATCAGGATAGTTTTAAACTTTAGGAAAATCCGTTAAAATTTGAATATTACAAAAACGTTAAAAATTCAAATTTATTAAAAACGTCAAAATATCTAAAAATAAACCTTCAATACCGTTCAAATTTATTGCATTTCTCAGAATTTAATTAGTTCCAATTTTCTTCGCAATAACCCGCCATTTCCAGCCATAAATTAAATTACAGAGTGTCAAAAACTTTACAGACCAACAACAAAAAAGGAGCAATAAAAACTTAGTCGTTTTCGTGAAAAAATGAAATTCCATTTACAATCTCTCGTGAACGAAGTAATTCTTCTATTATTGTCTCACGCCAGAAAAAAAAAGAATATCCATAAATTTCACTTTTCTACGAACCAAAAAAAGAACCCCTTGCATAATCATAAAACTTTCATGATCTAAAATGTTTTCGTGTTAAATATCCAATTGAAAATTGCTTATTGGAGACAATTGGACTGACATGCCGAAAAGGCTAATAACTCACGAAATAAATTTGTGAATGCAATAAAGAAAAAATGATTACCTTAATAAATATAATTACATTAATACTATCTGTTTGCATTCAAAGAAGATCACACAATGGTCTGAAATCGAAAAAAATGTTCAAAAATTATATTTTGGTGTAAACTTTAGAGGTCGCAAAGTTTTAGTTGATTTTCTTAATTTTGAAAGTGTTAATAGCTTTTTCATGTCTTAATTACACATCTCTGAAAATATGAGATTATAATATTAAAGATAAATATGATTTTTCATTAAAAATTTTCAGAGATCGAAGCCGCCGACTTTTAAGCCGGCGGCGGCTGCAAAATCGGCTTACGTAAGCCGATTTCTAAGCCGGCTAAAGATTCGGCTTACGTAAGCCGATTTGTAAGCTCGGCTTAGAAAACGGCTTACGTAAGCCGATCTGTAAGCCGGGCTAAAAAAACGGCTTACGTAAGCCGTTTTCTAAGCCGAGCTTAGAAATCGGCTTACGTAAGCCATTTTTTTAGCCGACGGCTAAGCCGATACAATTTCATACAAAAATTTTTGTAAAAATATGTGTGAAAATCAATTGGGAAAATTTGCTATTCCGAGGAATTTTTCATCTCAAATAAGAAAATCAACGCGAAAAATGGCTTTTGCGAGGGGTTTTTCATCCCAAATAAGAAAATCAACGCGAAAAATGGCTTTTCCGAGGGGTTTTTCATCCCAACTAAGAAAATCAACGCGAAAAATGGCTTTTCCGAGGGGTTTTTCATCCCAAATAAGAAAATCAACGCGAAAAATGGCATTTCTGAGGGGTTTTTCATCCCAACTAAGAAAATCAACGCGAAAAATGGCTTTTCCGAGGGGTTTTTCATCCCAAATAAGAAAATCAACGCGAAAAATGGCTTTTCCGAGGGGTTTTTCATCCCAAATAAGAAAATCAATGCGAAAAATGGCTTTTCTGAGGTGTTTTTCATTATTTTTCTTTATTTTTTCCTCAATTTTCTTATTTGGGATGAAAAACTCCTCGGAAAAGCCATTTTTCGCGTTTATTTTCTTAGTTGGGATGAAAAACCCCTCGCAAAAGCCATTTTTCGCGTTGATTTTCTTATTTGAGATGAAAAATTCCTTGGAATAGCAAATTTTCCCAATTGATTTTCACACATATTTTTACAAAAATTTTTGTATGAAATTGTATCGGCTTAGCCGTCGGCTAAAAAAATGGCTTACGTAAGCCGATTTCTAAGCTCGGCTTACAAATCGGCTTACGTAAGCCGTTTTTTTAGCCCGGCTTACAGATCGGCTTACGTAAGCCGTTTTCTAAGCCGAGCTTACAAATCGGCTTACGTAAGCCGAATCTTTAGCCGGCTTAAAATATCGGCTTACTAAGCCGATTTTTAGCCGCCGAGCTAAGCGACTTCGATCTCTGAAAATTTTATATTGTTTCTCAAAAAATTTTGTGCACAAGCAAATTTGTATGGAAAAATTTTGAAAAACAAGTGAAATTAAAGTGCAAATATCTCGATTTGCGCATATTTGCGCATTGCCACAGTATGATTAAAAGGTAAATAAAGACTCAATCTTTCGATTTATGCTAGTCTCGTGAAGGACTTTGGAGGACTTTTTAACTTATGGGCATTTAAAGTTTTGGAAATTTTCAAAATTTTAATTGCAATTTCCCTAATGATAAAGCATTTGGCTAATGTTTGGCAAGCTTTAACATAAAATTTGTGCATTAATTAAGCTATTGACAGAAATTAGAACATAGAACAAACATCAGAAAGTAGAAAAATTTACGAAAACTTTTTCATGGTGTTTTTGCAAACAATTTTTTCGTGACTTTGGATAATGATTGACAGAGTTAGACAACGATTAAAAGCTTGATATTTTCACAGAAGATGCGTCAGTTTATGTTTTATAAAGCTGCATTCAAAAGATGAAGTTTAAAAGACATGACTTTTTTTAATTTTTGAACAATTTTTTCGATTTCAGACCATTGTGCGATCAAAATAAGAAAAAGAATTTTTTGTTTTTTCGGAATATCATTAATTCTGAACAGCTGACATGAAAGCTTTCTCCCTTCAACTTTATTTTCTTTTTTTTTTCTTCTTTCTTTGCTTTTCATTTCTTGGTGCATTTTTTTTTTCTTAATGTGAATAATGAATAAGGTCACTTTGGGTACGAATTGGACGGTTTGGCTGAGATCCAGAGGTTGTATGAATTTTTTGAGGTTAGATTTAAATTTTGACAGGAATAAATCATTAAAATCTGTTTTGGGTCCGTTCACTTAGTACGTTTGTTTCTTAGGGGGAGAGGGGAGGGGGTCTAGGATTTTGTAACAATTCAAATAAAAGAGAAAAAAATTACAAAAGTCCTCGTTTTTATATCGAGGGACTTCAGCGCATTTTTGACGCAGCGATTAGCAATTGATTAAATAAAAAAGAATGTCGAGTTTTAAAACTCTATTGCTGTTTCTTTAGTCATAATGCATTTCAATAATAAGTTTAAAATTAAAGATCAAAACTCCTTTAAAATTGATTTTTATAATGTTCAATGCAAAAAATAGCTTTACGATTTAACGGTTTTTTGAAATTCAAAATTTTCCATTAGCGAAAAATTTAAATTTCTGAACACATCCATTATTTTTCAAATTTCTAAACGCACTTTTTTGCATGAAAAAATTAAGTGTTAATTAATTAAGGTGTATAAAAGAAAAAATTTAATGCGAAATAACGGTCAAAAAAATTTCAAATTTTTTAACGGTTAGAAGAAATTCAAACTTATCATCAGCATAGCTTTGTCCTACATTGTTTACATTTTTTTTTTTTGAAATATAAAATCGATGAATTAAGCTATTTAATGAGTATTTTTTGGCTTTTCAATATAAACGGCGGGAATAAAAACATTCAATGAAGCTATTAAAACAATTCCGAGCTTGCTACGAAGTCTAGATCAAGAGATAATTGGGACCCGAACGACCGAACGACCGAACGACCGATCAAAGTGCATGATTGAGCTTCCTTTTTGAAAACAAGTTTTCAAAAATGCGCTAAAAAAATCACTCAAGAAACTTAATGAGGGGGTCTAAAAAGACGATTTTTTGAGTAGGTTACGTACTAACTGAATAGTCCCTTTAGTCTTTTTCTAAGCATCTCACTGAGAAAATATATAAAAATGTAAAAATGCGCTCAAGGTCTCCTCAAAAATGCATCAAAACTATCATAATTCTTACTGTACATTTCCCTATCACCCACCCCACACAAAAAGGCTACAAAAACAACCTCACACTCAATCTCTCTTCCCCCGTTCAACAAACATATTTTTTTCTCGTATATATCCTTTGTGTTTTGTGTGACTACATAGAGGATAGTAATTTAGAATTTTTATCGATTTTCACTCGGTCGCTAACACACGAAAATAAAATTATTATTATTATGAGTGTCAATTAAAAGGAGCTTAATGAAATAATTCCGTTTACTTACGTTGCTCCAACATGCTTTAATTTAAGGAATGACGATGAGAATAGATAACGAACAAATCGACCAGAATCTTCCGTTGTTTCTTGCTGTTGTTTATCATCTGTCGTATCATTATTTTCAGTTAAATTTGGATCTTTACTGATATCAAATAACACAGTATCCGTTTCTAAATCACGTATCTTAAATCTTGTAAATTCAATTTGATATTCATTATTATTGGAGCACAAAAATCCATCAGTAATTTTTGTTAGCTTAAGAACATCTTCGGGTGTTATTGAATTCTTTAATTTAAGCTCTAAATCTTCACAAACGTTATCTATTTCATCCGAGACGTTAATTTGCTTTTGAACGACGCTCATATTGCACTTTAAATTTGTTAATTTATAATTTTTATTATTATTAAATTCTTTGGACAACTTCACTTTTTAATCATCTAAAAGCTTTTAGCAAAAAAATTTTCTTTTTTCACTACTAAGGGATCGTGTTATAATGTCCAAATACTTTATTGTCATGGAAAAATTGGGTAATTAGAAACGATGGAAAGTGAAATTTCCGTTATTTTTAGCAACATAACATTTGAATTTTTTTAGACAATTTGAAAAAAGTTTTTGCCGAATAATGTTGAATTTGATTGTCATGGTGGCATATGTTAAGGATTTTTGGAGCAGTACTTGAGGGTTTTACAAATCAATGCGAAAATTCATGAGAAATTGAATAAGAATTTATGAATAATTTTGAGTTCATTTTAGTTCAGTTCATTTGAATTTATAAACGCTGAAATTTAAATTTTTGGAAATTTTTGAAAACCGTTGAAATTTAAATTTTTGAAAACCGTTGGAATTTGAATTTTTGAAAACCGTTGGAATTTGAATTTTGAAAACCATTGAAATTTAAATTTTTGAAAACCGTTGGTATTAAAATTTTTGAAAAACGTTGAAATTTGAATTTTAAAAGATCGTTAATTACTAATTTACTGTTTTAAATTCTTAAAAATATATGCTATTGTTAAAATAAGTTAAAATGAAGATAATTGTATCAAACTGTACATTCGTACTCAATGAGTAATTTCGGTCAACAGCTGCGTCTATATTTGCTCTGCCCTTAATTTCAATCATTCAATAAATTAAGATGTGCTGCAAATAACTTCTTATTCCACAATTAGACTTTTGAATATTAATTTATTTAATAAATTATCATGAATTTGAGCTTTCAGCTTCCTTATCATCAGACTTTACAACTTTAACAGGACTTTCAATTTCTATCGTCACTGGTCCATCATTGAAAATTTGTACATTCATCATAGCACCAAATATTCCATCCTTTATTTTGTCAGGACTATATTCCTTGCCTAGAGTTTCTAATAGATTGTCATACATTTCCTTAGCTTTTTCTCCAGCCATTGCATTATGAAAATCTGGCTTATTTCCTTTAAGTTTGTAGTACAGAGTAAATTGAGAGATACAGAGAATCTCAAAATTCATGTCTTTAACACTTTTCATCCATCGCTTGCCATTTTCTTCAAATAGTCTTGTGTTGAGAATCTTTCTGGATCTGAAAGGTGAAATTTCATGAATTGATTATAAAATTGATATTTTAAGTATCCAGTTAGGTAGATTATTGAATAATCAGAGTAACTGGATATAAAAATTAATGACTTGAAGGAATTTTAATGAGAATTCCGGCTTAATGAAATAATTTTGTTAAAATCAACAAAAATGACTGAAAATCTTTAAATTGCTGGATGTCATTGATAGATTTAACAATTTTAAGCTTAACAACACAGAAACAGCAGGAGTCTTCATTGAAAACTTATTAAAATAGCACCAAAATATAACTTACAGAAACTTCAAATCTTCCTGTGTATCATTTTGACAAATTCCAACAAGCACACAAAGTCCTCTTCCAATTTCTGAGATTACTTCACCATCGACCAATACTCTTGCATTAGTAACTCGTTGAATTACTGCTTTCATAATTAATAAAATTTTAATGTTTACAAAAAAAGGTAAAAGTCTACTTTAGGGGGGGCCAATATATGAAATTTTCAAAATGACTTTTTTGGTCTAAAAATGCTTAAAATGAATAGAAAATACTAAAATTATGTTTTAAATACTAAAAATGAGCAATTTGAGGTATTTTTTTGCCAAAAAAATATTTTTCGAAATTTTTTAATTTTTCAAATTTTGTCATATTTTTAATGATTTTTAGACTAGTTACGTAGACAGAAATATTTAAATATCATAAAATGTTAATATTTTAAGATAAATCAGTATTTACGGATCTTTTGTCTAAGGGATTATAACAGTACTTAACTAGATCAGTATTTACGGATCTTTTGTCTAAGGGATCATTACAGTCTTTAACAAGATCAGTATTTACGGATCTTTTGTCTAAGGGATTATAAAAGTACTTAACTAGATCAGTATTTACGGATCTTTTGTCTAAGGGATCATTACAGTCTTTAACAAGATCAGTATTTACGGATCTTTTGTCTAAGGGATTATAAAAGTACTTAACTAGATCAGTATTTACGGATCTTTTGTCTAAGGGATCATTACAGTCTTTAACAAGATCAGTATTTACGGATCTTTTGTCTAAGGGATTATAACAGTACTTAACTAGATCAGTATTTACGGATCTTTTGTCTAAGGGACCATTACAGTCTTTAACAAGATCAGTATTTACGGATCTTTTGTCTAAGGGATTATAACAGTACTTAACTAGATCAGTATTTACGGATCTTTTGTCTAAGGGATCATTACAGTCTTTAACTAGATCAGTATTTACGGATCTTTTGTCTAAGGGATCATTACAGTATCATTACTTATAGAGCTATAAGTACTGATTTAGCTTAAAATATTAACATTTTATGATATTTAAATATTTCTGTCTACGTAACTAGTCTAAAAATCATTAAAAATATGACAAAATTTGAAAAATTAAAAAATTTCGAAAAATATTTTTTTGGCAAAAAAATACCTCAAATTGCTCATTTTTAGTATTTAAAACATAATTTTAGTATTTTCTATTCATTTTAAGCATTTTTAGACCAAAAAAGTCATTTTGAAAATTTCATATATTGGCCCCCCCTAAAGTAGACTTCAGCCCAAAAAAATTTTAGCAAACTTTCAAAATCGTCTAAAAAAATTTTTTGGTCTAAAAAAACTTTTCGACATTTTTGACAATTTTAGACGAGAAAGCGCATTGAAAAGAATTTTTTTCTGCATCATTTTTTTATTTTCGCGATTTAAACGATTAAATACGCTTCAGACTTAGCTTAATTCATCATATATATTTAGTTAACAGAGGTAAGATTTCATTAAACTTCAAGTACTGTAAAAATCTAATCGATTTAATGTCAATAATTGTGAGTGAAAAAAAAAGTAATGAAGGAGAAAAAAATGTCAAGAACACAAAATTATTAAAATTACGATATATATAAAAATAAAAATAAGAAGTTTTTGTGATGTATAATAAATTATTAATTATCACCCCCCAAAGTTCAAAAAGTATCTTAATAAACAGTATATAAATAAGTTTATAGTGAAAAAAAATAAAATAATTGGAATGTAATTAGTAAAATTTCATTCCATACAATATTTAAGTAGTTCAATAAGATAAAAAATAAAATAAAAAAATGACACATATAATGGGTAAGAAGGTAAGAAACTTTTAAAAAAATCAACAAGAAGGATTAAAAATAAATTCCGATTTTAATTAATTTCCTGCTGATACATAAAGTCAGCCTTAAAATATGCAATTTTCTCATCTTAATTAAATAATTATTCATATTACTACACATCAATTATGTATGGGGAAGTAAAGAATATCAAAAAAAAAAAAATATCAACATCCAGCAAAGTTACATCAACTTGAAAAAAATCAAAAAAATTTTAATTCTAATTTTTTCATTCTTGAAACCATTTTTAGATCTGTAATAAAAGTTATAATAAAGAATCATGGAAAGTGATGATGATTCACGTTCTTCCAACTCATCTGGATCATCAAATTCATCCTCAAATGGTCCATCAAGTCCACCACAAAATAATGACAATGAATCGAATGATCAGCCAGAACAAATTGGTACGCAACATGATGATGAACGATCACGATCAGTATCACAGGATAGCAGTTCCTTTCAAGAGAGACAAGACGATAGTAATCATGGAAATAAGTCACCATCATCGCCAGTTCATGAGAAAAATAATGAACAAGAAGAGAAATCAAAAGATGGACAAGATGAGGAAGAAGAATTAGAATTATCAGATTTGGACGATGAGGAATCGAATAAGAATAATAAGAAAGATATAAGTCATGAAGACTTGAGTGATATTAGTGATTTAGAAAGTAGCAATGGACCACCATCGCCTGAATACACTGATTTACGTCAAAAGCTTCAAAATAAGCGTCAAAATGGATCAACAAATGATTTAGAGATGAAAAATGATGAAGATGAATTAGATTTTGAGGATGATGAAGTAAAAGAAAGTTCTGAATCAACTAAAAAGCAGCCACAACCACCACAACAACAACAAGCACCACAAGAGTCTAAAGATAGTGGAAATGGCTCAGTTAAGGAAGATGGTGAGCATAAATCAGATAAAGAGCTTGAAAGTGGCGAGGAATTGGAAGATGGTGAAGTTACAGATGGCGATGAAAAGCGTCCAGAAGAATCGGAACCAAAAGCCGTTTGTCGTTTCTTTACACGCGGTCAATGTACATGGGGAATGAGTTGTCGATTCTTACATCCAGGCACGACAGACAAAGGAAATTACACAATGTTTGATTTGGTACGTCCAATTCCAGTTCCTCAAGCAAATATGGGTATGATGCCTGCATATGATTATCGTACAGAAAGACCACCAATTCATCATCCTCCACACATTCCACCACATTATGGAGGTCCAGCAAGACCACCGCCGCCTGCAAATGATAATGAATCAGCTTGGGAACGTGGATTAAGAACAGCTAAGGAAATGATGAGAAAGGCTAATAAACGAAAGGAACAAGATATGGACTTTGATGAGAAGAAAATGAATTTATCAGGTCCTGATGAAATTGAGAGAGATCCTTATTATGTTCGTGGATCGCCTGATGTAAGTTTTTGAAATTTTTAACGGTTTATTTTTGAAATTTTTTGACCGTTATTTTTTCAAAAATTTTTTAATTTTTAAATTCAAATATTTTTCGACCGTTATTCCTTCAAAATTTGACAATGCTAAAATTTAAATATTTTTAAACCGTTAATTGACAAAACATTTATGAATATTCAAATTCAAATAATTTTTGACCGTTAAATATTTTTTGACGACTGAAATTCAAATTTTTTTTGACAGTTAATTTTCAAAATATTTTTGAGTTATTTTTCAAAAAATTTCTAACCGTTATTATTATTTTTTTTTTTAAAAAAAACAATATTTTGACTAAAATTAATGACAATTTACCTTTGTAGGATACTCCATTCGAGAAATTGCCTCCAAGAGGACCTCCAATGAGAGGCGGCCCTCCATTCAGTCCACCAGCTAAATTTGCACGAACTGCTGCATATTATGAAGAAGATCAATATGGACGAATGCCAAGATATCGTGAACTTCCACCCCATCGAATGCCTCATTATGAAGATGAAGAAATTGGCAAGAGACGACCATCACGTCCAACACGTGAAGTGATTGTAGAAAAAGCAAGTGATGATTGGAATGATCCGTGGATGAGGAAAAAATCACCAGGACGAGGTGGAAGTAGTAAAGGTAGAAAAGGACGTGAACGATCATATAGCAGCAATAGTAGTTACAGTTCATCAAGTAGCTCAAGTCGTAGCCGTTCAAGATCACGTTCATCATCAGATTCATCTCCATCACCAAGTCATCGACGTCGTTTTGACTCTAAAAATTCTCGAGAACGTATAACGCCACGTAAAGTTGAAAGAAAGTCCAGAAGTACATCATTAAAGCGTCGTCATTCACCAGTTCGTGCAAGAATTACTAAAAAGGCAGTTTCACCAGTTTCTATACCTAAACGTGCAAAGAAGCAAGTCTCGCCAGTTAGAGCAATTCCAGGACAACGTAAGAAGCGAGATAATAGTTCATCATCATCAGGCGGATCAGAATCAGACTCATCATATTCATCGAGCACAAGTAGCTCAAAAGGAAAAAAGAAACGTGAAAAATTAGTATCAGAGAGAAAGCCAGCTGCTAAAAAAGGTAAAAATATTTTTCTGACTGTTTAAAATTCAAAATTTTATTTGACCGTTACAAATTCAAATTTTATTAAACTTACGAATTCAAATATTTTTTGATCGTTTTAAATTCAAACATTAATTTAACCGTTATAAATTCTACAGTTGAAATGACAAAGAAGCGAGTATCATCACCACCACCACAACCAGCAGCAAAAGAGGATGATAAACCAGCAGAAAAGTCAAGCGAGAAGGCATCAGCAGCAGCAAAATTAAAATCATCAAGACGTGAGGAGCTATTAAAACAATTGAAAGCTGTTGAGGATGCAATTGCCAGAAAACGATCAAAAATCCCTTAAATAATAAAAAAAAGGAATAATTTTTAATGATTCGTGTAACACAGTAAAAAATGTTGCATAAACAATGAATACAACAATAAGCTTAGATTCACTACTGAAATATTTCAAGTAATATTTTTTTTTTATTTGTTTTTTAGCAATTACTGTAAAACCTAATTTTCTTCTTAAAAAATACACTTATTTGGATAATTATAATCTATAGTATACACAACAAATAAAATAATAAAAGATTTAGACATTCATTGACTTTTGAAGTTTTTCTTTCAGTGTTTTTGAGATTTTTTCAGCTTTTTGAAAAATCAAAAATTTCATGAAAATTGTTCAAAATTCAAATTTTTGAAAACCGTTAAACCCATTTTAAAAAATTCATTTAATTCAAATTTTCAGAAACCGTTAAAATTTAATTTTTCAAAAATCGTTATCATTTAAATTTAAATTGTTGAACATTTAATTTGTTCAAAATTCAAATTTTTGAAATCCGTTAAAATTTGAATGTCTGAAAACCGTTGATTTTCTTTCAAATTTTATTGGATTTAAATTTTTGAAAATCAGTAAAATTCAAAATTTTAAAAGCTGTTAAAAATCAAATACTCTCAAAATTTAGTCTCCTTGATTCTTTATTCATATTCTCCTTTTGAAAAAGTTTGTAATACAGAAAGTAATTAATATTTAATGAAAAACATGTTTCCTTTAAAAAAAAAAAATCACATCTTAATTGCCTAATTTTATATCTTTGAGATCCTCCATGAAAAAAAAAAAATAATTAATGTTTAAATGCTAAAAATGGATATGTCAAGTATGCTGCAGCTGCCTTCAAATAACTCAAAGCATTCATATAATTAGAAAAGTAGATTTTCGGCCATGATGAATCACGGTTTATATCATCCCATACTCTTTCCCAAAACTGCTTAAATACTTCTGTATTTTCAGTTTTTGCAGCTATTATTGCTGGCATAATAAGATTAACGTCAAATTCTCTTTCTTGTAATCCTTGAAGAAACAATTTTTGCATAAATTCTGAATGAGCACACAAATCACATTCGCATTTGAATTTGTGCAACAACTGAATTTGTTTTACATCTAAACGGTCAGTATCGCTGTACTCGTCACTAAAATGTTACAAAAATTAATAAATTTTGATAAATTCCAAATTATAATCAACTTACAAGTACTTTACAGTAATTTGTTCTCCACGTCTTACTGGCTTATGGATTATAGTAAACACCTTATTATTAAGTGTAATACAGAATGCATTACTATAGCAGGAATGATTAATCAAGCTGGCAAACAATGAAATATGAAATCCGACATTTACCGTATTTTTAATGCCAAAAAGAAATTCAGAATTCTTTCGGTTCATCTTTATGATGCTCAGAATGTGCTGGGCTGTCTTGTCCGAGACATACTCAGGAATTTGGCAAATATCACTAACACGATCATCATTTGTGGATAATGACAATAAGCATGTCATCAAATTTTCCTTGTATTGAGGATCATTTGGATTGCTTAAGTCAAAATCAAAAATTGTTTTGTTCAGTTCCTTCAAATCCATATTTTTAATTATGGCATCAACATTTTGGACACTTTTGGATACAGCAGCGATTTCAGCAAGCATTTTTATGTCTGCAGATTGCATTTTTTGAAGATTAAAGGCTTTTTGGTAAAAGTTCTGCTTACAAGGAACCGAGCAGAACATCATAGAAGCTGAAAAATAGAACATTAAGAGTCAGTTAAGGAAATATCTCAATATGATAAGTTACGCGTAATTTAATTACCAGAATGATCACATGGAATCAAGTTTAAAGCACAGCCTTTTGCACAATTATAGCAACGCATGTAAAGTCCTTTTCCATTCGTATAATTGAAGATTGGTTCCTCAATACAGATTACATCTCCTGCCTTCAACGTTTGCTTTGCATAAATTCCACGACCATCTTTTTCTGTTCGACGAACCTCAACACAGTCAACAACCCAAGGTACATTCTTATTTGCTGGATGTGCCAATTTAAAGATGTTCCATGGATCAATTGTAATCAATTTAATTTCTCTGATGAATCTTTCAGCCTTTTCCTTTCGTTCCATCAATTTTATAAGCTTTTCTTCTGGATAATCATTTTCGATTGCCCATTTGATGTTCTTCATGCAATCGTCAAAACGACCAAGTTCAAAGTATACAGCACTTCTATTTCCATAGCTCAACGATGCAACAATCTTGGTCTGAGCGAAAGCAATCGACATATTGTAGTTAAATAATGCTTCATACCATTCACTTCCTATAAAGTACTTATTGCCAATTTCACGATATTTTTGAGCTTCTAGGTCGTTCTTTTCTTTAGATTTTAAACAAAAGACACTCATTTTGATACTTAAAACAGCTTAATTGAATTAAATTATTAAAAAAATTACAAAAGTCCTCGTGTTTTATATCGAGGGACTTTAGCGCATTTTTGGCGCAGCGATTAGCAATTGATTTAATAGAAAAGATGGACAAGTTTTAAAACTCTATTGCTGTTTCTTTAGTCATAATATTACTACAAAAAGCTTAAAATTAATGATCGAAACTCCTTTTCTAAAATGAATGATCAAAAACCTTACTTTCTCTTAAAGTTTATACATTAAAATCGATTTTCATAACATGCAATGCAAAAAATATTCTTACGATTTAACGGTTTTCTGAAATTCAAATTTTTCCGTTAGAAAAAAATTTAAATTTCTGAACGCATCCATTACTTTTTACCGTTAAATTTCAAATTTCTGAACGCACTCATATTTTGTTTGTATGAAAAAATTAAAAGTTTGATAATTAAGGTGTTTAAACTCAATTTTAAGACTTCTAAATAGCCGTGGCCACAATAACTTTATTAAACGAAGCTAATAAAACAAACCCGAGCTCTCTACGATGTCTAGATCAAAAGATAGTTTTTCAAAAATTTGCTGCCGATCAAAGTGTATGATTGAGCTTCCTTTTTGAAAACAAGTTTTCAAAAATGCGCTAAAAAATTAGAAGAGAAAAAAACACGTCTTATCACGACGAGAGTTTATGACAGAATGAAATTTCAAATTTTAAAGAAACGGTTACAATACAAATTTTTTGAACTGAAATGAATTGAACTAAATTGAACTTAATTGAACTTCAAGTTTTTTCTACGAAAATTTTAAATTTGATTTTACCGTTTTTTAGATCATACTGAACGAAACTTCTGACTAACCTAATTGTGAACTAAATATTAAATTAATTAATAAAATTATTAAAAAGTGTTTAAAAATGTGTGAAACTGTATTTCACGTCGCTCTCAATCATAAAACAACAGGAATAGCATTTGGATCTCTTGGATATGGCAATATATTCTTTATAAAGAAAAAAAATTATATCGCAGCATTGATTTTTTATAATCAGCTAATTAATCACTCAAAGAAAAGGAAGCATTCATCATTAGGATATGCATGTAGAAGTGCTGTCTACTATGAGCTTGGATTATTTGATGAGTGTCTTCGAAATATCGAATTAGCACGTGAAAATTTATATCCAGAATATATTTATCCACAACTAAATGAGCGGGAAGAAAAATGTCACAAAGGAATATTGAGATCCAGTGAAGAAAAATGTGATCCATGGGAGATTTTTAAATTATCATATCCACCAAATAAACACGTTCCTTTTGTCGCTGATTGTGTGGAAGTGAAGATAACTGAAAAGTACGGACGAGGAATTTACGCGACTCGTGACTTAAATCCAGGCGACATTATTTGTATTGAGGATATTGTGGCTAATTTTGGAGAAACAAATTATGAATATTTACACTGTTTTAATTGTTATAAGACAAATGCCTTAAATTTATTTCCTTGTGATCTCACAGGTTAGTTTACAACAACAACATCCAGTGACAAAATTTATATTAATTCTTCCTTTTTCAGGTCATATGATGTTCTGTTCAGTAGCATGCAGAAATGATGTATACAGTAAGGCAATTAATATTAACAGCGTTGTGTCTGCAGACATTAAAATATTATCAGATATAGTCGATGTATTTGGAACTGTTGGAAAATTTAATGACTTTATTTTGGATACATATCCAGACGAATTAACAAAGACAATATTTGATTATGATTTTAGCAATCCAGAAGATCCAGATTATAAGAATAATTTAATGATTTGCTTCCTGTCATTAACAACAAATGAACATCATGAATATGGACATTGCAGCGACATCTTTAATTATCTATGTGATGAGGCTGCACAAAGGATTTTAAGTATCTTTAATTTAAATAGAAAAAAGTCATACGTATTTGTCAATAGAAATGAATATTTGGAAGTTGGCTGTCATATTTCGTTATTTGCAAGCTTAATCAATCATTCATGCTTAAATAATGCATTTACTGTATTAGTTGACAATAAGATTGCAACTGTTATTCAACATCCAGTTAAAGCAGGCGAACAAATATTTTTTAACTACTTGTAAGTAAATTTTTGGGCATTATTATGATCAATTCTATTATTAAGTATGTCATTCTCATTTTCAGATCAGACACAATGACTAAAAATAATTTAGAGAGTATTGAGGAACTGCATATGTTTAAATGTGATTGTAATTTATGTTTGGAACGAAGAGACATACCTGAAATGTCCTTAAGAAAGAGAATTGGCAGTTTAATCTTAGAATCTAAAATGGATGTACTTCCATTATTTTTATTATCAAATCATGACGAATTCAAGAAGTATCTTGAGGAAAAATGGAAAGCTTGCAAGAATTTTCCAGTTGAATTTATGTACTATTTTGAAGAACCATTATATCCGCAACTTATTCTTGATTATGTTGCTGGAAGAGCTGCTTTTCCATTGTATTGAATAATATTTTTTTTTAAATCTAATTTTTTATAAGACTAGGATGAAAATTGTCAATATTTTTCATAAAATTTTATTCGATCTATGACGAAAATGTGCATAAAAGTACAGCTTATTTTTTTTAACTTGACAAAACTAAACCATTTTAAATTTTTTTAAAAATTTGCAATCTAAATAGCATTAAATTGTTTAAAATTGCTTAAAAGAACAGTTAAATATTGCAAATAATATTAAAATAATGAGTAGGTTTTGTGAAAAGATTGTAAAAATGTCTCAAATTTTAAAGAAAAGATATTATATTAGTTTGAATTAAATCATTCAAGTTTTCGATTTTTATAAGAAAAGTTTATTAAATAGGAAAATAGCCTGAAAAATAGCAAAAACTTAGCAACTTATTTGAATTTTTAAACTGTCAAAATTTGTAAAAAAAATAAATAAAATTAAAGTTTTAAAAAAACCGTTATAAATCAAAAAAAAATTTTAAATTTCAAAGTCATGAAATCATTGCTTTATTAATTGAAATATAATTTCTTAACAAAATAGCTTGTAATACAAAAAGTTAATAATTTCTTTTAATCATTTAGGTGGTTAGTACAGGGTGTACTCGATTTGAACATTTTCTATTTGAATAACCAAAATTTCCCATACAAAAATTAAAATTTTCATTTTTAGCGGTCATTTTTTTTTCTTAAGTTTCGATTTGAATAAATTCGATTTGAACAGAAAAATTTCGGAACAAAAAAACTGTTTAAATCGAGGACCCCCTGTTTTAAAAATGGAACATTGAACTTTTTTTTTTTGTAATTTTTTCTTTTTTGAATATTTTTTGATAAGTTTGTTAAGCATTGTTCAAAGTTTGACATGTAACTGATTGGTTTATGTTGAAAATTATCACTTAAATGTCAAAAATGGATATGCCAAATATGCTGCGGCTGCGTTCAAAAATCTAAAGGCATTCTTATAATTAGAAAAGTAAATTTTCGGCCATGTTGAATCACGGTTTATATCATCCCATACTCTTTCCCAAAATTCCTTCAAAACTTCTTCACTTCCAGATTTTGCAGCCATTATAACAGGATCAGCATTAAAAATGTCATATTCATTATTTTGTAATCCAATGAAGAACATTTTCGCCATGAATTCTGAATGAGCACACAAATCACATTCACATTTGAATTTGTGCAACAGTTGAGTTTGCTTTACATCTGAATGGTCATTTTTGCTGGTATCGTCACTAAAATGTTACAAAAATTAATAAATTTTGACAAAATTTTTATCTAATTTTAATTAACTTACAAGTACTTAATAGTAATCTGTTCTCCGCGTCTGACTGGCTTATGGATTATAGTAAACACCTTATCGTCAAGATTAATACAGAATGCATTACTATAGCAGGAATGATTAATCAAGCTGGCAAACAGGGAAATATGAAATCCAATAACATCACTAGTTGAATTATCAAATTTAAATCCAGAATTTTTGCTGTTCAACTTTATGATGCTCAGAATGTGTTGTGCTGTCTTGTCCGAGACATACTCAGGAATTTGGCAAATATCACTAACACGATCATTATTTGTGGATAATGACAATAAGCATGTCATCAGATTTTCCTTGTATTGAGGATCATTTGGATTGCTTAAGTCAAAATCAAAAATTGTTTTGTTCAGTTCCTTCAAATCCATATTTTTAATTATGTCATCAACATTTTGGACACTTTTGGAAACAGCTGCAATTTCAGCAAGCATTTTTATGTCTGCAGATTGCATTTTTTGAAGATTAAAGGCTTTTAAATAAAAGTTCTGCTTACAAGGAACCGAGCAGAACATCATAGAAGCTGAAAAATAGAACATTAAGAGTCAGTTAAGGAAATATCTCAATATTGTTACGTAATTTAATTACCAGAATGATCACATGGAATCAAGTTTAAAGCACAGCCTTTTGCACAATTATAGCAACGCATGTAAAGTCCTTTTCCATCCGTATAATTGAAGATTGGTTCCTCAATACAGATTACATCTCCTGCCTTTAACGTTTGCTTTGCATAAATTCCACGACCATCTTTTTCTGTTCGACGAACCTCAACACAGTCAACAACCCAAGGTACATTCTTATTTGCTGGATATGACAATTTAAAGATATTCCATGGATCAATTGTAATCAATTTAATTTCTCTGATCAATCTTTCAGCCTTTTCCTTTCGATTCATCAATTTTGGAAGCTTATCTGTTGGATATTCATTTTCAATCGCCCATTCGATGTTCTTCATGCAATCCTCAAAACGACCAAGTTCAAAATATACAGCACTTCTATTTCCATACCCGAATGATGCGACAGTCTTAGACTTAGCGAAAGCAATCATTCCATTATAGTTCCAAAGTGCTCCAAACCATTTCTTTTGTAGGAAGTGCTCATTACCAATTTCACGATATTGTTGGGCTTTTTCGTCATTCTTTACATTCGAATTGTAACAAAAATATTTTGATGCACTCATTTTGATATTTTAAATTTTTTGTTAAATTTGAAGGAACTTCACCAAACGACACTTAACAAGTGAATGTGGATCACTCGACTGATTTTTTTTTTTTTTGCAATACGTGGTCCTTAACATTTATTTATTTGTATGTGTTTTTGTGTCGCAACATAAACTTATGTGCTGCAAAGAATGTTGATAATTGGAGTCTTAGTCATTTATGTCTGCTTGTAATAAGACACTTTTGAAATAAACAATTCCGAATTATGACTGTGTGTTTTGAGTTAAGACTAAGAGAGTTTGTAATTTGATACTGAATACTGTAATAAAGATCTGTTAAATGATTTACTAGAAATTTCATGCATTCAATGATTCAAATGATTTAACTTTGTCTATTACATAAAGTAAGTGACAGCAACCCCCCCCCCCCCCCTTTTTTTCGTGAAGTTTACACAAGATATTATTAAGTTATTAGACTTTTCAGATCCGAACCAAAAAAAAAGTTAAAAAGTAGTAACCCTCACCCCCCCTTCTCCTAAAAAAAATTCAAAATTCCTGGCTATGCTTCTGTCAAGTGCCGTATGGTGTATGTGATTTTGGTGATGGTTGCTCTCAAAGTGTGCAATGGCACAAAAAAAAAGGTTGGACGCCACTGTAATGCAAGCTCAAAAATATGATTTAATTAAGGGGTCGTTCACTTAGTTTTGCTTTTTAGGGAGGAGGGAGGGTCAAGAATTTTATAACATGTCAAATAAAAGCAAATTTTTTCAATACAAAAATCGCAACAAGGGCAAAGGGAGAGGGGGGAATGAGAGTCTAAAAAGTCGTTTTTTGCGTAACGTTTTTATGAAGCTTCAGGGGGTCCTCGATTTGAACAGTTGTTTTGTTTCAAAATTTTTCTTTTTATTAGGATTTATTCAAATTAAAACGTATGAAAAATTACCGTTAAAAATAAAAATTTGAACTTTTGTATGGAAGATTTTTGGTTATTCAAATCGAGGACCACCCCGTAATAAATTTTAAATAAAAAATTGGTAAAAATTCAAATAATGAAAAACGTTCAATTTAAAAATTTTCAAGTTTCATAAATCCGTTAGAAATTTAAAGAAAAATTTATCTAATGTACTTAAGCATAACTAAGTCTTTCTTTATTTTTAAGGTTTTTAGGTTTCTTTCAACGTAACACATAATTTTAAAAATATCATCTTTCATTTTCAATGTTAATGGAGAAATAAAAAAAAAAGTAAATTAATATTATTCGTTTATCGTTTAAAATGGAACTGATAAATAGTAAGCAATAGCATGTAAAGCGACTGCTGTTAAAACCATATAAGCCGAAACACCTTTATAAATAAATGGCTTGGTATTCAATTCCTTATTAGCTTTCGTCAAAAATTTTCTTGTTTCCTCGAAATTTTTATTATTAAAAATTTCAGTTTGATTCGGTTCATTGATTACACTTTCGTTAATCTTAACCAGCGTGCCGAGATCCAAAAAGTCATCATTAGCACATAATTCACATTCACAAGTAAATTTCCAGTCTTCTTCCAATCTTCGTTTAATATGGAATGTTGAGAATTCCATTCCTGGATTTCTGTAAAATGTAAAGAAATTGGAAATTGAACTAATTAAGTACGGGGGTCCTCGATTTGTAACGGTTCTTTTGTTCCAAAATTTTTTTCTATTCAAATCTAAACGTATGAAAAATGACCGTTATAAATGAAAATTTGAATTTTGGTATAAATTTTTTTTGATTATTAATATCGAGGACCCCCTATATAAAGTTTTTAATATAGGCACTTACAGATGACACAAGAAAATCTGTTCACCAGCTTTAATTGGCTTCTGAATTACTGTTACTTGCTTATTATCAGCCAAAAATGCGAAAGCATTACGGACGCAAGCATAATTGATCAAGTTTGTAAACAATGGAAATTGCTTGCCACAAACAAATGTGTGACCTTTTGAATTATCGAGTAATGGTAGCCAAAAGTTGTTCTTCATAATAGTTAAAATATGTTCAGCAGCTTTCTTTGAGATCTTTTTACGAATCTTACATTCGTCCTTGATTTCACATTCATTGGTGCATAAAGAAAGAAAGCACATAACCATTTTCTTCTTATATTCTGGATCTTCTGGATTATTCAAATCATAGTCAAAAATTGTCTTGTTAAGGTCTTTTATGTCAACTTGTTTCATGAAATTGTCAAAATTCTCAATACTGCCAAAAGGCTCAACAATATCAGACAGTAACTTAATATCAGCACAGACCATTTCATCCTTAAATAAAGCTCGTCCGTAAATCTTTTGTTTACATTCTTCTGAACAGAACATTATGGAAGCTGAAAAGTATCAAATTTATATAATCAAATGCTAATTTTTAGATCCACAATAAGCTTCCTTACCTGTATAGTCACAAGGAATTAAATTCATAGCTTTCGTCTTGAAACAATTATAACAGCGTTTTAAGGCATTATCATCACTAAGATGATGAAACATTGTCTCTTCAACGGCTATTATGTCACCAGCTTTTAAATCTTCTTTAGCATAAATTCCACGTCCAAATTTTTCAGTCCAACGAACTTCAACACGATCAACAATCCACGGGACATTTTTATTTGGTGGATATGACAACTTAAAGAAATCCCAATGATCTTCCTTTTCATCAACATCCATTGCTTCCTGGATTGCTTTATAGCATTTAATTTCTCGATCATTTAATTTTGATATTTTACTTTGTGGATAGTTATTTTCTCGAGCCCACTGGATGTTCTTAAGACAATCTTCATATCTCTTGAGTTCAAAATAAGCAGCACTACGATTTCCATAAGCTATTGCTACTACAGGCTTTGATTTGGCATAAGCAATTGCCTTATTATAATTTACGATTGCGTAATAATAATTTTTTTCATCCTTGAAACTTACATTGCCTTTTTCACGATATTCATTTGATTTATCGTTTGATTTTTGTTCTACACGAACGTTAAAGACTTCAGAGAGGTCTTGAGACTGCATATTTACTTTTTATATGCTTTAATTCACTTAAAAATAGAAATTTATTGAAGAGTTAAAAAAAGCGTGTAAAAAATTCGCGTTTTTTTTCGAGATTGGGAAATTTATTAATTTTTTGAATTTTAAAAAACCGTTGGAAAATTCAAATGAATAAAAGTCGTTTAATTTTTTTCGTACTTAAAACGGGCTTAATTTCTGAAATTGCTACCTAAAAAAAACGCTATTGCTGTGGAAATAAAATTCTTAGAATGTTCTTCAAACGTAATCTTTATTGAAAAGTTAATATCATAGTTTGTGGCACGTACATAATGTAATTAATATGATTTTCAAAAAAAAGGAACTGAGTCCATATTAAACTTCTTATTGTGCGATTAGGTATGCACTGAAAATTTAGATAAATTGATAAGTCAAGAATGATGTGATACTTTTTAAGAATGATCGAGCTTCCCAGTAAATTGTGTACATGATTTTTGGATAAGTTGGATCGTCGTTGATTTTCTTCCATACTTCTTGCATAATATCTCGCATTTTTTCAGGATCCTTGCTTCTAGCAGCATCTTCAGCCAATTCAGTCACTTTAACATCAAGTTTTATTTGTGGTAATTGAGTCATAAGGACTTGATACATTAGTTCTTGATGAGTACACAATTCACAGTCACATTTAAATTTATAGATGTTCATAAATTTTGAAGTATCTCTTTCAAAAACTCCTTTATTACTAGATATAAATGAAAATAAAAATTAATTAATTTCCATGGTCACAAAAATTGACATATTTTAAGCTACTTACTCATCATAAAGTATAAATATTTGTTCTCCTTTTTTGACTGGCTTGTTAATAATAGTCAGGACGTTATTGTCAAGATTAGTAGCAAAAGCATTCATGTAGCATGAATGATTGATCAAACTTGCAAATAATGGAATATCAAAGCCATAAATAAGTCTGCAATCAACGCCTTCAACGTTATGACCAAATAAGCAAACACCTTCCTTATTATTGACATAATAAATGCTCTGAATATGCTGTGCTGTCTTATTGGAAACATATTCTCGAATATAACGAGAACCGTTGAAACGGCGATCATTTGTGGACAATGACAATAAGCAGGTCATCAAATTCTTCTTATAATTTGGATCTTCTGGATTATTCCAATCAAAATCAAAGACTGTTTTATTCATATCCTTTAAGTCTGTGCCTTGAACATATTCATCAACATTTTGAACACTTCCAAAAGCATCAGCAAGATCTGCAAGCATTTTCATGTCTGCTGACTTCATCTTTTCCTTACTAAATGCTTTAAAGTTGAAATCATCTTTACAGTCGACTGAACAGAACATCATTGATGCTGCAAAATGGACAAAGAGTTATGAAAATGATGACGAAATAAATTCACAAATAATTACCAGTTTGATCACAAGGAATTAAGTTCATTCCATTAGCTTTTGCACAGTTAAAACATCGAATATAAATATCCTTATCTCCTGTATAATTAAAGGCGAGTTTTTCAATGCAAATTACGTCACCAGCTTTTAAATCTGCAGTAGCATAAATTCCACGACCGTACTTTTCAGTTGTACGAACTTCAACACAATTAACAAGCCACGGGATCTTTTCATTTGCTGGATATGATAATTTAAATACATCTGATGGATCAACGACGTGATCAGCTTCATACAACATCAGTTCCTTGCATTTTTCTTTTCTATTGAGCAATGTCGAATATTTATTTTTTGGATAATCATTGTCAAATGCCAACTGGATGTTTTCCAAACAATCTTTATAACGACCAATTTGTAGGTACACAGCACTACGATTAGCATAGCTTAATGATGCAACAGCTTTCGATTTAGCCAGAACAATTGATTTATTGTAATTTAATAAGGCTTGATACCAAACTTCCTTTTTAAACCATGTATTTCCGATTTCACGAAATTCTTCAGCTTCCTTATCAGACTTAAGCTTAATACAAACATTAAATGTATTTTCAACCATTTTGGCAAGATTTTACTGATTAGATTTAGTTATTTATGATTAAATTAAGACAAAATTTTAAAATAAAATGAAACACTTCTTTACTCTTCAAAAAATTCTGATGAATTGATCTTTTGTGTTGTATAATTCTTTGTATTGCGACCAGGGGCGTAAACAGGATTTTTTTGAAGGGTTTTTTTGCTACTTTAGACAGCCAATCCTCCTGGCTACTCCCCTGATTGCGCCACAAAATTCATGTCATAAACTAATCCGCAGGAATAATACCAAATTAGCTGAAATTTTAAAAAGTATACTAACTTGGTTAAATGCTTCAACATATCTTTATTTTTAATATCATTAATATCATGATACAAAAATAATGATTCTTTTAAACTGATTAATGCTTACTTAATTACACGATCTTTATTTTCTGATTTTTCATGACTACATTGTTGACATTGGATTATATTAAAAAAATTTAAATCTAGAAAAACCGTTATATTTTTAAATTTTAAATTGCCGTTGGAATATTCAGCTTTTTATTAAAAATCAATTAAATTTTGATTTACATCTAAGGTTTACTTGATTTTTTCTTTCTTCAATTTGATTCCTAAATTGGATATGATAGATAGGAAGCAGAATGTCTCAAAATAGTGTTTACCATCGGATAGCAATAAACGACAAATTTTACAAGACTTGTGTCACTGCTAATATCGTCCCAAACCTTTTGAATTGATCGCTTAACAAGATTATGATCGTTGGTGGTTCTTAATAACAACATCGTGTTCTTCATCAATCTTTCAATTGTGTCATTAGATCGCATATTAATTGGTGCAGAAATGTATGAATTCTTTTCCATATAGCGATGAACTTCACATTTACATTGAAAAAAGTAAATGTTCTCAACTATGTACTCATCATCATCGCTGGTCAAGTTACTATAAAGACAAAAAAAATTTTTAAATGATTAAAATCTCAAAATGTATATTAAAAATCTATCAAGTACTTACTCATAATTAATTAAGAGCTGTTCCCCTTTTTCAATACTCTTAAAAACAGTTGTAAATACTTTATCGTTGAGATTCATGGCAAAGACATTACTATAGCATGAATGATTAATCAAACTCACAAATAATGCGATATAGTGACCAACATTCCAGCCAGAATAATTAGCTTCATTGACAGTGCAAGTTGATGTCTTATTATTCATGTAGATGATCTTTAAAATATGCTCAACAGTCTTTTCGGAAACATATTTTTGAATGTCACATGATTCTTCCATTGGACGATCAGTTGTTGATAATGATAACAAGCAAGTCATTAGGTTCTTCTGATATTCTGGATCTTTTGGATTAGTCCAATCAAAATCAAAAATTGTCTTCTTCAGGTCTTTTAAGTCTGCCTCTTGGATGAAATCATCAACATTTTGGACACTTCCAAAAGCAGTACCAATACTTGATAACATCTTTACATCAGCTGATACCATTTTGTCCATATTTATGGCTTCTGAGTGGATCTTTTGCCTGCATTTAACTGAACAGAACATCATCGATGCTGCAAATTAATAAACAGATTTATTAAAATAGTTAATAATGAAAATTAAGGCACAGACATGCTTACCATTTTGTTCAGATGGAATCAAATTCATAGCTTTTCCATTTCCACAAGTAAAGCAACGAACATATGGATGCTTGGCATCTGTGTAGTTAAAAGCAGGATCTTCAACACAGATTACATCACCAGGCTTCAAATCACGAGTAGCATAAATTCCACGACCAAATTCTTCTGTCCAACGCATTTCAACGCAATCAACAAGCCACGGGATCTTTTCATTAGCTGGATATGACAAATCAAAGATTTTCCATGCATCAATATCATGATCATAAACATTTTTCATCAAACTTTTGCATTTTTCTTCTCGTTGTAATAATTTTGCCTTTTTATCGACTGGATATTCATTTTCAAGTGCCATCTTGATGTTTAACAAACACTGCTTAAAAAGAGCTCTTTCCATATAAATGATACTTCGATTTGCATAGCCTAACGATGCTACAGACTTAGATTTAGCATAAGCAATCGACGCATTATAATTATACAATGCCAAAAACAATTCCTGCTTTTTAAAATGCTTATTTCCAATTTCACGATATTTTTGTGCTTCCTTGTCGCACTTTTGCTTAATACTTTTCTTGAAAATGTTAAAATTCATGTTAGAATTAGATTAATCATTTAAATTCAATATTTAACTTGAAGGAACTTCACCGATCGACACTTAATAACTGAATGTGGATCTCTCGACTATTTTTTTAGTAGATAAAAGACTGTGTGGTCCTTTACTTTTATTTGTATGTGTTTTTATGTCGCAACAACATATAAACTTATATGTTGCAAAAATGCTGATAATTTCTGCCTGCTTGCAACAAGACTCCTTTAAAATAAACAATTCATAATTTTATGACTGGGTAATTTGAGTTAAGACGAAGAGAGTTTGATGCTATAAAAAATCTGAATAAACAAATGGAAAGAAATTTGTTTATCTTTAAAAATTCCTTAAATTTTAATGATTGCCACAATACCTCTTCATTTCCTCTTCATTTACTAATTAAGTTACCTTCGTACATAACTAATGAAGCCATGCCAATAAATAAATTATTAATATGCAGCATATTTTGCAATAACCAAAAATTAATAATAAGACATTATGTTCAACATGCCTCAACTTCCGTTTCATACTCTCTTTCCTTTCATTGGCTTATGCTTCTGACATATATATTGACAAGTAATGAGAAGCGCACATATGAGTATGACAATCATGTCAGAAAGTGCACATAAATTAATTATAAAATTGAAGCGTAATTAATAGAGAAACATCTGCGGATTTAATTAATTTAATTTTCCATGTTTCATTGCACTTTTTTGCTTGATAATGGAATGGATAGGAGCGAAAGAGAAAAAAGCAAATTCATTGTAGTCAACATCAACAGTTGTATATAAAAATGTAGATAAAGAAGAAGCTGGTGTGGATTAAGGGATTAGTGTATTGGATACCTCACTGGTTTTTGTGGAAGTTCTCGACACAGACTATACCTAGATTGGAAATAATCTAGATTAATATTGCTATGAAGGGTTTTTGATCAGATTTAATGCAAAATAAACTTGAAAAATCTATTCAAGGTTTCAATGCGAAGTAAAAACAGTTCCCAACTCAAAATCCCCCCTTATACCAACCCAGCAGATACCGAACCATAATAAAAAAAAGTAGAAGAGACACAAACTAAAGAAGAAAAAATAATATCATTTGGATTCTTAATTAAATTAATTTGCATACAAAAAAAAAAAGTTCATGATTAAAGATAGATAGTATGCGGAAGGATGAAACAACAGTATAAAGAGAAAATGAAATACATAATCATGTTAGTTCTATCTGATGAGGTCATTGTCTTTGTGGAATTAAATTAGAGCACTTGTTAATTTTTCTTCTCTCTGCTTTTAATTTTTCCATCTTTCTTTTGGTGTTTTGCTGTCTGTATATAAGTATACATAGATGTACAAATAGAACAAATTCTTTACTTTGAGGCTATTCCACTTGTTTTTTAAATATTTGATGCTTCATTCGCTTTTTAACACTATTTTTAGTAACTAATTGACTTGGCGTATAGGTGTTTTAATGATTGATGACAGAGAAATGAAAACTGTTAATGAGACATTTTTGGATGATTTTTTGTGTTGAAATTTGAGATTTTTGGGAGATTGTTCTCAGATTTAGTTATGTTTGGATCTAAGTTTTAATTGTAATTACTCAAAATGTTTAACCTATTCAGTCTTATTTAGGGTAGATAGATGTTTTTCTTAAAAATATGGGAAATTTCTTATTAGCTTCTTTTTGATCAATTCTAACTATTGGGCTGTTCAAAAAAAAACCGGCCACTTTAGAAAAGTATAAATATCTCAGCGATGGAAACGAGTTAATGCATGAAATAAAAAGTGAAATGCGTAGTTTTGAAAGTAGAATAAACTATCAGTTAGAAAAGTTTTCAATTGTGTAAGGAAAATCGGAAAAACTCGTGGAAACTTAGCTAACAATTTATATGAGATTTTTTGCATGATTTTTCTCAGAAGTTTTCCACTATTCATATTCCAACTTACTTACTGTAACATTCTAATCTTATAGAAGATTAACAATTACAGTAAGTTTGAATTTTTCCATTAAGAGTTTTCCATGAATCATGAAAAATGTGAAATTTTCGCATTTTGAGAAAATTGTTGATTTTTCACTCGTTTTTCACTTTTATGAAAAACTAATTATACTGTTATGATCGTATTACTAATAGCTACACGTTAGAACAAGTATATTTTGAAAAATCGTAAGTTTTCATTTCCTTAGTTTTTCCGATGATTTTTCCAATGCAGAGTTGCAAACAGATATCTGTGCACAGATGAGAACCGTACAATCCCTTGATAATTTGTAAGGTTTTGTCAGAATTTGTAAGGTCTTATTTGAAAAACCTTACAAATTATTAAGGAATTGTACGGTTCTCATCTGTGCACAGATATCTGTTTGCAACTCTGTTCCAATGTCCAAAAAGCTTTTCATTTTCGAAGTTTTTCTATTGAAAACTGTAGCTATTAGTAATACAATCATAACAGTATAATTAGTTTTTCATAAAAGTGAAAAACGCGTGAAAAATCAACAATTTTCTCAAAATGTGAAAATTTCACATTTTTCATGATTCGTGGAAAACTCTTAATGGAAAAATTCAAACTTACTGTGATTGTTAATCTTCTATAGGATTAGAATGTTACAGTAAGTAAGTTAGGATTTGAATAGTGGAAAACTTCTGAGAAAAATCATGCTAAATTTTTGATATACATTGTTAACTAAGTTTTCACGAGTTTTTCCGATTTTCTTTACACAATTGAAAAATTTTCTAATTGATAGTTTATTCTACTTTCAAAACTACGCATTTCACTTTTTATTTCATGCATTGACTCGTTTCCATTGCTGAGATATTTATACTTTTCTAAAGTGGCCGGTTTTTTTTTGAACAGCCCAATACATTTATGCCATATAGAGAACAAGAAGGGGTCATTCGCTTATGACGTCCCCTTCTCAATCTTTCAAAAAACAAAAAAAAAACTTTTGTACGAAGCTGACACGTAGTTCCTCCACCTTGCTTAATTTTGATCAGAGTTGCAAACAGATATCTGTGCACAGATGAGAACCGTACAATCCCTTGATAATTTGTAAGGTTTTGTCAGAATTTGTAAGGTCTTATTTGAAAAACCTTACAAATTATTAAGGAATTGTACGGTTCTCATCTGTGCACAGATATCTGTTTGCAACTCTGATTTTGATTCATTGTTTTGAAATCATTGCACACTCATTTTTTTGAAAATAACTAGTTTTGAACGTAATTGATGAACAACCCCTTAGACAACGACGCCTTCAATATTTGTATTGGATGCCTAAATCTTCAAAAACAAAATTCCCTTAAACCAATGATGACCAACCAGTGTACCGCGGCACACTATTGTGCCTTTTTTTGAAAAGTCCCACGAGCCGTGTTCCGCGTGCGGTCTTGACTTACTCACAAGGTGTTCCGCTGCACAAAAAAGATTGACCACCACTGTCTTAAACTAATTTTCTCACTTCAAATAAAGCGTGCGTTTGCAAATTAGCTCAGCTGTCATGTCAACAACACCTCAAAAAGTCAAATCTCTATTTTTTGTCTGTTTTTCTAATTTGGCAATAATTCATACTCTTCAAAACGAAAAAAATCCCTGAACAGAAATTAGGACGGTTAGAGACCTCGAGAAGACTTTTCTTCCTTCAACAACAACAACAAAAAATTTTATTGTATTTAAATTTTCACTTAACTCTCATCCATGTATGTTGTTAACAAGAATAAATCTTGTTTCTCTCAAGTGCCTTGAATGAGTGAGTGAGTGAGAGAAAAGACCTTCAGCACTTGAAAATATTTACGTACGTGTTATTTTTTTTTTCTCTTCCCTCAATTCCTCCTCGTTAGGATTATGCAAATTTCTTTCTTTTCTTTTCTTTTTTTTCCTGCCATGATAAAACCGCATAAAGAGCTTTATGATCAATCTTAATAGGCTTAAGAGCATTTCTTTCGAGATTTCAAAGTAAATCCCACTGATGTAAGTATCTTTATATACGACATAAGATGACAGAAGCAAAAAGTAGAAAGATATTCTTATTTTTTGCTGATATGACTTTTTAATTCAATTAGAGATATCGCTTCTTAATTAAGGAAATGAGGTGGCATTAACAAGGACTAAATTTATGTGAATGACGCAATTAACATTCGACATAAGAGAGGAGGAAGTAAGAGACGTCTGAGAGATGAGAATTATTTCCGGTTTAATTTTTGTGGTAAAGAGTTCGTTTTATGGTTTCTAGAAATTGTCTTTTGAGTATTTCTCTTGAATTAATTAGGTCAAGATATCTGGGTTTCATTTAAGTATAATTGAATGTCACCCACCAGCCAAAAACTGATTTTTGATTCAGGTAAATAGATTAACAATAAGTAGAGTAATGGATTAAATTTAATTGACTAGTTCTAATTATTTTTTGGAATAATAAGTGACATCAATAACATCCCACGGCCAAAACTTGACCAATTTGATCTACTTCTCTGCTATGCTATCTTTATTTGTTAAGGAAGGAATTGCCGACATCACATTCAATTGTTATTGTTGATAAATTCCAATGTTGAATGCTGCATTGCTCCAGCAGTAAAACATTGCAACATCCAACATTAAACATCAAAACAATCATAAAACATTCAGCAATGATTCAACATTGATGCTTAAAATACCGAATAAATGACGTTCAGAGGAAATTCTCAATCGTGACTTAAGTGGAGGTTACTTGGAGGCACACTTAAAAAATAGCCAATAAACAAATTATCTCGAATGAATCAACCTTACTTAGCTATTAGCTTTTATTAAGTCATGAGAGAAAAGATTGAAAATTAGTAATTTAATGACTAAGATTTTCATCACCTTACCTTGACTAACGAAAATTTTCAAACAGCTAAATGGAAATTCTTTCAACATGTCTCAGAAAAAAATGAAAAGGAAGTGCATAAATAACAATCAATATTTCTCCGTTTTCATCTTTTTATGCTTTAAAGTAAAATCACTTCCAATTATCGTTTATCTTCTGACTTTTACTCTACCTCTAGTTCTATATATAGCGATCTACTCAATGCTATAGAAACAGAAATTCAGAAAAAGAAGAAGAAGAAAAATAAAATCATTTAGAACTGAAAAAGACTGAAAGTTGCTGCTTCTATGCATCACATCAGATGAAATATATGAGTGCATGAAATCATTGGATTTGTCATTATAACAACAAGAAGCTGAATGACAAAGTATGTATGCTAGTTTGACTCTACATAAACAGCTGCAGAAATGAAATCACTGAGTCATTTCTCGCTATTTCTCTTGCATAATATTTGAATATCTCGTGCAGATTTTAATGGTGAAATGTGCGGATTCATTATTCAAATTGACAAGTTTGATGTGGTTAGAATATATTTTGCATGTGGGAAATGTATCTGTTTCGATTGATATTCGTTGTTTATTTAAAAAAAAGCATGATATTTTGTTTCCCGCCAATTTTTAAAGAGACAAAATAAGTTTTCATAAATTTTCTGGTAAATAAGTCAAATTTTGGAATAGTTTTGATTAGAATCTGTTGGCTCACTTAAATTACATCAAATAAAGTAGTTATACTGTCAAGATTAGTGGAATTTAAGATGAATTTAGCTAATCAAAACTTCTAGATGAAAATAAAAATATTTTTGGACAACAAAATTTAAATTTGAAAAAAACCGTTATTCTCCAATAATTTTTAAATCTAATCCGATTGATGTTTCTTATGAAATAATCAAATTAAAATTTCAAAATGCGCAGAAAACCGTCTTAATAAAAATATTCTAACTTTCACCTTCCGGAGAATTTTAATTCAAACTCATTCTCATGTAAAGAAAGAGCAAAAAAAATCTATGTAGTTAGCTTGTTTCACAGCGACATGCTTTGAAAAAGGGGAAAACTGAGTAAAAAGATATGAAAACTTTTTCTTCAAACTAGTACGAAAGTTACACAAAATACAAAATTGTTTTCGGTTTTGTTGAAGAAAATTTTTCAGTTTTTATGCTTTTCGATTGAAATTTTTTGTTGAATTTTTTTTGAAAGTTTTGTATAAAATATTTGAAGGATGATGATGAAGGTTACAAATTTGTGTTTAAATTCTTCATATATACATCGAAACATTTTATCCAAAACGACCAGACTATGTGCAAATAATATTCAGAATGAGAAAATGTGCTAAAAGAATTCTGCAACCAGATCAAAAGCATAGAGCAGTATCGTCGTACCACAACTTCATGTAAATGCATAAATTTAAATCGCAAACACGTCCATCATGTGAAGTGTCTGACAAGTGAACATGAAATGAGGTCAATTGATAAATAAAAATCATTCCAACCTTATAATCCCAACCCAAATAACATTGTTGATAAGATTTTTTTTCCAGTTTCTTGAGGACTGATCACAAACTCTATAATTTTACCTAAAAGCATTCTCGTGTTGCCACTTGAACTACCATCATGATTTGTGAATAAGAAGAAATTTTTTGTCATAACAAATGAACGTCTTTTCAGATCCTTATATTTCCATTAAATTCAAAATATTTTTTTTGTATAAGTCTAGAGTGAGTATGAACTCGACCAAAGAGAGCATTTTATACTCTTGTCGTCAACATTCGTTTTGTGAATGGGGGATAGATGTTCAAGGGATGGGAATATTGAATTTGATCAAAATTTAGCAAATCTAATTAAAATTCTAGTTTGGCGCCAAAATCTTTAAGCCGGTCTACACCAGTGATGGCCAACCAATGTGCCTCGGCACACGTGTGCACACTTTTTGTTGAATTTTTTTATCGAAATTACCACGAGCCGTATTCCGCGTGTGGTTTCGGTCATGACTTACTCACAAGGCATGACGTTGCACAAAAAAGGTTGGTCACCACAGGTCTACACTAAAATTTCAGATGAGGAAGAAGATACTAAATTTATACTAAAGGTATAGATCAAGCTACAAACTTTATCCTACACCACACCAAACAACACAGAACTTACCACTCCGAGGAATAAACGACAAACAGTTCGAGAAGAATAATATATGCTCGAATAAATTGTCTGTCGTCTAAATAAAATCTATTCACACATAAGTATTCTCATTCCGATCTCGTATAATATTTGCATTTACTCTATAATCATCGTCGTTTTGTGATTTTTGTCGTTTCGAAATTTGATAATTGAAAAGTGGTTCCCTAATATCAACGTAGAATGAGAATTGAGAAAGTCTTTATTCACATTTTTTTTTGAATTGTTAAAATTTTGAATGTAAAGTATTTGCTGAGAGCTAATAGAATTGAGAACGTGCGACATTAAAAAGACATTTTTATGTGTGTGTGTGTGTGTGTGTCTGAACTGTCTTTGAAAATTTCCTATTTTTGGAGAAATGAAAAAAGCAAAAAAAAAAAAATAATTTTTTCACATCACGGATTTCGTTCATTGTGAGAATTTAAAAGCAGAGAAATTTTATGCTTTAAATGGGAAAATTATTTCTCTCACTTGATTTTATTTAACTCCTTCCTTTATGCTTTCTACTTCCATTTCACATTTCGCTTTGTTGAGTCATTTCTGTGCAAAATTTTTCCTTTTCTTTTGCAATAATTTTTTATTTTATTTATTTATGCAAGTGAAAGAGTTTCTGTTTAGTAGAAGTATTAAAGTTTGGAAGTTTTATTGGATTTGAAGGTAGAGCGCAAAATTAAATAGTCAATTCTACTGAGCAAGAATTTTTCAAAAATTACAATTTTTGCAGTAAATTGTAAACATTTTGGATAAAATTCCAGTTCCGTCTACAACAGTGGTGTCCAACCTTTTTTGGTGTCACGGGACTTTAACTTGGAGGCAATTTGTACCGAAAATCGTACACAGCACACGGTTTCTGTCATGTCTTGCTAGCATAGTACACCTTGAAGTTAAATCATGACTAAAACCGCACACTGAACACGGTTTGTGAAATTTTTTGATATTAATTTTCATGGTAGATACACTAATGTGCCATATAGTTTGAGTTACCCATCACTGACCTAAAACATAGCAAAAATGCAGACAAAGCAATCAGTTACTATGCATCTACATCGTTTAATTAATTTCCAGTGAATACAAAGTTGCGTTGCTATTCAAAGAAGGTTCCTTCAGTAAAAAGAACATTTTCAAGAGAAATAAAAATTTATTGAATTTCCATGCGATTTCAAATGTTAAGAAATTCAATTTTTTTATGCATTCAGAACAGAACAAAGGCAAAAGAGAGGGTAAGTAAGAAGACAAGAGGAGCTGTGAGATGGAATTTATGAGTCGTACAATGATCGAGAATCAAGAGCATTTCTTGGAAAATGACTTGGGAATCATAAAAATAAAAAAATAAATAAAATGTGACTTTAACAAATACTCTGGCATATGCTGCATAAAAGTTCGTGTTTGCAGATTTTTGTGTAAATTATTTGCGCATATATCGCATTGTTATTTTGTGTGTGGGTGGAACGAGAAGATTTTTTCTCACGATTTGCAGTCTTTTGTTGCTGAAATTTCTTTTGTGGATGCAAAAAAAAAGTTTATGCATAAATATTAGCATAAAAAATTATCCAATTGCTATTATTCATCTTCATTAGTGTCTCTTTCAATTACTTTCAACTTCCTCCATGCATCGTGTGGCTTATAAAAAAATAATAAGGCATGAAATGATGTTGATGAAAATTTCGTCATTCAGGATGACAGAGAAAAAATAAAAGCAATAATGTTGTCAATTTATGTGAGCTAAACTATATGATGTCTGTGACTGAACAACATGTCACAACATAGAGCATAAAAGGCACCTTAATGAAGTTCTTTGTATTTGTTTCCTGTCATTTCGATACTTTTCCTATCAACATTTTCATACTGTATAATATTTTATTTGCACTGTATGTGTGGGGTTATTTGTAAGTGATGTCCAATTTTTAATAGGAAATGGGGCTTCAAAGCTCAAAAGACGGAATTTTCATATGCATTTTTCATAAAAGGAACGTGGTTAGGGAGCCTTAAAATGGAATTCCTCAAACGTCATTTATGAATGACCCCCACATGTGAAACTATGTTAAAGAAAAAAAAAGTCATCGAATGACGAAAAGGAACTGAAAATGTGAAAAATCAATAATCAACAACAACATTACAGACATGGAATGGCATGTATAAAGCACAATCGATGGATTAACGAATGTATAAGAAAATTTATTATTATTGATTGAGTTATTTACCTTCTGTTTCTCTTTCACGCTCTGTTTCCTCCCTTCATCCTTCTTTGTTTTCAATCATTTTTATTTCGCCATCCAGTGCGGCAATTTCTCTCTCTCTGCTATGTCATAATTTATTACACAATGCCAAGTGCCGTTTAACGACATTAAAGACCACGATGATGATGTTGATAACAATGAAAATCAATAATAATTATTACGTTGCTGAAAATAAAAAGAATGAAAATCATGCCTTGGATGCATGTATTTGTGTGTTCAAGGATTTGTTAACACATCGTCGGTGCTTTGTACAATGTTGAGAATGGAAATGAATAAAACATCATGTTTTTCTTTTTCTAGTCGTTTTATTTTTGGTTCCGTTTATGAAGGAAAAAAACAAGTAAATAAGTCATCATGATAGGTTGAAAGAACTTTCTGTGCTGCTTTTTCTTTTCTTTTCTGCTTTATTTTTGTGAATCATCGCGAAATTGTTTGAACTAATTTTTGGGTGTAATTTTTTATGGTGCTTTGTGCTTTGTGTTTCGTTTGGGATGTGATAATCCCTAAATTAATCCATTCATTGGCCTTGTCTTGGAGGGTTGTTGTTTTCAGTGGAAATACGGTTGTCATCATTTTAAATTTGTTGAAGCTTATTCAGAGGACTGAAGGAGAATTGAATTCGTGCGTGATGGAAATTAACGCTTGATGATGTTGAGGATTTAGGACTAAGTGATTGAAAGCTTTAAATTGAGAGATTTGTTGATTTAAATGTGATTTTTTTTAAATACAACAATAACGTATTTGAAATTTTTGAATGTTATATTTTGCTCAGTAGTTTTTCCCCTGTGCAAAGTAGGTTTTACCCTGATTTTTGTTTTGCTTCTTGCAAGATTTAAAGAAATAAAATGCTTGTATTATCATCAATAAACATTAGTTAGCTATACTTAGTTATTAAATTAAGAAGTGGAAACGTGTTTATCAGTACAGACAGCAGAATTATTTCAATATTTAAACTTAAAGGAATTAATTTCTCGATTTCATCCTAAAAATTTGTCAATTTTTGAATTCTAATTCTTGTCAGGATTCTTATAAGAAACTTAAATGCATCCCGAATTCTACCCATACAGTTATGTCTTTAAAAACTTCTCAATCCAAAGTCAGAAACAACAATCTCCAAGCATAAAAAAATCCATTACTTTCTCGCAACAATGCCTCACAAAAATTCACTTCTTCTTTCCAATTTTCAGAAAAAAGGCACAGCAATAAAAAATAATAAATCATTCACTGTAATAATTAAGTACAAAAACCGACCGCAATTTTACTCCAAAACAACAAAAGACTTTAATGTTATTTCCTACTTTTTATTCATTTTTTCCTCATTTTTCGTTGCCAAAAAAATATAAAAAAATGTTAAAAACTTTTTCTTGCTTCTGTAATGACTCATTAATTTATTAATTCATACTTAAACAGCAACAAAAAAATGTTTCAATTATTTTTGCAATAAAGTCTACATAATTTTTATAATTAATTTTGTATACAGTTTAATGTCATTAGAGATGTTGAACGGAAAGCTTCGTTGTTGATATTTTTGTATATACATCATGAATACCGAAAAAAGAGAGCATTTTCACGTCCCCATAATGATTTCTTGATTTTGGTCAACAACAAACACGCAAATGAATTTAAATGAGGAAGAAACGACAATTATTGATCGATAAATAAAAACCCATGGCAGGTGTGGAAAGTTGTTTGGTAATTTGAGGTTTGTGAAGCTTTTTTTGGTGTTGTGTGGTTGAAAGTTTGTTTGGTTGTTGACAATGGAATTATTTATGAATGAATCTGATGGTTTTAATTACTAATTAAGGTTACGCAATGGTTTTAGATTACTTTTGATGTCGTATGGTTTGAAAATAAAGGTTTGGTACATGAATCCGCTAATTTTATTGAACTGTGCTGGGTTCGAAACTTAAGAATTCAATTTTCTCTTTTTTTAAATTTTATGGTTTAGAACAGAAGCTGGCATAATCAAATTACAATTTTGAAATTTTCTTAGGGTATATTCCGTTAGTAAGATCAATAAACTTAGATTAAAATGAGCTAGTGTTTGAAAATGTGATGTTTAAGGGCTCTAGAATTAACAAACTTAATTGATTAAACAAAATTAAAATTTATTTAAATAAAAAAAAAATATATATTCACAAGTTAAAATATCCTGTCAAGATCACAAAATGATGAATGTCTGACATGGGAAAAGTCATGAAAATTTTATGCAAAACCATTCATTTTCAATTATTCAGTAGAAGTTAACTAAAAGTTTTTGTTGTTAAACAACATCAGCCGGGCCTGACTTCATCGATAAAAAACATTTTTCATTCCATTTTCTTTCCTTCATTCTCCCTCGTTAGTCATGAGCTTTTGTGTGTTCGCTGCTTGTGCCAGCATGTTGACATTATTCGTAGTTATCACATAATTTCATAGTTCATTAGCTTTGATATTTATTATGTATTTAAATATGGCTATCTAAGAAGATTCATAAGAATTCTTTCGATATTATTCATTGAGTTGAATTTTATGATTTTTTTTTTTTTGTTCCTTTTTCGCTGTTGGATGAATTGAATTTTATGGTTTTGAAGTGATTTTTATGAGTTTATGAGAGGGAAATTTATTGCGGAATTGTTTAAATTTCTTGGAATGAAATAAAATAAAAGAATTGAAAATGGGATGCGATAAAGGAGTTTTATGATTTGTTGTGTCTAAGATATGAAGGAAGTTTAGCTAAAGGGTGATATAATTCGATACAGAAGGGGATTGTTGGCTATATATTCCATGCCTGGTGCATGCTTATAGCTACAGACCTTAAAAATTTTACAAAATATCTCCCCTCAAGGAACTGCACGTTTCCATTAAACTCCACCATTTCACACAATAAAATTTATATCAAAATTTATGAAATTTAATCCACAAGAAGATTTGCGTGCCACAATGCGATATTTAATTCCACAATCATAGTTTTCCATTTAAATTTAAAAACATAAAGCATTTTATCACGAAGCCTGCATCATTTTCACCTTTTAGGTATATCGATTATCAGGAATAAAAATTATAAGACTAGAATTTATGCTTTTTTCATTAGCATAAAATTTTAATTGCTTGTGCTTCATGCAAAAAGGAAAAAAGATTTTTCACGAAGGTATGAATTTATTTATAGCTATAAAAAGGTGCTATCATGCTTTAGATTTATAATTAAAGAGTTAATAAACGTCGATGGAAATTATAGCTTTAAAAATTTAATCTTATGGATGAAGCATATGAAATTGCTTCTTTTGAGCTCTGTGGGTCGCTTATGAATTTATGAATGAATTTTTTTGGGGGTTCTTGAATCTCTTTTTTTGTGTGTGATTGATGTCTTTGAATTTTCGAAAAAGGTTTGTGTGAGAAACTTTTTAAATAAATGGAAATTGCATAAAAAGGTCAGTTAGATGGATAGAATTTTTGGAGTAGAAGTTGCTGATGGATGATTTTTAAAAAAATAGCTTTAGCTACTCAAAAAAGGAAGGATCTAACAATTGTTTTTTTTGTGTACCCTGTCTTTCTTCATAAAAGCTAGTCAGGGGCGTAGCCTGGGGAGGGTCCAAGAGGGTCCGGACCACCTTCGAGGAAAAACTTCATCTTTTTGCTTTGATTTTTGAGGAAAAAAGCATTTGGACACCCCCTTAAAATTTTTTCTTCCACGCAAAAAAATTTTTTGGACCCCCATAGAAAAAATTTCTGGCTACACCCTTAGAACTAGTAGCTTAGCATTAAAAAGTTAAATTCTTGGCTCACTTGTAGTTTAGAAAGGAAAAACAGGGTGACGAACTAAATGAACGGCTCCTCATGAATATTTTCTTCAATTGCAATTCTACAAAAAATCATCCATCATTTATTGCTGAATACAATGCAGTCAGTACTTAATAGAATTAAAATAAGCTCCATGATCCCTCAAGACACATTTCTATAAACAATAGCAGAATTAAGTTCAGTGAACATCCATGCAAAAATATTTTTCTAGGCTCTTTCCTCACGGCAACTTCAACATTCCCATGTATTCATAAAAAAAAATCCATTTCTACAGAAAAACAAGAGCATTCATCACATCATTCACGTCTACATGATATTAAAGGTGAACCCATATCAAGATCAAATAATCTGTAATTATGAGTAACTGTTTAATCTTCATCAGTATCGTCTAGAAAGAGCATAAAGAGGGATTTTTTTTTATACATTTATATAATTCACTTCCATCGCATCACTCTCTTTTTTTTCATTTTATTATTGTTTTGTTTTACTACCGCATCACAATGAGATGATTTTCGTTTAATATATAATCGTGATTAAGGCTAAAAATAAAAACAAAAGATCATTTCACATGGTAACAAAATACCGTATCATAGTCGATATATGTTCTTTGGATCTTTCTTTCTTTCCTTCTTCTTTTTATCTTCTTGGAGCGATATAAATATAAAAAAAGAGTTTTTTTCCTCCGCATTCGTTCATCCTTCACCGCATTAAAGGTACAGAAAACATACATTAATTAGCACATTTTTACTGGAGAGTGTTGGATGATTCTGGAGGTTTGGGAAGTTGGAATGAGTTTAAACTCAAGAAACTTATGCTGTGTGAGATTTTGGTCATAGTTAATCATCAGGATATGTACTGGCACAAGAAAGGTTAAGCACCACTGATTTTTAGGAGTTTATAGCTATTCAATCTTAAAATTTTGTTTTGGACTAAAAATTTTGAACTTAAATATGATTCTAAGAACCAGAAATCAAGAATTACCTTTTAAGTTCCATACAGAACACCTTCAACAGCGCTTATTCCACTCACCATCCACCAACTTCAACATATTTTCTTTCCCTTTCATTCTTAATGATTGTCTTCAATCATCGGATGAAAGATTTTTCATTCTTTCAAAAAAGATATACACGTTCTCAAATGCCGTTGATGCTACAGTAAATATTTCATCCCGGTTGATACATCAACTGAACAATGTTAAGAGCCTTCTCAAGTGATAAAAAAAAGAAAAAAAAAAATCTGCAAGATTTTTGACTTTAACTTGTTATTTATATGTGTCTAGTGGTGTCAGGTAGACAGAATGTTCATGAATCCCTCGTTTTTTTAGCATTGAAAAATACCTGTGATGATTCTCTTTTCTTCCTTTATTTCCACATGATCGTCAGCATGCTCACAAAAAATATGTGTGCATATATCATTCAGTATATGTCGTACAACATCAACAGAAAAAAACCGCAGACATGAAAACATGATATAATTTCGCTTTATGCTGCAGATACAGCATCAGTTGAATTGCTATTTATAAATAAATACATTAATGATATTTTCGTAAGGTAAAGTATAATGAAGTTGAATTTATTTAAAAGTCAAAATCAGAATTTATAAGAGTTTTTGATTCAAAAACTCATAATTACCTAAATGAATTTTTTTTTGCAAAATTCAAAATTTAACGACTTATTCAAAAACTTAAAATTTAACGAATTTTTCAAAAATTTAAAAATTTAACGATTTTTCCGAAAATTCAAAATTTAACGATTTTTCCAAGAATTCAAAATTAAGAATTTTTTGATTTGAATTTTTATGTTTTTATGGCTCAAACTTTTCTGATAAAAAAATTTATCTTGAATTTTATCAAAGCAAAAAACCGAATCTCATTTTATGAGCTGACCACAGCCAATATCCGATTGCATGACTTTTAAAAAGCAAAATGTTCAATTTGCACTTTAAAAAATATTTAATTTACTTTTTTATATCCATTACTTAACATCAATTTCCATTAATTCTTCATATTAGCTTATTCTACATTCATTTTGTGGCTTGTTTTATTGCAGTTTAGAAAACTTTTTCAATCTCTTATTTTTCTTTGCGGTTCTGTGGACATTTATTCATTAGAATTTGTTGAGAAACTTTTTTTTTTACTTTTTTAAGGACTATGAGCCAATGGGCATTTGTCAGAAGGAATTTTGTGATGGAAAAAGTTTTTTTAATTCGAAAAATTTTTCAAATATTTTCCACTTAGGATTTTATTTTGTTTACAAGCATTTTAAGTAACAAATTTTTAAGTAGCAATAAAAATGGAAAAAGATTGCTTTTGGTATGTCAAAAGTTGATAACAATTTAATTGGTTAGATGGGAGACGATTGGATAGATAAAGGAATTTTAAAAGGTTGATCTATTATTGCAAGAGAATTGAAGGTTATTGAGAGCATGACAAGGTTTAAGAATCGAAATCATAAACCAATTTTATTTCCAAAGCATTTTCTTAAAAGAAACTCAAGTTTGAATCCTTCAAAAAACATTAAAAAATCCAAAAATTCAAACAAATAAATATTGCACAAAACATTCAGTCAAAATTACAATAAATCCATTCCAAATTGATCTTCTAAGCCTGTCTGTCATCTTAATTCCCCAATCACGAACTTCAAAAACCCAAGAATACATTCCACAAAATCATTCACTCCACCAGAGTCAATAATCCTCTCAATAATTTTCTCGAATATTGCACAATCCTTGCAGGTGGTCTAACATGTTAATGTCGTCTGTCATACGATACCGTTTCCATAACAAATTAAATTAAAACTTCAATTTTAAATTGCACAACCACACAAAAAAAACTTCAAATGAGAGGAAAAGAGAAGTCGAAAAAAAAATCGATCGTTTGAAGCAAATTTGTTGGATCATAGAATGAAATGGCAATAAATTAACGAAAATTTATCTTTCTTTTTTTCATATCCACCGACATCCAAAAAAAGAATCCAATGCCTGATGCTTTTCAATAAATCTTATGCGGGAGCAGAGAAAAAAATATTTTGTGGACGTAAAAGAAACTGGCGACAATGTTTGTAAATGCGATAAATAAGAATATAAATATGGCAATGCACAAAGGCAAAAGAAAAGGAATAAAAAGGTCCAAACAGCTCAAAATGTCCCCGAAAAGCACACGCAATCCGAGCATTGGCGCAATCCGGGAACAGATCATGCATCGATCAAAATCTGTACCGTTGGCTTGAATTTGGCACAGACTTTTGCACTACTCCGGCATCAAACCGGCACCATTAAATAAAATGTTCCGTCAAAAAAAATTTTCTTAGAATCGGCGTAGATTAATATTCAAACCGGCTTCATGCCGTCACAGTTTCTAAGTTTGTGATATAACTGTGACGACAAAAATTCAAGTTTTCTTATTTTTTTTTATTCAGTTTTGACAAATTAAGTGAGTTAGTGAACCCTAATAAACCTTTCATTGAACAAATTAGATTCAAAACACAGTAAGTTCGTTAGTTATGTATCCTTTATCTGTTCCGTGATCACACATATCAAAATTTTTCAAAGTTTTTTAATTTATTTGTGTTATTAACTTTTGAATTCAAGGCATCATTAAAAATCTATTCGTTTTTTAAAAGTACCATTATCTAATGGAACATTATGAATAAGTAGGAGGAAGCAATTTCAGGTAATAAAACTCTTAAAATAAAAATTTAAAATATCGTGGCATCGATTTAGCACACTTTGAAAATGTGTTTCATATCTGTGCCGTGAAAATAAGCAACACATTTTTTTCTTACTTTTAATTTTCGAATTAAACTGTGGATTCTGGACACCAATAGTTATTTATTCGACCATTAAAGGGATCATCAACTCGTGGAATATCAAGATTGAGGAAGAAAAGGTGATTTAAGGTAAAAAAAAGTTATTTAAAAAATTGAAAAATTTGCGGCATCATTTCGGCACACTTTAAAATTGTGTGTCATATCTGTGCCGTAAAAACGTACAACAAAATTTTTTTGGAATAATTAATTTTAGTGTTAAACTATGAATTCTTGACGCAATTAGTGATCCATTCGTGTATTAAAGGTACCATCAACTCGTGGAGCATTAAGATCAAGGAAGAAATGTGATTTAAGGTAATAAAAGACTTTTTAAAAATTTGCGGCATTGATTTGGCACACTTTAATTATGTATGCTAAATCTGTGACGAGATTATTCTTCTCATAAGTATTTTAAATTTATTTAATTTTGTTTCTAGTTTTGTGTTTTTGACATCATTTGTGGATCATTCAAACATTAAAAGAATTGTTTATTCGTTGAATATCAAGAACATTGAAGAAAAGGTGATATAAGGTAAAAAAAAGTTTTTTAAAAAATTGAAAAGTTTGCGGCATCGATTCGGCACACTTTGAAATTGTGTGTCATATCTGTGCCGTGAAAATACACAATACATTTTTTTCTTATTTTTAATTTTCGAGTTAAACTGTGGATTCTGGACGTTAATATTGAACCATTCATACATTAAAGGGATCATCAACTCGTGAAACATCAAGATCAAGGAAAAAAGACGATTTAGGGTAAAAAAATACTTTTTGAAAAATTGAAAAATTTACGGCATCGATTCGGCACACTTCAAAATTGTGTGTCATATCTGTGCCATGAAAATACACAACACATTTTTTTCTTATTTTTAATTTTCTAGTTAAACTGTGGATTCTGGACGCCATTAGTGAACCATTCATACATTAAAGGGATCATCAACTCGTGAAACATCAAGATCAAGGAAAAAAGACGATTTAAGGTAAAAAAAACTTCTAAAAAAATAGAAAAATTCGTGTTATAATAAGACTTTTATGTTATAGTTTTCTTATTACCACGTTTTTTTTTGTTTTCTTCCATTTTAGAATTTTGACCACATTTATGGATCATTGGAATTTTAGATGAATCATCTACTCGAGAAGTTTCAAAAAATAAGGATAAAGCATTAATTGTAGGTAATAAACATTATTTCATTGTGTCGTGATTAATTAGCTTGAGATTTTTAATATGTATAATAAGACCTAAAATATTATCTTCTCTTTTCAGCTGTGTTTTTTATGAAAAATTTCTCTCTTGAATGGATCATCAACTTATTGTGCATCAACGAAAAAGGAAAGTATAGTGATTGCGTCAATTAATTTTTCAAATATGATGAGTGAACATTAATAATGCAATCATATTATTGTAAAAACAAAATTTAATAATTTCATGCTTTAATCAATAATTTAAAAAAGAAGCTGTTCACATATGACGTTTGTCAAAAATATAAATTTTCAAACCTCCCTCCATAACTCTGTCACATAATCTTCATATTCAAAAAAAAATCTTACTGTTCTAAACGATTCCTAAGTATAATTATTAGGAAAATTTAAGTAGTGTATCTACAAGTGTATCTGCTAGATCAGCAGCAATTGGGGTTTCGTAGTGTATTTTTAAACTGATTTGAGCATTTTAATCACTGGTTTTAGATTTTATTGTGTTTTTCAGATTTCGAACGGTCTAAGAGGAAATTCATCAAAAAATTGAAAAAATTTTTGATTGTTTTTTAAATTTAAGAAAAATATTGATTTTTAATAAAATAAATTAAATTAATAAACTAGAACAAAGTATATGAATTAAATTTAGTAAAATTTGTATTCATTTAGCGCCAAAGCAGCACAATTTTAATTTTCAGGGTGAATTTAATCCATTCTAATGCCAGCATCAAGCCGGCACCGAATATATTTCTGTGCTTTTTTTATGAATCAAATCCGGTATGACGACGGCGTGGAGTGAGCTTTATGATGTCTTACATTAAAAAATTGAGTCAACTTGATGCTGGATTCAGACCGGATCCGCGTTGCACGGATTTAAAAGCGTACCGGCTCGGTGCCGGAAATTCTTTTGTTCTTTTGGTGCACAACTCAAGCATGGGGCCGGAGTGAAACCGGATTGATGCTAAATTTTAGAGATCTGTGCCGTCACCGTGACGGCACCGAGCCAAATATCTGTGCGGCGCAATCGATCCGTGCCGCACTTACGCCATCCCCAAGCCGGTGACGTGCCGCTTTTGTGCCTTTCGGGGTCATAAATCTAAATCGCTTATTATTTATCCACCAATGTTTGTGGACACAATCGGTAATTTTACAGCACAAAAAACATGAAAGGAAAAATGACAGGCAGAGATATAGTATTTGTGAGAGGACTAAGGTTTAGAAAAATGTGTGAAATCTCTTTTGAATTTGATTTCGAAATTGAAAGACTTTTCTCAATAATTCAATAATGTTTTCAAACTTTCTCAAAAATTTCAGATTTATAACGTTTTTTCAAAAATTTAAATTTAAAAAATTAGAACTTCAATATTTTTTTTAAAAAAATATCAAAAATTCAACAGTTTTGAATATCCAATAAAAATTTTAATAGCTTGAAATTCAACTAAAGTTTACAAAATTTTAAATTTTTAACAATTTCAAAAATTTCAAATTTTTAAGAATTTCAAAAATTTCAAATTTTTAACAATTTCATAAATTTTAAATTTTTAACAATTGCAAAAATTTTAAATTTTTAACAATTGCAAAAATTTTAAATTTTTAACAATTGCAAAAATTTTAAATTTTTAACAATTTCAAAAATTTCAAATTTTTAACGGCTTTTCAAAAATTTCAACTCCAACAATTTTTAAAATTTTGATAAAATTTTGAAACTTTTTGGCCATTTAGTTCCATAAATTCATGTCAGAATTGCACAATTTTCAAATATATACTTTTTTATTGACGCCATAGATTTATTGATGTTGCTCTTTTTTATTGTAACAAAAAACATCCGCACTTGTTCTATCTTGTCAATACACGACGACATGCCCTAAAACGAGTTCAGTTTCTCGCCTTAATTTCTTGTTTCTAACTCCAAACATTGAAGAAAATGATTTTGTAATTAATTATGTCAGTGGACCTTTTTCGTCTTCCTTCTATTTAAAAACAGACTTTTGTCGCTCGCATGGAAACAGTTGTGATGATATTTTTAAACATTCAGAGCTATATTTCAACAGTTTTTTTTGTGTTTTTAACAGCCACAATTAAATGTAAATATCCATGAAAATTAAAATGTTTCTCTTTTTCCTCATCCAACCTTAATTGAGGTTGTTAAATTTTTTTAAATTACAAATTTTTTTTAGTCCTTTTTTTTGACGTACAGCACAGCACACCATTTTACTAATAACGAGAGCCTTTTTAAAGAAAATAATTAATTTTAAATATTTGAAAGGTGTAGAAAAGGCAGTGGGTTGTAAAAAGGGAAATTAAAGCACAAACAGTGCTCATTAAATTTTTTGTTTTAATATCGAACAATTGTTTGTTTCGAACAAAGGAAGCCTCAACCCACAATAATCCTTAAAAGCACTTCTAATGATTAAAATTGAAGATTGTTACGCAATGGGCATAGATTGGTCGCACAGTAATTACTTGGTCATTGAAAATATTTAAGTGAATATTTAATGTATTTATTTTATAAGGGGCCGTTCGTAAAATTTGTAAGGCTTAGGGTGGAGGAAGGGGTCTAAACTTTTATTAAATTCCATACTAAATTTATAAAGTTCCATCCAAAATTTGTCACGACCAAGGGAGGGGGGCAAAAACGGTAATTTTTGAAGTTACAAATTTTACGAATGATCCCTAATTAGAGTTTTGATGCTGAAAGGGTTTTGGAATAAAATTTCGAAAGATTTCCGACACGTGCCTATATATTTTTGCCAACCTTTTTACCGCGAATTGAATTGTATCATTTTGTAAATTTTATGATTTATTCATAGCGGAAAATTTCAGATTTTCTTAAATTTTCCTTTTATACTTGCTAAAATATTTCTGAGAAAAATATTCGATTTAAGGAAAGAAAAATTTTTTTGTGCTTTATATTTCAAATTTTGATGCCAAGGGGGTTGTTGTACCATAAATTACATGTGTTATTTTATTTACAAACAGATGAAAGCCTTAATGTAGAATTTTATGGTAGTTAATAAGTGTTTTGTCAATTTGTAAGATTATGTAAAACATATGTAATGTCTAATTGTTTAGATCAGTGTTGGCCAACCTTTTTTGTGTCGCGGCACTCCTTTTGAGTTAGTCATGACCGAAACCGCACGCGAAACGCGATTCGTGATATTTTTCGAAAAAAATTTCCTGCGTTACACCGGTTGTCCATTACTGCTTTGGATTCATAAATTATGAGATATCTAGTGCCTATAAAGGAAGTTATGAGCCAAAATCTAAGCAACTAAATAAGTTACAACAGAAAATATTCAACAACCTACAATATTTTACACCAGCTGTAATTCAATCATGAGCATCATTAATGATTCAATTTCTGGCAAAATTTACACGTCACGTTGCTAGAAATTCGGAAAACATTTCAATAGAAATTCCATCATGCTCTATTTTCTATTATTAAGCTGCTTACTTTTATCACCTGAAGCTTCCGTTCCTAAAACTTCAATATTTTTATTTTTATAGCTAGAAATTTTAAATGTTGTTGACTTTATCAACTTTCACGTGTAGCTAGCAATAAAATTATTTTTAATGAGTAAGCAGTTACGGTTGCTGAATTTTTAAATTTTCATTACTTTTTTTTTAAATTTTGTAAATACACAACATCCATTTAAATAAAATAAAAAGACATGCTGAATATTTTACTTGAAGTACGACAGATTAGATTAATCCTCAAAAGAAGATGTTTTCGCGTAAGGAATTAATAATTTCCGTGAATTTTTATGTGCCGTGTGTTTTGATGCTTTTTAGAAAGTGATTAAGTGTATTCAGTTGCTAAGGGCTTTTTAAGGAATTGAATGAATTAAGTTTTAAAGGTTTACGTGATTTTTGATAACAAATTTGTTTTGATATTTTTAAGATGAAATTTAATATTGACTTCGTTTTTTGTGGATCCTTCAAGGGGTTGTTCACTTATGATGTTCAATTTTTTTACCGGGGGGAGGGGGTCTGAAGCTGTTTGACAGTTTTAAGCAATAGATTTTTTGTATGAAGACTTTGTGACAGGGACGAGGGAGGGGGTCTAAAACAGTCTGTAATTCCAAGATTTTAATGAACTTCATAAGTGAACAGCCCCCAAACTGTTTTTAATTTTTTTATCTTTTATTTTTGGAAATCAAGGAAATGCCTTTAAATCATAAAGTTTTGGTCAATAATATTTTTAATAGAAACGACCAATTTCAATTTGTTGCTCGAAACTTCATTATTTATTCACGTGCTAACTTTTGTAAATCTATTTTTTTTTATTAATCGACATTCAATAAAATTTTCTGTGCCACAGTAACAAATTAAGCTACTTCAGGCACAACGGAAATAAAACAAATTTATGTAACTTTTTTTATCGCATTGTTATAGATTCTCATATTTTGATAAGCATCAGGTAATTAAAAATTCCTAATTAGAAAATCATTGTAATGAGCTATACAATCACTGATTCAAGAGTTTTTATGATTTTTGCTTTATTGCTATGGCATTCAGGGATGGAAGCAGCAGCTTTTTGGATGGATAATGACTAAAGATATTCAATTAGAGTGGTTTCTGAAAAATTCTACTCGAAAGGAAATTACTTAAATCAAAATGTATAGAAAATGACCATTTGAAAATAAAAGTTTGAATTTTTGGAGGGAAAAATTTTGTTCATCTAAATCAAGGTCTCGGGTTCAGTTTTATTGCGATATGAATAATCAAAAAATAAATCATCAAGTCTGTCAATATCAAACAAAACACTCGTGTTTAAGTTGTTCTTATTCCTAAGACAAGGGTTCAAATCTCACAAAATATAGAGCAGGAATCTACATATTAGGACAATCCAAAGTACCAATTTTCTCAAAAAACTCAAAATTTACTTGTACTTTCCTCTTACCTGGCCATACCACTGACTCCTCATTCATTCCTAACACAAACATATAAAATAAAAATACACTTTTCCCCATGCCTCTCCTCATTTAAATGCTCATTAAAGATTAAAACTTTCCTTTTTCATTTCGTTCTCTGCTCGTGCAATAACTTTTAGGCATTTTTACATACCTTTTCGTTCTCTTCTTGTTTCATGACAAATAAGAATTGTGGGCTTTTTTCAGCTCTCTCACACGTCTTTCTGGAAAAGAAATGAAAGAAACTCTTTAAGTTAAGCACTGGATGGGAGGAATGAGAGTATGAGGTTGGTTTGGGAATTGAAATTTTAATGATAATGAATTATTAAATTGCCTTATGCCTGAATAACAAACCACTCATCGTTTATTATTTGAAATATGGAATTTTCACTTAATTATTTACAAACGAGATGGAGATTTTGGGTTTAGTGTCGTTTTGGGAGTATGTAGAAGGAATAAGGGTTGTCAGTTTGGATGGCTGGATTTTGACAATTTAACAATTTTGCTATGGTGTCTTAGCAAGATATTGTAGAATTTTTGAGAATCAAACCTAGAATCTAAGTTATTCGATCCTTGAAACAGGGAATCCTTGATTTGAACAGATTCGATTTGAATTATTTCGATTTGAATAACTAAAAATTTCCCTTACAAAAATTCAAATTTTAATTTTTAACGGTCATTTTTCATGCGTTTCAATTTAAAAAAATTTGATTTGAACAGAAAAATTTTGGAACAAAAAAACTGTAGTTGCCCTTTTATGTAAAAATGTGTTTTGTTCTCCTTGTCGAACTTTAACCTAAATTTTAATCTCTTCCTAATTTCATTGTTCACAATTCTCCTCACTAATTTTCTTTTGTTACAACTTCTGAGGCCCATAAGGCAAGAAGGATGAAAAGGTGTAAATTTCACAACTTACAGTTACAACGAGACACCTTTCGCCTTTTAATCATCATCATCATCATCTTCCCCATCGCCCTCCAATCCACTTGACTTTTATTTCTTGAAAACTCAAGATAAAGATGCGGATGAGCAATTAGCAGATACTAAGCATTCTTTATAGCATGAGAGATTAATTACATCTTCTTCGTATTTATTTTTTTTTGTTCGAAATGAAATTCATCTCAATGCCTTGATTTCCGTACGGTTTAGAGTTAATAGGCGTATGGCTGGCAGCTGTGAAGGACGAAATGTGGATGAAGGAAGAAAGGACGAGAAGAAAGCTTTTAAATGAAATAAATACTCGCATTATTTCCCATGTGATTCCAATTTTTGCTGAATTAAACAACCAACATGAGGGAATGGAAGATGGTTTTTGGTTGAAACACACTCGTTAACTAAAATTTGTATTCATATTAACATTTTCGACTATGTAGATATGTATTATTATAGACGGGTCGATAAATTTTCACATAATGTAGATAAGATGATGCAGATGTGATCGAAACTTTTTTTTTGTTGCTATTATTGAGGTATCTTTACCTTTTTTTTGGTGTAAAACTTTTGTAAGTGAGCTTTTGTGGACGAGAACCTTTTTAAAGTCTTCTTTGTGTGCTGTTTCTCATGTTAGTTTGTTCTTTTTGTTTGATTTAAGTTGATACCTTTTCCAATTTGTTGTCATGTAAATGTTATGTAGTGCAGAAAAATTGACCTTAGAGAGAATTTATGAGAAATTTTTTATGTTAATGAATGGTTTATGGTTAGGTATTGAAGTCAAAGGATGTCAGTTAACTAGAATTGTTAGTGAACTTTTCGTCATATTTTAATTACTTAGGAGAATTTGAGGTCAGTTGGGGTAATTTAGTTGCTAATTATGATGGAAAAGTATGAATTTAGATTCAATAGAATTTAAGTCAGGGTCCTTTAGATTTATATTTTATATTGAATTTTTTAGGAATCGAACATCCTCTTTGAAGGCTTAATTTGAATTTTAAGCCTTGACCACTGGTTTTTAACACAATTCATGCCAATGATTGCAAATATGCATCCTAAAATATTCATCCTTGAACTCAATTGGGGTTATGCACTCATTACATGTAACAAAGTGGGGTTAGAGACTAGAACAATAAAATTTTTGAAAAATGGACGTTATTTTTCTAAATTATTTGAACTCAACTCCAATCCCAATTTTTTTCCTCTATTAAATTCAGTTCCAGCAGAACTGAATAATCCAAAACATTCCACCATCCAATTATATTACTTTGTACTCAATGATGTTGTTATATTCTAATTAAAGTTAAATGAATGATTAATTAACTTGTGTATAATAATCTACATTTTGTAACAAGAATCCCATTATTACCACACTCGACGCTATTTCCATTTTAATTATCCCTGCAATTACGTCATTACACTATGGAGAGTCTAACAAATAACAAAAAAAATCTAGAGTGCTAATAATTTCGCATTTTTCATGCAAACTATTATTCGCATTCAGCAGATATAGAAAATTCTTTTATGTCTAATCGTAAATGCAGGAATAATTACGAGTTGAAAAAAAAAAAATGAGAGAGGAAGAGATCGACAGGAATTAACTCCTGCTGGTAATGAAATTTTCAGCTTTTGTTTAATGAAATGGAAACAGAGAGATGAAAATGAGGCAAAAATTTTCTATGCTGTATATTTGTGTGTGCTTGCCAGATTCATTAGTGAACTGAAAAACTCATTAAAATCGCATATTAAGCAGTATTTGATGGAAAGGTTTGTATTTTCAATTTCAGACTGAATGAATGAGGTAAAAATATTTTTTTTTCGCTAATCGCATTTTTGCGTGCGACATGAAAAGGAATTTTCACTCGTTTCGTTTTCAATCTTCAGTTCCTATTTTTTTTTCTTCCATTTATTTTGCAATTGTAATGGATGATACTGTTTGAAGAAATTAAGCTCTGTTTGGTACAAAGAAATGATTGAAAAGTTATTGTAAGAAGTTTACCGCGTTTTTTAGAGTGGAATAAGTAATTGAATTCTTGGAATTAATTTTTTGTTTAGAAAATTGATTTTAACGATTTATCAGTTTTGTGTTGTAAGTTGACATGTGGCTGGATTTGAATTTTATCGACTTAGAAGAATTTAAATCAAAAATTTTAAAATTTATGGAACTTTTACTACATAACCTCAAAAATCCTTCAAAAAGCAAATCATCCAGAGAAATCCACCATCAAACAAAAAGTCATGACAAATGGAAATTATAATTAAAATAAACTCAAAAGTGATTAATAATCCATGTAATAATTACATATCGCACATCATAAATCAACTCTTCTACAATTACAAAACTTAAGCTGCAAATGATCGACAACATAACACATTCAAAAACATTCATACATCCCTCCCTCTATCTATTCATCATTGCATGTCATTTACGTTAGAAAAGAATTCACCCATAGTGAGCATCTCACCCATATTTAGCATTAACATCATCATTATTTTGTCTCTAAATGTTGAATTTGAAGTAAATTTATGAGAATAAAGCTCTAACACAAAGAAAATGGATTCTAATCGTCCCTCAACCGTCACACAAAACCTAAATAACAAATCAAATGGTAAATTTATTGTGATTCATGTGTACGAATAGGATGAATATGTATTCCATGATATATGAGATGGAAATGGAAGGAGAAAAAGTTTTCTTTATTTTTTTTCTTTCCTTTTTTAACCGTAAACTTTTTATCTTATTTCTCTCGGTGCTAGGATGATGAACAAAAAAGGAAAAAGTTTGATAGTCTTTAGTTTGCTATTTTTGAAAATTAAGGCGTAATTTTGCATAAATTTTGATAAAGTTGTCGCGTTAGAGACTAGATTCTGATCTTTTATGGTTATTTTTGCATGATCACCTAATTTTGAGGTTATATTCATTTTATCTTTAGGTAAAGTTACTAGGATTCTTCTAAATATGACTTTAGAACATTATATATTTGCATATTTTGAGTTTCGAACCGAAGATTGGATTTCAATATCAAAGCAGAGCATATTATCCACTAGTTCCATCCAAGCCATTACCAAACTCACTTCACAGAAACATAAATGACAAAAAAAACATAATCTAACCACAATCAATCATACTTTCCTCCATTCTAACTAATCAATTAGCCTATAACCAAGAATAATACCTCACTTCAACTACAATAACATTCCAACTCAGTCAAAATGAACATTAGGCTCACATTTTCATAATTTGAAGAATTGCAATGAAAAAAAAAACTTATAGTAAGGATGAACCCTCACATTAGATATTCTTTGTATTCAATCACCTGATTGTTCAACATGATGGAAAAATTGATCAGACGAAAAAAGGAGAAAAAAAAAAGTTTTTTGTTGTAGGGAAATTTTATTTTTTTTATTCTAATTTTATTTATATTGAATTTTATCAGAACTGGGTTGTCTAAATGTAGAATTTTGTATGCTTTACTGCAGCAATAAAATCACTTAACCATCCATATCAATTTTATCCAGATGGAATATTATCCTTTTATTTATTGTCCCAAAAATAAAGAGCAAACTTTTTTTCGGGAGAGTTTTGGGTTATTTTTAGATTATTTGTGGTATGGGGTGGGTATGGTTGGGGGTTATTGTTAGTATATTTTAATATGAACTGATTCATAGGTTGTCGAAATTGAAGATGTAGTTCGGGGATATGATAGTTTACAGGATGGTAATTGAAGCTCATATCAGCTCTTTAGAGTCATGCCTCAAACTCATCAAAAATTGCAAAAAAAATATCAATCTACATGCAAATAAATACATCAACTCAGCTTATCTTTCACTTGAATGACAAAAAAAAAAAAATTTTTTACCTGTTTGAATTTTTCTCCTTCCCTCAATTGCCATTGTTGTTATTGTCATTCACTCATCCATGCATGCATTATGTAAATTTACTGATTCATTCATTCATTCATGTACATTATATCGTTATATCCATCGATCAATATTGATATGGCGTAAAAAACGATGATGAGAAAAAAAAGAAGAGTATTTTTTGTTATTCATGTGAATGAAACTCTTTAGTGTCAAATTCAGCGACTAAAAGAGGAAGTAATCGATTTTTATGTGATTAAAATAAACATTTCTTGTCATACACTCGTTAACTCATATTATCAGACACAAAAAGAATGTGATTATAATGATAATAAATGTGAAACGTGTACACACACATATGAAGTTTAAGGAAGCATAAAATATGAGAAAAAGGAAAGAGAAAAGAGAAAAAGCATCGAGTATGGAAGGAAGGAAAAATTATATTTGAATAAATGATGAAGAAAATTGACAATTTTCCTCTTATTTCATGCATGATTTTCAAATAAGCTCACTTATGAAATGGGGATTGTGTAGGTATTATGGATGATGTGTTGGATGTTCTTACTACTTAAAGTAGTGATGGACAACTTTTTTCATACGCACTATTTAAAGACTTTCAAAAATGAACAATAAACTTTTGATTCAAAATAACGGCTAACAAACATTCAAAATTTTAACGGTCAAAAAAAATTTGAAATTTCTATCACTTGAAGTTGCAGTTGTTTACATTTTCTTGTGAAATTTAAAATTGATAAATTAAAGTGTTCAAACAAATTTCTAAGACTTTCAAACAGTTAAAGGCCAAGTGCGAAGATAATAAGAAGTTGATAAAATAAATTCGAGCTCCCTATGAGACCTAAAATTCAAAAAAAGCAAAAATTCTTTTAGCTTCCCTCATATACCTAACACCCATCACTTACAAATATTTCCCCAAAAATATGAACTCTGAAAGCATAAAGAATGCTCAATGGAAATATTATACAATACATCTCACCATTTTATGTTCATATCATTAAAGTATAACAGAATACAAAATTTTATGCAGTAGTAAAGCTCGATGCATGGGGTGGAAAATTGAATTGAGTTTTAATTTCAATTTTTGACTTGCATCAACGGAAATAATGCAATGTGTTGTGGTTCATAAGCACTAAAGAATGATGTGTTAAAAGTGACTGCATGAAGAGAGAAAATGAATGCGGTAATATAAATTTGTTGTCTCAGTGACTCAGGAGGATTCAGATGAAGTTTTTTTCGGGAGCATTTGGCAAATCGGATTTTCATCCACATACGGCAATGGCTTTTGCGTTATCCAGATTATTTCCTTCTTGGAAGTTATATTTAATCACTTCAGCAATCCATCATCAACATTCAATCTTCTCTAAAATGTTTACATGGGATCTTTCTGACTGTTGATTTTTGCCTTATGGATTTTTTTTGGCTTCAACTAAAGTTGCTAGTGATGGCGTGTGTTAGTAGAGCTAGTAAAGTTTCGTAGAATTTTTGATCATTTTATTTTAATGGAGTTTGGAGTGGATTTTTGAGCTTTTCCCATGAAACCAAAATGTTCCATTTATTTTCCTTTGACATCAATGGAAAACCGAATGTACTATCCATAATTTCCATACAAAATTTTGATACATATAAGTAACAAAAATATTACATTCAAGGATAACTAAAGGAACGCATAAGTTCGAATCTCAAGAAAAATTAGAAATTTTGTTCTAAATTTGATTTTCTCATATACTTCACAAGAGCATTCAGTTAAATTTTGTATGGAAAAATTTATAATACATCAATGGAAAACTCGATCTTCCATATTTTGTTCCATTGCTATGCGACAATGTTTTCCATGGACGATACATGTATTATACATACGTATCATCCATGGAAGATTCTTAGGGAATACGTCGATCTTCCATTTGGTTACATGGGTTGAAAGAAATGTTTAATTGACATAAGAAGATGTAATTATAAAGTTAATTCTAGGATAAGTTCTATGCTGAATGCTTAAAAGATCTGATTAAAAGATACGTATAGTCTTTTAAAAAATATTATGACTTCAACGAGTCTCGAACCCTGGACAGATGAATTAGTACTGAAACATTCTACATCCAACATACTAGACCACTTTGTACTCTAACTAATGCATTCATATGTTTGCTGAGATCCTATATTGTTATCAATTCTACACTCCTTACTAATGCTACATCCGCCAACACAACTTACACACACTGCATAAAACATTTCGATTTTCATGCCTACCTGATTCATGTTTTCTCAACCATCACCGTTATTTTAACAACTTCCCATTTCTAAAAATTAATCTTCAACATTTTTCATCCACAAACATCCTACATATATGCTTTCTCGATTTCCCGGTCCCGGGTTTTTCGGGACCAAAATCAAAAAATTAAAACTGTTGTATTGTGAACGATTTAAGTTTCTTGAAAAAAATTTTAAATTTAATTTGTTTAGTATTAAGATTATAATCATTTAAACACAAAAAAATGAATATCTTTCATTAATGCTCAAGATATTTAAGTTTTAATTTTGGTCCCGGTCCCGGAAATTTTCCAAAACCGGGATTTCGAGAAAGCTTACCTACATAGTGCAGCAGTTCAGACAATGGAAAAAAAAAATATTGAAATGTATTTTTAACGAAAAGAAAACACTTGATGTAGAATTGAATATACTGCATAGCAAAAATGCTGATGTTGGTTCATGTGAGTCTTTACTCATTACAAATTCGAATCATAAAGCATCTCTCGTCTCGTAGAAGCTGAAGATGAAGATGAAAAAAATCCCATGTGATTCTTGATGCAATAATCTTTCGGATTAAGGTATACGTTGGCGTTCAGTTTGGGTGAATGGTCGGTTTATGGATTGATATAAATTGAATATTGACTGGTTAGCTTGGTTTGATTTATGAGAAAGTAATTGACTGTATTTGAGGGATTATTTTGTAATAAACTGAAGTATTAAGTAAATTTGATGCTCAATTTGCTGAATGAATGAGTATATGGGTGATTGGATGTGTCAGTGACTAGATAGATTGTTAGTTAGAGGTTTTTGTTTGATTGGTTGGTAGAATGTGTTATTGGTTGATTTATTGACTGTATATGTGATGTATAAGCTCATCTAGTGCCAAATCATAGAAACTTGGTTCCATAAACAACGGCAATCTAACTAAATGCACCCGAATCACCTCACCAACCACAAAATCATTGACTTTCAAACTAGTCTTCTATTTTCTTCCATTCACCACACACGAAACCATGATTCAATCAAGCTGAGTAGTTGGAAGAGAGTTTTGTATGCGAATATTGAGTGGATAAAAATTGAGGTTGTATTTATTTTTCACAGAACGTGGGAGAAGTCGCAACTTGCATTTTTAGTCCTTTTTCTCTGCTCCATCATCACTAATAATGTTTTTGTTAGACCTCATTATGTATTTTCCACAAGCTTTACCATAGAAAAACCTTTAACAGTCAATATTATTTCATTCCTTTTTTCCTCACTGCTGCAAAGCCATTCACAAACCAAAAATATCTATTTCTAAAAGTTTTCGTTTAATGTATGTCGAATCCCTTTTTTGGGGTAGTTTTTGCGATGACAACGAATATTTTTGTTCTATCCTTTGTCCTTTCTCCGTCTCCGTTCATACATATAAGAGGAAAAACTCTCGACATTCGACATTTATGTTGATTTGCTGATTTGTTAAGGAATATTTTATCTTTTCTCCTTTCTATTCTCTATGCGGTATGCTGTGTGCTTTCGCATTCATGGCATTTCTCTCATCTGTGTTTTTCATCATCTCAACAAGTTGAAAACATTCTTGTCATTCTATTCAATTTGGTATGGCTAGACATCACGTTCTGTGGAGATGTTGGGACGCATTTTTGCTTGGGGTAATTAGCTTGGTTGATCGTGGGATGTTTTTTGAATAATTTGAGATGAATTGGAACTGATGTGGTCAAAATTTCTTTGATTCTTGAGAAATTTGATTGAAAATCTTTGTTTTGTTGCTCAGTTTTGCTGAGTTGCTCAATTTTGTTGCTCAGTTTTGCTTACTCTTGCTAATTTGCTCAATTTTGGTGCTTAGCTTTACTTACTTCTACTTATTTGCTCAATCTTGCTCAAATCTATTTATTTTAGCTGAACTTTGAGAATAATTTGTTAAAACTTGCCTTCTATGATTATTTTATTAAAACTTTTTTCAAAACCTACTCAATCTATTAAAGCATGAATAACCTAATAGTTTATTCAACGAGTCTTTCCAATTAATCCACAAAAAAACTTTCATTTATCGATCAAGTACTCTCATTAATAATTCAATCCTTACATAAAACATTAAATCAAAAAGCTCAGTGAATCGAGATACCCAATTAGTTTAACCCCCTTCGTCAAGTCATTTACCCAATCAGTCAAAATGAATAATAAATGACATTATCTAAGTGAAAATGGTCTAAAAATTCATGAATATAATCCAAAAACTTTTTTGGCTATGTTTAAGTGATAAAACGTAGAAAAGTTTCGTAATTAAATTATAATCTCCATTATTTCTGATTTCGTTGAGAAAGCCATCCTTGACGGTCTTTAGCAATATAATAAAATTCATGCAATTTTGTGTAAATTAATATTTAGAAGAATCCTCTAAGAAAAAAAATTATTATTGACAATAAAACACCTGTTTTCATTCAAAACGATAATTTGATGTAAAACTTTTTCTTTTACCTTCCCCCACAATATCGCATGTCTAGGGCTACATATAATAATATTATAAGTAAGGCGTTGTTGGTAAAACTTTTCCACTTTAGCATTGTTTTTATTGGTCTCACGAAAAAAATAGCAGGGGTAAAAGGAAGAGGAATAATAGTCAGATTGCAGGAAAAAAAAAACATTTAACACCGTTGATGGTGTATGATTGCATATTATACATGTTAATTTTTTTTTCTCATGTGAATTTTTTGTTTCAGAAATTGGGAATTTTTCAGAATTTCAAAAATTTTGATTGATGTTGAATAAAATGAAAATTTTGAAAACTGAGCAACTTAATAAAAAACTGAGCAAGTTACTCTAAATATTGAGCAACTTAAACATGAAACTGAGCAACTTAATAAAAAACTGAGCAACGCACTCAAAATATTGAGCAAAACATGAAACTGAGCAATTAAGTCCAAATTTAAGCAACATATTCAAAAAATTAAGCAAGAAAGCTAGAATTTTGAGCAAATGAGAAACGTAGTAAAAAAACTAAGCAACTCAACAATAAAACTCACAAAATCGAAATCCCAACTCTGCAATCCATTCCATCGAAAAAACAAAAAGAAAACAATAACTTTTCGTGCTGTAAAATTTTTAATAGAGTTATAAGCAGCTGAACAATAAAATTTAAAACATTTCTCTAGCTTACGAATTCCGCAGATTTGCGTCAATGAAAATTTGCAAACAAATTTATTTTTTTTACACTTGATAACTTTCACATTTTCATGGTTTTGTGGAAAAGTCGACACACAGAAAAGTTTTCAAATTCATTTTATTTATAAAAATATAAAATATGCGGTTAGATTTACATGATTTATTGTAAAAGAATTTGAAGCACATTTTCATATTGATCGCATGCTTTATTTTGTATGTATGTTCTAAAATAAAATAAAATTGAGCTGTCAGAGTGAAAAAAAGTTTTATTTTGAAGCTTTTCATGTGCCATTTTGGACAGCTTTTATATATATATTTGTTATTGTATTTATTGATTCGTATTCATTGGAAATGTATTTTTGAATTTTGTTTTGTTGATGGCAATCAGAAAAGTTTTGAAAAATTTTCATTTTTTTTAACTTTTTTAATCAATTTTTTTTGTTTTGTTGATGGCAATCAGAAAAGTTTTGAAAAATTTTCATTTTTTTTAACTTTTTTAATCAATTTTATAAAAGTTACGTTTTTTTGAGGATAAGATTATTATGTTTTATACTGGGAATTGTGTATAGGAATAAAGGCAGTGAAAGGTGATTGGGTGATTTTTCTAGCTTCCCTGAAAAATTTCTTTATTACCCTCTCCCCCCATTTTTTTCCATACAAAAATTGAATTTTGACCCCCTCCCCCAAATGTGCAATTTTATTGCTTTTTACCAATTTTAGAAAAAATAATAAATTTTTCAAATTAAAAACGATAAAAGCAGAATTTCGTTACAAAAAGCGCACTTAATAAAAATTTTGTAACAATAAATTCAGTTTCAGCTCTTTCCACACATCAAAACCTCAAACGATTCTAATTAAGGCAATAAAATTACAATCAACCAAGCACAGCACACCATTAAACCACCTCACATACTTTATTCAAAACAACATAAAAAAGAGCTCCTTTTTCAATTGTCTTCATTCTTATTCGGTAAAAAAAAATTTATGGCTTATAATAAACTTCCCTTTTCAATTATGACTACAATATAAAGCACAATATCTGCATACACATACAATAGTGCACGTTCATATCCTATATTATTATATTTTATTTTTCAAAAGTATACAAAAAAAATGAAGAGAAACTTTAACCGACAAAAAGCCACAATGTGTTCATTTACAATGGAAGCGACTTACTCGAAAAATCAACATCCTGAAAAATGATGTGAACATAATATAATGCAGTAGCATTCGGTGAAAAGATAATGATGAAGGAGAGGCACATTTACAATAAATGAATGTTTACAATACAGCACATTCATATATTCATGTGCAATAAGCCACCATTGTGAGAGAGAAGCAGCATGAATATTGCTGTTATGTATTATTATGTTGAGAGATAAAATTATAGCTGCAATGCTTAACATTGTGAGAATGAGAAAATTTTATTTAAATGTAATTAAATTTTCATGAAATTTATTTTCCATCCTCACGTCGTGTACGAAAAAAGTCATTTTTTTGTGTTATGCTACATATGTCGGTGCTTTTAAGATGAAGATGAAGGAGAAAATTGAGGCATTTACACTTGAGGAATTTTGTTGAAATTTTAACGGTTTCTCAGAATTTTGAGGGATCTTTTGAAGGTGAAATTGAAAAATAAGGCAGCGAAAATTCATTGTTGGCTGTAAGTAAATATCTTGGTGGTTGCTTACAAATGACGTGAAGAGGTAGATAGTTATAAGATTGACTAAAAGAATTTCATAGAATTTTTCCAATTTTTTTTTTTTTTTTAAATAGGTAAAAGAATTCAAGTAAATTTTTTGTAATTTTATTTGACGTCATTTTTGAATGGCCCATTTTAACATGAAATTTTGAAAAATTTGTGAAATTTTTATTGCTTTTTAAACGTTAAGTAATAAGTATGTAAACTCAGTAAATTTTTCTTCTCGGTTTTTAATTTGATTCAGTTTTTAAGATCCGAATTTCAAACTTATTAAAAAAAATTATTATTTTTTTTAAAAAAAAAATCGAGGACCTCGATTTGAGTAGTTTTGACTTATGTAACTGAATTGTTCCCATACAAAAATTAAATTTTTTTAGCGATCTCATTCCATCGGTAAATTTCGATTAGAGTAGATTTTTCCAAAAACCAAAAAATTACTAAACTCAAACTAGAATTAATATTTTGAATTTTTATAAATTTAAAATCTGATCTTAAGAAAGTTATTCCTCATTGCCCTAATTTAAGAGATTCGTAAATTTTCTTCAGTGGCTGATACTTCAAAAAGACTGAATTGCTATTTTTGCCATCAAATGTCTTCAAACTTGACTTAAAGGCTCCTGTATCTAAAGTTTTTGATTCACTTTCAAGTTGTTTGATTTCTGTCTCCAAAACCAAATAATCTGAACTAACGCAATCATTTTTAATAACTTTTATAGCTTCCAAAATGTCAATTGTAGAGCTGTAAATTGAATTTTTATAACAATTAATTGACATATCCAAGCCGATGATGTTATTTAAATTATCAAAAACAGTTGGATCAATGTGAAGAAGTCTGCGTTCGTGGAGCAATTCTATATAAGCCAAATCTGGATTGTAGTCAAAAAGGCCTTGTTCAATGACTTCAATTTCATTTTGTATGGATCTAAAGTAAGCAAGATTTGGAAATTGCTTAAAATCTGATTGATGAAGCTCCTTTAATTCACAGTTATATAAGGAAATTGCTTTGATATTCTTAAAAAAATTCCCCAAACCTGATGGAAAGTAATGTATTGAGTATAATAAATGCGCTCTAATTGCTTCCACATCATCGTTCGATTTGTTCTCGTCATGTTCTCCTACAACTGAAGTTACTTCTGTCTTATCGCGAGAGAAAATTTTAAGACCTGATGGCATTGGTGGAATATCACATTCATAGAGTTTGCCTAAACGATAGTATGTGCTATGGCATGGTCCATAATCGCATTTCATTTCTGTAGAGAATGCTGGATTGTCAAAAGCCAGCAAAATACATGCGATTAAGCTATTTGTAAAATAGAAAGGTTCAAATGTCAAAAATGATAAGAAAAGTTATGAAAAAAATTAACTTACAAAAAACCTTTCATCATTTTTTGGATCTTTTTTTTAGGTTAAAAAATGATTATTAATAAAATGAATGAATAAAAATCAAAATTTTATTAAAATAATTATTGTACAGTTGTGGAAACTCCAATAGCTACTCAAAGAATGATTTTTATTAAATTCTTGAAGAAATCTAAACAAACTCTCCCAAATTCTCAATATCAATTTTTCTTAAGAGAATTTGGTTGATATTTTAGCAATTTTTTCTCTGGCTATGTATGCTCGAAAAACCAAAAGTGGTTTATTCTTGGTCTTAGGACCCACAGGTACCACAAGGTACCGCCCACAGTATTAATAATGAACCGAATAGTCATTATGTAGGATCAAGAATATAATTTTCAAATCTAGGTTCTGAATAAACTAAGGCTCTCGTTTCGATCTACCGTGGGCACACTTGTGATACTTTCAGGTCCATTCTGACAATATTCCAATACTGTGGTAATCTTGCAGGTTTCGTTCAAATTTTTTCAATTATACTTCAATTTCCTGACCCGTTCCTCAATCCAACGTTACCCAGAGGCCCAATTATGACATGATCTCGTACTTTAAGCAGTTGAAGTATCTAAACTTCTGAAAAAAATACACATTTGCAAATGGCTGGATTCGAACCGACGACCTTCGAAATCCAAACCAAATTTGAGCCAAGTGCCTTACCAATTACTCTACTGAGACACTTAACTGCTTAAATTAATAAAATGAAGGTTGATAACATTTTGATGTAGGGATAAAACAACCAAACATAAATTGTACTTGAATTTAAAAAGGACGTTATTATTTTGGGTATTTCATTAAGAAAAATAATTTTATTATTTCTTAATCTTTGTCAATTTCCAAATTTATGAATTGTTTTTAATATTTTTAGATGAATGGAAACAAAAGTATCGAATTTTGAAAAATAAACTTCGAATTTTTAAGTCTAAGTAATAAGTATTGTGAACTTTACCATCAATTTCTAAATAAAAGGTTGAATATTAATGTATTTTAAAGTACAGATAGTTGAAAAGCCTAAATTAAAAAATTCATTAAATTCCTGATTTGAGTGATTCGTATGCATTCTTCAATGGTTGATATTTCAAAAAGACTGAATTGCTTTTTTTGTCATCAAAGGTCTTCAAACTTGACTTAAATGCTTCTGGATCTAAAGTTTTGTACTCACTTTCAAGCTGTTTAATTTCTCTCTCCAAAACTAAGTAATCTGAGCTAACACAATCCTTTTTCATAACTTTTATAGCTTCCGAAACATTTTGCTTGGAATTATAAATTTCTCGTTGAATACACTTTAATGCCATCTCCATGCCATCAAGTCTATTCAAATTATCAAAAACTGTCGGATCGATGTGAAGGAGACTGCGTTCGTTAGTAAACTCAATATAAGCTACAACTGGATTATAATCGAAGAGTCCTTGTTCAATGACTTCAATTTTATTATTAATGGATCGGAAATAGACGAGATTTGGAAATTGCTTGAGATCCGACTGATGAAGCTCCTTTAAATCACAATTGTATAATAAAACAGCTTTGATGAATTTAAAATATTTTTGTAAACCAGTTGGAAAATAAAGTATAGAGTATAGTAAGTGTGCTCGTATTGACTCAACATCATCGTTCGTTTTTGATCCTTGATGTTCTCCAATTACTGAAGTAATTTCTGTCTGATTACGAGTCAAAATCTTAAGTCCTGATGGCATTGGTGGAATATTACATTCATAGATTTTGCCTAAATGATAGTATCCACCGTGGGAAGGTTCAAACTCGCAATTCAGCTCTGTTGAGAATACTGAATTATCAAGCAACAACAAAACACATGAGATTAAGCTATTTTTAAGTTTGAAAGGTCAAAATGTAGAAATTGATAAGAAATATTAAAAAGTTAATTTGTTCTAACTTACAAGAAAACTTTAAACATAATTATGAGATTTAGTTAAAATTTTCGATAATGTTCAAAATGTTTGACTTGCCAATGTTCCAAAAGCACTTTAATGAATGAAATAAAATAGGATTCTGAACCAAAAAAAATTAATCCAAAATGAGCAATTATTTGTAAATTTTTGATGAGAATTAGACGCAGATGCTTTTCTCTGACTACTCTCAATATTTTTCTTAGGAATCAGTTGATAAAAACATTTTTTTGAATTATTAAACTTAGGTGTCAATCTGTTGGTTTTTGGCAGGGGGTTTGAGGTTTGGGGGTGGGGGGTCAACCAACCATCTCCCCCTATTTCTTCCAAAAATTGACAAAAAGTACCAAAAACTCTACTCAAAAAAATTCCTAGCTTCGCGCCTCGTATTCATTCAATGAAGTAAAATAAAAAAGATTTCAAGCTTGGAGGGGGGTTAAAAAGAGGTACAAAGTCGTTTAATTGTGTAACGTAGTAAGGTATCCTAATTAAATTAAATAATTATGAAAACCAATTCAACTTTGTTGCGCAAATTTTAATAAAACTTAGTTTATATATATTTCAAACGATTCCATCGTCCATCTTCAGAACTTTTAAATTGAAAAATTAAAAATCAAAATTTATCAGCTAACTATGATTTGGGTGATTTTTGGTTAGAAAATATTTTTTCATAGTTAATTTTTCAATTTAAAAGTTCTGAAGATGGACGATGGAATCGTTTGAAATATATATAAACTAAGTTTTATTAAAATTTGCGCAATAAAGTTGAATTGGTTTTCATAATTATTTAATTTATTAAAATTGCGTAGTAAGATGAACTGTCTTAATAGTATCCTAATTATTTGTTAGGTCAAAATTTTATTGCAGTATTATTAAAAATTAATTTTTTCTCCACATTCATTTGAAAAAATTGGTTGATATTTGACTGGCACACATCATAGCTGAATAATCTTGATTTAAAATTTATTATTGCACTGATTTAAGTGATTCATATGCATTCTTCAATGGTTGATATTTCAAAAAAACTGAATTGCTATTTTTGCCATCAAATGTCTTCAAACTTGACTTAAATGCTTCTGCATCTAAAGTTTTTGATTCACTTTCAAGTTGCTTTATTTCTGACTCCAAAGCTAAGTAATCTGAGCTAACGCAATTATTTTTCATTACTTTGATTGCTTCCAGAACTTTTTCTCTGTTATTATAAATTTCTTGCTTAACACATTTTAATGCCATTTCCATTCCATCAAGTCTATTCAAATTATCAAAAACTGTTGGATCGATGTGAAGGAGACTGCGTTCGTTAGTAAACTCAACATAAGCTAAATCTGGATTATAATCAAAGAGTCCTTGCTCGATGACTTCAATTTTATTATGAATGGATCGGAAGTATACAAGTCTTGGAAATTGTTTTAGGTCGAATTGATGAAGCTCCTTTAAATCACAGTAATACAAAGAAACAGCTTTAATGTTTTTAAAGAACTTCCCTAAACCTGTTGGAAAGTAATGTATCGAGTATAATAAGTTAGCTTCTAAACTTTCTACATCGCTGTTATCTTTGTATCTTTTATGTTCTCCAATAATTGAGGTTATCTCCTTTTTCTCAGGACTATCAATCAGAATTCCTTCAGCTGGAATTTCGCATTCATAAACATTTCCTACATGATAGATCCATCCGTGAGTATTTTGAAATTTGCAATTCATTTCAGTTGAGAATGCTTGATTATCAAGCAACAGCAAAGTACATGCGATTAAGCTATTTATTAATTTTAGAAAGGTCAAAATGTCAAAATTGATAAGGAAAAAATTTTAATTATTTTTACTTACAAGTAAAAATTCATAATTTTTTTAGAAGCACCTAGTCAGCTACTTAAGATGATTCTTAAAATATATAGTAATTGAAAATTTATGGTAGTAAATTTTGTACTAGCGGAAGCCTCAAAAGCTCTTTAAAGAGTGACTTTTATGGAATTTATGAAAAAAACTCTCAAAATTGAAATAAAATTCCTCAAATTGAGAAATGTTATAAGTTTTTGATGAGAATTTAACTGATAACAGCATTTTTTTGTGACTTCTGAATTTTTGGATTCTCTTCTTTACTCAATTTTTTTTTGAGCCAAATTTTATTATGGGAATTTAAATATTTTTTTTTTCTTTTCTACGCAAAATATTCAGCATTCTAGAAAAAAGGGCTTTTAAATTCCAAAAACTTATTACATCTGCATTGGCTATTTCCAAAATCCCCTAAAACTTTTCTCTAAGTGTAGTATCAAGGAAATATGCCCTAAAAACAGAAACAAATGAAAATGCCAAAAACCACATTACATTATAGGAGTCATTCACTTATGACGTCTATCGAAAACTTGGAAATTTTGAACCCCAAAAAATCCTATTATTTAATACTGTCACACCCCTTAACCCCCTTCTTTGTCCCCTTCGGTCTAAAAATTGGACATCATTAGTGAACAACCCCTTTGTTGTGCTTCAATTTTATGAGTAAGCAAGGAAAAAATTCCTTATCCATAAAATTGTTATTGTTATGGATGAAAAATGCCATGAAGTTGAGGCTTTTTATGAATTTATGACGGCAGCATCATCATATTCATCTCCTCTGCAGCTCACAATGTATTTATTCTTTAAAGTTTTTCTTACATTTTCTTTTTTTTCGAAAAAAATAAGAAAAAATACCGACGAGCACTCATCGACTAAAAGCTTCAGCCGTCATAAAGTACATCGTATGTGTGATGTATTACAATGTAAAGTAAAGGCAATGGCAATAAATAACTTTATGTTTAGTCTCTCTTTTTTTTACTACATCAATATCAATACTTGTATCACATAATACGTTACATGTTATGATTTAGGGTAATGTCTTATTCGTTTTCCGGCACTTCAATAAAGTTACAATACATGATACATTTTAGGAGCGGTTATACTAGAGATGAGGATGTGTGTATTTTGAGAAACTTGATTGATTTACTTGTGAAATGTCATTGAGGTGGATGTTTTGGCATCTTCAGCTAATTTTGAGATAATTTGTAAAGTTTATCCTGGAATCTGACGCATGTTAATCAATTTTAGTATAACTTGGGTGCCTGTTCCAAAATCTAGACAAAAGTGTTCAGCACGACAAATTAAAGCAGTTATAATAGATTTAATTAAATCAAAATAATACCTACAGTCAAAATAATCCTTTCCATACTTAAAATTGTTGTCGAACAATCAATGAAAACTATACGAACCCTCATCCATTCTGCAACTTATGTGAAGGAAAATTGATCACACAATGTGAAATGAAGAAACAATTGCGTGCTTGGTAAAGATTTGTTCTACTCTTTTCTTATTTTACAGCATTTATCAGAGAAGGTCGGCTACAGTAGCCTGATACAATTCACATGAAACATAAACACAGATTTTTTTTTTCTTCCCTGTAATCGAGACATTATAGGATCAGAAATTCTTGATGTATGATATTTTGATGCCTTGACAAGCATTCTTGAAGAGAAAGAAAAATTGGTCTAGCATGAGTGGAAGCGATCAATTTATTGGAATTACAGGGGGTCCTCGATTTGCGTTACTGTTTGGGACCGGAAAAATGTTATGCAAATCGAAATGACGCAAATCGAACAAAGAAATCCATACAAATTTTCAATTTGGTTCCTGAACTCAAAAATATGTAAATATTTTGAGTTTTTTGATAAGATTTTTCTCTTAATTCTAATGCAAAATGTTAATAATGCATATTACTGTCTTATTTGAAGCATTTCATATTAATTAAATATTCAATTAAAGAAAATTTTACCAAAAAAAATTATATATTATTATAAGACTTAACTTCTCTTTAAAATTTATATGTTAGCATAGAAGAAAGTTAAATTAAGAATGTGCCATTTCTTATTGCTATATATATTTTTAACATCAAATACAATTAAATTGCATTTCAAAAGCTAAAATAAATTTTACAGAAAAATTACAAATATTTTTCTTTGTTTTGATTTGTAAACAAAAAATTTTTGCTGCAAAATGTGGTAAAAATTTGAATTTTTTAAAGACGTTAAGCTTTTTGTAAACAAAAATATCAACAAAAACATAATGCAAATCGAAATAACGGTCAAAATATAATGCAAATCGAATATTTTGGTATATAAAATTTTTGTAACGCAAATCGAAATAATGCAAATCGAAGTGACGCAAATCGAGGACCCCCTGTATGTGTTTGTATGTTATTTATTGTCTGTAATCAATACCCTACATCATTTTCTTACTTGCTTTCTTCTTGCTGGTGTAAAAAATGGATACATTGTGTGCTTTTGATGGATTTTTCCTCAAAATTGTGGTTTTTGCTATTTTTGGAAAGTTTATTCATCTTGTTTTTGCTTGTTTTCTTGTGGATGAGTTTTAAATGGATTAGATAGTTGAAGTTTCTAGTTTTGTTGAAGATGTTTTGATTTGTTTTGGATTGTTTGACTAAAATTGATTGATTTCTTAGAGTTTATCAGCAACTTTACTATGGTTTCTACCAAAATTTTGATCTTTTGTATCTTTTCAAAACAATAAAAATTTTTTGCATCTTTTCCAAATTTTTTGCGTCTCTTTTTCAAATTCTAAAAGTCCGTTAAATTTAAAAATTTCAATATTATTGTACCCAATGCCAAAAATCTCTTCCTTATAATCCACATCTTCATTTTCTGCTAATAGAAATGTCATCTTCTGGGAAATTACCTACAATCCTTATGTATGATCCTAATTTTTCCAGATAATAACCACAATATCTTTTGTCTTAAAAAAGGATCTTCTCAGAAAGCCCAAGTCATAAAATAAAAGTACTTTTCTTCTTGTCCTTCGAATACATTAGGGACAGTCATCTACATTTACAATTCATCAATTGCCATAGCCATTTACAAGATGAGGCTTGGCAGTTGTTAACCTTTTGATCGCATGAAAATATCATAAAATCTTCTACTTGTAACGTTGACTATTATCTCCATAAAAACTACATCGATAACTCATGCCGGATTTCCTAAATTATCTTCATCTCACCTGATCCATTCTCGTAAAAGGAATCTTTTACTTCTTTTGCTATGCTGTACATGAATTTGTTGTCGATGCCTTGGGATGATTTTGTGTCAGATTTTATTGTATCTTGGAAATCTTGTATACTATTTTTATGCTAAATCTATCATCATCATATACTATAGTTACAAACTTATCATAAGGGATGATTCCACATATCAGCACACGAAGATGATCCGTGGATGAATGAATATATTTTCTTCCTTTTTTATGTTGCTCTATTTTTAATTCTACAGCATCTGATATAAGTGAAATAAATGTTCTCACATAATAATTTACTACTTCCTTTATATCATTCACATAGTTCCTCTTCCTTCATCATGTGCTAATTTATGACTAAACTAAGAGGTGCTGCAGAATAAATTTTGTCTATCTGCAATAATCAATCTTAGTTCTACTGAAAGGAAAATTGAATTATTTTGATAGTTTTTATTAAGATTAATGAGCTTAAGGACATTTCATTGGTACAAAAGCTCTTCCTTCAGCCGCATTAAAAATTTTACAACTTTCACCTTTTTTCATAGTTTTGATTGCACCTGTAAATGGACATCAATTTTCTAGGATTTCACCACCATAATCATCATCATCATGCGATATAGTCTTACTCATCTCATATTTGTGTATTTATCACTTTTGCATGGTCATGTCTGAAATAAGGGTGAAGATGGAATCAGAAGGTAAATGAAATGTGGAAAAAAATAATCATAATGTGGGAGGAATATGGGAATTGTATGTATGTATAGTTTAGGATGCTGTGTATTGGAATGGAAAGTGCAAAACTAAACATTGAGATAATTGAAATAACGATTTTTTGAAATTCAAAAAATAACGGTCTTTAGAAATTTGAAACTAAGTATTTTTTAAATTTAACGGTTTTCTGAAAAATTTGATTTTTAGATTTTCTTAAAAATTAACGGAGTTTTTTTTTTTAAAAAAAGAATTCAACGTACTTTTAAAATTTAAATTTAAACGATTACAAAATAAAATCAATTTTTTTTAATTCAATAAACCTAAAGAGCAAGGACTCTAGTTCCCATACATACAACTATGACTGTGCATGAGTCCATAAACTTATGTGAATAAATATTGAAAGATTATATCAATTTAATAGAAATCTTCCTTTTATTATGTGAGAATGTGAGCAAATATAAATTATCATTCGTCCAACATGAGGAAGTGATGAATGAAAATAAAGAAGCTTTCATCAGTTCCATATCACAGATATACGTGAATATAAGTTTTTTTTTTCAATTGACATTCGCTTCCATTCAGCATTAAAGGTAGGAATAATAGAATAAAACAGAATAGAAGCATTGCTCATGGCCCACACACACTCATTTCATTTCCCACAGCAATTAAATTATTTTTTTTTAATGTCGACTGTCAGTGATGTTCATTCATTTTTTTCTGTTGCTATATGTCCTTTATTTCTCTTGTTCTTTCGCTTTTCCATCTAATGCTCTGGTCTTGACAGACTATAAATAAACATCTTTATAAATTTTTCTCATCTAGTCTGTGTGGTGCTCATAACCACATAGAAAACACCATCATAACTACTACAAGTTTTTGTGTTTTAAGTGCATGTTTTGGATTTCATTGTGCTTTGTCCACTGAATTGAGCATTTTTGCTTTTTTGAGGATTCTTAGCTGGAAATTTTTTAGAGGATTTTTATGGAAATCTTTTGTGTTTTGTGAATTGATTTGGTTGTTGGGGATATATTTGGATTGGAACTGAATTGCTTGCTGTATTAGACGTTGCTTGTTTTGAAAGTGGAAGATTATTTTGTGAAAATATGTATTCTTATTTGGATTTAGAAAACCGTTAATTTTTGAAAATTAAAAAAACCGTTAAATTTTGAAAATTTAAAAAACCGTTAAATTTTGAAAATTTTGAAAAACCGTTAAATTTTGAAAATTTTGAAAAACTGTTAAATTTTTAAAACTTTAAAACCTAATAAATTAAATTTTTTTTTTCAAAAATTTTCAAAATTTGTTTTCAACAAGTTTTCAAAACTTTTTCGATTTAAAAAAAACTCACAAATTATAAATTTATATTAAAATTGCGCCTCCGTCACATCCATCCATCAAACCACTTTTCAATCATTTGCCACATTTTTTTTCATCCCTCTTTTCTTCTTCTTTTTCCTATTTTCATTTTCATCGCAATGTATTTTTTGAGCTTTCGTGACATTTACATTATTTTTAACAACAATAAAAGAGAGAAGCAGCAGCAGTGATGGTAAGTTAATGTAAATATATAATTTTACAGCTATTATGGTGACATAATCTGAGATTTTTTAAACATTAACAATGCTTTTGTTGTTGACGGAAGTGAAATTTAATTTAATTTTTTTTTTGTTGCTTTTTTTGTTAATTTTTTGTGTTGTTTACAAAGCTTTAATGAGGATGAAAGAGTTTCAGAAAAATTTAGTTCCTATGCCGAAAATAGATGAAATATTTTTTACATCATTTGATGCTCTTCCTGCATGCAATTTGATGCTTAATAAAATTAAAAAATTTCGACATCAACATAATTTAGTTTTTGAAAAGCATCATTAAAAATTCAAAATGTCTTCATTTATCTATTCAGACAACTTTTTAACGAAAATATAAAGTAGCACAAATTATATTTTATTTTTATTTCAATGCTCTCGAATACATAGAATATGATGTGGAATTTTGTAAAAAATAAAATGTAAACTCACAACATTGAATGTGTTTTTTTTTTAAAATGGAAGTAATTTAGAGTAATAAAACTGCGATAACAATAATCCGTGATAGCGAAACCACCAGATTTTCTATAGCACTTTTCTATTCTCCTTCAATTTTCACAATCATTAACTTAATACGTATTCAGATATAGTCATGGATGTGTGGATTGAATGTGAAAGGGATGGAAACTGTTGAATTTTGATGTTTTAAATTTTTTAATATATTTTGAATTATTTTGCATATAACCTGATAAAACCAGATAAATCAGTAAATTTGAATACTACACCACATTTCTCAACCTTTTTTATAGTAAAATTTTCAAAAATATTTAGAATTTATCAAACTAGTGGTTTAACGTATTTTGAAATTTAAAAAAATAACGAACTTTCAAAATTTGAATTTTATAGCAAAATTTATAGCAAGGCGTTTAACTGTTTTTTAAATTTAAATTTTGTAACAAAAAATTGAAACAAAATCCCTTGAAAAACCCACAAAAAAATTGCCATCTCTTGCACCACATATGAATATAAAAATATTTTTATGCTTTATATTTTTAAATGAAATTTTATTTGAAAACTAGAAATAGCTAGAAATATGTAGAATAGGGAAAAAAAAAGTTTTATTGCAGTCAACAACAGCATCAACATCAGCATCAGTAGCGTAATATCAAATTTTCCAATGCCATGGTGAAATGAGGAAAAAAAAAAGTTGTTTTTACTCATAAACTTTTATGTATCCCAACAGAGTGTGAAAAAAGCATTTCTATGCTAATTCTTGACAATGTTAAATGCTTATAACTTTACAACATTTCAACATTCCTTCATATACATGGAGTACATGTGAGATGATGGGAAGTTTTTGAAGAAACTAGTTCTTTTGAATGAAAAAATAAAGAAAAAGTTGAGCAGCAAACAAGTTCCTTACTTTTTTCATTTCCTTTCATATTTTTTCATGAGTGCAATTTTCCCTTGGGACAAGTCATGATTGCTCACGTATTGTCTGTCAATTTGTCATCTGGTTCATTCATGTACGACTGTATGTGGCTGTTTTATTTAAGACGAAGTAAATTATGATGTTTTCAAGTAATCTTGTTAGGGAGTTAATCTAGTTTTCGAGTAATCAAGTAACAACATTAAGCTTGAAAATATTGTTACTCGAGATGAAACGTGAGTTGAATTTAGAAAGCTTTTGTTTGATTTTTGTGGATTTTTTTTTAAAAAAAATTGATATTCAAATTCTAACGATTTTTAAAAATTTGAATTCCAACGGTTTCTAAAAATTTGAATTTTTAACAGTTTTACAAAAATTTAAATTTTAAACGGTTTCCCAAATTTTAAATTTCAACATGTTTAAAATTTCAAAATTTAACGCTTTTTAAAAATTTAAATGTTAATACTTTTCAAAATTTCAAAAAAATTCTTAGAATTTTTGATATAAATAGCAGCGCTATATTTTTCAACAATTCAATGCCAAAACTCATTCCCTCAATCTATTTTATTGCATATTTGCATGTACATTGATACATTTTCCATCATTCTATTCCATGCTTAAGCACAGAAAAAACATTTCAAGTGAAAGTACTTGCTGTGGATGATAACAACGAGCTCATATAACAGATGATAGAGAAAAATCTACATCAAAATGAAAATGACTATGATGAAGGATGAAAAAGTTTCTTAAAGAGATATATCCTCTCCACTTGCAATGCCATATTGAGAAAATAATATAACAATAATATTATGTTGTCGAGTGTGTAATTCGCAAAAAAATATGGTAAAAATACGCTGTTGTGTATTTGTGAGATGTGATATTCATCATATACATAACAATACAAAATCATAATGAATGAAGGAATAGGGATAAGAAAATGCATGAACAGTTTCAAATTATTGAAGCGAAAGTTTTCTCTAGTTTTTTGAATGAAATGCGACTTTGACGAGAAGACAGTACGAAATAATGGATTTAGATGCAAAAAAATTTCTGAACACACTTTTGATGCGAAAAGTGATGCAAAAATTTTATTGAACACACGAATGATGCGAAATTTTTTTCAAACACACATCAATTACTAAAAATTACCAATCAAACTTAAAAATAAACAAATGATGCAAAAAAATTACTAAACACACATATGATTCAAAAAAGACGCAAAAAAATACTGAACGCACTCATGATGCTAAAACTAAAACTAACTTCAAACTATTACCCAGAAATGATCAAATTACTTCAAAGTCTGCTAAGCAAAAAAAAAATCAAAATTATAAAACAGAAGCAAAAAGGCAAAAAATTACAAAGTCTGTAAAAACAATCTCGTCACGAGAGATTCACAGCATATAAAATGAAAAATTTTAATTAAATACGATATGAGCATCAAGTCGTAAGACGAAAAAACGAGAAAATATTTTCTGGAAAGTATAAAAAGCAGCACAGAAGTGCATTGTCACTAGATTTAATGAGAAAGAAATCATCAACGTGATTCTCATGGAAAGCGTAAAATGGAAGCAAATTCATTAAAATCTTATTAAATTTATCGCATCTTTTACGAGATAAATTGTTTGCTTCAAGACTAATTAGCTAGCTTTACACTTTATTATCATTTCCATTATGTAAATTGGCATCATTTAATGAGAAGTTTTCGTAAGGTTTTTCATGCACGAAATTAAATCATGAAAAGTTACAGTTCTTGATATGAAGACCCTTAAAATTTAAGAAAATTCAGTTTCCTTCACATTGCTGTGATTGGACAGTTCTGACCAAATAAACATTTGAAAACTTACAGCTTATTGCAAACATCAAGGTACTACATAAATATAAAAAGCACTTGAGAAAAGTGCCATATTTTGATCAAAAATCATAAAAAGTTTGCCTTCATCTCGATGGAGAGAAAATTTTTCATTACAGCAAGATGAAAAGGTGGCACTCGAAAGAAAATATCAAGATACTATTTAGTTCCTTTCATGTTCCTTCCACTCGTCATGATTCGATGAGCTTTCGAGCGAGTCTTTGAAAATAATGAAATAAATACACGAGGGAAATAACTTGAAAAGGGGAGACAAATTGGATGCCATAAGCACTTTATTTCATAATACTTTGGTGTTGATGTTGAAAAAAGTTGATGGGAGAATTAAAGTTTTGATAGTGGCTGTTGTGAGCGTTTTCCTTGACGATTTTGTTGGAATTTAGTTTGAAAGGAATCAAACTAACAGAAACGATTTTTTCTTAAACTAAACAGAAAATTCAAAATGGCGGACATTTTCGCTTTGAAAATTATTTTGTAAAATTCATTCCCAATAATGCATTAAAATGTAAATTATGAATGAAAATTCAATCAAAGAGATGGCAAAAGCATTTTACAATCAATAAAAGCTTTCAAAGTAATCTGATTTTGAAATATTCAGAATTTTAAGGTTTCTGGATGAAATGCATTTAAAGAAACATCAAAAGCATCAAAAATGACATTTTTTGTACAAATAATTCAATTGATAAAGTAAAATATTTAGCTTTTGATAAAGTAAATGGATTCAATATGATTTTGGTTCTTTTATTTACTTCAAAAATATATTTTTGTTAACTCAATAATGAATTTCCATTTTGGAATCATAAAAAAATCTCTGAGTTAATATGTAATTAATTTTTGAAGAGGAATGAAAGCTTAAAAATATCATTTAATGTTGATTGATGAAAATTGATGCTTGATAACAGAGATTGATGAGCTTTAAATGAATAAAATTCTGATTAATTAAATTAATTTGAGGTTATTTTTAAAATTTCATTCCAAATTCTGATTTCAACATTATAAAGCTTCCATATGAAAATAATTCATCATTTATCATAAAATCAAAAAGCAAACAACGGAATAATGTAACAGATACAAAAACTCTTGATAGTCATCACTTCCTCCACTCATTTCATAGAAAATTTCAAAAATTGTCTATGTAATTAAGCTTCATGAAATTAAATATTATTTTACACCCATATATGTGCATACATTTACATTATTCCTTTTATTTTACTCGCAATTTTTTGCCTTCCATTTAAATGTTGATGAGCAAAGATACAGCTTGTTAAGCTCTGCACCAAATGGAATTTATAGCCTTTTTAATGAAAAATAAATTAAAAATTCATAACATGCTTTTTTATTTCTTTATTACCTGTTCTATATAAAAATAAAAAAATGAGAGGAAAAAGGGAAGAGAGAATAATGGGTGGCAGGGATTATACTAATTGCCTTATACATTTTTTTGTTGTTTATGAAAATATTTATATTTATGCTGCTGATAATAAAGAAAATTATTTAAATTTTTTTCATGCAAAAAACATAAGAAATGAATTAAAAAATATTTTATGGTTGGAAAAAATGAAAGGAAGAAGAATAAAATGAAGTAATTATGCTGTTTTAAATTCTGTTTAATTACATTTTTAAATTTGCACAATTTTGAAATTCAAATTTTAATAATTAAAAGTTTTTAGTCGTACTATGATCAAAATTCGATGCAGGAAAATTTGAAAAATCAAATTTTGATGCGAAAATGATACAAAAATTACTTCACGTAAATTTAAAGCGAAAAATGACGCAAAAATTACTGAACACACTTTTAATGCAAAAAATGACGCAAAAATTACTGAACGTAAATTTGATGCAAAAAATGACATAAAAATTACTTCACGTAAATTTAAAGCGAAAAATGACGCAAAAATTACTGAACATACTTTTGATGCAAAAAATGGCGCAAAAATTACTGGACACACTTTTGATGCAAAAAATGACGCAAAAATTACTGAACGTAAATTTGATGCAAAAAATGACATAAAAATTACTGAACGTATTTTTGATGCAAGGAATGATGCAAAAATTACTGAACACACTTTTGATGCAAAAAATGACACAAAAATTACTAAACGCACTTTTGATGGAAAAACTAAAACCAACTTTAAACAAATGTCAAGACATGATTTAAAAGGGTAAAAAATTTAAATTTTAACCGTTTCAAAATTTTACAAGTATCCAAATTTTAAAATTTGAAAATTCCGTTTCAATTTTTATTAGTATTCAAAATATGAAAGTCTTCACATTTTTTAAATCCTTCAAAATATTAAACAGTGCCAAACCCCTACAAGATCCTCCTATTTTACTTTTTTATTATTTTTTATTACATTAGGGAATATTTAATTACCTCAACGTATCACAAGAGCCTTAAAAACTATATTTCCATGGGTGAAAGAATTTTTTATGCTTAACATTACATGAGATTTTAATCAACATGCTTACAGCACAGAAAGTTAAAAATTTTTGCAATAAAATATATAACAGCATATGAAGAGCTGTTTTGAGCTCAACAAATTAGAAATTACACAGACACACAGTAAGTAAGTAACTCGTAGCAACCAACATATGTGAGCTAATATTCCATTTAAAAAGTATGAGAAACATATGGAAGATGAACACATAGGAGATTAAATATTGAGAAGGTGAGACAGAGCAGAAATTATGGAAGGGAAAAAACAGAACTTGTAGTTGGGGTGATGTTTAATTAAATTCTGACAATAACAGATGTGCATGCATTCACAGACAAGCAAGCTCATCTGAAAGTGGAAAACTTTTTGCAAAACTTAAATTTTCATTTTCGATGCTTCAGTGACTTTTTGATGACTGCAAAGGAAGTTTAGAAAGAAAATTTTGATATTTTGTCAGGAAATGAATGAAAGCCAACTGAAAATATTTTCTCATTTCCTATTTTTGGGATGTGAATAAGTTTGAAGCATGTCTGAGTCAGAGATCTCAAATGAGAAGTTGTTATTGACATGATGTTGGGAAAGAGTTGTGAAATTGAATTTTTTTGAAGGAAGGATGTCAGGCTTGATAACTTTAAGGGATGAATTAAATTTTTGGGCTGAATTGCTTGACTTTTCTGAATGATTTTTGTTAAAATTTCTATTGAAAAATGATAAAAATTTAAGGAGGTTTCATTATAGTAATTTAACTTATTTTGATCAAAATTTATCGAACTTAACATAATTTCCACTTCACAAATTTAGCATAGGGACCGTTCACAAAGTACGTTACGCAAAAAAATGACTTTTTAGACCCCCCCTCCCCCCTTGTTACGCTTTTTGTATAAAAATTCTTTTGTTTTGTTTAATCTGTTACAAAATCTTAGACCCCCCCTCCCCCCTAAAAAGCGAACGTACTTAGTGAACGGCCCCATAGTAGACTAAATCATAATGATATAATCCCTTTGAAAAAATTTAGCATCTAAAATTTTGAATAAAAACTTTTAATGATACAAAACTCAGTTAAAAAATAAAATAATGACATCGAAAATTCCACTTTAAAAGTTTTAAAAAATTTCATCTTTGTTTTATTTTTCACTAAGTTTTGTAGTCGTTAAAATAATCCTAGCAAAAACTTGTCAAAACTTTCTTAATTGCAGCCGAGCAATTTTTAAATTTCATTCATCAAACTAACACAAAAAATAACTTATTTTGCAAAAATTGAATTAATTGATTCAAAAATTTATCATGTCTTCATTCCATCATGGATATGTTAATATTTTTTTGCATGTCTTATAAAAGTTCGATTACTCACTTTTCAAAGATGGTTCACTCTCCTTCCCTTACTTTCATCTCATGTGGTTTTCCGCAACATCAGCAAATTATTAAATCTTCTTTTAAATGAATAATTTGTATCTTGCTGGACGTTCTGACATGTGCTTAGTAAGCACAAAGTGACTCCAGATGCTGTGGATTGTGCTTTTGTTGGTTTAAATTAAATTTTTCATAAATTTTTAACGTTTTAGTGAATTTTGAAATTCTTATGGTTTTTTTATATTTTCCAAATTTTTAACAGTTTTGTTGCAGGAAAATTTAAAATTTATAAATAAAAGGAACAAAATATCATTACACAATTTTTGATTTTTCTCTCATCACGGCATACTTTCTCACTTTTCATACAAAGTTTTTTCAAAATCAAAAATTCTTGTTGCCAGTCAAATTTTAATCCAAGTTGGCGAACTTTTAACATTGCGACCCCTTTGAAATTTATTGATTTGGAAATTTTGACTTTCAAACGCTTCCGAAAATTTGATTTTTCAACACCGGATTTGTAAAATTTAAAATTTGATTCTAAAACTGATTTTTTTTTTCAAACTGAATTAATTTAAGATTTTTTGAATGTTTTAACAATTTTTTGAAATTTGAAAACTAGGTACTTAGACTTAATTCTAAAAAATTACACTTAATTCTCAGAAAATAATCCAAAAATCTCTTCCTAAATCCTCTTCATCATCACACACTGTCCGATATAAAAACAGTATTAACTCTAGAAACTTTGCAAAGTCAAGATTTGTAACATTAAGTTGACAAGTGATTATGTCAGTAGTTAAGATAGAAAGTATGTAGTATGTGTGGTTGCATTTGTGGTTTTAAACATCCTTTCCACATCCCAACATCTTGATAGAGAAAAATTAATTAGTAAATTTTATAGACTGACCCATAAAAAAATGTCTTCATAATCCTCATCAAACAGCTTTAAATACTTTTAATCACCAAGACAAACAGATTAGTTAAACCATAAAACTCTTTTGTGATCTCTTTTTTTCATTTCCTGCTCTTTTTGGCCTTGTGCTGAATAAATACTAAAAATTTTTATTTTATTATTCGAAATGGGAGATTTTTTTTTGTATTTACAGAAAATGCTCGTTAAATGATGGAAGTACAAATTAAATTTTTCAAGTCCTCGTTTGGCACTTGATTGCACTTCATTAATCTACGATACGGGACAGTTTGCAATATAAAAATGGATATAAAGCTTTTTTGAATTTGAGCTTTTTTGATGGAATAAAGAGTAACGGTTGGGGGTTGATTTGTCTTTATGAGGTTGACTATATTCGAACTAAGTCATTGCATATTTAAGAATAATTTAAGGGTTAATTTTAAAAATATTCAAAATTCACTGAGGGGCCGTTCACTTATGACGTCCATCATAAAATTGGATTTTAGACCCCCTCTCCCCGCCCTCTGTCACAAAATCTTAATTCAAAAAAATTTCATTGTTTAAAACTGTCACACAGCCTTAGACTCTCCTCCTCCCCTAAAAATCAGCCATCATAAGTGAACGACCCCTAAGTTCGAGACCTGAAATCATAAATTTTCTCTTTATCATTGTTATTTAGTCTAGTTTGATTGAAACTTTACTGAACTAAAGTTAAAATTCTAAAAAATGAAAAAATATATTTTTAGTCAAACTAATTTTGATCAAAGAAGGCAAAATTACAATAATGTTACCCCCTTAAATTTGAATCATAGTTTTTAAAAAAATTACGTTTTATACCCAACCAACCTCAAAATCTTCATCTTAACTTGCTCCCCATGCATCCCAAACTCATCAGACAAACGGTTGAAAAAATCAATTTATATCCATTTGATTACTATTGTTTGCATGCAAAATTCAGCGTGAATAAAAAGTTGAATAAATTTTTTTTTCTCACATCTCGTTAGGCTAAAATCAAAATGTTTTGTTGAAATTATTTTTATTGTTAAAAAAATCTGTGTAGCTTTTGTTGCATTTTCTATGCATTTGCTATGTTATTCGATATTTATTGCTTCATTAAGTTTAAAGGATTTTTTTAAATAAAATTATGGAATTATAAATTTGATTTACAATCTCTTTGTTATTTTTAAATGAATTATTTTCTCATTTCAATTTTAATTAAACTTTTGTTTAACTCATTGTAAATTAAAATCTAAAAACCAATATCAAATGCACAAAAAAGTCAATTATAATTCTCAAAATGCCCTGAAAAAAACTTTATCCACACAAAAATAAATTCCAATATCAAAATTTGTAAATCTAAATAACTTTTGAATCAACATATGACACGGAACAGATATCCATTACATCCAGCTCAATATCCTCGATACAATAAATGTCATCATCAATATTACAAATATGCAAAAACATTTGTTTTTCTATTCATTATAAACAGCAATTTGTATATGAAACTTGTAACCATTTCGAATGACATTTCGCTCTATGCATCGATAAAGTTTAGTATGGAAATCGCTTTCGCATTAGTTTTTGATGTTTTTAGGGCAGTTAGAATCGATATAGCTTTTTCATGTAATGAATCATGACAAATCAACAAATTGACATGAATAAATTGCAAATTCATTGCGGGTGTTGGGTGGGCGAGTAGAATTATTTATGGGATTATTGGATTGGAATTGAAGTTGATGAAAATTACGAGTTAAAGTTGATGGGCAATTCTACAGATGAAAATTCACACAAAAACTCATTTTTCTCTTTAATCACTAATTTTCCCATTACTTTATCTATTCTGAATGATGTATTTCTTCATTTAACACCTTTAAAACTTAATTGCACAAGTCAAATCACTTTAATTATCGAGATATATTCACTTTTATGCCCGTTGCTTATACCTTTTTTTTGGAAATTGTCAATTTTGAATTTTTTGAACATAAAATTTGAAGCCTTTGAGCACTTTTGAAGCTTCTTTATCGAATTAATCGAAAGATCATTGTTCATTTTGCAGCTGATTTACAATTAAATGCCAATAGATAGGCGAAAATTGTTAACTTTTCCTAAAATTTCCTGAGGTATAAGCAACGAAATGCTTAATCCATAAAAAATGAATTTTTTAAAATTGAAAATTTAGCTCAATGACGAATAATTACTTAAGCTAGATTATTGATAATGAAACTTTGATTACAAATGAAGATGTTTATCAAGGTTGAATTAAATGTTTACTATGGCAAATAGCAATTTTTAATGAATTAATTTTTTAAGGAACTTGGATTATTTTTTTGAATTTTCAAAAAATCCAGCGATCTGTAGAATTGCCCTGATGAAGTTTCAAAAAAATTTCAATTTGAATTCTTGAAATTAAAAATAAAGACCGTAAACTCTTTTTAATCCGTTAAAATCCGTTAAATTTTTCGTTATTTGAATTGGTTAAAAAGGGTAAGAAATTGAATTTCAAAATTTTCGAAATTTGAATTTTTGAAAATCGTTAAGTTTTGAACCTGATTATGAAATTTTAAGGCCATCAAAAATTTGACATTTGTCGAAAATTTTAAAATTTTCATAAAATTCAAATTTTTTAAATCCAACAAACCGTTACAATTCTGACATTTTTGAAAATTCAAATTGTTTTACAGCAAAATATATTTATTCCAAGCTACAAAAAAATCTCAATTTATTCAAAAAGTAATAATCTAAAATTTATTCATTAAATTACACAAAAAATCCGAAATTGCGACTCATGCCACATTGCAAAAAAAATATGTCATTATTTCGAATGTTTTTCACTTACAATAATTTCATAATCGCTAATGGCAACAATTTATTCGTAGATTAATGTCCATTAGATAACTTCCTACACAGCAAAATTTCTCCATTAATTTAAAGCACTTAATTATATTCATTAACGAAAAAAAAATATGAAAAGTGCTTTTAAATTAACAAACAGAATATTTTTTCATGTCCTGTTGCCATAGCAAGATCAGCCATGGAAATCATAACAATTTCAATTCCACAGAGAAATGAGAGAAAAATCCATAATGAAATGGCAAGTTTTTGACCTCAATCATTAAATTAATTATTCAATTAAAAAATACAAAATTTGATTACGTCATCAAAAATTTTTTGCATGTCCTGAAAATTTAATTAAGAATGTATAGCTTTAAGATTAAAATGTTGCGTTATGCCAGCAAAAAAGTTTTTTTTTATAAAGTTCAATATTGAAATTCTTTTGAAACATTTTCCTACTTTCTCAGATACATGCAGCTGTTTGATGGTAGATAAAGCAATTATTAAACAATTCCCTCTTGGAGAATACATTCAAGGTTGATTCTTATGGGGCTTTTTATTTTTAAGAATTTTGAAGGTTAGATGAATTTTGCGTACTTTAAATGTTTATTTGGGATTTTTTTGAATTCTTCTGAATATTATTTAAATTTTTAAAGAATTTGTTTTTTTTTTTTTGTCCTCACAGTTTTTTAATATATAAGTATTGTAAATAAGGATACAAAAAAAAAAATCCTTTAATAACTAAACTCTTAAAATATTTTATATAATTGATAATATAATAAACGGCTCAATTACTAGATAATACTAAGTTCAAGTCAGATTATAATTTGTGTTTAAACGAGATAAGTACATTCCTATATATTTACATACAATAGTAGTTTTAAGCATATGGACATCCGGACGATAAGTATGTATGGTCAACAATGTATGCGAAATTAAATTTTCTAACAGAGATCAAAGTCAATCAAGTCAAATTTTAAGTTTTTTTTTGCAGAGACTGAAAATCAGGGACTTAGTCAACATTTTTTTAGGGGGGTTTTATCTACTCTTCGAAGTTCAATAATATTTAGTGTAAACCTAGTAAAAATAGGGGTGTTTTTGACCCCCAAACCCCCTTCCGAAAATCAAAATCATTTTTGAATGAAAATAAACGATTTTCAAAATTTTTTTTTGATTTTCGGTCGTTGATTTTTTATTAACAAAAAATTAAAAAAATAATCTCAATTTAAATTAAATTTAAAATCATAAAAAATTCAACTTCAATTTACTGACATCGTCCTCTGATAAAAACATAGCTCGTGTTATCAGAATTTATTACAAAACAACAATTTTATATTTTTAAATTATTTATAAAATTTAGTTCCTATCCGACACTCATCTTAGACACATCTTATTTTATTTGATTCAGCCTAATTTTTTTTTATTGACCATAATTTAAAGAAATTGTAAAAAATTTAAAATGAATAATTCATTTCTCAAAACAATTCAAAGAATTGTTCGATATGCAAATGAGGATGATGAATTGGGAACTGGTAAGTTAAAGTGCTGTTTAGTTTTTAAACGTTTAAAACTCGATTTAAGTAAAAATATTTTCAAAAAAAAAAAAAAAAAATGTATGGAAAGTGAGAAAGTGTACCCAGGAGTGTGGCATAGGTCAAAATATAATTTGATTTTTCAAAGGATTAGAGAATATTTTTTGGAAATGAAATTATTTCTGAAGCTAATTCTAGCTGTAAGGGAGGGGGAGGGGTAAAAACCCTAATTTTAGTTTTACGTAATAAGAGAACGAGACCCCTTATGCAGTCACCTTGTGCATTTTACATTTATTTTTTTAAAAAATTTTTCAAACATTTTACCACGTTTTTTTTAATATTATTTTTTTTAACTCAGATAACATTGAAATGGTTGTTGTATCATCGCAAAATGAGCAAAACAATGATAACCACTCAACATCCTCGACAATAGTAACGATAGAAAACTTTAAATTCGTTGATAATTTAATGAATTATTTCAACTCAGCGGAAGTGTCAAATTTAATAAATGATCATAATAAAATATTACTTTTTAAACTGAAAATTGCGAATAACTCATGTAATTTGAATTCAAGAGATTTGGGCGAGCTAGCTAATAAATTCTTAAAAAATTCAGTCATAATTTTTCTGAATACAAAAGTTGAAGAGAAATATTTCATTTATTGGAAGTCTTCGAAGATTCATAAATTCTTGACAACAAAAATTAACAGCGGCAATCAATCTGTAGATTATTTGAAAATTTTTGAATTCCTTGTTGAATTCATCACAAATTCATTGAGACATGGACGTTTAGGTAAGCTCAAAGATTTTAAATTTTTTTTAGAAGTTATTCAATAATTTTTTTCCAAATTAAATTAAGGCTTGCACAGTGAAGTCAAAATTGAATTAGCTTCAATGATTGAAATTCATTATTTTGCTGACCATCGAAACTACAACTTACTTCTAATTGCTGCAGAAATTGGTGACGCTTTAATGGTGGAATTTTGTTTAAATGAAGGTTGTAGAACTAAAGCAGCTGATATAAATGCTCAAATTCTGGCTTATAATGGACGACACTTTGAAGTTCTTTTATTGCTGTTAAAGTCAAATTTGACATATCCAGAAACAATTAATATCGAGGAATGTCCAAAATCCATAAAAGATTTTTATAAAATTAATCGAGACCTACATGAAGCTATTATTATGAAGGATTCTGTCGAGTTACTGAAAACAATCGAAAAGTATCCTGAAATGCGTCATTTTTATAATTTAAAGAATGAATCAGCTCCTGCATTTGCTCTTAGACATAAGATGTTGGATATGTATGGCTTGTTAATATCCAATGACATTCATTTTGGTGAAAATGAAAAATTCAGTGAAATTAAAAGGAACTTAACAACCAAAGAACTTGAGAAGCTACGCGAAATGCACTATGACGAGTCAAAATTCCTTCCTGACAATCACATGCACGTATTAATTTCAAATTCACGTCTTGCATCATCCACAACTGATCATGCAAGAAAATACAAAATAATTCAAGAATCATTCAATATTTTGAACAGTAATCCATTCATTCAAATAATTTTGATGATCGTAGCTGCATCCAGATACTTCCGTGTCGTCTTTGACTTCAATCAAAATTCTATCGAGCACATTGATCCAACAGCAAAAGGAACATCGAGAGGAATGTTTTATTCATTTGGTAGAATTTACATAGCATCAAAACAGCTGCTGAATCCAGCTACTAAGTTTGAAGCACTTGGTTCTTTGGCTCATGAATTATGCCACTATGCAGTTTACTTGGTCTATCGCAATTACGGGAAACCTTATCATTCAAATGACTTGAATGCATCAACAGAGTTCGAAGAAATATCAACGATTTGCTACGAAAATCGTGATAAGGAAGAGATTATCAGGTTAGTGTACGATTGCTATCCACGAAATGAACATCATATTGAGCTTATCGTGAGGGTGCCACATTTAGTTATGGCTTACATTAACTATCCAAGTAAGTTTGAGGAAGTTTCTAACATTTTCAAAAAACTATTTGATTTTTATAAGGATAAAGTTATGCCTCAAATGGAACAAGCTTTGCCGGGTATAGAAGCTGATGCTGAAAATGAGTCAGAAACAAAAAGATCAATGATAAGATGTTTGGCATGGACAACGTTTTGGGTTGGGTTATTGGCTCTACTTGGGATAGCTACTGGGGCATTGATTGGGTATATATTGTATACTCCATTCTATGAATTCAACGATTTATCAGTTAGTGACCAAAATGTTGTTTTTAATGCTCCAATAATTTATAAAGATGTTTCAATTAAATTATCTGATTTATTTCCAAAGGACGCGAAAGCTTTTAGAGACTTAACTTCTGATCATATTTCACAAATTTTGGACAATAGTCCTTTAAATTTAAGTGATCCTCACTTACTTTATTTGTCGCAACAAGTTACACATAATTGGCAGAATCTAACAGTTAAATTGAAGGATAAAGTTTTAAGTTCAAATTTTACATTTCAAAATGAAAGTTTAAGTTTTGAGACTTTAAATAAAACCTATTCTGAAGTATTTTATGGTCTAAATTCAAGCCAGATCCTTAACATATTAAGTGGAAAGGAACTGACTGTACATAAAATGATTGCAAATGAAACTGATTTTTATTTTGAAAGAATCTTTTTTGATGAACATATTTTTGTCATTTACTATTCATTTAAAAAGAAAATAGATGCAAGTAATATATTTGCAGCACAGTTCATTCGAACTGAAGAAAATGAAAGACGTAAATTTTTTGAAGAATTCTATCAAGAATTTGAGAAAAAAGATCTTTTTACACGATTAATACAAATTAATAAAATTAAAGAGAATCGTGACTTTAAAGAATTAGATAATATGGATTTAAACTATTTATACATAGGCAAATTTGTTGAATCATTGCGACAGTATACATTTCTTCATTTAAACTATGATAAAGTCGTGAAAACAGCAAATGAAACAAAATTGTTTATTTTATCAGCAGAAGCCGGAACCGGCAAAACAGCATCATTTGAACAATTTACAATGAAAATTAAGAAACAATTTCCATCAAAATGGGTTTCTTATATTGACTTAAAAGATCATAAGGAATTTTATAACAGCGTCCAAAACTTACAAGATGTTAAAGATATGTTGAAAAAAATTTTCAATCTCGACCCAAAAGATAAATTTCAAGATAAACTTTTTGATGAATTATTTAAAACGGGAAATATGATTTTACTTTGGAATGGCTTTGATGAAGTCTCTCCTGAATATAGTGATGATGTTATTAGAATTTTTAGAGTTATTAGAACTAATACTAAGAATATCCAATTCGTATGCACAAGACCTTTATATTCTGATCAATTAAGTTTAGAATTTAGAGTTAAAACTTACACTTTAATTCCATTCGATCGAGAAGAGCAGATTAATTTCATTCGAAGCTTTTTGGTATCACAAAAAATTGAAGAATCCAAAATTCCTGATTATACTTTAAAAATTCAAAAAATTGCATTATCTGCGGATTCAGAGGAACTTTTTGAAACTCCATTACTATTACTTTTAGTTGGTGACTTAGTCTCAAATGATGTTGAAATTTACGAGTCTGAAAATTTATTTAAAATTTACGAAAAATTTATTCAAAAGAAAATTAAAATTTGGTTTAATAATACTGAATTTGGAAAGAAATTTTCGAGTGGATTAATTTATGAGCATCGTCATTTTGATATGATAAAAGTTTATCAATCATATGCAATGAAAAATGAATTTCAAGTTAATCATCGTCGTACAGAAGCTTATTATTTCTGTTCAAAACTCAAATTAATGTGTGAAAAAGTTCCAGAGGAACTTACAAGTGATGAAATTTCTCGAATGGGACTTTTATATATAAATGGACCAAAGAAAATCAGCTTTACTCATCGTACTTTTAGTGAATTTTTCACTGCATTGTATTTAATTGAAAATGTTTATGATTCAATTGATAGTCCATCGGAAGATGAAGCAAAGCTTAGAATTAGAGTTTTTGAAAATTCCTTAAATATCGATGGAGTTATTAGATTCATTAAATCGTTCCTTCAAACTGTACAAAAAAATGAAGTAAAAAGTTTTGATCCACAAATATCAAATCAATTAACGACACAATTTCAGTACATGATCATAGAAAAGCTAGAAGCTTTTGGCGGGAAACTTTTTCCTTTCATGTTTGAATTTTTCAAAAAAGATCCTAAAGTTCTCAAAAAGTTGTTACAAATTGATGAAAATCAGACTGCATATACTTCAATATTTAGTCATGTATATTTAAAATCGTATGAAACAATTGACTATAAAAATAATGAGGAATTTCCATTGTTAGACCTTCCACGTTCATATTTGTCTGAAGATGAATATAATCGATACATTAATGGTAAAAATCAAAAAGGAATCATCCTTTTTTGTCTTTATGGTATGAAACTATTCAGAATGAAATTTAATATAACTTACAATGACTACAAATTGGATGATAATATTTTAAAAATTCGAGATCCAGCTGAGGTTTTTAAAGAAATTTCAAAGAATTTAACCAGCGATGAGATGATTGAGTTCTTAAAATCAAAAGTGGCTGTAAGAAGTATTTACTATCTTCAAGGGTTTGGTAGGAATATTAATAATGGTTTTAATGAAAAAATGTGGGGCTTGGTAGAAGAAAAGCTGACATTAAATGAGCGAAAACAAGTAATTAGAAACTTTTTTATTATTTTTCCAAATGTTATGACGTCATTGAAAATTGATCAAGTTATGCAGTTTTATTTAAATAAATTAGACAGTCACTTTAACAATACTGAAAGAGAAGAGATTTTATGCGAAACTGACATGGAATTGATTAATATTCATTTTTCAAGTTTTAAATTTATTTGGAATTCTTTTGTAAATCGAATATCTTTGGAAAAACAAAAGTCAATATTAAAACCAAATAATGCAAATGAATATAAATTCAATCTTTTACTTTATTCAGCATTTTGTAATGCAACGGAAATCATACCATATGTAGTTAATATTTATGAATCGCATTTTAATAAAACAGAAATTCAAAAAATGTTTTTAAATGCGATAGATTTTCTTCCATTATTTATTATAAGAACTGAGAGAAATATAGATTTTATTGATTATTTAATTAAGATTTTTAAGGGAAGTGAAGAAATTTTTGTGGAATTTTTAAAAAGAGAAGTTGAGCCAACAAAATTGAATATTTTTGAACTTTATAGTGGATATTTTGGTCCGTTATATAAACTTGATAAACTGTCAAAATTGTTAGAATCTTTAACTAAGAAAAGCAGTTTTTTCGATCTTAAACGAATTTTTGGGGGTTAATTTTTTTTAAATATTTTTTTACTATTATATTTTTATTTAATAATTGCTAATAAAATATTGAACAATATTGAATATTTAAAATTTCTTTTTTTTTGGGATCGATTGCTGGCTGGATGAGCTCTGAGATATCTGAAACCAGACATAGTTAAGATTTCTATTATGATAAATTATCTTCCTGATGATGATTTTTGTTACTGTTGTACAGCCGACTACCGTCACTTCATTTCGAAAAACTTCGAAATTAATTTCGAAAACTTCGAAATGAGATGTAAACAAAAAATAAATGTAAACAAACAAAAAATTTCAAATCGAAATATTTTTGTATTTTTCATTTCTGGATCTTGATTTATTAAATAAATTATATTCTTTAGTAATTTTTCTACCATTTAATTAGAAAAGCTTCAATCGATAAATTATTTTGAAAATTATGATTAGTGAAAAAATTCACTAACACATTCACACTTTTTATTTTCAAAAATTTGACAGTTTTTACCTGACAAATTTCGAAGTGTCGGTAGTCGGTTGTACAGTTTCTTTTTTTTAAAAAATTGCATTTTTTGCAGGGTTTTTTTGATGATAAGAAGAGGAATTAAGAAATTTTGTAATTTAAAAAAGTTTCTATTTAATCGATTATTGATTGCTGCGACAAAAATGCGCTTAATTCCCTCTTTTAACAACACGAGGACTTTGAACATTTTTTTAAAAAAGAGCAGTGAATTTTTCAGATATGCTTTTGTTCGAACTCTTGACATCCTTCCTAACCACGTGTTAAGTAATAAGTGAACGACTCCTTTATACATTTCCTTTTTATATACCATAGGATTAATCATTTGATATTTTTATACAAAACTGATTCTCAAACCCTCAAAAACATTCAAACCTTACAATACTTTCCTTTTATAAAAAAATATGTCAAATAAATTTTATTTCTGCACAAAATAAACATAAATTTAAACAAAAGTAAGCACAAATCTGCTGAAAATGCGCAAAAATTTTGTTTTTAAAGCTTTGAGGGGAGAAAGCAAAAGAAACATAAAAGATTTTGTATTTATACAAAATCCATAAAAGAGAATCCCACATGTTCTAATAAGAGGAATGAATTTCTTATTTCCTTTGAACATGTCGATTCCAATGCAATTGTTTTCGGTTAACAAATTCCATTTTACTTTTTTTTTTTACCCATCCATTCTGCTCTTTTTACATCGCAACGGGCTTAACTTCCACAACCGTCGAGTTGGAATTGAATTGAAATCAATGACATAAGGATAAGTCGTGAACGAGAAACAGAAGCTGAAGAAAAAAAAAATCAATTTGAAGGATCAGAAAAAGCTTCTTATCGTTATGTGAACGATTATCTCTGACATTTTGACAAAAAAAGATGAAGTAAGGCAAAATGGAAAGACAGAATTAATGTGAAGATCTTTTTATGTGAAATAATGAAGAATGTAAGGATTTGGCGTGGATAGACAGACTGTCGTTGTTCAAAAATTTCATTTATCTTTAGGACATGAAGGAATGAAGTGCGGAAAGTGAGGTTAGGAATGTTAAAGTTCAGGTTTGTGGTATTTTTGAACGAAAAAAATTTGAATTTTAAAAGACCGTTGAATTTTTAATTTTAAATAACCGATAAATTTTAAATTTCAATGAACTGTTAAATATTGAATTTAGAAAAACCGTTAAATTTTGAATTTCACAAATCAATAAATTTTGAATTTTACAAAACCGTTAATGTTTAAATTTTGTAAAACCGTTAAATTTTAAGCATTAAAAACCGTCCAAATTTGAATTTTACAAAAAATAAAAAAATTTAAATTTTACAAAACCGTTGAAATTTGATTTTCACAAATCAGTGAACGTTTTTTATTACTTGCTGCTTCTACAGTGTCTAGCAATAATTCCCATACTTATCACACGATCCTTAACTGCCAAAATAATTCTACAAAATTAAATTTTGTTATAAACCATTCTAATCTTTACCGTTCATCGAATATGCTGTAAATCTAAAAATATACACATGAGCACAGCAGAACAGAAAATATTGCCTTAGATGTCAGCATAAAATTACCTTCTTTTTACATTTCACCTGCCTTTTTCCACCTTCACTTAACTTATCACACATGCATGTTAATTTCTCATCTTCTTCTTTCATCTCACTTTTCGTTATTTTTCTCACATTTTTCCTTATTATTAAAATATAGCTTTCTGCCTTTCATCCGTGTGAGAATGCTTTTGAGCCTTCAACTTCAAGCTGAGCTGTTAAAGCTTTGCACATAAAATATCGTGATAATTTAATGACACCGACATGGTTCACTGTGTTTGCTCCGAGCAGTCAAGACATTTGGGATTAGAGCTAGGCATTAGGGATTAGGCTTTGAAGAAAAATTTTAATTTTTTAAAAGACGTAAAAATTCAAATATTTCAAAATTTCTTACATCCAATTTTAAATTCGTTGAAATGTCAAAATTTTGAGAATTCATAAATTTTAAATAAATCTTGGAACCCGGCATTTTTGATTTGTTTAACATTTTTGAAACTCAAATTATTAAAATTCGTTAAACTTCTATAAGATTCAAAATTTTGAAATTTTTCAAAAATTATTCAAAATTTTTTCAACAAGAATTCAAAGTTCTAAAAACCGTTAAATTTTTAATTAATTTTTTTTTTTTGAAATTTGAATATTCAAACATTTCAACTTTAATTTTTTAATATTTTCAAAAATTTGAATTTTTAGCAACCGTTACAAAAGATCTCAAATTCCTCGGGTTTCAAGCTCTCATCCAAATTTAATGAAATATTTTCATCACCTTTCATCCCCTCGACGTCGTCATCATAATCATCGCGTTTGTCGTGGCACTTTTCACACACAAAAAAGCCATGTTTGTATTCAGTCCGTATTTTTAGAGAGAAAGCAGCATGAGCTAATGTTTTATTTTCATACATTTATGCAAGATTATTTTTGTCAGTTCAAACAAAAGAGTGAAGGAATCCTTTCATCATCCTCATCATAATTGAGCATCATTGTATGCTTTCATATATGTATGAATGCATGCATTCTGCAATGCTGTATTCATAGCCATACACACACATGATGAATGGGATCTTATTCAGGTAAAAACATTTTGATGATTATATGTTGCAAGACGGGATTCCATTTAATCATTGCTGGTACGTTGTTTATTCATGAAGTGAATGGTGGAGATATAAGGAAGTTTTTGTCATGATAAGTGCTTCTTTATTGAAAAATTCAATATTTGATGGGTCATAGTCAGTCAGGTTTTTTTTCTAAAGCTAGTGACCAACCCCTCGTCCTTAGTTTTCAAAAAATTGGCAAAAAATTCCAATAAAATCACATTTAATTTCCTTCCACATCAACCAAACATCCTTAAATAGAATAATTATCTAGTTCTTGCAGTAACAGCATAATACAAAGCTTATCACTTCACAAACATGCACACTGCATGTGCTTTTGTGTACACATCCTCATTTCTTTCATGTAAAGCTCACAAATGAATTAATTTGCACTGCATTGCATCATCGTGGAACTAAAGAGCTTATTGTAAACAAGGAACAATAGGAAGAACTTGAAAAATATAGAAAAATTAAGCAAACAATGTCGATGCATGATGGTAAAATTTTTCTATATTCATCCTTGTTTGATGATTTGTAGTTGCATGATGTAATGCATTTATCTTCAATGTTAAGTTGTGGATTAAGCATACAATATGAGTACAAAAGTGTTTGAATTATAAAATGAATATGCTGACGTCGTCTGAAGTACTCGATACTTTTAAGGATATTGAGCACTTGGAGAGTTATCCAATTTTGATTTGAAGTTGTGGATACAATTGAAGTTCGAAGGATGATTATGCTTTATTGAAGATTTGAAATTTTTCTTTGTTGGAATTTACTTTCTTTAAATATCAGTTAGAAATTTAAAATCGTCAAAAAAGTGAATTTCAAAAAGTTGCTAAACATTTGAATTTTTAAAAACCGTTAAAAATTCGCATTTCTAGGTATAGGTATATATAGGTATAGTATGCTTATTCGACCAAACTGTCTGTATGAATGCACAATACTTTCAAATACATATATTAAATTTTTTCCTTAAAATTACAAATTACAACTATTTAATTACATTTTTTCTTCAATATACATCACTGATTGTTTTAGGACCAAGGATTAAATTTTCATTCTAGGTTGTGTATAAATCCAGGCTCTCGTTTCGTCTTCCAATTGGGCACAACTTGATACTTTCAGGTCCGTTCTACCAATATTCCATTAGTCAGGTAATCTTGTAGCTCTCGTCCCTATTTCTCTCGCTACACTTCATGGTTTCTGACCCGTTCCTGTCTCCAACGTTGCCCAGAGCTCAAATTCCTCTTAATCCTAGTGCGTTAAGCAGTTGAAGTATCTAAACTTCTGAAAAGCACAAATTTGGAAATGGCTGGATTCGAACCCACGACTTTCGGGTTCCCACTCCAAATTTGAGCCAAGCACCTTATCATATAGACCAACAAGGCACTTACCTGCTTTCTAAAAGTTTCTAAAAGCATGCAAGCAAAAAACTGCTTTTTCAACTCTGGTTAGAAATTAAATTTTAAAACAAATACCAACACTATATTAATATATGTAAGCACCATTTTGAAGGTTGAATACATACTCAATTAAAATTACATGTTTTAATTATCTTTATCAATCCTGCACAGCATTCAATTTAAATACAATCTAAAATTACACATATATATGTAGCTTGGTCTCAAAAATTTTACATCTGACTGAATCTTTTGAACAGATCCTTTATGCAATAATGCCAGTGATAATTAATACAATCCAATTCCAATTCCTTTGAAATGCTATATTGTCTTATCGTATCAAGTAAATAGCTACAATTACATAGTTTTGGGATTCATCGATGCGAAAAATAATTTTAATTGCATCGACTATTTTCTAAATAATTCAAAATAAATCAAATTTGTGGTCTTATATCCTCCCTCTACATATTACATCCCAGTCTACCCATAAAACTCATCAAAAGATCTCAAAGCAAAGATAAATTCAGGATAAGGAACAGAAATGTTGAAATGTCAATAACCAAAAGGAAATGATTTAAAGTGAAAAGCTTTTATGTTATCAACACAATAGCAGCAAGTAGCAATTCGTAAATAAATTATGATGATTAATGGAATGAAAACTTATTTTAAGGTATAAATGGAAACATTTGGTAATCTTTTGTGTGTAAATTATTTTGTGAATGTGATTGCATAGATTTATGTCTAAATAGGACACAGTAAGGTGGATGTTGTTAAATGATAAGATTTATTTCTAAATTTAAAGGTAAATTTTGAGGATTTTCGTATTGTTGGTCTTTTGGTTTTCTTGGAAATCAGTAAGAAGATTTTTTGCATATACCTTTGACATTTGGAGGTTTTCAGAGCCTACGGATGATTTTCTTAAGCTGACTTGTTTCTTTTTCAATTCAATGTTATTTTGACGTGACTTCATGCTGACTATTTTACTTTAATTCTGATCTTATTACGCCAATCCACTTCAACTAAAGACTTTCTGCTTCAATTAAGCATTTTTGCTTCAATTCATCGTAGTTTATTCCCCTTTAAAATAAAAACAAGCAAACATTGAAAATTTTCCAAAATTCAATTAACCAAATTGAGATCCAGAAGCTTTAAACAAAGTAAATTAATTAATTGTTTTTCAAAATACTTTCAATCTTTTAGAGTACTTCCATAACATCACAAGAAGATAAATTACAAGTTACATAATTTTGATTAATTTTACGAGGCTTCTTCAACATTAAATTCAGCACAAATCAAATTTCGCTTCTCTAACTCTTCAATTTACTTTTTATCCTACCTTCTCATTATTTTTTCAGTGCTTCAGTTCTCTTTCTATTATTAAATTTGTAAAGGATATGTTTGAGTAGAGGCTGAACCTTTTTCTTTTCGGATTTTGTATGTTGAATGTATGCATGTTTTTCGAGTGATTTTAGTTTTATTTAAATAAAGAAATTTAATTTGAATGTTATGTAAACTTTGAATTGAGATATCAAAAGCTAGAGTAATAGAGTTGAACTACATATGTCAATAAACAGTGGTATAATTTTTTGAAGAGTTTAGTTTGAAGAATAGAAGATGTGGTGAGTTTGGAGAATTTTTACAATTATTAGATTAATTAGAAGTGGTGAATTTGGTGAGTTTGGTGAATATGGTAAATTTAAACGTTTTAAAGGTTAGAGAAAAATAATTTTTAATTAAGATACTATATTCACATTAATTAAGTGGTAAATATGTTGAAAATGGTGGAAATTTCAGTTCAGAATTTCACCTCTTAAAATTAAAACAAATTTCACTCAAAACCAACTCAAAAGTCAACAAAATGAGATAAAAATATTCAAATTATTATAGCTCTATCCTAAAATACATATTTGACTATACTCACAGACAAAAGAAGAATCTTTGCATAAATTTACATAAAATCATTTCTGTTATCATCTGTTGAATTTCCAATTGTTTAAATTCATCTGATTTGAAGACTTTTGCTAATGTTCACTGAGGCGTTTCACTTTGAAAATATTCTCTGTAATTTGTCTTGTCTTTACACTTTGCTGATTTGACATAATTGATCATTCAGTCCACAGCAGCTCAAAAGGGTCCATTTCAAAAATTGAATTTCTCAGAAAAGCCTAACCTAAATTTAATTTAATTTTCTCAAAAACTAATCCAAAAACAAATAAAATTCATATTTTTTATTTATTATTGATGCTTGACAGCTTTGAGCAAGCATGATCGATAAATATGGAAAAATATTTTTCCTTACCACGAGCAAATATTCAATATTATGTACAGAAGAAACGTTCATATCCACATCCTTCATCCTTTTCTTACATCATATCCATCATAAAAAGGAACTCTTTTTGAGGAAAAAAGTGAAACGCAAATATTGACTGACCGATTCCCAAATGAAATATTCATCAGAACTTTTTATACATCAAATTCCTTCTTTTTTTGTGGATCAATGTGAAGCTTCATATCAATAGCTTTGAGAGAAAAGTAAAGGCACAAAATTGTGAAAAATATCTTTTATACCAATATACATCCTTTGGCCAATATTCATCCGTGGAATCAATAATTTTCTACAGATTTTTCTAAAGTGGATGTGATTTGAAGGATCATTTGACCTTTTTTTTAGGGTATAGGGTTTTTGCTGAATTCTATTTTATTGAATTTGGAAAATTCAGCTGAACTAAAATTGCTGAGCTGAATTAAGTTGAATTCATCTTGCTAAGCTGAATTCAGCAGGTTCAGCTACTTAGACTAATTTTAACAAATTTTATTGAATTCAGTCAATTGCAATTCAGTAAATTTAACTTCATCAGCTGAATTCAGCATTTTTAGATTTTTTGCTGAATTCAGCAAATCTAGCTTATTTAGCTGAATTTAATCAGTTTAGCTTCTTCAGCTGAAATTAGAAAATTTTGCTTTTTAGCTGAATTAAGCAAATTTAGCTTCTTTTGCTGAATTCAGTAATTAATACTAAATTAATCAAATTTTATAGGATTCAGTTAATTCAGCTAAGCTTAACAAGATGAAAAAGCTAACAAACTTAATCCCCATCCTCAATTTGACTTTATAATCTTAATCTTAAATGCGTTCTCTCACCCACCAACCCATACACCCAGGACATTTATCTCATCAACCTCCTTTCTCGTTGGGACATAAAAAAATATGAATAAAGATGAGAAAAAAATGAATAAATAAAAAAAAACTTTTTCTTCATTCCATTCGTCAATCAAGTTTTAATTGAAGTGGAAAATTCATTTTATATTTTTAAATTGGAAATGAGAGTTAATCGATCTCAATCAAGACGGAAAATGCTGAATTGAAAGAGAAATGGCAAGAAAAAAATTTTATTTTCACCTTTTTTATTTATGAGTCATGGGTTTTCGCTGTTTGGATTGGATATTGAATATATTTGGATTATGGATTAGAAGTTGGTGTGGATTGCAAGTTTGTGGGATAGAAATTGTCGAAAAAACTTTAATATAGCATAAATTGGAAACATCAAAAGTGAATAAACTACACTTAATATCCAGGTACGATTCTCATCAAAAATAACAATTCCAAGGACAAAATCTCACATTTTCCATAAATAAATCCAACCAAACTCAGTAGCCAGGCAATAAATCCTCAAAGCAACATAATTCAACAAATATCATGTATTATACTAAATGACAATAGTAAGGAAATGAACAAGGTTCTTTGCCACAAAGATTTTCCCCAAAAATACCTTAGAAAATTATTTATATAGTCCACAGAGCTTTATTTATTACATCAAAATAGAGAATAAGGCCAATGAATTGGAAGTCTGAGAAATAAATTTAGTAACCGAACGTAAATGGCTTCAGGAAAATGCTAAAATTAAATATATAAAAGGAGATTGAATATGATTTTGAAAAATTTAAATCCATATCCGAAAAATAAAGCATGAATTTTTGTTATTTACCCTTTTCGATTACGTCATTTTGATTTTTTGTCGAATACAGGCTGAATAATTTATTTTTGGAAAGGTTTGGTTGAAGTTGGTGAACACATTTGACAGGATTCGAAATTTAATGGTTTTGAAAAATTTTAACTAGGTAATTTGAAATTTTTTGAGTTTGTAACTGTTTTCAAAAATTTAAAATTTTTACCGATTTTTTAGATATAAAATTTTCAAAAGTGGTCAAAATTTGAATTTTAAGAATTTAAAAACTTAATTTAATGATTTTTAAAATTTTTTAGAATTTGTAACGGTTTTCAAAAATTTAAAATTTTTTACAATTTTTTGAACGTAATATTTTTAAAATTTGAAACTACCAAAAAAGGTATTACGTTGAGAAATAGAAAGTTTTTTTATTTTGAATTTGTATCGATTTTCAAAAATTTAAAAACTTTAAAACTTTGTAAAATTTAAAATTTTCAGCAACTTTTTCAAACTTCTTTTAAAACGACAAAATCTCCATACATAAGCTAATTTAATTTATTTCATCTCTTCCGCAAATTTGTAAAATTCATTAGAAAAAGCCATAAATGAAACTCATTTTATACACTAAATGATTTTTTAGGTTACCTTAAAAGCATTTTCAATGATTTTTCCATAAAATTTATTCCACATGAAATCACATTTTTCATTTATACAAATGGGGTATTCGTGTTGTTTCTGTGTGCTTATTTTGTGATGCAAAAATAACTTTTTTGGCGATAAACAAGTTTTAGAAGGAATTAGGAGGATTTGAGGTTAAAATGTCTAAAAGATTGGTTATGATTTTATTTATGATAATAGCTGTTGCTGCTCAAACTAGAGTTGAATCAAATGATCGTAATTTCTAAAACTTTGTTCAAAAATTTAAATTTTAAAAATCCGTTAAATTTTTTTTCTCAATACTTGATTGATTTTTGCTTCGTTTCACTATCAAAACTGCCAAAAACAGCGCCATATCCTCTTCATTTATCATCACCATCCTCAATTTCACATTTCAATCAGCACAGCATGCACGAAAATGCTGTATTTGACTCTTTTAATTATTGAAACAAATTTTCTGTTGATGTGAAAATTTGGGTGTGAAAATTATTGTGAATCAGATTGAATTTGCATAAGCAAATATTGTGCATGTTTTGTATTGCGTGCCTGAAAATTTCTCACATCAAAATTCATTTAAAAAATCTTTTGTCGATGAATTTTAATCAAAAAATGTTCAAGAACTAGAAAATCAATTTTTCCGGCTGTCATTTCCTTCAAATAAAGGAAGAAAAAAACGAAAGGAAAAAGTCCATATTGCTGATGGCAAATGTTAAGCCTTTTAGCTTTTTGAGCTTTCTTTTCTTCTTATTCTTTCCGGATCCTTTTCAATTTATCTTGTTCTTGGAAATTATTTTTTTGGGGGTTGGGGGGTTGTTGTGAGCTTATTGTGTGATATTTTTGGCTCCTACGCTAACTCAACACATTTGAAGAATCTTCGAGATGACAAATTATAAATTAAGACAGGAAAGGAAGAAAGTTTGAAATATTTGCTATGTGAAATTCTTGATAAGATTTATGTAATAAAAATAAAAAAAATGAAATTTTTGAAAATTAAATTCAAAATTTCAAAAACCGTTACAAATTTAAAATTTTGAAAACAGGTAAAAATTTGAAATTTCAAGTTTGAAATTTTGAAAGCAATAAAAATTTGAAATTTTTATAACCGTTAAAAACGAAGGTTTTTAAATCAAATTCATTCAGTAAACTACCCAATCCATTAATCAAAACTAAAGTTCAACATCTGAAAATAAAATCCCACCTTTTAGTTCCGAATAATTTTATTCAAACACATCAACAAGAAGCTAAATCAAACCCAAAAAAAGAACTTATCAAAGCAAAACATTCATAAAAATTCTAGTCAGACACATTCACCAAAATAACCTCAAAAAACACCTCCAACTCACTCAACATGAAAATACCCTCAAAATGTCAATTCGAGTCACTGACTCTTCTATAATCATTCTTACCTCTCCGTTCTGTTCTGTACGTACAGATTGATTTCCGGAGACTTATAACGCACCAATGAATAAAATTGCTTGATGTGCTTAAAGCAGGTGCTGTTGTAGATGAAAATAAATTAGCTTTCACTTTTTTTTATACTCTCACTCCTTTATTTTCAGTCAGTCTTAATGGATATAAAATTCTATGAGATTAAAGTTTAACAGTTTGATTGTTTTTTTCCTCAAATGAATTATTTATTTCAATAAAATGATTACTTTCGATCTCTTCTCTTTTTTTTGTGAGGATGTTGATTGAGTGTGGGTCGAGAGCTTTTCTTCAAATTTATTTTCAGTTTTCGATTTTATTTTATTTGATTTGAGAAATTTTTATTGTTTATCGAGAAGCTTTTTTTCGTTTGTTTTTTGAGGGGTTTTAGAAAAAAAATTGACGTCAATGAAATTAATTTTTTTTGTAATTTATTTTGAACGTCAAAACTTAGAAGCAGGATGAGAAATTTAGATTTGAATGTGATTTACTTGATTGCAGGAAATTTAAATTTAACGATTTTTTTTTTTTAAAAAAGAATGCAAAAAAATTAAATTTTTGAAAATTGATAAAAACTTTTAAAAAATTTCATAAATTTGTCAAAAATTCAATAATTTGAAAGCCGTTAAAAATTCAAATAAAATCTTTTCTAATGTGGTTTAAAAATCGTTAAAAATTCAAAATTTTGGTATTTTCAAAATTAATTTTTTAATAAATTCATTTAAATTCGTTAGAAATTAAAATATTTTAAATTTTTGGAAAAATTCAAATTTTCAAGAAACTCAAAAATGTTTTATTCAATTAAAAATTTGAGAGTTTTTTTAAAAAAGAATTTTGGATACCAAAGAAATTTAAATTTTTAAATTCACACTAAACAATCATAAAGATTCTTTATCAAATTCTTTTTCAAAATTCAGTTTCTTTGACATCTTTACTATTCTCATTAAAGTCACATCAACATGATTTTTATTAAATTTATTGCATAAAATTCAATAAAATTTCAATTAAAAAGTAATTAATAGTAATTAAAGAATTTGACAGTTAATTAATCAAAATAAAATGGCTTTTACCGATTAAAAATTTAATTAACTATGAAATTCATAAGCTGTTGAATTGGACATTAATCAATCAATTTTTAAATTATTTATTATTGAATTTGGTCCTGATAATTGATATTAAAAAATATTATTGGTAATTTGGTTATTTTTCTCTGATAAAAATTGAAATTGACATTGCATTATACGGGATAAATGATTTATTCTTTAAAGAGTATGAACTTAACAGGTCATGATGAAAATATTAAAAATTATTATCTGTTGTAATTACCTAACAGATTAAATAATAAATTTTTTAAATATTGATCAATTTCATTTCATTATTTAAATTGGGTGAATTTTAAATTGTAATTTATACAATTTTAGTCTTTGTGAATAAAAAAGGTATCTAAATTTATTTTTATTTTTTTTGGAAATTTTATTATTTTTTTATTTCAAAATATTTTTATTATAACTTTTTGAAAATTCATCAACAAAATTCACACTAATTTGAGATACAAAATATCTAATTAAAATTTCTAATTTTCGCATTTATTCTCCAAATAAATATTTAATCAACTTTTTAATTCACACCCTCAAAAATCACATATTTTGAAACCAACAAAATAATTTTCAATATTTACCAATAATCTCTAAAAAACCCAAAATTTATTTTCATAATCAAGAGGATTAAATGAATCTCCACGAGTAGCTGTTGATTGGAAATAAGCACATCCGTTCAATTAAAAATTTGTGTTAACTTAATTTATTTGAGAATTATTGAATTGAAATATTTATCATGAAAAATTTATTGTTTCTTTTTTTTTATTTTTTATTTGCAATTGCTGCATTATTTAAAAATCAAAAACATTTATCGGTTGTTGTGGTAAGTGACGAGAATGATTTAATCATTATTGCTGAATTATTTATGATTTTAATCAGTTTTCAAACAATTGAAATTTGGTGATGAAATTTTTTTAAAATATTTTTTTTTGTTTGCAGTGGTTAACTAGAAATGTAGATTAAATTTTAGTCAATATTTCTGAACTAGATTATTTTGATTGTTTATCCGATTATTTAGTATTTAATCGACATTATCGATAATTTATAAAACTAATCCAAAATGTGCATTATAAGCTCCTGCTGAGGCTATTAAAATACACTAAAAAACCAATTATTTATACCAACATTCGCATAATTTTTAATTTTTAAAAATACGAATGCAATTCATAAATTTGCTAAACATGAAAAGAAGAAATTTAAAATAAACTTTTGTGAATACAAATTTATTTTTCTTGAATATTTATGACTATTGTAGAATTTATTTACGGGTTTAGTAAAGGGGCCGTTCACTTAGTACGTTTGCTTTTTAGGGGGTAACAGATTAAACAAAATAAATGAATTTTTATGCAAAAAACGTAACAAGGGGGGATGGGGGGTTTAAAAAGTCATTTTTTTGCGTAATGTACTTTGTGAACGACCCCAAATTTCTTTTTATAAAACATCTTTTAATAAATAATTATTCTGAATTTTTAATTATCTTGTATCCACAAATGGAAGTTAGTTTTGTAAGGAATTAAAACTCTGAAAATGGAATGAAGAAAATAATGAATGTAAATCTGCATTAGAAAATGTTTTTGGAAGGCAAGGTTTTGTGCGCATTTTTTAGGTGTTTTACTTGATATTGAGAATCTGAATAAAGTTGATATGGTAGTCAAAAATTGCAGAACTCGAAAGTTTGACTCAAATTTTTGATCAATGTTGAAAAAAAAGTCTCAAAATTTTGTCGATTCTATGCTTAAATTTATGAAAAAACAATTAATAATAATTTTTTGCATAAAATTTTTATTTTTTGTTTTTGGGATTCGAACCGAAACTTTTAAGCCAGACTTAAATCATTTTTCTTTTTTACCTATTTTTAAATTCTTAAATTAGTTAAATTGCAATTTAAATTATTATTTTGAAAAACTTACCTCAAATCTCAAAAAACAGACAACATGACTACACATCCTGCAATATAAATCAGCCAAAAACTTCAACTCAATAATAACAAAAATCTTCTTTCTCATTTTTCATGCAAAAATTCATTTCTTCATTTTATTCAATTTTATTTCCTTTTTCATGTTCAATTTTCAAATAACTAACATTAAAGTTAGAAGTTCTTATTATTTTTTTAGCGCATTTTCCTCTTGGGAAAAGGACGCTATTATCCGCACTTTGTCTGTCTGTCTGTCTGTCCGTCTGTCTGTCTGTCTGTCATCGCATCTCCTCCTAGGGATTAAGCTTTTTTGATGCGGTTTTTGGCTTAAAATGTGTGTGACATGTCTGGCTACCATGTAACCAAAAATCAGCACGAATGGTCACTTCCTCTGCTGGAACCAGCGTAAAAAGTTCCAAAATGCCATTTCTTTGTATGTGTTAGTGTGGTCGAATGCACTAAAATGTTGACTTTTCAAAAACTCAGCCTTCCTCGGTTCAAATCCCACCAATGACAATTTTTTTTTTTTTGCTTTTTTTGATACTTTTTTGATTTCTTATGACATATAATATTAAATCATGTCATAATTTTCCATTTTCACAATTTTCCCGAGTTTTTCCGACGATTTTTGTTAAAATTTTCAATATTTTCATACAATTTTCATAGATAATTACTTTTTTATATATATATATATTTTTTTTGATATTTTAGTTGTTTAGTTTTCTATTTTCATAGATTTTTCATAGTTTTTCCGGAAAATTTTGTGAAATTCGAAAAATAATTCACTTTTATTAAAAAAAAACTCATCAATATAAATAATCAAATTGTCACATGAAAATCTAAAAAGAAGAACAGCAGTGGTGTAAGTGTTAGAGCGCACGATTACTATCGTGGATTCTAAGGTTCGATCCTAGCTCCCGGCAAGTTATTTTTTGCTTTTTTTTACGCTTTTTTTACTTTTTTGATTTCTTATGACATATAATATTTATTTATGTCATAATTTTCCATTTTCACGAATTTTCCAAGTTTTTCCGAGCATTTTTTTTTTAAATTTTAAAATTTTCATATATTTTCCTGAAAAAATGATTTTCTTTACATTTTTTATATTTTAGCTGTTAAATTTTCCTTTTTCCTAGATTTTCATAATTTTTTCGAAAATTTTTGTATATATTATAAAAACTTACATTTATAAAAGAAATCTCATCAATATAAATAATCAAAATGTCACGTTATAATTTTAATAAAAAGATCATCAGTGGCGTAAGTGGTAGAGTGTGCGGCTCCTACCATGAGAGTCATGGGTTCAAACTTAGCCCGTGACCAAATACTTTTTTGCTTTTTTTTAATTCTATGTTGCATAATGTGTTTCATCCATTTTTTTCTGTCAATTTTAAATTTTTGGGTAAATAAAGAATGGTTATAGTTAAATATTTGGCTTTGTACTTTTGGGGTTTTAATTCCTTGTGTATTTACTGATCGCGGAAAATGCGCTTTCGTCGGTCACGAGTGACCACCGTTATACTTGTTTAATATAATCTTTACACATTTCATTTTCATTCTTTTTACAATTTCTTATTTTATTTTATGTTAGGAAGAAAAAGTTTCAAGGTAAACAAGAAGATGAACAAAAACTTGATTAATATTAGATATTTATTTTTATATAAATACAATTCTGGAAGTCTAGAGGCGATTTTTATTGATTTTAATGGCAATGAAAAATGAAAATGATAAAAAATGGATTGGAAAAAGGAAATTTGCAGTCGATATGTTCATAAGCTTGTTCTTTCTATACATTTAAGTGGGTTGGGGAGTTGTGGAATTGATTTGGGATTTTGAGAGCGTTTGTAGATTATTTTGAGTTTATTTCAATTTTTTGGGTCAATAAATTATTTGAAATTTACAAATTCTTAAAAATTTCACATTTAGGCTTCAAAAAAATCCACAAAATTAAAAAATTCGCTCTAAACCCAACACCATCCATGACATTCTAACTTGTAGACTATCGCTAATATTTTACCCTTAAAATCACCTCAACAAAAGCATAAGCAACAAAATCTCTCAAATTTTTTTAAATATTAAATATCTTTTATTTATTTATGTACATTTTTTTTCAATGAACAGAAAAAAATAAAACAAGAACACAAGAATTCAAAAAAATACAATTTAGAGATAAAAAATCCAATTTAATCTAAATTCGTTATGCAAATAAAAATACGAGAAAAAAAAGAATGAAAAAAATAATATATGTGAAAATTCCTATACATATGAATAATCGATGAACGTGTGAGAACGCAAACGGTGAAAAAAACGTAAAGCACAAAAAAATGAATAAAATGGTGAGAGGCGATGAGAATTGAGAAGAATTAGGCAGAGTTGATACTTTTATAGATGACTTAAATTGATTTAAAGCCAAAAAGTAACTAAATTGATAAAGGTCATAGTGGCCTTAAACCTAGACTTTTTGGTTGAAAATAGTTGAAAAGTTTGAAAGTATTAGGTTCAAATCCTATCAAAGTTTTTTAAATTCTCGCAAAATTCAATTAAATTTTGAGTTCAAGTCCTAAGTTCGAATCCTTTGTTTCCAAATTAGAACAAATAATTTCAAATATAAGCATGCATATAGCGAAAAGTATGTACCTATTATTGAATCCCAGGCTACCATCCTGATAATTCTGACACCGAAAATATATAAATTTTGTAAATTAATTCAATTCAAAATACAAATTTTAAGAAAAGTCCCCAAAAATTTTGTATGGGATCTGTTTTTGCATATAGTAACCCTCAAAGAAATTCTAGCTTAAGTCACGATTTCAATACTTAAATTGATGCTTCAACTAGTTAGTAGGATCAAATGCACAAAGTTATAAACCTGATCAAATCAATTTTTTATCAATTCCTCATCCTATAATAAATAACTCAACCCACCAAAAAAATTAAAACAAAACCTAACAACTCTGCTGAAAAAGAATTATTTTATGCTCCATGACTGCGTCTGATGTTGAAAAAAAATAAGTGAAATAAAACAGCAACAACAACAAAAAAATGAAAATAAATTAAATAAATTCCAAAGCTTAAATAAAAGTTATTAAATACCATATTTTTTATGTATATCCATTTTTTTATTTACAAATTTCGTCGTTTCCATGTACAAAGAGACAAAAAAACATGATTTTACTTTTTTTATGTAATTTTATGGCACTTGATCTAATTCTTTTGACTTGATACATTCTTTCATTAAAATTTTTCTCTTTACTTTGATACGATGATTGTTAGTGAATTATTGAGGGGGAATCAGGAGGATATTTTTTACTTAATCAAAAAGGGTTCAGAAAAAAAAATCTTAAAAAAATTCATGAAAATAAAAAAGTATTTTTTAGACGAAAATAAATTGAGATTCATGATATGAACATTTTTTCGGTTGCTTTAAGGTGAGTCTCACCCATTTACCATGACATGATGGAATTGCCATAGCACTAAATCTTGTTGTTGTGCCAGTCAATCCCTCGCCTCTACATCGATATTTTGATTTAGATTTGCTCACTTTAATATTCTTCAAGTCTTCTACCGTCTCGTTTTCTAAATTTTTTCTCTCGTCTGTGTGATGGCTGTAAGTTTCATTGTCTGATGCATCTTCCTTATCATCGTGCAATAAGAATGCTTCTAAATCACATTTTATTATAACTCGTTCACCTTCTATTAATTGCTTATATATTGGATCCTTGTGGCATGCTTTTGTTGCTTTAATCACTTCGAATTCCACACAGTATCTGTGGATGATAAGAAGGAAATGGGGAAAAATTCTTTTTAATAAAATTTTCTTCTTTAGAGTAAAATTTATTTTTTTTTTTATGCTGTAAAGAAGTTATAATTTGACTTTAAATGAGAATAGATTGTTATTTTTATATTTCTTTTCTTCTCATTTTTAAGTTATCTACCAAAAAATTGTAGCTTGTGGAGTTTTAGAACAGTAAGAAATGCATGACTGCATTTAGTTAAAGGTGCAATTGAGCTAGAAAGTTGATTTAAAAATTTCAAAATTTCTCAAATCTGTTGAAATTTTACACTTTTTTATTCAAGTGAGGTTTAAATTTTTGAAAGGATTAAATTTTCTAAAAATTTTTAATTTTGTGAAACTACCTAATTTGATTTGTGAAGTTTTAAAATTTAGATTTCAACTTTTTTTTGTTCTTTAAAATTTTGTTCTGCTTTATAGTTAACAACCGAAAATTATCTGATTATAAAAAATTTTAACATTTTAAAATTCAATTTATTCAATTTTCTTTAACCCGAAAAGCACAAGTCGGATAATCGAGATGGAATCCGGCACCAAGCCGGAGTAAGGCCAGCACCACTCCGGCTCAAATTGTATACCAGCTTGGTGCTGACCTAACTCCGGCTTGGTGCCGGATTTCATCTCGATTATCCGATCTGTGCCTTACGGGTAAATTGTAATTTCTAAGAAATTGATAATTTTAAATCAGAAAAATTCTGAAATTTGAATACAATTTCCAAAAATGTTAAAACTTTTATTTAAATTTCCAAAATTCAAAAGTTTTAAATTAAATTTCAAAATTTTTAAAATTTGAATTTATATTTTAAAACTTGAATTTGAAAACCATAAAATACATAATTTTAAAATATTTTCAGTCAAACTTTTTAAAGCAGTTAAAATATTTAAAATTTTGAAAAGATATAATTTTTTAAATTTTTATTACTATTTTGTCTGCTAGAATTTGTTTTAAATATCTACATTATTTGTTCAAGTTACCCAATAAAGATTTGTCTACAACCTCAGCAAACAAGCTTAACCAAAATTATGCTAAAAGTTTGTTGAGCAAAAAAGGTAAAATTTACATTCCGACATCTTCATAAATTTCACTAAACTTTCTTCTTTAAAATTTTTCTTATTTTCTACAAAAAAGAATTTTTCTTTAAAAATATTTTCTCCATCTATTTTTTTTTTCAACTTTTTTCTTTCATCTTCACTTTAGTTGAACAAGAAAACAGAATAAAGTATGAAAGTTTTTTTTTAATGCCTTCTTTTCTTGTCCTTTTATTGCCTTTTATATTCATTATAAAGACACTTAAAAACACATGAGAACATGAAAAGAAGAAGAAAAGAGTAAGAAATTAAAATTTTATTACATGAATAGCATATGCATGTGTATATCATATTAACATAGTTCCATGATTTTAACATGAATCACAAAAGAATTCCTCCTTCCTTTCTCCCTCATATCCTATTAGAAACTTTTAATATTAAAAGAATCTGTTTTGTTATTTTTTTTATTGTCTGGAAAAATGTTTCTATTGAATTTAAAAATTTTCTTTTCAATGGATTAAAATTAAAATTTGGATTTGTGTCAAGAAAGTGTTGATTTGATTTAATTTATTGAAAGTTAAATTTAACTTTTAAAAAAAAAAATCAATTTTATTGAATTTTGAAAACATTTTAGTTTTAATAAATTTTGAAAATTTTTCAAGTTTGTTAAATTTAGAAAATTTTTCAAATTTGCTGAATTTTTTATTTTTTTTAAAAAAAAAAACAAAATTTCAGTGCATTTTGGATTTTTTTAAAAAAATTAATTTTCGTAAATTTTTAATTATTTTTTTTTTAAAAAAAAATTAGATTTGTCAAATTGATCATGATTTGGAAATCACATAAATTTTTTTTTTAAATTTCCTTTTCAAAAATTTTCTCAACTCTATTTCAATTTATTTTACAGGTTAAACAAACAAAACCATACAACCCTCCCACACATTCAACAAAACCACTTTAAAAACAATCATTTCTAAAAATTTCAGTCTCACATTTCCCTCAATTACTAAGATTTCATCTCAATTACAAATGTCATGAACTTTAAACATTTTCATCTTTAACATTAGCTCTTCTATATTTTTTCAACAAAATTATTTATTTTTTTCATGAAATCATAAAATATTCAAGCCAATTAAAATCACAGAGAATAAGAGAAGAAAATTGTTTAGCATACAAAATATAAATGCGCATACGTGTATAATGACGAAAAATCAAGAATAAGGAACACGAGAATTGTGAATTAACTTCCACGCATAGCGTGCAAGTTATTGTATTCACGTAAGTTGCAAAATTTCACTTTTTTTGATTTTGTGAGCAAACGGAAGCACCAATCATGACGTTTTTGGTCTCGTTCGATTGGTAATTTGAATATCTATCACTTAAAGCATGTTTAGTTCCGGTCACTTCCGTTGTGTTGGAACTAGACGCAAAAAACCGTTAAAAATCCATACTTTTGTATGGAAAATTTTTCAGGGAAGCAATTTTTAAGAATTTCTTCTATTTGATTCGATAGAGCGTACCAAAAAACAAAATTGTGCTGAATAAAATCTGGACTTTATGTCCATTAAGTGACCTAAAAATGCCAAAAACTGCAAATTTTGCAACAGTTGCGTGGTTTTTGATACAGGCCAGGATTTTAACTGCTGGTAATGATAAGTGGCATAAAATTAAAGTTTAACATAAGAGCTACAAAAAATATAGTAGCAATTTTTCCTGAAAATGCTTCTGTAAAAAGTTATAACATCATAAAGATTGACAAAAAATCTAAAATAGAAATTTTCGAGTTTACCATCTTCATCTAACTTTTTTAAGAAGTTTTTGGTACCAAAATGTGCGTCTCGATGAGTAGATTAATAATATACAGAAATTTTCTGATTTAAAGGCCATTAAAGGGGTCAAAAAGCCAAAAAACTGATTTTTAGGACCCAAAAAATTTTTTTTCGAGGTCGCGCGAAGCGCGAAAGAAAGAAAAAATAAAGACAGTGAAAATTTTACGAAAAATCTAATTTTTTTTCCCTTATTTCTTTCTTACCATTTTTATCTTTTCAATATATTTGAAATTGCACTTTTGAGAGAAGTCTTGGATAGGGTAGGGGGGTTGTGGACGAACTGTGCGGAACGAAACGAAGTGGAGCAAGCATCATGCGAAGCTTCAATGAAATTTTTCTTTTGAAATTTCTCAAAAGTGCAATTTCATATACACTAAAATGATACTTTAACATAAAAATTAGAAAACTATAACCAATATAATCAACATAATATTCTTTGTTTCGAAATAAATATAATGAAATGTACCATATATATTAAATTTAGACACGTTTTTAACGTTAATAAAAAAACAGTAATCTATAAAAGAAATATTTTATGCATGTACTCCAAGTTATTGTAAGGTGGCGTGGAAGTTCGTGGCTTTCTATGTAAGTCGTGTTTTTTGTGAGTAAAATTAACTTTTTTTTTATCAATTTTTATGGTTTTTAAAGAAAGAAAAATTTTAATGAAATTAATTAAATTTAAATGTTTTGTGGTGGAAGTGAAAAATTTAATGAGAATTTATGATAATTTTTCAACGAATGTACGTCAAATTCAGGTCAGTTTTTAACTCTCAAAAACCAACTTTTCGAACATCAACTCATTCAAAACTACCAAAAAATCCACCAATCTACATCAATTGTACCAAATTCACTATTTTTTTTTAATTACAAAATCCGTAAAACAAAGTACTCATCGACCCCTATTCATCCATTTCAAAATCACATCAATCTACCTAACATTTTGTATTTCTATCCTGTTGTTTTTAATTGAGTCGATTATTTATTTTGGAATCTGTGCGGGAAGCTATGAGATGTTTTTGTGGCTTTTTAGAAAGGAACAAATGGAGAAAAATTTCATTTATGTTGTGCATGAGCAAGCAATTGATTTGAATTTCTATAGAAATAGTTCGGGAAAAATTGATATTTAGAGAAAAAAATTTTCTTTCTTCGTTCTTTTGATTAAAAAAATGCATTTGATGAAATGCGAAAAATTTGTAGCTTATCGAAGGGGTCGTTCGTAATATTTGTATTGCATAAAATGGCCATTTTTGACCCCGTACCTTTGTTGTAACAAAATTTGTATGGGATTGTAAAAAAAAATTATATAGACCTTCCAATTGGAATTTTTCAATATTTTTGTCAAATTTTCCACAATTTTTTGAAACTGTAAATTTTATTTAAAAAAAAATTGTTCGCAGCTAGCATCTCTGAACTATACGTTACGTGTGAAATTTGAATTTGTTCTAAAATAAAACCCATTAGTACACCTTATTTTAGTACAAGTCGTCCGTTAAATTTTTAAGAAACATATTAAGATTTATATACTTTCTACTTGTTATAATTAGTTTAAATTGTTTTTATATCAAATTTTATGGCTGAAATTTTGGAAAAAAAAAAATTTTTCTTGGTCGGATTATATGTAAAAAAGGTTTGAATTTTTGATTTTTTTCCAAAATTTAGGGCCTTTTAACTAAAAAGTTAACGGACAAAACCGCTGCTCAGAGATGCTAGGTTCACAGGAAATTTTTAAAAATCTTGTTAAATGCTTTAGTGCAAAAAAAAAACTAGCAGTATACCTTCCACAGAAAAATCTCTCCTTCCACCCAAACTAAAAACTCCAAAAAAAATTCAATCTATCCTAATAACCTACAGCATATTTTGAATACAAATTGATACTCACTCATGATCTCGATTATGTTTATATTTATCTGAATAGCGTACTTTCAAGTTCCGCCTTATATCAATTGTGTCGTTTTCTCGTCGAGTCTTTGAGAATTCCGATGGTAGAAGCATTGCTGATTCTGTAGATATAAAGAAGAGAATATATAATAATAATAAAAATGAAATGTTGAATTCAATCAATCACAATCGAATAAAAAGCAAGCACATAGAGAGAGGAAAATAAAGATGAAAATCAAGCAACAATGAAGAAATTTCTTCTCCTTTCTATAGCAGATAAACTTTTTTTTATTAACAAAAGAAAAAGTGAAGAAAACTTTTTTATTTTTATATTTTTTTTTTCATGTGCTCCTGCATCAGGGGATGGAAAACTTTTCATAAAGTTTATTATTATTGATGATTTATCCTCAATCAGTGCAAATGATGTGAATAAAATGGCATTTGTCGTATGGGAATTAACAGATGATTTTGAATTATGAATATAAAGTAATTTGGAAATTGTTTTGGGGATGTTTTGAAGAATTTATGGCATGGAAATTGTGATGGATGGGAAGTAATTGGAGTTTTTGAAGATAATTACATCGATTTTCAATTTGGACTCTGAGAAATTTGGCAAATTGTAGGTTAGAATATAGGGAGTCCTCGGTTTGAAAAATTTCCGTTAAATTTAAAAATTTGAATTTTGTATGGAAAAATTTTGACACTTCTATTCGAATGTAATAAAATTGAGGACCTCCTGCATTTGAATATGTCGATCAACCATCTACTTTCAATATAAGTCTTTTCCTTGCCATACACAAAATAAACTCTTGATCAAAATTGTTTTCTGAACAAAAATTCATTAAAGAAGAAATTTTTTAAGCGGTTTTCCTGCCGAAACTTTTACCTTGCAAAAAAAGAACAAAACTTAATAATATCGACTTCATCTCTACTTCTTCATCATCAAACAATAATAAATTATTTAATACACAGAAATAAACATCAAGTTGACAATGAGAACAACTGCTCATTGCCATAGTCATTTATCATTGACGAAAAAAAAAAAAATATTAAAGCTTCGTGTCTTTACCTTTTAAGTATTTTTTCTCATGAACACTATTGCATTTATATCCTTGACATCCACGTTTCTGTGTCAGCGATGCACAGTGTTTGCCTGGAACGAAAGATAAGCTGTTTATAAACAGCTATGGATTAATAAAGTTAGATATGCATTACCACCATTCTCAGGTGCCCTCAATATTGATCGTGTTCGTGACATCATACCAGTTCCACATTTTGCATCACATTCGCTCCATGGACCCCATTCTGAGAGCATACAATCGACGACTGTAAATAAATTATTATAAAAATAGACTTAGATATTTTTATATAATAATAAATATATATTTTTGACAATATAATATAATAGGGCTGAAAGGTATAGAGGAGATTTAATGAAATTGCTGTCGAGTATCTTTTCAACGCGAGGCAATGAAAATCGAATTTTTAGCGTGCTTCGGAAGTGAAAAGTTGTGGTTTTTGTTCATTTTGGTTCAATTGAGTTGTTTTGATTAAAATTTTCACATAATATGGCTTGTGGTTAGGCACAGACTGCTGAGTTTGATGTTTTGTTGATCCTAAATCAGCTATTGCTTATTATTTTCATGAAATTGTTGCGATTAGATGATGAAAATTGAATTGTAAACAAACAAAGGGAGTGCAACTATGAATATATTTTGTTTTAGTTGTAAATTGGCTAAAAAATTTGAATTTTAAAAACCGTTAAATTTATAAATCTTTTAAATATCAAATTTGACATCAAAATCATTAAATTAGATTAAAAATGCGCCACATTCACTCCATTAGCAACTCAAATACGACATTCCACATCCTAACATTCTAAATAAAAATCGAAGTCATTGGATATTCGCTGTCATTACAAGACAGAAAGATTTATGTGTACCTAAGTCATGTCACGTTTATCAAAAAGTCTCTCATTTTATTCCCTCCCATTTTGTCTTCCTTCCACCAACCACTTCTCCTTCCGCTCATGCCATGAATCTTTTATGTGCATTAAAATTTATTTGTTCAAGCTATTTTTTTGTATATATTTTATTATTATTGTTAGTTTTCCTCCTCGCTTCCTTTGCAATACTATTTCAATGTCAAAATTTGTTTTTTGCTATCGTTCATTGCAGATCGTTATTTTTATGCTGCTTTAATGGAACTTTTATACTTTTTTTTGTAGATTACAGAGGTACTTTTTGGATTTTATCTAAAATGGATGAGGATTAATGTTCAGTGATGATCAATTTGTTGGGGATGAGAACAAAGAGAAGAAATTTGAGGATTTTCTGGATAAAAAGATAAAATAAGGTGAGGAAAATAGGTCAGATGCTTCAAATTGAGCATTAAAATTTGATAAAATTAATTTGAAAATCTCCAAGCAATAATGATCCATAAAGACCACAATTTAAGTTAAGCAGCATAAATTCATCATATCCATCAAAATTTCAATTCAATTTCCAAAACATACACCTTTCAATTATCACACCCACCCACATGAAGTACCATCAACCATGTTACACATGCCCTTTAATAATTATGAATATTTACATGAATCTCATCATTTTATCGCACATCCTACACAATTTCCACCATCCTCATAAGCCCATTTCATGAAACATTAAACATATGATGATAGCAGATGATAACAATCATATTCCGTACCCATTACTGACCCGCAAAAACCACATCCACAGTATGTTAAATTTAGCACGTGCAGCGCCTTTTATATTTACCGCAAAAATGTTTAACATCCTCTGACTCTCTAATCTAACGACTAATTGAATCATATTGAGCGTATATATATATAGTCATGGGAATGTACATATGTAGAACAGAATGTTGACCTGGCTCGAGGATGTGACTCACAAACTTATCATGTTGTGTACATATTTCATTTCTTTATTGTGATTTTATTTTTATTTTTCCGAATGGAATGCTGTTATGAGAGGTACTTGAAGTACTTTTCTGTCTGTCGGTAAGATTATTGTTAGAATTAAGTTTTATAAGACTGGACGTGCTTGATAGTTTTTATGAAGAGATTTTGTTTTGTTGTTGTTGCTTGTTAGATATAAAGCTTAATTGGATTGCTTTTTCTGAAGTTTATAGTTGGAGCATGTATGTGGCAATGTTGTAATTGCTGTGGGATTTTGGGATGGGAATCGAACTAACTTAATATTTGGGGATGAGGGGAAAGTTTGACATTTACTTAATGAGTCGATAAGACAGACAGAGTCAAAATTCAAAGTTTAAATAAATTGGAACTAGATTAAGGCTAACAACTTCTATGTACGTCTTCAAAATCCATTCTTTATGTCCATACAGCCTGCCATACAGTAAAGATTTATGAAATTTTAAGTTCGATTTTTTCTTAAAAAAAAAATGTGCAATTTCTCTTTTTAAGGAATCGAACCCATACTTTCAATTAATTTTATCTCCATCTCAGCATTTTTCTTACATCACCTTACCTCCAACCCAACTTCACAAAAGATAAACGACACATCTACATGACTGAACCTGTTTAATTATCACGTAGAAATTTTTTATATCCATCTTAGTAACATTCCTGTCTGTTTAATTAAAATACAGAATACAGCATGATTTCTCTATCAACATATAAAAAGCTATTCCACCTCCTTCAACCTATCAAATCTCCCATCAGCAATTCAAGCTTGAAGTCATTGTAATCACTAATGAAAGATAATTGCAGTGCTGAAAGAACTGCATTCACAGTAATTATTAGACATTTTTCTATCATCATCATCATTGCGATCTTTAGAGGCTATTAAACGGCACTTGGCAGTTGCAGTGAGTTATGACATATTCGAGACACATAGTCAGATGGAGGTAGACAGGAAATAGAGCGTGAAAGAGAAACAGAAGGTAAATAACTCAATCAAATACATTCGTTAATCCATCGATTATACTGCATGCATGCTTATTTTTTTTGTTGTTGTTGCTGTTCAATGCTATTTGGTGATTATTGATTTTTGCTTTTTTGCCGTTTCTGTTTATTCTTCCTTTGCCGCATGAATGAATGAATTTTTCATATTTTTTTATTGAGCTATTAGGAAGAGCTGACATTTTTGGTAATTTCATTGACTGACTATCTTTTAGAGAATTTTAATTTTTTTGCCTCAGCAATCTTTGAAATTGAGAAAATTTCAGTTATCCGAAAACTTTCAACGAATCCACAAGGAAAAATCTCAAAGGCACAAAAATATATTTTTTAAAAATGAGCCGAACTGGATATCAATTTGATAGCGAAAGCCAAGAGTTTGAGGAACGAGATATTTACGCTGAGATTGCATTTCATACTGGACAAAATTTAGAATTCAGACGATGTGAAACAATGTGGACCAAAGATACTTTTGATTTGATGGATCTTGAGGACGTAAAAGGTGATAGACAGGAATACTCTGAGGGCAATTATGCAACATTTTTGGATAATCAGCTGTCGGAAGTTGTGGAGGAAAATTCTCAGGATTTAATTGACTCAGAAGAGGTTCAAAATGATTCCAAAAGGCGTTAGAAGCTGTTGATGACTTTATATTTTGTAATCAAGGCGAGGAATAGCTTTGAGTTGATTAAAAATGACTAAAGACTAAAATTTGCTTCATTTTCAAAGTTATTTCGAAATCTCAAAGCCATCTTTGTTTTTGTAAATCTGATTTATAACTGTCAAAATATATTTGAAAAAAAAATAACGGTTAAAAATTATTTGAATTTTGACGATACGTATCGATACAAAATTTTTTATCAAAAATCAAATGCAAAGAACTTCATTAAGGTGCCTTTTATGCTCTATGTTGTGACATGTTGTTCAGTCACAGTCATCATATAGTTTAGCTCACATAAATTGACAACATTATTGCTTTTATTTTTTTTTCTGCCATCCTGAATGACAAAATTTTCATCAACATCATTTCATGCCTTATTATTTTTTTATAAGCCACACGATGCATGGAGGAAGTTGAAAGTAATTGAAAGAGACACTAATGAAGATGAATAATAGCAATTGGATAATTTTTTATGCTAATATTTATGCATAAACTTTTTTTGCATCCACAAAAGAAATTTCAGCAACAAAAGACTGCAAATCGTGAGAAAAAATCTTCTCGTTCCACCCACACACAAAACAACAATGTGATATATGCGCAAATAATTTACACAAAAATCTGCAAACAAGAAATTTTATGCTGCATATGCCAGAGTATTTTTGTTAAAGTCACATTTTATTTATTTATTTTTTTTTTTTTTTCATTTTTATGATTCCCAAGTCATTTTCCAAGAAATGCTCTTGATTCTCGATCATTGTACGACTCATAAATTCCATCTCACAGCTCCTCTTGTCTTCTTACTTACTCTCTCTTTTGCTTTTGTTCTGTTCTGAATGCATAAAAAAATTGAATTTCTTAACATTTGAAATCGCATGGAAATTCAATAAAAAATGTTTGTTTCTTATTTTTTTCGGTAAGAAGAATTTTTTGAATGTTCTCGGGTGAATTGTTGTCTATTGAAAATGTTATGTGAAGGAGATACATTTAAATAATGTTGAGTTTTGTAAAATGTGGATCGGAATTTGAAAATTTTCTAAAAATTGGATCAAAAATTGAAATTTTGAAAAAAATTGTTTTCAGCTCAAAAATTTAAATTTTGAAAATCCGTTAAATTTAATTTTAATAAAAACCTCAAAAATGCGTTTAAGCTTCAAACAATTCCAACTTTCTTTCTCAGATCATACCTCAACCTCCCTTAACCTCTCTTTAACTTTTCACAAACGAAATTTCTTTTTTTGGGAAATAAATTCACACAAAACAGATTCAACAAAGAGAAATGAATGAAAAGTAAAGAGAACATAAAAAAGAGTTAAATGCAATCTAGAAGGAACTAAAAATAGCACATGAAATATTTCAATTTTCCATTCAAAGCATAAAAATTTACTTTTAAGCACTTCAAACGGAGGCAAAGAAAAAAATCGTCATTCGTGATGTGGAAAAATAATTTTTTTCACTGCAGAGGAATTTTTCATTTGTTCCTTACTTGATTTCTGGAATTGGAAGGGTTTAGTGGGAATTAACTTTTTGGGATCAAAGTTTTATTAAAGATTTTTTGATTTTTGAATTTGTAACGACTTTTTCAAATTCAAATTCTAAAATAATGAAATTTGAATTTACATATTTTTTTAAATTTCAATCTTTTGAATTTTTAACGATTTTTTTAAAAATTTTGATGAAGTTTTTGAAATTTAAAATTTTAATTCAATTTTAACGGTTTTGGGAGTTTGAAAATTTTCAATTTTTAACAGATACTGCAGTATCTTGAATCTAAAAACCCTGATTCCAAATAAATGAATCTATATAGTAGAAATTTTTCCCAGTCTCCAAAATTAAACGATGCACGATCTTATTTCTATTAACTCCAACAAAATGTCTCACAATTAAGTTCATTTTTTTCGAGATTTCTTTTTAAAATTTACTGTACATTCTACAGGAAAAATGGATACGTGCATGAGAGCAGAACAATGTTTTCTACCTTCCTACATTTTTGAGCATCAAGTAAATAAAAGAATGAAAATGTTGAATTGAAAACAATTTCCTCGACAAAAATAAAAGAAAAGAAATAACAAAATTTAAAGACATCATTATAGTGGAGAAAGAAACACAAGAAGAACATTTTTCTTCCTCCTTGACTTACTGCTATTTTCTGTCGACTTGAATTGTAAGAAAAAGGTACTTTTTATTATAAATTCGTTCCGACTGTCTACGTGGCAATCGACTTTAGAGTAATTAAAAATTCTCTTAACGATGCAAGTTGCTGTCAAGTTGTTATTTATGTGCTGTACTTAAAGTGCATGGAAGTGAATTTTTATTATTCCTTTTTAGGTTTTATTTTACTTTGTTGTGGAAGTTTATTGGAACGAATAATAAGTAGTTGGAGTTGAAGTTGTGATTTTTGATTTATGTAAGAAATTTTGCCAAAGTTAATATAAGAATTGCAAAGTGCAAATTGCAAAAAGAATTTGAGAATATTTAAGTTGAAGGTTCAAGTCCTAATCAAATATAGATTTTGTAGTACAGGTTTTTTTAATTTTTTGCTCGAAAATTTAATACCAATCTACTTTTATTGGAAAACTTTCTCTTGTGAAGTATATGATTTCACACAAAAAACCCTATTTTTTACAATTTTTTGCCAAGTTCAAATCCTTTTTTAGTCTGTTAAAAAAATATTGCAATTAAACTTTTATATAATAAATAAACTGATTTCAATATGCTCCACACCAAAAATCATCACTTCATCTTGAGCTACCTTTTTATTGTAGCTCCAAAAATCTACAAATCAAACACTACAAAAATTCATAAATAAATCATAACAGAATTACGTGTCACCCCACACGAAGCCACTTACAAACATCAAACTAACTCCATCAACTCGTTAACTCAAAGCCAAGAAAAAATAGAAGATCTCATGAAAAGAAGCGAGAGAAAGCAATTAAATGCTATAATATTAATTAGAAAGAATGGAGACATCCTACACATTCACAAAAAATGGTTCATTCATTGTTAAAGCAAAACAATGGGATTTGTAAGACATATCGAGATTCTATATCTTCATCATTTCGTGTGCGTCGATTCTTGAATATTAATGAAAAGTAAACTGATTGTGTTTATATTCAGCAGTTCCTTCCCCCGACTATATAAATTTAGATGACATAAAAAATATGCAAATTAATAAATTTTTTACTGTTATGATTAATAAAATTGAATATTTCCTGACATTTCTCATTTAAAAGGTAAATAAAGTTGAATGTGTCGTACGACGTGACATAAATTGGGTAAACCTTTAATGTATGAAAAAAAAAAATTGAAACCTCACAAAACTCACATAAATCAAATTAAATAATAATAATAATAATCCACGTAACAAATAAGGTGTATCACAAATGAATAAGATGAGAAATGAAGTGGAAGATGTGTTATGGAGAATAAATAAATAAGAAATAAGGAAGATGAGAAGAAGGAATAAAGAAGAAATATCACGAGAATGTAGCACTTTAAAAATTTTCTGTAAAATCAAATTCAATAGATTGAATAAGACATTGATGATTTATTACAAGATTTTGAGTTCAAATGAAGCGTTTAATGGAAAAGTAAGAGACACGATTTTTTAGTTCTTTGAGCTGATGGAGGCGTTTTTACAGTGAATTCAAATTAGGAAAAGGTTAATTGTGTGAATGTTTTGAGGTTATAAGGTGAATTGACGCAATTTATGTTGGTTGAACTTAATTATATGTTTAACGGTTTTTCGGAATTCAAATTTTGAACTTAAATTGAACTTTTTGAACTTTTTATTAAAGTAAACATTGTGTTTTGGCTGAAAATAGTTGAAATTGGATAAAATTTTAGAAATTAAGTGGCTTAAAGCAGTGTAAAGTACCAAAGAAGTTACGAAGATAAAAAATTAAGCATACATATTGAACAAAATCAATCAAGAAGTAAGATACAAAGATTTAAGCCGAAATTTCTCAAAATATATTTAAATCACACTAATTATTTTCAGATACCAGAATTGAGCACGTAAAAGCAAGAATCAATCATTCTACAATAGACAAATCGATCTATAGATAACTAATAACCAGCATTAGCATTATATCAAAGAAATCAATTAAATTTCAACTCAAGATCCAGCAAACGAGTCAATAAATTCGACTTTCACCCATCTACAAGAATAATTGCCTCAAGAAAGCTGAGATACACGACAAATTCATTAAGAATTCCATTAGCATCCTCTAAATTAGAAAAAAATGCTGATTCTTTTAATCATCAAAAATCACTTACCTCCACAATGTGACTTGAAATCATCACAACAATCTCCAAGTTTCAAGCATGCGTGATCACAATAACACGGCTTCTCATTAACATCCTCAACAATTGCATTAATCGGTGTTTTTTGTACCACACAAGATGAATCACGTCCAGTGCAACAAAGTGCCGCCTCACGACACGAACCTGCTTCTGTGTGACTCAATATTGACACAAATATTAAGCACCATATAATGCATTGTGCGTATGATTTCACTTTGATTGAATCGATGATTGTTGACATTTTTTGCTTCCTTCTTTGTTATATTTTCTCAAACAGAAAAAACAGACAGAATGTCGTGTATGTGATGATGAAAAGAATTTACTTTACAGATTGAATAAATATATGCTTCGGGTATATATGCAGTTATACACAAGATTGAGATATGTAAAGTTCAGTACAAATTGTGTATATTTAACGCTTTTCACTTTTTTTATTTTATTGTATGAAAATGAATTTAAAAACATAAAGTAAAAAAATTGCTTTATCTTCTTTATTTTTTATTCACACTTGAGCACTTCAATTTATTTTTCCCTTCATAATTTTCATGCCTTTTAAGTTCCTTTCGTTTTGTTAAGCAATATTTCAAACACACATTACTGATATACTCTCGGCAGTGAGAGACATTAATTAATGTTGTGATGGTAAATGATAAAAATAAAAGATGTTTCTGTTGGAGATACAAAAAAATAAGAAGAAGAATTATTAGCAACGGCAGAAAATGAAAAGCTGTAATTGCTGTTAAATCTTTTTTGTGGAATTAATCGCTTTAATTTTTTCTCATTCTTAAAACTTAATTTTATGAATTACATTTTTATGATATGAAATTTGATACTTTATAAAAATTAAGGAGCGTAGCTAATTAAATAAATTCCGACTGAGAGACGTGTACGTGAATGGAGGATAAATTTATTGTGCGTTGAAAAATATTTATCAAAATTTAATGTGAAAGTTTTTAATCAAATTATTTTGCTAATTAGGATTTTTGATATTTTTTAGTCTCTAATTTTAATCTCGTGTTTCTAGTTAAATGATTAGGATTTTTGGGTATGAGAAGATTTATGAGACGAGATTGAGTGGGTTTTGATATCCCTTCTGTCTGTAATTGAAGTTAAATTTTAAATGTCAAGGTTTAAATATCATAATATTAAATTATGTGAGTAATATAAGTCTTACAATAGAAAATTGTCGTTAGAGTTTCAAAAACAGCTGAGACTAAATTCCACGTAGGAGTCAAACACAATCTTTAAATGATCTTATGCAAACTAAAGTTATACATGCAAATTACGACGCTTGCGAAATATAACTTTAAATCAATGAATCATAAATTATACAAAAAAAGTCACACCAAAGCAAAAAACCCAGCAGCAAATTGATCACCGACTGATTTATCGTGTGATTCACATTGTATAAATCACCATATGTATGCGAAAATTCAGCATAAAATTTCTCTTTAAGAAAATAATTGATGGGCAATTTAAGCATCAATAAAATAAGAAGAACAGAACAAATGTTCCGCATTGCATGTTGTTAACGATGATGATGATGAATGAATGCGATGAAATTCATTTTAATTGAAAGAAAATTGCGGAGAAAAGTTCATTTCTTTTTCAAGAAGTTGAATTGATGCCTGAAGATGTGTTTTGAATGACTTTTTCGGAAACTTTTTACATTCATCTTAATATTCTTGTGTGGAGTGGAATTTTGGTTGTGAAGTTTGTTTTGGCTGGGTATAGAATTTAATGATGTTAAAGTATGGAAAATATTTGCTAAGTTTCTCATAATAACGAATTATTTCTGTAGATGTTTTAAAGTTTCTTTGAGAATGTAATAAAATTATTGAAATTTTGGTTTATTTCGCAGTTTTTTGGAACTGAATCTTTAACAATTTATTCGTGCTACTTTTTTGAATCAAAACTACATAATAATGACCTAATATAAGCATTAGAAATTGATATTTGTCTAAAAAACTCTTTGATACGAGAAAAACACGTGTTTCCGCCATTTTTTTTAATTTAACTAATTTGAAACTACAAAAGCCGTTATTTTTCAAATGAAACATCGTTGTTACTTTAAATGTTCATTTTAAGTTTTTGATACAATTTTGCACAAAAATCTTAGTTATTGTCTTTTTAAATTTATCTCAGTTAGTATCTGAAAATCCTGCATGAAAATCTCATCATCTCATTCCAATGAACAATCCACATGTCAATAAATTCCAGAAGAGAAAGTAATGAAATAAAATAGAGAAAAGTTTTCTTTACAAAATTGAAATGAAAAACAGAAAAAGTCAATTTCATGAAAAAGTTTTTCGTTATGCACTTCCTTTAGTTTCCATCCTTTTTGCCTTCAAGTAATAAAACATATTGATTAATTATATATTTTTACATCCTTATCTCTTTAGTCGATGGGGCTGATTCAAAATGACGTTTAACATAGCACGAGTCTGAAGCTAGCTGATTAATCCATTTTGGTAAGTTCTTTTAAAACATCATTCAGAATCATTCCCCTATGCTGCTTTTGAAAGTTTCTTAAAAAAAATAATCCAGCAGTAGCGCAGATTTAATTAAGAACTTTTGTGTATGAACTTAAGGCAAAAAAGGAAAGGAAAGAGAAATTTTTTGTCAAGTGAATTAAAAACTTTTTCCACAGTTTTTTTTCTCCCTACTTTGCCATTCAATTGAATTGGATGAATGACTGACACAGGCATAAAAAAGAAGCTTTTCGCTTTTCGTGGAACGAGGATGAGAATAATTGAAAATTTATTTGACGATTCTTTTTAATATTTGAGTTTTTTCTTTCCTTCTTTTTCCTTCCTCACTGATTGCATAAACGAAAAATTTTCTTCCTTATTTTTTTTTCGACTAAGTCAACTTTTGATTGAGTACTTATGATGGTAATTTGTTTGATGCTTCAAGTTATTATTTGTAAATTTTATTAACTTGAGACTTTTTCATGCTCATTATGGGATTGTGAGATATTCAGGCGGGTTTGATGGATTACCTCGGACACTTTATGATGAAATTATGAATTAAATGAAATTTTCAATGAATTTTCCACTTGGGAATGTCTTGTAATTCTTGATTATAAGATTGGATGAGTTTTTATTATGAAATTTGCTATGGGATTTGTGAAAAATGTGACGAATGGTGATGGCTTTTTGTTTGTTTTTATTGTTGAGAAGCGGGTAGGGAGAATATTCTTGGCATGGAAGTCAGAATTGGCTGTTATTCATTACTTTATTATTCTAATAGGTTGAAATTTTTCAAATTTTAAAGTTTTCTCAATCATTTGAAGACTTAACGGTTTTTTATGATTCAAATCTACTGAAAGTTAAAAAAAACAAAATGGCGAAATTTTAAACTCTCGCTTTACAAATTATTTTGTAAAGTTTTCAATGATTTGAATGAAATATACACTGATTAATAAGTTAGTTTCAATTATAAAGATGGCAAAAGTATTTTAATATAATTTAAGATTTGCAAATCCGCTTAAAAATGAAAATTTAATGCAAAAAAACCTTCAAAAGCTTTTAAATTCTCAATTTTCACAGAAATCAATCTAAATTTGAGCTAAAAAATTATTCAAACATTTTCTCACAAGAAATTGAAACCCACAAAATCCGCAAAAAAAAAAAAAATCTTAAAACTCCCACAAAAAGAAAACTTTTCAAGAAGAAAAATCTCAAATTTTGCCTCACAATTTTCTTAGAAAAATTCATTAAGAAAAATCTTTTTTCCATCACAAAAAAAATCCTCTCGCATTAAAATAACTCATAAATCTCCAATGATTTATTGCTTTGTCTCCTCTTCCAACAAATTATTAACAAGCTCCAATTTATTGCCAAAAAAATTAAAAATCAATGACATTTCATACCAAATAAAATGAATCTTCAATTCATTAGCGAGAGTTCAGAGAATTTACGTTCATTAGCACATCTCAAGAAAATCCGAATCGATTCAGACACACGATAATTTATGATCATTTTAAGATGAGGAAGGAGAAGATGAGAGAAAAAAACGTGCACGTTGATACAGATGCTCATTAATACGTTACGTTATGAAATGTGAGATGCTTTTGCAGTTTCTCAAGTTTCGTTGCGAAAATCATTAAATTTATAGTTTAATAATGGAAATTCAAGGAAATTTTTTTTAATGAATTTTTCTCCAAAAATAAAGAAAATTTTTATTTTTTTTTTTTTATTTTTGGTTTTACATTGTGACCCTGAAGTGGAATGTCTGTTAAGATTTTTAGCGCATTTTTGGAAACTTGTTTTCAAAAAGCACAATGGTCTGAAATCGAAAAAAGTGTCCAAAATTTATATTTTGTTGTAAACTTTAGAGGTCGCAAAGTTTTGTTTGATTTTCTTTATTTTGAAAGTGTCAATAGCTTTGTCATGTCTTAATTATACATCTCTGAAAATATGAGCTTATGACATTAAGCATAAATATGATTTTTCATTAAAAATTTGAAATTGTTTCTCAAAAAATTTTGTGCACAAGCAAATTTGTATGAAAAAATTTGGAAAAACAAGTGAAATTAAAATGCAAATATCTAAATTTCCGCATATTTCCGCATTGCCAGAGTATGATTAGAAGGTAAATTAATGCTCAATCTTACGATGCATGTGAGTTTCAGAGGCTCATTCAGGCGACAAAATAATGTAATTAGCGTCTAAAGTTTTGTAAATTTTCAAAAATTCAATTGCATTTTCCATAATGATAAAGCATTTGACTAATGTTTTATAAGCTTTAACATAAAATTTGAGCATTAATTAAGGTATTGACAGTGATTAGAACATAGAACAAACAAGAGAAATTGGGAAAATTTATGGAAACTTTTTTATGGTGTTTTTGTAAACAAATTTTTCGTGACTTTGGATAATTATTGACAGAGTTAGACAACGATTGGAAGCTTAATATTTTCACAGAAGATGCGTTAGTTTGTGTTTTATATTCTTGCATTTAAATGATGAGGTTTAAAAGACACGACTTAAAATAAATTTTGGACACTTTTTTCGATTTCAGACCATTGTGAAAAGGAAGCTCAATCATACACTTTGTTCGGTCGGCAGCAAATTTTGAAAAACTATCTTTTGATCTAGACATCGTAGAGAGCTCGGGTTTGTTTTATTAGCTTCGTTTCATCGAGTTATTGGCGGCAAATGTATTTAAAAGTCCCAAATTTGTGTTTAAACACCTTAATTAATTAATTTTTGATTTCAAATAGAAAAATAATCAACACTTGACTGCAACTTCACGTGGTAGAAATTTCAAATATTTTTTAACCGTTGACATTTGAAAATTTTTTGACCGTTATTTTTTACGAAAAGTTTTTTGTTCAGTTTTGCAAGTTATTAGTTTGTGCATAATGAAAACACACTTGTGCATGAACAATGAATGTGAGGAAATTGAAACTGAAGGGTTTTGATTGTTGTTGTAACATTTTTGTAAAATTATCGTTTTTTTATGTAGAATATTGCAAGGTCTGTCCTGAAAGTTGATATACTTTCAATTCGTAGCTCGATTACTGATCGCCGCGCCAAAAATGCGCTGAAGTCCCTCGATATGAAACACGAGGACTTTTGTAATTTTTTTTTGTTAGATGTTAAACAGATTTTGGAAAAATTTTTGATTTTTTTTTTTAATTTTTGCCATTTATGATTTATTGATTCAGAGACCATAGTTAATCCTTAATCTTCACAACTAGTTTCAATTTAAAATTTGTTTTAATCGTTAATCAATTAATTGTAAAATATATCAAACCATTAGGCATTTTAGGAATCAAATAATTTACACGTGTGAAAGTTAATAAATAATTCAAAATTAAAAGTATAGAAGAAAATTAACTAAATTGATCAGTTTCTATACACGGTCAAAAAATTAGAAATTTTATTACACTTTAATGGGTTGTCTGAACCTCGAACAATTCATTAAAAAATTAACAGTTTCGATCAAATTTGAATAAATCAATAAAAATTTAATAGCTTTTAAATTAATTTCAAACAAATTAGAAAACTGTCAATTTTAAATTAATTGATCAATTTTTTATTAGCCGGAAGATATGTAAATCATTAAATAAAAATTGGGAATCATTATTTCATTAAGTCTTTTTTATAAATAATTTTTGTGAATCTTTTGGATTTATAATTGAATCCTCGAAAAAATTTATTTGTGCATTTAGGTAATTTTGAATCCAAATTTATCAAAAAAAAAAAAAAATTAATAACCCCAAAAATTAGTCTTCCATCTAGAAAACCTCAGAGACATCAATAATCCAAAAACTCACAAAAAACAATTTCACATTGAAAAAAAAAAAAAATTTCGTGCACAAGAAATCTGACAAAATTCTCACAAAGATAAGGAAGTCTATCTTTATTTATGTTCAGCACTTTTATTTTTATTTTTTTATTATTTTATTTTTCTTTCACGTGTGTAACTTTAATTTTATTTATTTTTTTGTTTGTTCTCTTTAAATTTATTTTCCTTTTCCTACATAATCCGATAATTCTCATGCTAAAATGTACATTATTTTCACTAGCATAATCCTCAATTTCATGTTCGTTCTCTCTCAATCGTTAATTTATTCATAGCATAAAAATAAAGTTGGAAATAAAATTAAGTAAAAATGGAATGTTCTTTTTTGGCATTCATGCAAAGATAATTTCACTAGTGTGTTCACCACTTAATTAATCCTAAATTATTCTCGTCAATATTAAATGATTTCGCACTAAACACACAAAAAAAAAAAATTATTTGTTAGACTCAAGAAAAATTACTTTATTTTTTTTACCGCAAGATAATCTTGAAAAATCCGTCCGACTCTTACAACCGTCAACATAAGAATAAAAATCAACATGAATGGAAGAGAAAAGTATCAGAAGACGTTGTGCTGTTTACATGCTGAAAACATTAAACATTTTTTTGATGTATAGAGCATGCAGGTAGGCAACATTGTAGACTGATATAACATTAAGTCTGGAGCATTGAACTCTTGTGAAACATTCTAATATGCAACATCGAAGCATTCTTACATTTTTAAAACATTCAAAACATTGAAATTTAATGTTTTGATGCCAGAAAAACATTCAACATTCAAAAACATTCAATTCAATTTTCTTAAGGAACTAAGCAATTTTTCGTTGGACACAATTTCCGTACTTTATTTAATTGAAAGATTTTTCACTAGATTGTTGAATGTTTTTCCAGAATGGCTTAAAAAAATTATTTTTGTATCCATTTTTTTCTCACTCTATTTAAGGTTAGGACATAATTGAAAATGAGACTTGTTGTCGAAAGAAAAAGTCCTATGGATATAATTTTTTCTATGCTTATCTTTTTCATGTTTTATAATTGAATATTTTATCTCGATGGGATAAAAAGAGACGGAAGAGATGGAGAAAAAAAATGTTTTTAATCCTTCCCAGAAAATGTTTTGTCGGGCTTATCAGATGGAAGTTAGGATTAAATTGTTAGTTTTTGACAAATCTGTGTAAAGGTTAATTGTTGAGATGCTGTAAATATGCAAATTGTCAGGGGTGACAATTGTTGTGCGATTTTTTGACTTTTGACAGAATTTTTTGTGATTTTTGAAGGTTTTGGAAGTCAATTTAATGTTTGAAGCTTAATTTTTGATTTTTTTAAGGTTCGAACCTACGACCAATGAGTATTTTAGCATCAAATACTTAATCAATACCCAATATAATCATCCATGCCTCAAATTCAACAAAATCACTTCTTATCTTCCCAAATTTGCAAACTTCATACAAATCCAACCCCATCCTCCACTTCCTCATATCCATAATGAACTTTTATCTCTACTTTTTTTTGTTATTCCTCCTTCCATTTTTCCATACTTTAAATATCAATGGATATTATCAATTGAATTATTCTCCTTTAGTTTTATTCATGAAACCACTTTTGTCAGGGATAAGACGAGGACGAATAGAATTAATTACATAATCTGATTATCATTAACTGCGAAGGAAAGTTTTTCCTTGTAGATTATGTATGGATAAGTCCTTGTTAAAGCTTTTTCTATTGTATGCCAAGTGGGAAGGCTTTTGTGTGTTTAGATTTGTAGGATGATTGTTTACAGTCCTTCATGGAAGTCATTGAAAGAGTTGAAAAATCATTCTAAATGTTCTGGAAATTTTAATAATGCTTGATAGGAGGATTTGGCCTTTGGGATGTTTGCAGATATTTGAATGCTCGTTTATTGAATTTTTGAAGAGATTTTTGAAGTTCATATCCTGAAAAAAATGATAAAATCCGACTACCGTCACTTCATTTCGAAATTAATTTCGAAAACTTCAAAATTAGATGTAAACAAAAAATAAATGTAAACAAACAAAAAATTTCAAATCGAAATATTTTTGAATTTTTCCTTTCTGGATCTTGATTTATTAGATAAATTATATTCTTTAGTAATTTTTCTATCATCTAATCAGAAAAGCTTTTAAGAAAAAGCTTCAATCGATAAATTATTTTGAAAATTATAATTAGTGAAAAAATTCACTAACACATTCACACTTTTTATTTTCAAAAATTTGATAGTTTTTAACTGACAAATTTCGAAGTGTCGGTAGTCGGGATAAAATTTAATTGTTTATGATTTTTAGGACAGAAGGATTCGAACTTCGAAATTTTGAGCTTAAAAAATTTAATTGTTAATGATTTTGGAACGAAAGGATTCGAACCTAAATATTTCGAGCTTAAATACAAAAATTCAGATCAATTTTGCTACTTAGACATTTACCTGCTGATTCAAGTGCCAATTAATTTCCCACAAAACTCGATTAAATCTACCTTGAACCAAATTCTTGATTGAATTGCATAATGTCAGCAAATAATAATAATAATTTTGATGAAATGTGATCCACTCGAATAATCGAATAATAAACACAGAATCATCATCAAAATCATCATAATAATAATTTCATATTCTTAGAAAAGCAATTAAATATCAATAACTACTCGTAACTCGACCCGACTCAGATGAGTTGTCTACTTTTCAAAATAATTTTCTTTTATGTCGAGAAAATTCCAAAACTGTTGAGTCATTGATACATTAGTAGAATAAATATAAATTTGAATGGAAAATTCTGTTTGAGAATCATTGGGATATGAAAATTTATTTTTATTGGATTAAATTGAATTCTGATGAATATTTTAAGTGAGTAAACTTCCAGGATCAATTTGATTAATTTCGATGAATGTGTGCTGATAGTGGTGATTTATTCGATAGAAAAGGTACTGCAAATATTTGAATTTATCTCATTACATTGTAATTTTGAATGTGGAAAATCAATTTATAATGGAATATAAACTTGGATTTTGGATTTGTTTGTTTTATTTTAGTTTAAAGAATGAAAATTATTATGAAATTAGATTGAATAGAGGATGAAGGAATTTAAAAATTGATGAGTAATTGGAATTAGAATTGAAATTTTATTGAATTTTGAAGATTTTTGTCTCTTTTTACTACACCTTTTAGAAATTTAAAACGTTTAAGAAATTTTTAAAAATTCGGTAAAATTTGAAAAGTTTAATAAATTTGATTTTTTAAAACCAAAAATATAAATTTTTGAAGCTTAAATTTTTGTATTTTAAAAATTTAAATTTTTGAATTTTAAAAAATTTAAATTTTTTAATTTTAAAAATTTAAATTTTTTAATTTTAAAAAATTGAACTTTTGAATTTCAAAAATTTAAATTTTTGAATTTCAAAAATTTAAATTTTTCAAACCCGTTACAAATTCCTCATTTTTTGAAAAAATTCCTAAATTTTAAAATTATTGTAACAATAAAATTTTGGATGCTTAAAAATCATTAAATTTTCATTTTTAAATTTAATTTTCATTTCCAATCCTCGACTTCTGCACAAATTACTGTAAAAACCACTGCAAAATCTCTCTTTCATCGATCATAAAATCCAATAAGTAAATCAAATTAATTAACTTTAAATGCGTATAAAAAATCTTAATTAACACTTGCATGCTACTTTATTTTATGACCATCATCGCAGTACTCGTCTTCTTCCTCAATTCCACAAACATTTAATCAAGTCACCAACCATATGACGCACCAATAATTCTGCACAATTTATTGAGTTTATGATTTATTTATAAACTGTCTAAGAGATGTGTGATTTATTCGATTGATGTGCGAAAGTGTGATGAAATTTCTTGGAAATTATTAAAAGTTTAATTGCTCAATAAAAAGTATTATTCTGCTGACTCGTTTCTTTATATTGAGAAATAGAGATTCATTTGCTTTTAATTGATGAGTAATGACTATAACTTTGACTGTTAAGCCATTAATATTATCTGTTAAAGCCAAAAAATAAAAACTTTGATAGTTTTAAAACTTTCAAAACCCGTTTAAATTCAAATTTCACATTTTTAAAAACTTTTAAATTTTTAAAAACCGTTAAACTTTAAATTTTTAAAAACCGTTAAACTTTAAATTTTTAGAAACCGTTAAACTTTAAATTTTTGAAAACAAATTTGATCAACTTATCTTAAATCTTTCTACAATAAAATAAGTTTTTCAAACCTCAAAATTACATCTCAACTCGATCCACACAATCATCAAGATACCAATTTATCCAAGTCATCTTTGATTTAAGAAAATTATTCAGAAGTAAACACATAACAAATTTATTAAATCCAATTCCTCTTAAAAAAACCTCTCAAAAGACTCTCAAAAATTCTTCCTTATTGACTCAATTACCTTCAATATTCCATTTCGGATATCAATTTTCCCCAATCAAATATCTCAAATGAAATCAGAAGAAAAAACAGAGCAAGAATGTAATGCTTGAAACATTAAAGGAATTTCCTTTTATTTCTCAAATTGAGAATTGTCGATTTTCAATTGAATGGATTCTACTTTCAAGTATTTCGCTTTTATGCTCGTCTATCTAATATCAACTATTAACAATTGCTCGTAAGTACATCCATATATCGTTAAATAAAGTTCAACAGAAATAAATTTTTATGTGGATTTGTTGGAAGTTAGGATGATTTTTTTTTTGTTAACTTGACAAACTTGAAATTAGGGAGACTGGCATTCAAATTTTTGGAATACTTTAAAATTTAAATTTCGGAAAACCGTTAAAGTTTCTAACTTTTCAAAAACGTTAAATTTGTAAAACATTTTGAAATTCAAAAATTTCAAAATTCAAATTTGAAATCTGAAAAGTCGTTAAAATTTAAATTTAAAAAATCGTTATAATTTGAATTTAAAAAAATCGTTGAAATTGAAATATGAAATTTTAAATTTTTACACCAATTTTCTGAATTTTGCAGTTATCAGCACATAAGTTCCTTAAAATCCAACATCCATATGTGATTTCAATAAACGGAAATTACGATAAATTGAATGTGTAGACATTGTACAGTTGTAAGATGGAAAAATAATATGATTACAAAAGAAATAAAAGAGAAAAAAATGTGACTTGACTTTTGTGCAATTCTCATAAAGCACATGCTCCTTCTGTTGATTTTCTTTTATTCACAATTTACAAGATGCAGCAGCAAAATGTAAAAAAAAATGAAATAAATAAATCTCCCATCATTTATGGTCTTTTCAAAAGGAAAAAAAGATGAAATCAATTTTAAAAAATAAAAAATTATTTTTTCACAACTGAATGACTTTCAACTCGATGTTGAGCTCTATTGGATATGATGGAGAGAAGGAACATTTATTACATAAAAGAAAAAATATAAAAAATACTTCAATTTCTTTCTTTTTTATTGACATGTCAGTCTTTTTCTTCTGTGCTGAATTCCTTTACATTTTTTTTTTTTTTGCTTCCTATTGACTTTTTGACATGAAATGGTCTTGTCATTCTTATTTTGAGCTTGATGGTTGTGTGGGAAAATTGATTATGATGTTCAGGTGATGGCTTTGGTGTTTGGCAGGTGGTCTGTCTGACTGGATGAGTGGCAGGATATAAAATATTCTGTCAGTTGTTAGTGAAGCTGTTTTGAAAGTTTTCGGCATCAAAATGCGTTCCTACATCTTCATATCCTCACTTAACACTCAAAACCCCTGAAACTCTTCTTGCAAAACCATCTGTCATCCATTGATAGCAAATTCACATTAAATGGAATCTTCGAGAATCTAATGTGAAAGATGTTTTAATCAAATGTATCTAGAAATGTCTATAAAGCACCTGAAACGCTTCCACACATGATACAGCAATGATTTATATTTTAATAATTGAAATGAAATTAATTGAAGCCATACAAAATTAAAATATAATAATAATTAAAATTTAATCTCGTTCTCATGTTTTAATGGCTTTTTGAGTAAGTGGATGTGTAAATATGAGTAAGTGTTTTAATGTGTTTGTGCGTGTATGTGGATCATTGAATCATTGAAAAGGTAGGTGTATGAAAGCACTTTTGTTATGTTAATTCAATGCTTTATCCTTTTAATTATTAATGCTAATAAGAATGAAATTTAATGTAATGATTTATTATAAGAGTTTTGAAGGGAGTTGTAAATATTTGTGGAGACTCAGAGTTGGATATGGTTTTGTTGACTAATTAAAGGAATTTGGCATTTAAATTTATTTTCATGTTCCTTGAAGTTAGCTCAATTCGTCTTCAAAATTAGCTCAATTTGCCTTGAAAACAAACTCAATTTGCTTTGAAATTTGGCACATTTTTGCATAAATTTATTTCAATTTGTCTTTGAAATGTGACTCAATTTGCCTTTAGCTGGTTCAATTTTCCTCGAAATTGTCCTAATTTGTTCTGAGAATACACTAATTTGTCAAAATTGAAATTTGGCCCATTTCGCTTTGAGTCTGCCTCAATTTGCCTTAAAAATGCTACTTAATTTGCCTTGAATTTAACTTAATTTACGTTAACCCAACAATTAACCCCCCCAAAGGGCCATTCACAAAGTACGTTACGCAAAAAAATGACTTTTTAGACCCCCCTCCCCCCTCGTTACGCTTTTTGTATAAAAATTATTTTGTTTTGTTAAATCTGTTACAAAATCTTAAAACCCCCCTCCCCCCTAAAAAGAGAACGTACTAAGTGAACGGCCCCTAACTTAATTTGCCATAAAATTTATTTTAATTCGCTTTAAAAATTGGTTAAATTCATATAAATAATGATTAATTCTTCTTTTATTCATTTTCAATTCATTTTATCTTTAATTCATCAATTTTCCTTTTAATTGAGGCAAAATTTGCCTTATTTCAGTTTTTGCCTTAAAATGTGTGTTCAATTTAAATAGATCAATCTGACTTAATACGTCTCAAAATTTGACTCAATTCGCCTTAAATTTCATTCAAATTACAAAAATTTCTTTTGAGGCAAAACTTTTTCTAACGGTTCTCAAACTCACCAATAATCACAGCAATCACATTTTCTTAATGAAAATTCAAAAAATTTTCAACAATGTTGTTAAAACTTCTCAACGGTCAAAATAAATTTAAACTGAAGCTTTCAATAATTTAAAAAGTGAAATCACAGTAAGCTCATCAAAAGCTTAAATTTAACGAAAAAGTTTTTCCTTTCAAAAAGTCACATGCGCACATCAAGAATCTCCAAAATAGAAGGGAAGTAAAAGAAAAGCAAAAAGAAGAAAACTTTCAACTCTCCCTTTCACATGAGTGTTGAATTTTCGTCAAGATTTATTGGTTGCCTTGATAGAAGGTCATTGTACCATGTGAATTCGCAGAACTAGATACATAGCGGTGAGTATGAGAATTGATTATAAGTAAATTAGTGAAGTTTATGACTTAATTTTCTGGTATAAATAAAACAATAAAAAAAGCTTCTTGTTCATGTGCGTTGCGCTATGATGATTATGAAAATGGTTAAAAATAGTAAAAAGAAAAAAAAATTTTTTTGGTGACTTCTTCTTAATCGCACCATCATCATCCACCGAAATGTATGCCGAAAAGCTCTCGACAACATAAAGCTCTATCTCACTCTCGCAATATGTACACATAAGAAGAGAAAGCGAAAGCTGACTGGCACGACTATAGCTGTCTCAATTTTTATGTAACCTAAATTTTCATTTTTTTTCTTCTTTTTTTCATTCTCTCATCGCTGTTTCTTTACATCTCTCATTTTAAACTCACCAAACATGCGCCGATACTCATTCGATGTGCACGTTTGCGGTTCATTTTCATTCAAATTTTCATTTGATTTGCATTGAAATAACACACAAAAATATATATTAAAAAAAAGTTTTTTAATTCGGGAATAAAAATGAAAATTTTTGTGCTAAAATAATTGATAAAAGTTTTTGTGGACATAAAAGTGTGTAAAAATCCACGACAAATTTGGACAGCAACAACATAAAAAAATAGAAAAAAGAAAAAAAAAAATTTATGATTTTTTGTGAAAAGAAAATTTTTTCCAACAATTTCGGAAAAATTGTCAAAAAGAAAGAAGAAAAAAGCCGAATGTGAAATTTTATTAAAATATTTTTTTAAATATATGTTATAGATTTTTTTTATAATTTTTTTGGTGTGACGGAAAAGTCTGTGATAAGTATCAAAATATATAAAAAAAAAAGTTTTACACATAAAATGATGTAAAGGCAGTGTTTGAGTCTGAAAAGTTCAAAAAAGTTTGATATCAAAAAGAGAAATAATATATATATTTTTTATACCGACATAAACCTCAGCTTGAAAAAAATAGAAAAGATACAAAAAAGTTAAGCTAAAAGCTAGAAAAGAAAATTTTTGATTTTTTTTTTAAAATGTCTGAAAATTTCTCTTTGAAAAAAGTGGAAAAACATTAAAGATTTTGACAATTTCGTATCACTTGTTAATTCCTCATCAGCATCAACAGTAACTTTATAATTACCAACAACCGTGACAAGCTTTCCATTGACAGTGAATTTAACCTATTTAAATTATTCATCAACAAAAAACAACAACAACAATAACAAAAAAAAAAAAAAATATCGGCCAAGAAGAGAAAATCAGTTTTTTTTAGTTCAACCTAACCTAAAAAAAAAATAATAATAATAATTTTTATATACAAAAATAAAGAAAAGTTTTATAAATGTGCAATTGAAGTCAAATTGAAGGGAAAGTCAGAGAAAAGTCAAAGTGAAGAGAGTGGAAATAAGAAGAAAACAATTCTTTTTTTCTCTACTGACATATTTTTTTTCCTTGAGGATTACCGAAGCAAGGGCACAGCCCCACAACAACAGTGTACATCGTACATAGTACAGAGAAGAGCAAGGAACATTGCTGCTTGGTAGAGGACGGAAAATTTTCCATCATTCTTCTTTGTACTAATTTTTATTCGGTATATACCGTACATATATATTTTTTTGGGATATAATCTAACAACAACATACCCCACTCCTCCTCCTGCTGCTGCTGCTCACATACATTTCATAATAATATATATATTTTTTTTGCTGTGTATGTTGGGGCACACGACGATGTGAAATGAAGGAAAAATCTATAATGAAAATGGTTCGTATGATGTCTTCTTTTTACCTATTTTTAATGTACTCAGTTCTTTTTTTTCTTATATTTCGGGGAAAAATGTCCTATTCCAATGTTACATGTCCTTCAAAAAATACTAACTAACTCACTCATATCAAGTTGATAAGAAGTTCAGAAAAGTCTAAAATTTTGATTGTATTGAGCGCTTTTTCTGGCTGTACAGGCAATTGAAAGGTCTCAAAAGCATTTAACAACCAAGAAACAGCTTTTTGTCTTGAATTGTACCAAAGCTAGTTACATGCCCCTCTGAATCTGAAATGAAATCAGTTAAGTTTTAGATCCTAATTGAGGAATCCTTAAACAAATTCGAGATTTTCTTATTTGAATACCCCAAAATTTATGTATAAATTAATGTTTGACTAAGTTGAATGCCCCTCGAAAGCAAAAATTGATTTCTTTCCATTTAAAAATGAAAAATTTTAAGTAAAATCTTGAATTTCATAACTTAGGATAAAGTAGATAGATCAGTGAAATAGCTAGGAACATAATAAGTTTTATTTAATCGATTATAAGATCTAGCTTTTTCGAAGTTTCATGCCCCTCAGTATAGAAAATTTATTTCAAAAATTTTGCTAAAATATGGTTTCTAAAACTTATTGCAAAATTAATCCAAATACCAGCATAAAGTTCAAAGTGCTTTTAATAGCTCAATTTTGCAAAAAACGCCGGAAAATGTGCTCAAAATGAGAGCGAGAAAATAGCGAAAAAGAGAGAGAAAAGAACAACAACAAAAAGAGCTTTTTTGAGAAGAAAAAAAAAATTCCTGCCACACATAACAAAACTGTACATTTTCTTGGGGTGGGATACAAAACTAAGCATCGGTTGAGGAGGACATGGTTGAGAAAATCAAAAAACAATTTTATGCTTTTTTCTGTGTAATACAGCGCAACAACTGCTTTCTCAATTTATTATTGCTTATGTCGTGATTATTTCTTTTTTTTCTATGGTTCTTTAGATTTTTTTTTTGTTTCCTCTCTTCTGTCAAACTGCTTCAATGTTATGATAGGAATTTGTCCTTGACAATTGAAAAAGAATTTCCATTTTTATTTGGGAAATCTGTGATCTGAATTTTTTATGATATAATATGGGTAATTTTCGACATGATTGATAATTCTATTTTCTTGGGATTTATGCTTAATTAGTGGGAATTTGTGTATGTTGCTGTAATTTTCTGACATGCGGTTATAATTGATATATGAGAGAAAATAATAAGGGATTTATTTGTCATGATATATTTTTGGTGACATTTTGAATGTCTTTTATATGAAATATACATGAAATTGTTGAGTTGTGTGTCTGTCTGAAACTTGATTTGTCGTGTAGTATCTTGAAATTTTGATAATTTCTTTAACACTGATGATCGAAGGTTCAAAACCTAATTTATAAAGGGAAAAATTTAAAAAGCTTAATTTTTAAGTAAAATTCGTGAATTTTTAATTTAATGTTTGCAAATTTACAAATTTAAAACTGCTCAAAGTATTTGCAAATCATTAAAATCAATTCTTGCATATCAAATAACACTCATCATATCATAAATAAACACTCAATTAAAAAATTGCACGATCTTCATGCAGATTTTTTCCTCGAATTTTCCTTTCAAGTGCAAAAAAGCACATCTAACATCACAAGATTTCAATTCCATGTTTAGCGTCAGTACGCTTGTGTAGCAGTAACTAATTGAAAATGTTCTTATTATTGCCAACAAATATAAAAAGAGCTCCTCATCGTCTATAGGAAAATTTCGGATTTTTTTTGGTACATAATTAAGGCAGTATTTTCAAATTCATAAATTATTAACGAAATATGTTCATAATGATGTTGATTTTTCCACGTAAAATCATTTTTAATATAGGTTCAATTTTTGAAGATCTAAAATATTACTAAGTATGTATCTACGTTCGGAAAATAATTAAGCATATTATTTACATCAAAAATGAGCTTTTAAATTGATTTACTATATTTTTAATTCTTAAATTGTATATGTAATGAGGCAGGGTTGATCAACTTGTGTGTCGCGATACATAATTGTGCTATGAGACTTTTTAAAAAATCTAAATTGACGTTACATCTGTTGGCACTTAAGATACTAAGATGAAAGCATTTTGTCGTCCATATTAAGCATGTAATAAGGCTTAAATGGAGGAAAACGTTGACCATCTCTGCACCATAGCATTAAAAATTCAGCGTTAGTAACAAGCCATAACGGAGCATGCAATAAGGCACTAAAAGACTCATATTTTGTAATTTCATCAGAAGCAAACGTTAAACGATTAAAAAGCATGACAAAATGGTTGCTACCGAACTTGATGTTGTCAAGGAATTTACTTTTCGTTTGATTTTTGAAACTCAAATTTTGAGGATGTTGGTATGTTGCTATTAGCTTACATTATCTACATACTGCTGCCTTTATTGTTGTGTTTAAAAACAGTGATTTAAAATGCCTTTGAGCAGAGTCTTGAGTCTGTTGTGATGCTTTTTTAGATACAAAATTTTGATGTTTTTTTTTTTGAAGTCGAGGAATTTCATATTAATAATGAAGTTTGATGGATATTACCTAGCATCTCTGAACAAATACGTTACGTGCGAAATTTGAATTTGTTCTAAAATAAATCGCATTAGTACGGCTTATTTTAGTACAAGTCGTCCGTTAAATTTTTAAGAAACAAATTAAGATTTATACACTTTCTATTTGTTATAATTAGTTTAAATTTTTTTATATCAAATTTCATGGCTGAAATTATGGAAAAATCATTATTATAATAAATAAAAACTTAGGAAAAACACTTAATTTTGCAAAAAAGAATTTTTCTTGGTCGGATTATATGTAAAAAAAGATTTGAATTTTTGATTTTTTTCAAAAATTGAGGGCCTTTTAACTAAAAAATTAACGGACAAAACAGCTGTTCAGAGATGCTAGGATATTACGTGAGTTTTGTAAACGTGAGTAAGTTTGTGATGAAGGTTGATTTTAGGGAAATTTTGTGGTTGTAAATTTTAAGGATATAGTGGGTGTGGTCTTAGTTGGAAATATGCAAACTTGTAGGTATGCATTAGAGATTTTATCTAAGAGGTTTATGAGAGATGAAGTGGAAATTTGGTGTGTATACTTTGTGATCTGACAGTTTTGATCTAATGATCAAAGGTTTGAGTCCTAAGTTGCCAGAATTCATTGTTTTACTGTTATTAAGCATATTTATCCTGAAAAGGAATATTCTTGAAAATATAAAGTCAATTAAACTATCTAAGCAGGTCAGATCTAAATTTCCTATCAATCAAAAATTTACTAGCTTTCTCAAATCTAATTTTCATCAGAAAAAATTTACAAAAAATGCCAAAAAAAAAGAAAAAATTCCTTTTAAGCCCTTTAAGCTCCATAAGCCTAAATTGAAACATTTTTCTTCCTCTTATTACATACATTCACGACAAAAAAAGAAAGAGAGAATCTCATCGCAAGAAATGAAATTGAACTTTTGGGAATTGAAAGTAAATAAATCATAAACATAATCTCCATAATAAGGTCTATAGATGAAGGCTGCTGGGAATGTAGAATGTACGACGTTTTCATTAAGAACTTTGAGCAAAAAAAAAAAACATTTTTATGAAAAATTAACTTCTTCTTATTGGAGATTATGAAATTTCCTTCTTTTTTTGTCGGTACACGTTTTATAAATTTGATGAGTTGAGAGGATGGTGAAAGTTTTTCGGAATATTTTTAGAATCTTAATGAGCTTTAAAATTGACGAATTTTCCGGAGTAAAACTAATGGAAGGCTTTTTTTCATTTCTGTGTGAATTGATAATGATTTTTGAGGGGGTAGATGATGATGAAAGGCTTGATATTATAAAAGTGTGTTGAAACTTTTCAGTAGTTTAGGATGTGGCTCTTAGAACTTTGGTTGCTAGGAGTTGACTGGAAGTTTGAGACTTTTAATTATAGATTTAGGTTTAGGCAAAAATGGAAAGATTTTTTAATTGTAAAACACACGTTTTTGGATTTCTTGGTAATTCTATAAATGTTTAAATTAACAGATAAACTTAATTGTTAATTCGCATTAATTATCTTGATCTCATAATTTCATCTACAACGGCCAAACAGATAACAATTATCTTTTTCAACAAAAAAGGACGACATTTTTTATTTTATCAAATAATTGCTTGTGAATTTTTTTGAGATTCGAACTTTTGATTGTTGGTTCAATTGATCATTTCCAAGTACCAAATGCTAAACCGCTGAGCTATTTAGACATATTTGCACTTTTAACTAAATTTTTGGCAAAAATCATCTACTTTAGTAAAAGTTTTTTAAATCTTTTTTTTTTTCTATTAAAAGCATCAAGCTTTTAGTGTTTATTACTTGAAAAATTTTAAATTTTCAAATTTTTAATTTTGCAAAATCAATAATAATCCAGAAATTCATCCAAAACTCCTAAATTAACCTCAAAAATCAAAACCATCTCAAAATCTTCAATCCATTCCATTCCGATTACAGCATTAACACCATTTTCTACATTTCTCTTATTTATGTCAAAATAAAAAAAAAAAAAAACTCGACTAATTGTCTGAATCTCATTATCAATTCCACGCAGCACTGATGTCTGCTCTTTCATAAATTCATTTTTTTTTTCTTCACATAAAAAAGCAAAATTCAACCCATTTTTTTGCTTTATCACATACAAAATATTACTTTCAATTACAATCAAAATCATCAAACAAAATAATATTCAAATTGTATTTAAATTAAAACCGATAAGGTTGGTGTTAAAAATAATCAAATGTACTTCGAACATTAAATCAATAAATAAAAAGAAGAATTATTATTATTACATACAAAATAATGACACACAAAAAAATGCATAAAAATTCATATGTGATTCATGTCATCTCACATTCATAGTTCACATAACGTGTTTACTATTTTGTAGGAAAAAAATGCTAAATCCACTTGTGTCGAAACTGCTACTTTTGTGGAACGATAAAAAATGAGAGTATTGAGTGTTGAGAGGAATCGAAAAAAATAAAATATAAAATATATATAAAAAAAGTTCATCACATTGAGAAGACAGGCATGATGCAAATATTGCAAAATCTCATTTTGAATTGGAAATAATATATTCATAGAAAAAATAACATATAAAGTTTAGAAATAGGGAACACGAAGTGATGAAATGAAAAATAAAAAAATTTTGAGCATGGAATATGTTTTTTTCTGGGATGGTGAAGCGCATTTGTGTTTTGTGATTTAATGACCTGTAGCTATGGAAATATGAAGATTACATCAGGTTTATTATACCTTCGATTTGTAAATCTTATCGATGAATTTGTCAAACGAAATGGGACACAAATACTTAACAATGAAATCCATGACCACGGTAACAAATTTGTTATTAGTATTATGTATTTTTCTGGGTGTTGTTAGGGATGTTGCGTAGCTGTTGCTGAGAAAAATTGTAATTTATGGGTTTTCTTGAATGTTGTGTTGTTTATGGATTGTGATTTGCTGTCTATCATCCAGAAATTGTTGATTTTTAAGGTTTCTGTAGTATAATTTCATAAACTTGACTGTCTGGAATATATTCAGGGTTGTACTACACATAGGCAAGTCTTTTGTGCCATCGATTGAAAATTCAGATGTTTAACTTGTTTTATGTTCGATAATCTAGTGATTTAAGCTATAAAAGCCATTCTTTATTATATTCCAAATTAAATCCAAACCATCACCCCAATTGCATTTCAATCAACCCAACCTACTCCTCATAATAAGTTCCAACAACCCTACAATCCCAAACTGCATCCCACTTACTCAAACTTGAGCTAAAACAAGCAAAGAGATGAATGCTGTTGGAATCAAATACCATCAAAATATCATGCCACAAAAATATTTTTTTACAAGCTTATCTGCATGCAACCAAGTAGGAAGACAGCAACAATGGCACAATACATAAATAAAAATAAATAAATAAATATGAAAAAAAAAGAATTGTATCAAAAGCACTGAGAGAAAGAACATCAAGAAGAATTGGAAAACTCATGAAATGAATCTCTATGTTTTTATTGTTATTATGCCACAGTCGGTATAATTTTTTTTCACCAGCGGAATCAGCACAAATCGGATAAACTACATTCATAAAGTGAAATTTTTTTTTTCTTCTTTTTCTCTCTCAGCTCATTCAACGTGAGCTGCTATTATTGTTATTATATTTATATTTTGCGCTTTTTTTCGGAGATGATTCTCAACTATTTTTTTGTGTGTTCTGATTTCTGTTTTTTATTTTATTCTCTTTTTTGTTACTCATTCGCTCATTTTCGCCCCACAACAATGATTGTAAAAAAAAGAGCTGAATGTGTAACATGAAGAATGCATTTGAATTGGGACATCATAGTGCCTCACTTAAAAGGCATTTCGTGGTTTTTATTTTTGCTATTATTGCTGGCTAACATATTTTATATAAAATAAATACATAGCAAAAAAATGTGTGTGTATATTGTGAAAAGTAAGTGACTTTAAATGGGTGACTTGAACGCGTTTTGATTGAGAATGCTTATGAGAAATTTGTCGATGATTTATGGTATTGGAAGAAGTAATATGAAGAGGTATTTGAATGATGTGGATAGTTAATGGTAATGAGGTCAATTGCATGAGGCAGATGATGAGGAAATAAATGGCTCTTGCTGGTTTTACTTTGTTGGTTTTTTTTTTCTTTGAAAATTGTTGATACAAAAATGAGTAAAAATTGCATTTCTGAGCTTAAAATTGTTTGGATTAGTTTTGGGGTCTAGAAACTTATTTTGTCATTAGATCTGTAATTAAAATCCATATTTTGTAGGATTTTTACCTTAAGTAAAATTGCCAGAGGTTTAAGGCTTTGAAATCAAAAATTTTCAAATTTCATCTTCAGAATCGTGAGTTCAAATCCCTCACAGACAACTAAAATCAACAGGAACCCAAACAATTTCAATAAATGACAAATATTCAATCTTGTCACTCGTTCACAAAAACATGCTTCAAAACTGCAATTTCCATTCAATTTTAGCAGTTTAAAGGACAAAAACCAAATATTTGCTTTATTTCAAAATCTCTAAAAAGCCAAATTTGTCAATTTCCACCAAGAAGAAGTTCCAAATATCTCCAAAAACAATGTCATGCATTCATTCATTTATCTATTCCAAGTCTTTTCAATGACTAGCAAATGCAGATTAAGTCCAACAGCACAAAAAAAAAAAAACAAATTCAACAACACATGCCATAGCCATAAAAATATGCAAAAAGGTCAGTGTGAATCGATGCACATGAAGTGTGAATATTGGATACACATGTGTATCTAAATCTCTATCAAAAATCTCAGTGTCATTTCATGCCGAAGATCCCAAAAAACTTTATGATAGAAAAAAATAATAAAATGTTACAAAATTTCCGCACGTGAAGCTCACGATCATTTCATCCTAAATAACATTTAAAGTCCAATTCCAATCGACAAACAAAAATGCAAATTAGTAATCCAAACGGGGTCATTTTTGTCGGCAATATCGTCACTTCGTTATTTTTTTTTGTCCATAAACTGTGCTAGCCACAAAAATTTCGAAATGAGACATGATGGCGAAAAGAAGACGGCAATAATCAGTCTCATGAAACCGAAATCGACTCAATTAATCGTCAAACTCGGAAAAGAAATTAAAACACGACACATAAGTTACGTTCAGTTCAGTCACACATGAAGCTTGCTCTTTATATGCAACAACAAAAAATTAAATCCATAAGTAAGAGAAGATGAAGAAGAAGAAGAAGAAATAAAAGAAGTAACCTACTGTAACATATATTTTCGAAACCATAAAATATGTAATCATATGTAACCAATAGCTTATATAGTGGCTTATTATTATTCATCATATGGATGGCGCAAAATCGTATGAATCAAATCGAAAAAAAAAAAATATTTTTTTTTTGTTGTGAAAGAAAGGAAGGAGAAGAGCAGCAGCAACAACAATAACAAAAACAGAAAGAGAAACTGGTATAATTTTGCAATGTATTTTTTACTACATCCATATACTGCGCACGTTTGGACGATGGATGATGTATATGCAGTATTTGTATATAAACTGAAATCAAGATGAATTCATATAAGGGATTCCACCGAATATAAAAATTGTGTATATACAGACCAAAATGTGTGTTAATGGACGGCGATGATGATGATAAAGCTTTTAACACTCAATTTTTGAGTGTGTTTTTAGTGGAAGTAGTGGGATATGTGGTTTTGGTCAGTTTGGGTAGGTCTGTTGTCGGCTACTAGGGTATACCACAAGGGTGTAGTGCAGGGGCGTAACCCTTGTAGTGCAGGAACGAAAAATTTGAGAGGAATGGGATTTCTCAAAAACCCTAGCAATCCCCAACCAACCCTCCCCCAACCCTGGCTACACTCCTGATTTAGTGTATTATTAGTGTATACCTTATTATATACCATAATAACCCATTTAATGTAGGTTTAACTGTACAAAAATTCAAAATAAGGTTCGCATCAGTTAGGGAAAGCAACCAACAGCTTAATTAACTTTGAATTCGAAGGCAAATTAAAAGTTGATTTCATTTGCATCTAAGTCAGTGATGCCTAGTTTTTTGGGTAAAAAATATTAAATTCTAATAAATTTAGGTTAGAATGTAGAAACTTTACCTATGAATCTACTTTATAAACTTGCTAGAAAACTCCTAAAAATTGAGAAAAAAAAACAAAAATTTTAACTTCCTAGTTTAACACAGAATTAAAAATTTTACAAGAAAACTTCTACTAATTCACATCTCACATAATTCTCATTACTGACCTAGTCTACATCACTAAAATACACCCATAGAAATAATTTTACAAAAAGATTGTAAAATGTATGAAAAATTTAACAATTAGATTGTCAAAATAGCGTTAACAATAAAAATTGTTAAACTTACAAGAAATATTGTTAAAAAAATTTTTACAATAAAATTGTTATTTTAACAATTTTTATTGTTAAATATAAAATTTTTTGAAAAAAATAATTGCTACAATTTTCTGGTTAATTTTAACTAGAAAAATTGTTAATTTTCGTCACCCATCCAAATTTAGAAAACATTCGTTGTTGCTTAACTTCCGTGATCTTGCCGATGTTCCTTTGCTCCTCCTTGTTAATTAATTAATATTTTTTTAATGACATTTTCATCTTTTTAAGTAATCATTTTTTTTAATATTTAAAAGTATTTTTTTTTTTAATTTTTAAAAACAGTCTTAAAAAATGCTCAAAATATATGAACATTTAATATTAATCTTTATGAAAAAAATTAAATTTAGAGGAAAAAAGATTATTTAATATTTAACAATTTTTCTTGTTAATTTAACAATAAAATTTGTAAATTTAACAAATTAAATTGTAAATGCTTGATTACTTTTTGTTTAATTTCTAAATTTAAATGACAAATAAGAGTGGAAAATAGACATTTGATTGCTTTTGCATTAAAAAAAGTCAAAAACAATTGTTAGTTTATGAAATATTGAAGAAAAAGTGTTTACAATTTTATTGTTGATTCAACAATGTTTCTTGTATTTTTTCTTGTAAATCATTTAACAATAAAAATTGTTATTTTTTTTTTGTACATACTAATTTAACAATTTTATTGTTAGCATTAAAAAAAATATTTTAACAATTTTTATTGTAAAATTTTTTCTATGGGTGTAATCTTCAAAAATTACTACCAAATTAGATAAACAAAATCTAATGAAAAAAATGCGCCAAATCCACCCACCACGACTCCAAATCATCGTCTCATTTACTAGTTTTCCTCATACTTCATATATACATATATATATGGTTATTTAGTTGCGCGAGTTGATAATAAATTATGAGAAATCGTTGACCTCTTTTTTTTCGCCGCGCGTCGTCTATTTACATACATACACTTTCCTTTAAATAACTTTTATAGTCAGCGAAAATAAAAAAAATTTGCGCGTATATGCGTTCATGTGAATTGCGAGTAGCACGAGAGCGAGAGACACGATAAACCTACATTTACATCTACACTCACAAATACCCGTCCGTCAAATAAAAATAAAGAAAAAAAAAATGTTCGGCAAAAAATAGAGCAACAGAAAATTAAAAATAATTATTTTACAATTGGCACAAATATATTATAAAGTAGTATATCGTATCGTTTGCAAGACAGGGATTGAAAAGAGCAGAGAGTATCGATGAAATCGAAGCGGCAAAAAAAAAATAAATATGTGTAATTGACTATTGACTTGAGAAATATTACTTAATTGTGCACAAAAGCGAAACGCTTGCAAACACTTGCAATGAACTCAAATGAACTCAAAAAAATGTTGCTGTAATAGTTTCGTATACAATTTTTTTTAACTGAGTGATAGAGACAGATAGACATAAATTAGATGAGGAGAAGTGGTGGCGCTATTGTGAAGTTTATTTGATAATTATTTTTTGATAAGCCAAAAAAAAAAATATCATTTTTTGTTTACCTTTTTTGCCACGAGGAACTTTTTGTGTTGTTTTTGTGAAATTGAAACGTGATAAACTTTTTTTTCTCTTCATTCTCTCGATTTTTATGAAAAAAAAAATAATAAATAAAATAATGTAAGTGAAATGTCAACAACTTGTTGATGACAATTAAAGTAATAGATTGTGCAGATTTCAATTGAATTGTGTTCTATTTTTGTTGAGTGAATTTTAAATGAATTTTTTATGGGTGTTTGGGAATTTCACCAGTTTTTTTTTGTGGAACGTAATGTGCTGAATCATTTTAAATATTAATTATCTCTCGCTCATCCTTCTGAGAATTGATTAACAAACTTCTTGTGGACAGCCAGAAGGGAGAAATTCTTTTTTTAATTCGGTTAAACGTGCCAGAAAAAATGAGAATATCTCAACAATTTTTTCATAGAGGCGGTTATTGTAAAATTATAATGAAAATGATAGTGAAACGTAGACTAACGGTTTATGAAAAAGTATGTGCTGAATAATAGTTCTTATGAAATGAAAATGAAAGTTTTTTGTGCTTTTTGTTGAGATTTTTATACGCGGCTGTAAAAATTTGTGAGTTTTTTTATTTGAATTGAATTTGATGGTAGGAATTGAACCTTTGACTTCTAAGAAGATAATCTTCATATTCTGGGAATTGAACCTCTCGACTAAATGCATTTTTGGATTTTTAACCTAATCTGTATACGGTTCGATACCTTAAAACTTTACAGTCATACCAACTAGTCATCCAACTCTAAGAACAAATTAAAACTATATAAAAATATTTACAAACAAAATGACTCATATAAAAAAATGATCTAAAGATAAGAAATGCAAGACTTTATTACATCTTATCGTAATAAACCAAGAATAATGTATTATGTGTCATTAAGGGCATTATCCTCAATAAAATAATTACAAGAATTTGTTGAAAATAATTTTCTCAAGGATCAACAATGTCCTCTATAAATATCTTACAAGACTTTCCACCAAAAAACCAAAATCAAGCCTCCAAAAATTACTCAACCTTTTCCAAAAAAAGAAACTCGACAATATTTTTTTTCTGACCAAACATAAAACCGAGAAAATTAATATTACAAAATCCCCTCAAGAACTCAGCAGTAGCAGCAAAAAACAATGAAACCCAAAAAAACCCAGCGTGAAAAAAGCGCAAATAGAGCATTGCAATTCCCAAGCTTGCAAGTTTCACTTTCAAAATTGAAAAATGAATTGCTAGAAACGTTGGGTGTCAACCAATTGAGAAATGCGTTTTAGCAAGAAATGAAAATGGGAACTCGTGACGTGTCGCGTTCTCTTTCTCAATGAGAGAAGGATTAGATGAATGGATTGGTGCTTGTATTTTTTGGAGATCATTTTTTGAGTTTTGGGATCGATAGTTTGAATTGGGAATGTTGGATTTTAAATGATGATGATTATCGTGATGGTTTACGGATTATCGATGGGGATTGGAAGTAAAATTTAAGTTATGATGATTAATATGAGTATTTATGGTCTAAAATTTAAGATTTTTAGGTTATTAGATGCTTAATGGAAGATAAAGTAGACTGAACTCTATTATAGATTAAATACTATTTAAAAATAATTTTAGGGACGATACCTTTCTCATTTTGAGCCAGTTATTAAGTTTCTATCTTGTTCCATATTTTTAGTCAAGAATTAATACCAAAATCTCTATTTTTATCATAAAATCAATAAAAACATCAGCTTCATTGCTATTAAAACCAAATTTTTCATAAATCCAATTAATTTTTCCCATTTCCATTCCAATCAATTGATTTAAGCCCTAAATAATACCCATTATACTTAAAACAATGCCCTACATTATTAGATAACCCGAATCATTTTAAACAATTGAACAATATTGAACCTACTTCACGAAAAAAAAGAAAAAAAAAATGAGTAAGTAAAAAAAAAGTTCCAAAAAAAAAACCGTGAATGCAAAGAAAACAGCAAATTACTCGATAAATTCAACCCAAATATAGCCTTAATTTCCATAAGAGTATTGCTTACACCTAATAATTGATTGCTGTAATTAGGCTGTAATATTTCGTATTTACAAAATTCTTTACAGACTTTACCCACCATATCCATTTTCATTTAATCTGTGTGTAATGCATGGTTGTTACAATTTCAACCTCGAAACGAAGCAGAAATAAAGAAATAAAAAAAAATTAAAAATTCCGGTAACAAATTTGAGCAAATTAATGCGTGTGTGCGCAATGTATAGCACCACTGCTTCACCTTATGTCGACACCAATTTCAACTTTTTTTTCTTCTCTTTACTTCAACATTTTTTTTTTTTACTTTTCGAAACTCTTAATGAAACTCACGGACGCAATAGAGTTTGCTAAATTCAATTCAGTACGAAATGCTCTTTTTTTTGTTGAGGGTTGACTTGACACACAACAGAGAGCTTGTTTGATGTCTATGAGATGTTAAATGGTGTTACATGAATTAACATACTGGACGATTGTGATGTGTTGTGAATATGTTTAGGTGAGGTTAAGACGGTAATTAGAGGCAAGGGGAGAGTTCGCTTGTAAAAAGTAATTTTCATGATTTTATGCAAAAATTTTAAATGTTAATGGCAGCTGCATGTCAAAATGAACATTATTTTGTCGCATAGTTATGAATAAATGGGAATAAATGGATTGGATGAGTATGCTTATGTTGTTGTAGATTGGATTTGATATTTTAGACTTAGAGCAATAACATGGTTGGTTTGGAAGTTGTTGAATTTGTCAATCTCAAGATTTTCCTTATCAATTCATAATTTTCTTTTATTTTGGGACATAACGAATTTATAAATTTTGTTTCTTTAAATTAGATTTTTTTGTCGTAGTTTCATTTGCTGTAATTTTTGTATCAAATTTCTACTGTAATAGAAATAAGGAACGAATTTCCTTTCCTAACTTACTCTAGACCAGTGGTGGCCAACCTTTTTTGTGCCACGGCAAACTTTGTGACTAAGTCATAACCAAAACCGCACGCGGAACACGGCTCGTGGTATATTTCAAAAAAAAAAAATAAATCTGCACACTAGTGTGCTGCGACACACCGGTTGGCCATCACTGCTCTAGACTAAAGAAATGGTGTGTCGTTATTATTTATTAACAATTGAATTTTTTTAAAAAAATAATGGTTCCAGAAGGAATTTGTGACTCAAAATTATTTTTCAATCGATTTTATCTTTTATAATTGGAACCAGATGTTTGACTGGTTAGTGTTGATGACATATGACTTTTGTGGTCAGTATTGATCAATTTATCAAGTTTTTTTTGCTTTGAGAAGTTATTAATCAATTCAATGTCTATTCTTCTTACTACTGACCAGCATTGATTAATTTACCTTGGTCAACTCTGAATTTCACTTATTTACATATTTATGGATCCAATGCTTTACCAATCCATTCTTAATCAACCCCAAAACCCATCAAATCATACAAACCAAATATTTCATCCATCTTAACATCTTCCCACCCCTCAAATGTTCCCAAGTCACATCACACTCTTAATTTCATCTCGATGTCACAATTCGTATTATGAAGCTTGAATCTTAAAGATGAGAAATTTCGTACATGTGACTTTTCTTTCTTTATTTCTTGTGCAAATTTATTTTGCCAAAATTTTTTTTTCATTCATTCACATTTTGTCACACACAAAAAAAAAATCCATTTTAAAAAAATCCGCAACACAGCACAAATAAAAGAGTCAACAAGGCACTGGAGAGTATTTAGGGGAGGTGAATTGGAATCATTTTAATTTTTGGAAAAAAATTCAAAAATTTATTGATAATGCAATTAATGCCTTAAGTTAAGGAAGTTCAGTTTTTCTTAATTTTCTGATCCTGAGCTAAAGACAATGAATGACCACAAAAAATCATAAAAAATTGAAAAATCTCACAAATCCAGCCCTCCCTAACTACGCCCCTTCATCCATCAACAGTCGCAAACTTGAGAGGAAAGAAATAAAATTTAAAGAAAAATTAGGGTCAAATTGTGAATGAATCAACAATGGCATATCGATACATATATACATACGTATATGCACATACATATATTTCACTTTCTGGCAGTTTTCTGTTTCACATGGTATTGAATTTCTGTTCGACACAAGGCTTTATAGGTTACTAATACATGATCCCAATTCATTTTATGCATTTCTTTTTTTTTCGTTTTGCTTTAAATTTTATTATTTTATTTTTTTTTATGCTTCTTTCATTGTTCCATGGATGAAAATGAGTGAAATAATAAGAAGAATAAAAGTTAAGAAGTGTGGGGAAAAAGAGAGATCGAGACGAGAGTCTGATCTTAATAACTTGACGGAAAAGAAGAAAAACTTTTTGTAAAAAAAAAAAATAAAAGACACGAAAAAAATTATGAGAATGAATGTTGCACGACTGAAGCATAAATCTTTTTTTTATTATGACTCATTTGTCTGGATTTATTATAACACTCATCTGCTAATGGTAACATGGATTTTCACCGTATTATGTGTATGAATATTTAAAAAATTGTGATAAATGAGCAATGCGATAGAGTTGTTGATTTAAATTTTCATTTTTAAGTGCTTCTTCTCGTTTCTAGTTCAGATTTTTTTTTTCATGATTTATTTCCTCTTAGTCGAAGGTGAAATTTATCATTCAGCTGTGACTTTAAATTAAAGTTCAGAATATTATTTCGATATGTTGCATAAGGCTTAAGAAAATTTAAGAAGGAGGTTTGGAAGGTTTTTGACCAGTTATATCACAATAAAGTTAGCTCATCTTTTTTACCTTGGTAAAGTGAGTAGGACGTAGCATCTAATGCTTCGCAAACATATCAATCATTATGTTAAAAATTCAATATGGGACTAATAATTTTCAGAGTTGATAGAATTAAGTTGCATTCTTCGAATCAAGTGAAACTAAGGTTTAAGTACTAGTCGGTCTTATTTGTCTCTGAAACCTTCTGAAAAAATTCTATTTTAGTCGTAATGCATGAAAATTGGCTGATTAAAAAGAACAAAATAGAATTTAATATTAAGAAATTTCAATTACTCAAATAAAGGACCTTGGTACATACTTTGAATATCTCATATTAAGGTATATCATTAGCCTATCTTCTTGACCAATGATCAAATGCTATGATATATGTAACCATTGCATATATTATGGACCGTGATGGTCAAATCAAATCAAATCAGGATGCATTTTTGATCCAATCTGGATCATGAAACATTAAAAATTCGAATAAAATACAAGATACATTTTTTAAAGCTGCAACACACTAATATTCAAGAAGATATTCGAAAACTCTAATCTCCAACCAATAATTCCATATTATGCAACAAATCAAATCCAAAGCCATCATGTCATCGACCTCATTATCAACTCAACCTTCCCAAATCAACAACCCTGAAATATTCTCCATCAGAAAAAAAAATTCGATCGACTTATGAATATTTTATTGTCATATCATCCACATCCACATTTTTTTGATCCACATAATCCATATAAATATGTACACACACTGTTTGTAAATTAATACCATGAATTTGAGCTACAGAAGATATTCATCTCTTGTGCAACAAATACCTCATCTGCGTTATTTTTTTTTTCTTCATTTCGATTTCATCTTACGAAAGGAAGAAGAAAAAAAAGAAGAAAAAACTTTGTTGCATTTACCTTTTTATGACCACCGCCGTATATGCCTCTCTCAGATATTCCCAACTCAAGTTAAGTCAATAGATACACACGAGCAGAAAAAAAGTGAAAAAATACGCGCAAATTGGGAACAGCAGCGATTACATTAGTGGCATTGAGTGTACTATTAAGTATTAGTCGTTCAAAGCACTTAGCTTGTATTCATACCTTATAATGTGATAAATGTGTAAATGTGCAGCATGTTCGTATACATTATACGGTGTCAAATGATTTTTTTTTTGTTTTCATTTTCATTTTAATTTTTTTTTTTTTGCGAAAGAAGTGTACGACCATATTTATGTCAAGCATTTTACGCTCGCGGCTATACGTCACATACTCACAAATCCATTTGATGTAATGTGAAATAAAGCACTTGACAAATTGTTCATTAATATGTACATTAGCTGCTGTTACTGATCTGCTGTAACTCTTTGAATGTTTCATTTTTTTTCTACATCAAAATCATGTTGCGTTGTAGCATAAAATAAAATTTATGTTAGAGCTTATGGACTCAAAATTATTATGCGCCTATAGATTATTTCTGTTTTGATTATGTAAGACACACAATTTGAAATGTTAAATAAAATTGTCAACCGATGGCTATCTGTGAATGCAAAATTATTTGTCGGCATAATTTCTTTTTTTTTGGGTAGCTAATGTAATATTTATCATTGATATTATCGACTTACTAACTACTACTGACATTTTTTTCGCAAATCATTTACTTTCGATTACTATTGAGTCAATAGAATGATTAGAGGGTTTAAAAAATGTTTATTTATGGATGTTTGATGAAGTTTCTCTGGAAATGAATGGCGAGACAGAGAAATGAAGTGACTGAAGTTGCAAAACTGCTTGGATGGGGAAGTATGAGGGTCATTTGACATTAGTTTGTGTGGTTAGATGATGTCAGTTGTGGATTTCTGGAAAATTAAGCTGATGGCAATTTAGACTTGATTTTAAGATTGAAAATTATAATACTGTGCTCAATTTGAACTACTGCATATTTTTGGTGACTTAAGATTGCCTAAGTTGTTATTTAAATGATATCTAGTCCCATAATCAAGATATAATAAAGAAAATTCTAATTCTGGTCTAAAATTGAAGTTCGATTCCAATTTTCCATTAATTTCTTAAAAAATATCTAAAATATCTTTAGAGGAGATATTCTAAGCTTCTCAGTCAGCATATTAAAGTCTCCAATCAATTAACATAGTCCGAACAAGACCATTCATGTTCATTTCATGTTAAAGTCATTAAACTTCAATAATGACTCAAGTTGCTCAAGCAAAAAAAAAAAAAACAACAAAAACTAGCAGAAATCTATTAACTTTAATCACAGCACTAATCATTGAAATTCCGATCTAATTTTTCAAGGAGCTTGCTTGACATCAAAAAACATTTTTATTTTCTTATCTAGATTCCATTATAATTCCAAGAATCAATTGCACAATAAAAAGATTGCAAATTCCCAACATACTTGAGTGCGAAAATTTATTGGATAAACGTGTGACTTTAATTCAGCAACTTGTGCTGTAATTCTCTGACACATTTAGGGTGATGAAGTCGTAGTTGATGTTGAAGTGGTTAGTTTGTTGTATGGTTGATTATACAAGTGGGTGCTTTCATGGTTGTAAAATTTTAAAGAGATTTTTCATGTTTGATATTCATTTGTTTTGGGATGTGACATTAGTAAAAGCTATAGGCCATGTCATGTGAAATGTCATTGCTTTTTTTTTGTGGATGGGTTTTTATTGTATTGAACAAATAGAAGACTTTTTTGGAGTTTTTTGAGATGCCTAATTGGCTTAAAAGGTTAAATTTTGAGGTACTAGGTGACATTTTGTGCAAAGTTCATGTGTAATGTGTATGCACTGATTGTTATTTTCTTTAGAATGTCACATGACTTTTTAGCATATGTTTGGGCGTTAGGTTCTCAATAAATACTCGAATCTTCCACTTAATTCCCAATCAGGTCAAAAAAAGTTCACCAGACATGTCTAACCATCGTTTTCATCACAAAATCTTGCATAACAAAATCCAATAAAGCATTTAAAAAATACCATGAATCTCTAAGCTCTTCAATACTTCAGAAAATGTCATGTATGAATAATATTCAAAGAAACTTCTTATTGGTTAACAATCTCGATCGTGCTTCAAATATTTCATAAAAAATTGTTTACAATTTCATTAAAATTTCACAAGATTCCGTACATAATTCCTCACCACCTCGTTCAATGTGCTTGTGTACTTGTACTAAGGGAGAAGGGGGAAAAAAGAAGCCATCGAAATGACAAGAAGAATTTTTTTATGTATCAAATCACAAAGTGTGTGGATGTATGTGCATATACATAGCGATAAAACTAAATGACTGTATAGTTACAGATCATATGAAAACTAGAGTGGAAAATTTTAGTATCACTGATCCCAATTTCAACAAATCAGTGGCAATAAACACATATACATACATCCACACGACCGTAAGAGACACACTGACATGAAAAATCTATGTTACAGCATTTGGCTACTTATAAACTTTAGTTTGCAATTTTTTTTGTTATTTTTAGTTTTTCCAATCCAGTTTTCATCATGTCGCATGTATCAATACGATTATTGCATACACAGCATAAAAATAAAGACAAGACGCAAAATCACTTCTCATTCTGTAGTTTTTTTTGTTCAAAAGCCATTCTTCTTTATTCATTCTCTTACGTACGTACCGATATACATACATTTCGATTATTGCTGACCCAAAAATTCAAGTTGAGCTTTTGACACATATTTTCTGAACGACTTTCGATTCCGTTCGGATATACTTTATATAACCATTTAACCCATTGTGCTATTATGATTTGAAATCAACAACAAAAGAGAAGAGCAAAAGAAGAAGAAAAAAGAAAATGAGAGCGGACAGCAGGCAAGCAATAATAAGAAACGATTTTATGTGAGAGAATGGGAATTGGTTAGGAGGTATGGGAGATTGGGAAAGATTTTGTGATTTCTGAAAGCGCATTTTATGGTGCAGTTTGTATTGTTTAAGTATGAATTGTTGCTATTTGAATTTAGAGCTTAAATGTGGGTGGTTATAGAGATGGTTTTGGTATGAGACTAGGTACCATATGTATAAGTTCTAAACTGGAGGTGGAGGGCTTTTTAGGGTTTTTGGTACTTGAAATTTAGTAATGCTTTATTTAATATAATGCTTTATTTAATCATATTTTGCTTGTTTTTGGGATTAAAATTGATAAATTTAGAGAACTTTCTTCTTAAAATCTTTAAGGTAGAACCTACCTAAGGTTCCATACCCTAGTACACTAAATTTTTATTCAAATTGAGCCATAATAAATTTAGTAGCAGTTACATGAATCAATCAGACAGAATAAAGACAATCCAATCATCAAAATTCATTTCCAACTCCAAACCATGCTAAGCAACAAGAACTAAGCATGAAAGAAGCGCCAACAATGATTAACAACAGGAATAAAAAAAAAATCGAAAGCTTTGTGAATATTTTATTTCCTCTTCTTCTCCCTTCCGATACATAACAAATAAACAAGCAAGCTTTCGCTTGAAATGACCTGATATGACCTTGCTTTAATGTGAAATATGTTCTCGTTCTCTCCCTCAACTGCCGATTATTATTTAGGTCTCTACGGTCGACCATCAAGTGAAAAAAGATATTCTTTTTTGAACCTTTTTTATTTGCTTTTTCATCCTGTTTCACTTACCTCATAGCTACAAGTACTATGGCTGTATATAAGGAGCTAACGCCCTAAAATATGTTTCATTCATTTACACTCACAGCTAAGCACCACATATATCTATCCATATCCATATACAAATAATAAAAAAAAGTTATGAAGGAAAATAAATAAAAGTGTTCTTTTTTGGATAAAAGCATCCAATCCATCCATCCATCCATCCAATCACTTTCACATGGAAGTAGGATGAGTGGAATGAAAAAGTTCATTGAGCTTCTTTTTATTACTTCCATTCTATCATCCAATATAATGTGTATGCTTTTATGCGCTATTTTTTTGCTCTCTATTGAAATAAAAAAAAAAATGTTGACATAAATTCACTTCTGCTGACTGGGGGGTATTAAATGAATAGGGATAATGTGGTGAATGACCTCTTATTCTTATTTTGTTCCCATGAAGGTGACATGAGTCATAAACAGGAAATACTCTTTTATATTTATATGACAATTGTTAGAGGATGATTGAGGATTTTTGCTTAATGGATTTGGGATTTTAAAGGAATGTTTTTGATACTGAGATTGTTTACTTGATTTATGATTGAGTTCTGAAGTGGAAAAGAACTTAAGGTTGTCATGGGGATTGCTAAGAAAATTAATCTTAGTTCAATTCCTAAAAGTTGACTTAATTTTATTTAAAATGGCCTAGATTCTTCAAATTTACTTCTTAAAGGTGTCGCAAGCTAAAAAGTTTAAAATCTACTAAAATAGACACTAAATTAGCATAAAAAAATCATTTTTAAATTTACAACATAATTAAAGATATTAAAATAAATAAATTTTTGAAAAACTTTTTCAACTTCAAAATTTGACATTTTCTGTCAACTGCTCACTAATATTTATTTACATAAATCATGAATAAAAAAACAAATTTTAAAAAGAAACTCACCCCAAAAGTATAATTGAATTTTTTTAGAAAGTAAAAGTGAGCAAATAAAAAATTACTTTTTGAATCACCCTTACGAAAATGAAAGTAAGGAGGATGGTTCTTAAGTAAACATATGCACACCTTTAAAAAATTCTTGAAGAAAAAATATTAGTGAAAAATTGAAAAATATATTTTGAAGAGATGAACTTGAGTTGACCTAAATGTTTTGATCTAAATTTCTTCTGTTTCATTCAGTTCATTTGAAAATGAAAAAAATTTGAATTTTTTAATGTTCAATAAAAGAAAATTCATTTTTAAAAGTTGAAGAAATTTTGATGTTTTAGAAAACGAAAGTAAGAAATTCAGAGAAATTAAGTAGTATTTTCAAAAACTTTAAGTTTTTTGGAATTTTTAAAAATTTTAACTTTTTAGCGCATTTTTGGAAACTTGTTTTCAAAAAGGAAGCTCAATCATACACTTTGTTCGGTCGGCAGCAAATTTTGAAAAACTATTTTTTGATCTAGACATCGTGGAGAGCTCCGGTTTGCTTTATTAGCTTCGTTTCATCGAGTTATTGGCGGCAAATGTATTTAAAAGTCCTAAATTTTTGTTTAAACACTTTAATTAATTATTTTTTGATTTCACAAAGAAAGTAAACAACACACGACTGCAACTTCACGTCATAGAAATTTCAAATATTTTTTGACCGTTGACATTTGAAAATTTTTTGACCGTTATTTTTTACGAAAAGTTTTTTGTTCAGTTTTGCAAGTTATTAGTTTGTGCATAATGAAAACACACTTTACATGCACAATGAATGTGAGGAAATTGAAACTGGGTTTTTGATCGTTGTTGTAACATTTTTGTAAAATTATCGTTTTTTTATGTAGAATATTGCAAGGTCTGTCCTGAAAGTTGATATACTTTCAATTCGAAGCTCGATTACTGATTGCCGCGCCAAAAATGCGCTGAAGTCCCTCGATATGAAACACGAGGACTTTTGTAATTTTTTTTTATAGTTTCAAATTTTAATTTACAGTCTAGTTTAAAAACTAAAGTCACTTAAAATTAATTTGCTTCTAAAGCTGTTTACTGACAATTAAAAATTCAAAATCCTTTAAAATTAATTTTTTAATGATTTATAATTTTCAATCAGAAAGCGCTCTAGCCATGAACTTAAGCAATATATTCCATAAACTTTAAAAATCTATTTACTTTTGAATTAGACAATTCCATTCGACTCCTCTCTTTTCTCATTTTATATCAAGTATGCTCCCTTCAAATAAATCGATTTTTCTTCTCTCGTTGCTTCTTCTTTTCACTCTAACATCTATTCATTTATCCAACGATCCATCCATCCATCTATCAATCTATTTTTCCCTCATTTCTATAACCATCCAATACTTATACATATTTTTTTTTTCTTTAATCTAATTTTAGGCAAATGAGGCGAACGATGTAATTGAAATATAAAATAGAACAATATCAATCGATTACATCAAAGATTCACCACACCATACCGCATATATACATTTATACTTATATATTACATAGGATATAGTCAACTCAATCTAATTCTATTCTATATGTACATTCGTTGCACGTAATAAAAAAAAATACACAACAAAAGAAAGCAAAAAAGAAGAATTTACGGGCAGAAGAAATAAAAATCAAGAAGAACAGGAACAAGAAGAAGTGACCAGAAAGAGAAAGTCCAACTAGCTGTAGAGTTTATTATTATTAAACATTCAATTTTTTGCGCGCGCTAATTTAACTGATGTGAGTGGCAGACGGAAGGGAATCGAGCAAAGACACAATTATTTCTTATCAGTATCCACAAAGTTCCTCATTGATAGAACCAGAAAAAAATAATATAAACTAAATCAGCACAGACGTCAGTGCAGCATAAAAAAAAGAGAACAATTTTTTCTTGTGAACGAGTTTAAGCCAAAAAGGTCGTCAAAATTAATTATATCACGTATCCAACGCCCATGTCTTGCAATCCTGTAGGACATCTTCATCCCGCGGCATTGATAATGAAACCATTGATGTTGCCAAAGGATGAGCCAGATTGCGAGGGTGGCGATCAAGTGAGTGAATCAAATTACGATGATAGACAACATTCTGGTGTGTACAAATCTAGTCTTGTAAGTGGAATCAATGATGAAGTTGATAGTGATAATGAGGTGTCGAATGATCAGCAACAGCATCTTACAAATTCACATCAATCATTGGCGCATCATTTGAGATCATCGAATGTAAAATTAGAGGCAGCACTAATGGAGTTTAATGAGGGATTAAATTTGATAAATAAACCAAATAGTAATACAAATGATGATAACAACAATACGAGTTCAAGCTATAATAGTGCAACAACCAGTAATAATGATAACAACAATAATAATACGAGTAATACGGTCAAAGGTGATGGCGTTAATAAAACGCCACGGAAACTCTTTGAGTGTGATGTCTGTAATGTGAGTATAACTTTCCCTTTTTTTAAACTCTCTTGCGGGGGTTTTACCGGGTTAAAGTGTAAATGACACTTGCAATAATGAAAATAAGCTCATTGTCTGCTGATTATGTAGACTTTCTATAAATAATTCCTCTTTTTTTGAGTTCCAAGAATTTTATTTTTTTGTGTCTTCAAAATTAGATTTTTTTCTGGGAAGTAAAGTAGGACAAAAAGTTACACAACTCCTGAGAATTTACACCTTAATTCCAGAAACTTTTGAGTAAGAATTTACTTAAAGAATTTTCAAAAAGTTTAATTTGTTAGGATGGAGGCGTAAATGTTTGTAAAGATTTGAAGGAACAACCCACATAGACACTTTGTGTACTGACTGATGTTTGATTTAAAAATTCGAAAATTTTTAACATGAATGGGAGGTTTGGATTAAAATCCTTACTTTAAGGCTTGCCTTTAAATGCATCTTTGAATGTCAAATATTAACAAAATTGGCTTCAATTTAAGATTCATTCATAGAATTCAGCCATTAACTGTTTGCTAACTTATGAATGAAAATTTGCCTTTTCTGCCTACATGCACTCAAAAATTAAGGAAAATAAAATATTTTTATTTTATTATAAAATTTGATTTATTTTTTTTTTGTATTTTTTTTTTTTTTAAAAATTCTTCGGTTAAAAATTATTTTCCATTTGATTACAAATCATTTTAAGAACAAAATTTAATTTTTATATAAATTTTTCTTTAATACTCAAATCCTTACAAACCAATCTCAATTGAATCCTTACATCAGAATGTCAAGGACTTCCAATAAATTCATCATACAGAGATAATTATTTCGTTCTGAGAAAAATCATTTTCTTCTTAGAAAAAGCTTTCATTCCATACATGGGACTATCTTTTGATCTCTTCGAGCATCCATATCTAATTGCTTTACCCTTGAAGTGCGAGAAAGAGAGAGAGAAAAATCAATACTTTTAGTTTCTTGTGACATTCGACATGTCTTTGAAGAAAGGATTTGAAATTCTGAGATATTTGATAGAATTTGTTGGAAAAAAATGAAGGAACCGGTCATTTAGTTGTTGTGTAACACAAAAAAGACCAAACTTTTCAATTTCAAAAGTTTCAGATTACATAAAACTTGGTTTAAGAAAAAATGATTCTTTTTTTAAATTCTTACAAAATTGCTTCTTTCTTTAACCGTTCAGAATCCTTAAAAGTTAAATTTACATAACAAACCTAGCTTCGCAATCCAACAATTCTATAAATATACTCAACAAATAACCAGTTATAGATCAAACAAATTTCCACTTAAAATGACATAATTTTCATAATATCCAGCTGCAACATGTTCAAGCCAGTTTATAAAAGCTACCGAAAGCAATTTTGATCTCAAAATTTATATCCAAATCCCATTAATAAATCCGTTCCAGAATTTCTATAAATTTGACTTTAAAAAAAAATCAACAAGACATTAAAAATTCAACAAATCTCCATCAATCACTAACAAATGGTCGTCATGCATGTCTCATACATGATTGCTAAATCACTCTGATTTTTTTTAGCGAACTAGAAGTAAAAGAAAAAGAATTGAATGAAACCGAGACTTTGAAATGAAAAGAAATCATTGCGCGCCACTAGTGTGTTTAGCCTACTTTACTTTCCCACTGGTTGCTGCTCTAGCTTCCCTCAATTTCATTTTTCTCACTTTTTTTTTCTTCTCTTGCTTAACTTACATTATGGTATAATTTTTTTTATAGAGTATATAGTTACAATATGACGCACGCGGTTTTCATTATGATGATTTTCTGGATTATTGGCATGATGATTCTCTTTATCGTCTTCCACATCGTCTGCCTTCATTTTTTTATTCGCTGGTTTTTTTTTGTGATGAGACGAGAAAGTGGAACTTTGTTCGCGATCTGCATTCTCGTTTTTTTTTTTTGAATGGCTTCTTACAATATTGTATCTATATAGGATTGTACATTAAGGCATACTTGAAACAATATGTTGTGTCTTAATTTGATTAAAACTAATTACCATTTATGTGCTTATTTTCATTATTCTATCCAATCTCATCACCAATTAACATTAGCATTAATGTCTGATGAGAGTGGAAATTGGGGAAAATGGAAATCAATTAAAAATCTGTAATCTCAACATGAAATCAATCCAAATGAATATTTTTTTTTGTAAATTAAATTTTCTAGATGAAATTTTCGAATGGCGCCAATATGCGTCGTCACAAGCAGAGGCACACTGGAGTCAAACCATACGAGTGTCGTGTATGTCAGAAGAGATTCTTCCGTAAAGATCATTTGGCTGAGCATTTTACAACGCACACTAAAACATTACCATATCATTGTCCAATTTGCAATCGTGGATTTCAACGGCAAATTGCAATGCGTGCTCATTTCCAAAATGAACATGTCGGACAGCATGATTTGGTCAAGACATGTCCATTATGTAGTTATCGTGCTGGTACAATGAAATCTCTTCGAGTACATTTCTTTAATCGACATGGTATTGATTTAGATAATCCTGGCTCTGGAACGCCATCGTCATTATTATTAGCATTAGAACAATCGAATTCTGCTCATCTTTTGCCTGCATTGGCTGCTGCTGCTAATGCAAATGCTAATGCGTTTAGTGATAGTGGAGATTCTGCAAGATCCAATGATAATGTCACGCCACCGGTATGTTAATGTCTATTACTTTAATGATCTATAAGTTTATTTTTTATCACAGTTTCCCATTGACTTGGTACAGATGCATTTCCTGACACCTCACGTTGAAATCTCAATGGCTGATAATAATGAAAATAATAATAATTCAATGCGATTGGCATCGACCAATGGAACAAGCAATGACCATTCAAATTCACAACCAACAACAGTAACCGCAACAACCTCAACTGGATTGGATATTCAGGCAATTGTGCGTCCATTAAATACAAGCGGTGGTTCACCGTCCTCACCACAATCAGCTGATTCCAATTCAAATGTACCATCGAGCTCACACTCGTCAATATTAACAAATGAAGTTCAAAGTTCACGTCACTTAATCTTTGAGAATGCTATTAAACCATCTATAAGTTTAATTCCAATTAAACAGGTAAAATTTAATTTTTTTTTTGATAACATTTTATGATTTTTTTAAAGATTTTTTTTAAAGATGGCCTAATTTTTTATTTTGTCTCTCTGACGAGAAGGCAATCATTGTTATTTCATCAAATATTCATATGTAATATTGATGTTTGCGACATTTTCTTTATTTATTCATAAACGTTTTTATGTGTCAATGAATTTGTATATATTTTTTAGGATATTCAGCAATGCATTTTTGAGATGGGTTTTTTGAAGTGGAAGTGATTGGGATGGTTCATATTGGGCTGTCTCAATAGTATTCCTTTATTTTTAGAATTTTAGGGAATTTTGAACTTAAAGATGTAGTTATAATGAAGATCAATATATTAAAGTTTTCTGTTGATGTGTTATCCCATAAATCCTCTTGTGAATTACATAAATTATAAAAGTTGAATTTAGAACAAAATTTCTTAATTTTATTGGGATTCGAACTTAAGTCTTCTGAAATTATAAGTAGGGCATAAGTAGGGCCCAAAAAAACAGTCAATACTTTCAAAAATGCGTCAATCTGAATCATTCAATTAAAAACTTCCAAACTCATCCCCAAACCATTCCATAAGCCATAAGCCTTCAAAAATGACCACAATTAATATTCATAATATTCATTGTCTGCCCAAATATAGGAACCAACAACAAATGATGACTACTCATCAGACAGTACATTGAGCAATAGTAAGAGCAACAATCAACGATCACTCACATCAACACCAATGCCTCACATCACAGATTCGTCATCACAACAAGCATCCATAAATGCATCGTCATCAACAGCAGTCCAAAATTCATCAGGTGTTAGCAATTCAACTGAAAGTGTTACGCCCACTTCAAGTCTAGCCTCAATGATTAAAGTAGGTTATGCCAGACAGACAACACACAGAAAAATATATAAAGTCTCTGGCGCGAACTCATGAAAAAAAATCACTTTTTTTTGTTTCGCATTTAAAAATGAATGAAAAAAAAAAATTAGGTCGAAAATTTCTAAAAATTTTGCTCTCTTTTTATTTTTTCCTCTTTCGTTTTATTTTTACTCTCTGTCGTGTCATGGTATGGCATGAATTATGATTATATACCATTTTGGGTCGATGAATAATTCTGATTTTTTTTTTCATTCATTCATATCAAAAAAATCATTGAAAATTATGAAAAAAAAACCTCACTCATAATTATTATGATCTATTTCATAAGGTATCACCATTAAAGTCATTGTTGCGTGAAGATCTCAAGCGTCGAATTACAGCAAGAGCAAATAATCGTGTAGCACGCGGTAGTATATGTGGAAATAGTGGTAATGGTGGATTTGGATCATCACTATCATCATCGACATCAAACTCAGGAATATGTAATAGTTCAAATACAATGATTGTATCACCCGAGCCTGTAACACCGACAACATCAAATGGTACAATAACATCAACAGGTGCTGATAATGATACAAATGCATATGGATCAAATTCAAAGAAACGAAATTTAATGTGCACATATTGTGGCATTGAATTTCCCGATCAGACACTCTACTTCTTACACAAAGGATGTCACAGTGAGTCTAATCCATGGAAGTGTAATATATGCTCTGAAACATGTTCCAATGTTTACGAGTTTAATTCACATTTGCTTAGTAAAAGTCATCAATGAGGATTTGATTATCTCGTCTAGAGATGATCATATTGACTTAACTGATGCTGCAAACAAACAAACAAAATGATACACAGGATTAAATTGATGATGTTTAGCTAAATTCAAATTTTACACTTAAAAAAATTATTATTATTATTATTATTATTATTATGATAAAATTGAAGTATATTTCACTATCGTTCGATGACGTAAACTTATTATGGGTATTTATGTGTGATTGACCAAAGTGAGATTTAATAACAAAAAAAATATTAAAAAAAAATTATGAACTTTTACCATTCCTCTAACAAGAAATTACGATGAGAAAAAAATGTTAAAATAAGATTTAAAAAAAAGTTAAAAATATTTTTTTATTATTCTTCCCAATTTTGTTTAAAAATGAAATTAATGAGGAAATGACTTCTTCCTCAATTTTAAAGACAACGCACACAAAACCATTAAACGTGATTTAATTTAGGTCTGGTTTTTACCAAAAAATATGAAATTCTTGATTATTTTGCCTTCAAAAGTTTCGAAAAGTTGATTTTGGATTTGAAAATTTTGTGAAAAATTTATTTAAAATTTTGGATTTTTTTTCTGATTTATCAAACATAGCATTAAAAGATCCTTATGTACATTTATGCATTATATTGATATTGATGATAATTCAATGAAGCATTTCAATTAAATAATTGTTAAATGATTTGTTGACTCAAAGTAAATAATCAATTAATTTTGAAATTTAGAATACAAAGCAACCTAAAGGAAATCAAATTGACTGAAAAAAAATCCTACTGAAATGCCACGCATCAAGCTTTATTGACAAGTGAAATGAGATTCGTTATTTGAGAAATAAGGCGGTGTATCGATAGGCGTGTGTCTCATGCATCCCTTGCACCCACGTTTGAGAATCGCGCAATGGAAAGTCCACTGACTTTTGATAATTTAGAAAGGTGGTTTTGGATATGGACCAATGAGATTTATTGATGATTTTGCGATGAAAATATGTTAAAATGTTGGAAATTCGGTTTAAATAGTTTTAAAGCTCATCATTGATCTAAATTTTCAATAAACTGACTTTTAAATCAAAAATTTAATAATGGAATTTTAATTCAAAGTTTTTTTAAATTGAATTAAAAATCAGAAAAATTAAAAATTTCAATAAAGTCTTCAAATAAATTTTTCACAAAATTTTCCCGCCAATTATAACAAAAAATAACCTCAAAAATAAACCTACGAAAATAATAAAAAATTACGAATTACAAAATCTAAATTCTTCACAAAAAAATGAGATGTTAATCGTTCGTTATTTAATCAGGATAAAAAAAAATTAAATTAAATGTTTTTTCAACTTCAAAGAAAACTAAATTTTGAGACAAAAAATAATAATTAACTTTAAAGCATAAAAATCCAAAGAAAGATAAGAAAAAAATATTTAAAAATTGGATCTCGCAAAAATTATTAAAAAATATGAAAAATTTTTTCCTCCTCACACCCCAAAAAAGTAAAATAAATAAATCAAAAAAACTCACACAACACACTCCAAAAAAAAATCGTTAAAAATTCTCTCAAGTGTGTAAAAAAAATTTTTAATTGGTGACATAAAAAAAATTCTTTAAATGTTTGAATGTTATAAGCTGCTGAAATTTAAGAAAAGAAAACCTTAACTTGAAATAATTAAGACAAAGACATGAAGAAATAAATTCAACAACGATTCATGAAAGAAAAAATTAAAAAAAAAATAGAAATCTCAATGTGTGAGCTCAATATTCAATTAAATGAGTACATGATACTTAATTACAATTTTTTTTTTCGAACAATATTTATTGATATACGTGATTTTGAGATGAAATTAAAGACTTCTCGTTTTATGCATTCACATGTGTATGCCATTATGAGTTGATTGCCACACTTTAAGATTCATTGTTTGGATAATGAATTTGGGATGAGTTGAAGAAAATGTTGTGATTTAATTGGATTTATGATACACATAAACTTATGGGAGAAATTTGCGATTTATTTGAAATTTTATGGACAATAAGTTGAAATTAAGTTACCCTCTAAATTTTTAGAATTTATAGTTTTAAAAAATATAAAAATTTTTCTCAAATTTAGCGAAAAGCTCCAGGAAAAAATACTTTTTTTTAAAAAAAATTAAGCTTTACACATTTTTAATCAAGAAATACGTGTTCTTTTTAATTATTTGATGAGGAACAAGATGGCATTAATAATGTGATTGTGAGTTGTCATGACTTAATTAAAATCGAAACGTGTCTTTCTATTATGAAAATAACAAATTATGCTTCTTAATTTTACGTTTTTATTTTTTTTAAGAAAGCTCAATTTCTTGACAATTTATTTTAATTTTTGTTGTGAATTTTTAAGAGATTCAATATTTTTTAGTTGTGGGTGGGGATAATGAAGCAAAATTATTAATTTTTACTTGGGAAATTTTTTTAAATAAAATTCTAAAAAAAAAATTAAATTAAAATTTTTTAAATAATTTTAGAAAAGGACTCAAATTTTAAAACTTAAATTTAAAATTAAATTTTAAAATTTAAATTTAAAATTAAATTTTAATATTTAGGTAAACTCAAATTTAAATTTTAATTTAGGTAAATTCAAATTTAAATTTTTTTTAAATTTAATTTTAAATTAAATTTTTATAAAATTTAAATTTAAGTTTTAAAATTAAATTTTAATTTTAAGTTTTAAAGTTTAAATTAAACTTAAATTCAAATTTTAGACTTCCTAAGATTATTTATATTTTTAATTAAATCAAATATTAAAAATTTGACCAATCTCAATCTAATCTTGAGAAAAATATTAAAAAAAAATTTATTAGTAAAGATATTTAAATGATGTGAAAATCTAGTCATGAATCCTTTAAAATTCAAATTAAAACTTTTAAAAATTGTCAAGTAAAGAACTGCAACATCTCAACTAATTGAAATAGTTCACCTAATAAGCGCAAAAACTTCCAACAACACCAAATTTCTCCTCTTAATGTAAATCCAATTAAATTGACACACAAAAAAACAGCACCTAAAACGATTAAGCTCAATCTTTTCTTCAATTTCACTCTTAAGTCTCTTTTATCAATAAATATGAAGCATATTCTGTTAATTCAACTAAATAATTAGTGAACAAAGTAAATTAATTGTTTTCTTATTAAGTTCCTTTAAAACAAAATTTTTTCTTTCCATCTCCAAGACATTTTATATTTTTTTAACATGGACAAATAAACTCTTCTGTTATTAAATTTCTCAAAAAAAATGAGTAAATTAGAAGTGAAATAATAAATGATGAAGGAAAAATAAAAGTACAAAAATAACAAAGATTTAAAAAAAAGCTAATAAAAAAATTTCCTAAATGTTTGATATGTGAAAAGAGAACGTAAGAAATAAGCTAAAAAAACTACATACAAGCGTTATGTTACAAAATGGATTAGTGTAATTATTGTGAAAAAGCATAAACTGCCCAAGTATAAAGAAATATATATTTTAGGAGAATCAAAAAAAAAAAAATAGTGAATTATGAGAAACAAAAAATGTGAATAGAAAATGTAGACATGAGGAAAAGGGGTGGTTTAGAGGTTGTTTGGGAAAAAGATTGAATTGGAATTTAATTAGATTGAATTATTTTCTTAAATTTGAAATTCTTGCAATCACAAAAATTGCAAAAATCTACCAAAAAAGAAAATTTTTTTGAAAAAATAATTTTTAAAACGATAAAAAATTTCAAAAAATAAATTTAACCAGAATAAGATTTTTTTTTATTTTTTTATCAAACTAAATTTATAAGAATTAGATTTTAAAAATTTTTGAATTAAAATTTATGATTTTTAATTTAAAGTTTATAATTCCTTTTCATCTTAAAATTCAGTTTTGTGATTTAAAATTATTTGAATTTCAAAATTCAACAATTTTCTGACAAAATATTGAAAATTGATATTATCAACAAAATCTACAAAAACTCCAACCCTAACCCCCAAAGAAACTTCCTAATCATCCCCTTAAAAATTGAATTGAAACTCAAGGAATCGAGTTCTTGCCCAAAAAACGAAACGAATTGAAAAGGAAGAAAAGAAAGAAAAAAAATTAGAATTAGCAACAATGTGAATAAAAGTGAAAGGGTGATGATGATACGATGTTCCAGTTATTATTAAATCTGTTATATACACACATAAAATTAATATATATATTTTTTTGTTCATTCTTTTATTATTTTATTTAATTTCACAGAGTTGAGATCGAAATGGAACGAAAAAATAAATGAAATAAAAAAATATAATCATAATGATGATAAGCATCGGTTATATAAAGCATATATAAGCAAATAGATTAATATGAATGTTTAAAAATATTATTATAATAGAAGATGATGAAAAAAAAGAAAAAATATATTTTTTATATTAATCCGTCCAATTAACCAAATAAGATGAAAATAGAACAAACAAAGATGAAAGAAAAATAATAAAACAGAATAAATAAAAAATAAAAATCAAAAAATAGAATCATAGAATAAAATAATATCCAGGATGAACGAACATATACACAAATCTTGTTACTACTTACATAAATTCTTCTCAACATAAAGCATTGAAAAAAAATAATAGATGAAAAATATTCAATCAATATTTTTTCTTATTTATTTACTTAGATTTCATTAAACTCAAATAATAATAATAAAAAAAATGGAATTAAACCACCAACATACATACATACACTCACTTATTCAAGTTCATTTTTTATGAATTGATTCATCACTAGATGCACTAAGGGATATCTTTAAAATATCGTTTAAACATCACACAAAAAATTTTTGGGCATGAATTTTTTGAAGAAATGTTAGATTGTTGACTTATTAAGCTTCCCAAAGCGAGCTAGCATCAAATTCAGCGACATTTGGAATTTTCAACTCCAAAATTGTTTTTCGAGAACATCAAAAATGTTCCATCGAGTATAATAATACTCTTGAGTACAAAAGACATTTAATTAACTAAAAATGTCAAAATTTAAAATAAAATTTAATCAAAAAGTTTTCAAAATTCAAAGAAAACCACCTTCCTCTTACAAAACAATCTACTTAAAGTCAACAATTATATTTTTCTTTAAAAATAATAATAATCACAGTAGAATGGTTTCGGGGGCTGTAAAAGTAATGTGTTCGTTATGGTAGAAAACAATAAATATCGTGATTAATTTCTGAATGAAATGAGAAGAAATAAAAATTTTTAAAAAAATATAAATTAATTTTTGTAAATGAATAGAAATGGATTGACACCATTAAAAAAAGTAGCAATTTAATTTTTTTATATACAAAAAAAAATGAGAGTAAGGAAAAATATATGAAAAAAAATATGAAACATACACAGTGATAACTGCCAAAACTAAATTTAATGTCTTTTTTTACCTTGAGAATGAGAAAAATATATAATAATAGAATGATGGCCAATGAACAAAAGAAAATTGGATGGTTAACAAATAGCAAAGCTATGGACAAAGAATGTAACACTAATGAACGATCGCACTTCCAGATGGTTGATGAACGAATATAGAAAGAAGCTTCAAAAGCTGATAAATTTTTACTTTTTCTTTATTTTTTTTTTATACACACAAAAATTTTTTTTTATGCTCGCACGAGAAAATTTTTCTTTTTTTATATATTGGAAATGGTTGAATTTGATTGATATGATATGTAGCGTAAGGACTTTTATAGAGTGATTCTTCATCGATAAAAGTGGTGTTTTAAATCTTTTATGATTCCTTTTGGTGCTTATAAAATTTTCATTTGATGGAAATTTGTTGTGAATTAGGGTAGAAATTATTTTTGGTATAAAAAAAATTGGTAGTAGTTTAAGTTTGCAATATGATTGTAAGAAATCTTAAAGTTTCGAGAAAATAAAATTTTAAAATTAGTTAAACTTAAATTTCGTAAAAAATTTAGATTTTTAATAAAAAGTTTTCCAAAAACTGTCCTTAAAAGTTTTTAAAAATTTCTAACATCAAAATTCGGAAAAATTTTAAAAAAGTAAGCAAATCAAGCTTTAGAAAATTGAAACTTTACTAAAAGTTCAAGAATTAAAAATTCAAAGCTTCAATTTTCAATCACACCCCTCAAAAATTCACATCATAAAAGTTTTCAGACACCACTGATCAAACGACAAAGAAAAAGAATCAAAAACTGTTGACAAGTTTGGTCTTCACCTTATTTCTGTCAAAAAAGAAGAAAGGAAAATTTTTTATATTGAAAATCATATCATGAAATGGAATTAATTTTTTATAAGTCATTTTCAGAGAAAAATATAAAAAAAGTTGTGTTCAACACATGTCCTGTTCCTTAAATGTACTTTTGGTAACGCTGGTTAAAAAAAAAAAATAAATTGAAAGACTTAAATGAAAAGATTTGAAGAAAAATTTTTGGTAATGGAAAAGTCTTTAAGAGTCGTGATTTGATTTTTATATTATGTCATTTTTGATTCCGCTGGATGGAAAAAACAATTTTTGGAAAAAAAGGATTAGAAAATTTAATTCGTGATATTTGATGAGATTTTTAAAGGATTTTGAAGGGTTTCTCATTAATTTGAAATTGGACATAGAAAAATTTTGAGATTTTGGCAAATTTTAACGTTTTACTTAAAAAAAACATTTAGAAATGACTTTTAAGTTTGAAATTTTAATTATTTTTTTAAATTCAATCTTAAAAAAATTTGTTACGATTTTCTACTTAAATTCAAAAAATTAAGGATAAATTTCACACATATTTGATGTGATTTAATGCTTCAAATCTAGCAACAAATTCCATTTATTCATCAGATCCAAAACTTTAACAAAATTCTTTTTTTAAAGCCTTTTTGTAATTTAAATCGATTTTGTTTTCAATATCAACAAAATTTTCTCATGAAATTTTGTGTAAATTAATACAGCCAAGCCCTCAAACATCCAAAGATCTTCTTAGTATTCATGATAATATTACATAATCGAATATCATGAAGAAAAGTTTCACAAAAAATTAAACTTTTTATAATAAAGAAAAATTGGAAAGGATGAAAATTTGATAACAAAACAGAAATGTGAGTCATTGGAAATTTTTCTATGTAAAAGAAAATCAAAAGAAAATTGTTAATTCCTTTTAATTGATTTTTTTAAGAATGATGATGCTTAAAAATTTTTTTAAGCATTAAGTATTGGAAATATTATGTGGTAAATGGGTAATCTAGGTGATAAAGTAAGAATCAATCAAATTATATTGTATGGAAAATTTTATGTATCATGACAAAATCTTTCAATTGTTTTTACTTTCAACAGTATTTTTTTTTATTATGCTTTGTATTATGGAAATAAAGATCTATTGGATCGTTAATAATTTTTTACATGAGCTTCACCTAAAGGTGAATAATTGAGATGACGAGGATGACTCTTTTTTAGATAAAATTTCAAATTACGCCCACCTAATTTCCATAACATATTTTTATCGTTTTAAGAAAAATTCAGTTTTAACTCAAAATTTAATTAATTCTGTTCTTCTAGATACTCTATGGTTGGTTCTTGTGTGATCAATTATGATAAAATATTGCAGAAAAAATTCATCGTTTCGAGTTGTTTTGTAAAAATTTTTCTCATGAAATTCAACAATTTTATTGAGAAATTTTAATGAATATTCAACCGCTTGTGGTATGTATTTTGATATTCGATGAGGGTTTTTCAAAATATAAAAAAAAAAAATATTTTATCAAAGGATTTTATAGATGATACCCTTGTTCATGATAAAAATGAATATTTTGCATGCATTGCTTTAAATTTTAAGCAAACAATTGCAAATTTTTTGGAATAAGAAACAAATTAAAGCTTATAATAAATTTTTATGCAAAGCTTTAAGTTTTAAATCGATTTTGGATTTAATTCTTGAAATTAATAAAATTTTAGGTTAGATCTATATTTTTTATGAGTCAGAGTTTATAATTTTGAAAAATCTCTTGTGAAGTATAAGATTTCATGTAAATAATTATAAATTTTTTATTGTTTTCCCTATAAAAGATTGAGTTCAAATCTTAACATAGACAACTTTTTTTTTGTTGATTTTTTTTTTAAAGAAAGTTTTAGAATGTTTATGTTCGTGGTTAAATGTGACGAATTTAATTATTTTTTTGTCAAATACTCAGTAATCATGTAATCATGCAAATAATTGAAGAAGAAATGCAAAAAATTCAAAGAAAGTTCAAAAAATTTAAATAATATGAAACGACAAGAACCTTCAAAATGATCGCAGTCGCCATTAAACTGCAATTTAGGAATAATTTGAAACATTTCAATCCACAATTCAAACTAGTCTTCAACAGAATCATGCTTTTGGCTGGTCCAAAAGTAAATACAATTCTCCAAGTCCTTCTTCCGAAGAAAAATTCCAATTCACTGATTCCACGTGACCCACCTACATTAAAAAATCATCAAAACCCAATTTCTCGATAATTTCATGATACATTATTCGATACTTGATAACAACACCCCAAAACTCCTCGAAGAAAGAGAAAAAGCTTTAAAATACTTTCATCATATCAGATTTTACAATTCCATGGAACATTCATGTTTGTACTTAACAAACACTTTGACTTTCTTGTGAAATTCTCAAGCTTTCGAGATTGTTCTTCTGCTATATAAACATTTTATTCTCATGTCGTACTTCCAAGAAGTAAGAAACTCAGTTACACAAGAACCAAAGAGTATGAAGAAAAAGAAGTTTTACTTTAAAGAAGACTCAAGCGATGAAAGTGAAAATGAAAATGAAAATGAATGTGAACATGTGAAAAGAATTGCTAAAAGTTATGAAATGTAATAATTTTGTATATTTTATACTATATATAAAGGAATAAGATGTGAATGATGTAACCAAAATTGAATTAGAGAAAAAAATTAAATTAATTTGTAATGGAACGTAGGAATCTATTGAAAAAAAAATTATGAATAAAAAAAGTAGACAAAAGATTAAATTTTTTTTACGTAATCAGTTGATTTATTTCGAATAAGAGATATGATAAGGGATGATATCGGCTATGTTTAAGTCCATACGTACAGACATATTGAGGATCCTAAAATATATAAAAATAAATATCCATAAGGAAAAATTTAATGAAGGGGATAATTTTTAAAGACTTCATTCACTGACACACACACAAACAATCCGCAAAACTTTCTTTTTTTTGAGTTTAGAATTGGAACAAAAAAAAAATCTTTTAAAGAATATTTGAATAAAAAAAATAATTAATTCCAGTGCACCTCATTTTTTCACTCGTAGTTAATGTAATCAATCATAAATAATTAGTCAAGCATAATTAGAAGATAAAAGTTTAATGAAATGAAAAATAATTGAAGAAAAATACTCAAAAAAATTATATGAAAAAAAAATATTTGAGGTATTTTTAGGATTCGGAATTGAATATATTATGTAAGAGGACATTGGATGGTCGATGGTTGAGGGATCATTTTTATGGAACTCTTGAATGGAAGAAGATTTTTTAAAGCTTTTGAAAATGTTGAATTAAACCCTTTTCATCGGGGCTCACGTGGGCGTTTAGTAAAAAATTTGAGAAAAATTTATAAAGATTTTGTTGATAATTTATGAGTGTAAATTAAATTGATTTTTTAAATATTATTATTTGTAAACTTGAAGTTTGAAATTTGATTGAATATAATTTACAAAGATTTAATTTCTATTTAAAAACCTACAAAATTTTATGTGGGCTGAAAAATAATAATTAAACTCAAATTTGCACTCTTGAAAAATTTTGATGAATTATTTTAAAAGGATTCATCAAGATTTTACAATTCTAAAATTGAAACTTATTCTTTTTGATTATTCGTCAGAAACCTTCAAATACCTCAAATATCAACTCTAAATTGAATTTAAAATTCAAAATCGTTAAAAAAAATATAAAATTCGTGACAAAAAGAGCAAAATAAAATTAAATCATTCGAAAAAGTAATTGGCAAAAAAACATTACAGTGTGTGATTGAAGCAAATTTAGGACAAAAAACATGGTAAAATATGAAATTTTAAGATTTTTAATGCAGTTGAGGGATTTTTGTAGATTTGGTTTGGATTTGAAGATTAAAAGTTGATTTATGAAACAAAAATTTGAATCTAAATTATTTTTTAAAATTTTTCATTTTTCAAATTTGAAATTCGAATTCAAATTTGAAATTCGAATTCAAATTTGAAAATTTGTTAAATTCATAAATATTGTTTATAAAATTTTTAATTTCGTAATAGATTTTGTAGATTTGTTTACAACTTTTAAGATTATTCAAAAAAAAAAAATATTTTTTAAATTCTCAATTTTATTCAAAAGATTATAACATTTTTAATTACCTAAAACCAATTAAAACTAAATTTCTTATTTTCTAAAACGCAATTTTTAATTTTTTCAAAAATAAATTTTTAATAAATAAATTTTTTAAATTTTTGATTATCCAAAATCAAACTTATAAAACTTTTAATTCAAATTTTTAAAATTAAGTTTATTTTATAAAAAATTATATATTAAATTTTCTTTTAGTTTAAAAATCAATATAATTTTTCAAATTATTAATATAATCACTTTTTATTTTTGAAAACTTTGAAATTTTAATTAGATCAATAAAAACCAATCATCAAATTCAACCAAAATTTTCTCAATTGCCACTAAAAGTTGAAAAATTTTGCAAAGAAATAATATCAAAAAAAAAATTAGAATGTGATGATGGGAACAATGAAAGAATGGGAAAGATCAAAGGATAATAAAATATATGGGATGAGAGGGATAAAATATGGATATGAGGATCAAACAAAAAAACTAGCGAAAAAACTATTTAAATTTTAAAAAAATACACACATTTTTCTTTCTGAAGAATCATTGACATTATAAAGTTACAAAAGAATGGTGCCTTTATCAACGAATGACTACTATGAGAACAAAAAAAACAAACCATTATTAAAAAAAATTGAAATATTTAGTATTTCATACAATTATTAGCAAAAATGGATGCAAGGATATTAACTAAAAATATATATATGAAAGCAGCTAAGGAATCAACTCAACTACGTTCATCTCCAAAGTTTTTACATCATTTTTCGGGAAATGATTTGAAGAATGAAATTAAAAAAAAATGTAATTAAGAAAAAAAAAATTAAAAATATTTTGATACTTTTGTATGGGAACAAAAAAAAATATAATTAATGCTGTGGGTTTGGTCGAATCATTTTTCGAAAAATAGATATGTTAAGTTATACACAAAAAAAAGATAAAAAATATTAAGTAAAGGATATTTAGAAAAACAAGTCGTATAGAAGCTGCAGTAAATTAATAAAAAAAGCCTTATTATGTAGAAAAAAAAATACAAAAAAAAGATATTTTTCAGTAAAAATGATATAGAGTAAAATTTTGACATAACTAAGGCACGCATTATGCAAAATATTAACGGAAAACTACAGAGTTTTCATACATAAAAAAAACTATTATTAATTCTTAATTTTTAAGATTATAAACAAATTTATGGTATGAGACGGGGAAATTAAATTTATTAATTAAGAGTGACCTGGACAGCAGAAAAGAGAAAATTACAGAAATCGAATAGGCAAAAAGATAATATGGGGAATTTATTTTTTAAGTTGGTGGGGTTATTTAAGAGGGGTCAATTGGTTGTAAATTGTCAAAAATATAAAAATTTCTTTCATGAAATTAAATTTTCTTGACAATTTAGAATCCAACCCACCCCACCCAAAACTCCACCAACTTAAAAATAATTTCCGCAAAAAAAATCACAAATTAAAAAAAAAATCAAATTCGGATTATTAATTATTGGAATTTTATGCAATTTCGACTTGAAAAAATAAATTTTTATCACAAATTTAATAAGAAAAAAATTTTCATTAATCGGGTATTCAAAAAAAACCAAATGTCCAATGTTCAATGTTTTCAAAAAAAAAAAAAAAAATAAGAAATAAAAAATATGAAATTCTCTTTTTTCCTTGTTCATCACCTTCCAGGTCCCTAAAAAAAATCAACCAAACACACAAAAACACTCACTCACAAAAAATTTAAAAAAAAAATATATTTAAAAAAATTTGAAAAAAAAAAAATTAATTGTCGTGAAACGAATGACGAAGTAATAAAAAATTAAAAAAATATATAAATTAATTAATTAAATTCACTTATTTTTCTTCTTCGCCTGGCATTCCGTTTTAATGTGATTTTTTTTAAAGAATATAATGTATAATGATGATGGTGAATTTGTAGAGTCTATTTTTTGATAAATTAATTTTAATTTGTATTGAATTAGAATTTTTGATTTTTGAGGTTAGAATTTTTTTAAAAAATTAAAAATTTTTTTAAAATTCTTAGAATTTAGATGCAAAAAATTCTAGAAACCAAATCAATGAAATAAAAATTTTAACCTCAAATAATAAAAATTCTAATTTAAAACATTTTTTTCCTCCTTTTAAACAACATTCATTTTATAATTAAATCCTTAAAGAAAAATTAGAAAATAATAAATGTTTATTAATTTTTAAAATTTTTTGTTGTTTTTTTTATATAATTCAAATTATAAAAATATATTTAGATATTCTACCATTAAGCTTCGTTATTAAAAACAAAGAAAAAAAGTGAGTAAAACTCAAACAAAAAATAGATCAATTTTTATACAATACCTATTATAGTTAAAAAATATTTGTTTTTTTTAATTCTATTTTTTTCTTGCAAGTTGTTATTAATTAATTATTTTTTTACGAAAGGAATTGAAAGAAAATTAAGTAAAAAATTTTCATCCAATGATCGATATTAATGTTTCAATAAAAAAAAAGTTTTCATTAGTAGTATAAATTTCATGTGTTATGTATTTTAAAAAAAAGGAAAAGAAAAAAATTAAGATTTAAAAAAATGAGGAATTAAAAAGATATGATGAGGAAATTTTTACAAAAAAAAAGATTTAAATGATGATTTACATGTTAAGGAAAGGATGAAAGGATGAGACAAAAAAAAACATTATTCTATACTGTATGTAATTAATATGTTATTAAATTAAAACTATATTAAATAAAAATGATTTAAAAATTCAAATTTGTTGTATTATGTAATATTTTAGTGACTTTTATTTCTGAAATTCCTTTGCATTTAGATGTTATTGAAAAATTTTTGCTGGAAAACTGTTGAAACCACGTGTTGCTTAAAATAACGGTCACTTTTTGAATTTGAGCAACAAAATTTTTCAAAAAATTCAAAATAGCCGTTATTTTGATAAAGTACTGCTCAACCTTTTTTCGATTCTAAATTTTGCCCAGGATTAGTGTTCGAAATACTCTTAAAAATTTTGAAGAGCAAAATTCAAAGGAGTTTTTAATTTTCAAAAACTCCTAAGATTTTTTTTCTCAAGAGCAAAATTTTTTCATTTTAATTTTGCTCTTGGAGCAAAATTTTTAATTTTACTCTTAAATAATTTCGCTCTTAAAATAATTTTGCTCCTAAATAATTTTGCTCTCAAATTTGGGAGTGAAATTAAAAATTTTCCTCTTCTAAAAAGGAGCAAAATTATTTTACTCCTCAAGGAAAATTTATGGTAAAATCTTCATGTTAATTATTAAGACCAGTTGTCTTAATATCCAGTGCCAAAAATGACATGAATTTGTTACTTTTGGTTTGAAGCTGCAGCAAAGACATGAAATTGTGCTTCAAACATTTGGAAGCAGTTCCTTTTCATGGATTTTCATTGCAAAATTCTTAATTTATTTGAAAATTCACAGAGAGGATGAAAACATTGACGAAAGTGATATGCCATTACAAAATTCAGCTAAAAAGTGAAAGATTTGAGCATTTGGAAGAGCGGAACTGACTATATCCAGTGCCAAAAACTTCAAAAAACTTTATTTTCCCAAATTTTGATCCTGATTCTGTTTTTAAACATTTGTAAAAAATGTGTGGAACCGACCACTTCCAATGCTTCCAGCATTGTTTTTCTTGCTTTTATCGAATTTAGAAGGTTCAAAAACCCTAATAGCCCTAAAAAGTGATCTAAAAATCAGTAGTATCCCATGAAATTCTAATAAATATTATCTTATCAATAAATTGGATGTTTAAAATGATTTTTGTCATGAAGAACTGTAACTTTTTAATCACTTTTTAGGGCTATTAGGGTTTTTGAACCTTCTAAATTCGATAAAAGCAAGAAAAACAATGCTGGAAGCATTGGAAGTGGTCGGTTCCACACATTTTTTACAAATGTTTAAAAACAGAATCGGGATCAAAATTTGGGAAAATAAAGTTTTTTGAAGTTTTTGGCACTGGATATAGTCAGTTCCGCTCTTCCAAATGCTCAAAACTTTCACTTTTTAGCTGAATTTTGTAATGGCATATCACTTTCATCAATGTTTTCATCCTCTCTGTGAATTTTCAAACAAATTAAGAATTTTGCTATGAAAATCCATGAAAAGGAACTACTTCCAAATGTTTGAAGCACAATTTCATGCCTTTACTGCAGCTTCAAACTAAAAGTAACAAACTCATGTCATTTTTGGCACTGGATATTAAGACAACTGGTCTTGATAATTAACATGAAGATTTTACCATAAATTTCCCTTGAGGAGTAAAATAATTTTGCTCCTTTTTAGAAGAGGAAAATTTTTAATTTCACTCCCAAATTTGAGAGCAAAATTATTTAGGAGCAAAATTATTTTAAGAGCGAAATTATTTAAGAGTAAAATTAAAAATTTTGCTCCAAGAGCAAAATTAAAATGAAAAAATTTTGCTCTTGAGAAAAAAAATCTTAGGAGTTTTTGAAAATTAAAAACTCCTTTGAATTTTGCTCTTCAAAATTTTTAAGAGTATTTCGAACACTACCCAGGATTTTGCCTTAAAATTTATTCTTACTGACTTACTTTGATGACCGTTGAAAATTTATTCATTGGATTTATTAAGAGAAAAAATCCTTTAAAAAATCAAAAATAACTGTTCCGTATCACAAAGGTTGTTCAACACTTATTTAAAGCATTGAAAGCGCGTAAATTTAACATTTAATATTTTATTTGATAATTCTTGTTAATTAGAGTAATTTAAAACAATAAAAAATGGGGAGGAAGAGAACAAAAAGTCATGCATCGAGTGCTGATGAAAGTGAGGATGAAATAACATCCAAACGTAGTAGAATTAATGACGATAAGGTAAGTTTTCTAAAATTGTGAAATTTCTTTGCTTACTGGATCTTTTTGTTTTGTTTGTTAAAATATTAAGTTTTTAAATGTTTAATTAGTACTGTTTGGATCCATTTTGCAAGATCCAGTGAACATTTTTTACAAAATAACTTAATATAGTTCAATTTACAGGAAAATTTAGCACAAAATACAAAAACTGCACTTCAGAACTATCGTACTGTTAAATTAAGAGATTTAGAGACTAAAATCCATGCAAATCTTAGAAGTGGCAAGATTAAAAAGATTTATCTCCAAAATTTCATGTGTCATCGTAATTTTGAAGTAAATCTTAATAAATGCATTAATATTATTGTTGGATTAAATGGAAGTGGTAAATCAGCAATTCTCACAGCAATAGCAATCGGTTTAGGCGGTAAAGCATCATCTACAGCACGTAGTACAAATTTAAAGGAACTTGTCAAGCGCGGAGAGCCATCAGCAACAATAGAAATAACATTGGCAAATGATGGTGTAGATGCGTACGAGCATGATGTCTATGGTGATGAAATAATCATAGTTCGTACAATTAATGCCAATTCTGGTTCATCATCGTACAAACTTAAAAGCCAAAATGGCAAGACAATATCAACATTACGTCAGGATCTACAAAAAATGTCACTGTGCCTTAACATTCAAGTTGAAAATCCAGTTCTAATTCTTAATCAAGATGCTGCTCGTTCATTCCTTAAAGAATGTGATCCAAAGAAGCTTTATCAATTTTTCATGAAGGCAACACAAATTGAGGCAATTATTGAGAAGCTTAATGGATGTTTTCAAACAGCAGTTTCGTCCAAAAATCAACTAGCAAATGTCGAAAAGGCAATGAAGAGATATGAGGATGATATTGAGACTATAAGACAGAAAATCTCACGATTAACATCCGTAAGATCATTAAAGAAGAAAATTGATGAATATAAGAATGAAGTTGAGTGGATTCGTGTAAAATCAGTTGAACAGGAACTAGCAACATCCAATACAAATTTGATAGCTAAACGTGAAGAAGTTCGTAATATTTCTGATTTAATCAATAATAAGGAAAAGTATGAGAAACAAAATCGCGAAAAAATTCGTGAATTAGGCACAACATTCCAGCAACTACAATTTGAGAGTGAAAATAACAATGTACGGCATGAAACAGCACGTAAAGAATACGAAAAAGAACGAGACAAACTTAGTGAATTGGAAAATAAGCATAAATCATTTATTGATAAATTAGATAAACGAGTTATGCCAAGTATCCAACAATTGGAAAGTGACATAGCTGAACATGAAAATAATCCATCAAATGTTGAAAATCTACGACTAGAAAATGCAGCACAGATTGAAAATGTCGAGAAGAAAATCAATGAAAATTCAGCAGTTTTAAATAATTACAGACGTGACTTCCAGATGTTCATGCAGACGACAAATGACGAAAAAGAAAATGTTGAGGAACTGAAGAATAATTTACAACGTGAACAAGCCAATATCACAAAAATTGATCAGCAAATTTATCAAATGGAAAATTCAGGCAAAGATAAATTATCCGTTTATGGACAGTCTGCTGGACGACTTTTAAAGGAGTTGGAATCAATGTACAAACAAAAACGATTTACTCAACTTCCTAAAGCATTTTTAGGCAGATATATTGAAGTACCTGATCGAAAATATCGTCAAGCTGTTGAGACAATTTTACGTAATTATTTAACATCATTTATTGTTAATTGCGATAAAGATCGTTTGGTGCTTGCTGGTGTCCTAAAAAAATATCAAGATTTACAAAAAGTTCAAATTATTACAACAGAATTCACTAATAGAGTTTATGATGTTCGTCCGGGAATGGTTAATTTACAATCGCCTGGTGCTGTGCTATTTAATGTCATTAAAGTCTCCGATCCAGTCGTAATGAATTGTCTCATCGATCAGTGTCGAATTGAACGAATTGTTTTAGTCGAAAGTACAGAAATTGCAATTCATTTGACACAAGATGAACGTACCGTACCAAAGAATCTCAATCGTGTCATGCTTCTTAAGCCATTATCTGAATATTATCCAGCACCAAATTATCGTTCATATTCAATTCGTGAGCAGCCATTGAGATATATACAGACAAATTTTACTGAAATTATTAAGGATTTAAAGCAACAAAAGGTTGCATTGGAAGGAAAATGTGAGATGATTCGTAATCGAGGACGTGAAATGAGTGCAAAAGTTCAGGAATTTGAAAAATTGGCAAATGATAAGAAACGTCAAATGGCTGAATTGCAACAAAAGGAGAAACAATATGCTAGACAATTACAGGAATTAAAATCTGTTGAGTTTCCTGAAAATCCAGACATTGACTTTCTTCGTCATCAACTTGAGGACGAGAAGCGACGTAAAGAAGTTTTTGAGAAGAAAATTGATGAATCAAGAGAAAAACTCGAACAATTTAGGCTTATTGTTGACAATTATAAACGTAATATGGATGAACAGCTTAAATTGTATCGAGAAAGTCGCGAAAAGATGCAAGAAGTCCAAAGAGAAAATGACAAGCTACAAAAAAGTCTAAATTCAATGAAAAATGAGATTGAGACGAAAGGACGACAAATTAAGAATTTACAGGAAGAAGAGAAGCAAATTGAGCAAAGAGTTAAGGAATTGGAAGCACAAGTACGAACTATGACAGGACGAATTAAAGGGAAGCGTGTTGATTCACATAAGACAGTTGAGGAACTGGACAGAGCAATTAAATTGACTGAAAAAAAGATTGTTGGAATTGAATCGACGAATGAGAATATTGAGGATGTTGAGCAACAGCTTGGAAGTAAAACACAGTTGCTGGAAAACACGAGAAATATTCACAGAGCTTTGGATAATGTGCTAAAGAAGGTAAGGAATTATTAAAATTTATTTTTAACTGATTTTTGGGATTTGAATTTTGTTCAATTTAGTTCAGTTCAAATTCAATTTTTTGAAATTCAAAATTCGTTAATTTTGAACTTCATAAAAATTGCTAAATTTTGAATTTTGTAAAAGTCGTTAAATTTTGAATCCGAGTTTTGAAAAAATATCAAATTCAAATTTCAAAAATCCGTTAAATTTCAAAATTCAAATTTCAAAAAACCGTTGAATTTCAAAATTCAAAAAACCGTTAAATCCAAAAAAACCTTTAAATTTTAAAATTCTTAAAACTTGCCAATCTTTAATACTTTTCATTTTTTAGCTCACAAGTCTTCGTGAAAGTCGCTACATGTACGTCCGTAAACTCCGTCAACATATGTCACTAAGAATGAAGCATAAGTTCCATCAATTAATGCAACTTCGAAATTATGCAGCTGAAATTGAAATCGACCATAAAGAACAAAAGTTACAACTCAAAATTATTCCACGAGATGGTGAAGTTGAAGGTGCTGTGTCAAATACAAAGGCATTATCAGGTGGCGAGAGATCGTATTCCACAGTATCATTTCTACTATCATTATGGAGTTGTGTCGATCATCCATTCTACTTCCTCGATGAATATGATGTCTTTTCAGACGAATATAATCGACATGTTATGACAATGTTGCTGTTAAATGAGGCTGAAAAGAAGAAGGACAAACAATTTGGATTTTTAACACCACAAGAATTCTCGAATGTATCAGCATCGGAGACTGTTACTATTCATAAATTACAAGATCCTGAACGACATAATTAGCTTTAATATTATTATTATTATTTTTTTTAGTTCAAATGAGTGAATTTATATTTTTTTGAAGATCATATCCGTAATGAATAAGAAGAAGAAAAAATAAAACAAAAATAATCCCAAGGTAAAAAATAAAAACAAAAAATATGTATTTTGATGCCCTTCAGAAATCTGAGCAACTTACTAGATTTTGTGCTCGTCCTGATTTGCGGAAGTGCTGATTTCTGTATCTTTTATGATGAATAATGAATTCTAAAATTTTAACGGTTTCATTAAATTTGAATTTTTGAAAACATTTGTAAGGTTTTCACTGGAATTTTGGGAAACATTTGAAAGGTCAAAAAAAGTTCTCGGCCCCGTGTGTAAAAACAACAAAAATTTTTCACAGAATTTAATAAATTAAATTAAGTGGTTTTATAGTATAAAAATAAGCTGTAATACTATTTAAGAAACAATTAAGAAGACTCTCTTCGAGGAAAATGATGAGAACGACCAGAAGAAGAAGGAAAAAGTCAAATTCACCAAATCCAGAAAATCCAGTTGAGGTTAAGAAATTCAAAGAAAGCAACGATGACAAAGTGATGGATATGGAACAAAATAAGGATTTATTGCAACTGAAAAGTAAGACAGCTAAGCCTATTTTCATTCAAAAGTCGTTGCAGGAAATCAGAGTCATATTGGATATTCTAAATCTTTCAAGTCGTCCTATGTGCAGAATAAGAGGAGCATCTTTTACTCAAGTTACTTGTTCCAATTCTTCGGACAAGTATAAAATCATCGCATATCTTAAAAAGGAATCAATAGGATTCCATACGTTTGCTGAGTCATCAGAAAAGCACCAATGCTTTGTGTTGAAAGGCTTCTACTTGACTTCATGTGATGAAATGCTGAGCATTCTAAAAGCAAGCGGTGTTCCAGCAGTCAAAGTCAGTGACTTGATCCGTAAGGACAACCAAGTCATTTTCATAGTTCACTTCGTTGACAAAATAAATCTTACTCAACTCAATAAGGATCATCATAATATTGACTTTATCATCGTCAAATGGGAGCATCTTAAGAGGTCGAAGAACAAGGTGACACAATGCTTTAATTGTCAGCAGTTTGGCCACAATTCAAAAGGATGTGGATATACATCAAGATGTGTCAAATGCGATACACAACATCCAGTAGGCGAATGTCAAAGAAAAACTCAAGTTGGCGATCCTAAGTGTTGCAATTGCGGAGGAAATCATTCAGCTAATCATCGAGGATGTCCGATATATAAAAAATATGTGGACTTATTAGTATCACGTACAAAAAGGACAACAGAAATCAAGAAGATCAACAAAATTGAGACATCGCAATTTCCAGAATTACCTAAAGTTAAGAAAAATCCAGTACCATCAAACTCAAGAATTGCCAATAGTGAATTGACTAGAACACAGTTCAATAATCACATTACTTATGCAGAGAAGCTTCAAGAAGCAGTCAAGATGGATAATCTTTACCAAAAATTAAATGAAGCTCAAGAGAAGTTGAAGAAAATTCCAGACATCGAAAAGACAATTGATGATTTTTGTAAATTCGTTGACGAATTGTCAGAAGTTCCAAATAATAATTCAGCTCGTTTTAGCTTACTGCTAAAATATAATATTGCCAAGAATGAAAACGACGAAGAATCAAGTCAGTCGGAAGAAGAAATGGAAGATGATTACACGATAGAAGAAGAAAAGGACGGAATATGTATAAAGAGAAAAGTGGTCAAGGGAGAAGAGTGGATGTGTGTTGGAAGAATTGAAGATTTGACTGAAAGTGAAATAATTAAAATGAAAAAATAATTATTGTATATATTTTGGAAATGTGGACGGTCTTTGAATAGCTTAAGCTGATGGACCTTAATAAATATAATTAAGAAGAAGAAGAACATTTGAAAGGTTTTCATGGAAATTATTCTGGATTTTAGAACATTTGAGAGGTTTTGACTGGAATTATTCCAAAATTTTAAAACATTTGTAAGGTTTTAGTTCCAACATGTAAATAAACAGTGATTTTAAAAAATAATTTAAATAAATTTAAAAATCAGCAACCAGAGCAAACAAACAATGTAAATTATAAAGTCCACAAAGAAGTAGTTTCCCTCATTTTTTTACAATTCAGTGAAAGTAATATTTTGTACAGAAAAATAGACGAAAATCAACGTGAAAAGGAAATGGATTAAAAAAAAATCATTTAGATAGTCAAAGAAAATAAATTTAATTCTAATTAAGCTGTGATTTAAATGAATGTGAAGTTTAAAGTGAAAAAAATTAAGGAAATAGAAGTGAGAATATAATATAGAAAAAAATGGATTCAAACTGGATTCATTGCATTGTTATTGTCGATTTTGAAATCGAAAAAGGTCAAATAATTGAGACTGTATATCCTGAAGATACAATCTTATCCGATACAGAACGTAATAATTTAGTCTATATGGCATTTCCAGACTCTAATTCAAATTGTATGGGAGATACAAAATTTCATATATGCTTAAGAACAATAAGTAAATTATCGGATCAACATAGACTTTATAATCGTGAATGTAAGCAGGATTTAAAGGCAGATATTGGACATTATTGGGGATATGTATTCTTTCGACAAGTTAAAGATCCAACGAGTAAACGAGGCTATTTTCAAAAATCATTTGTTCTAATTTCAAGACTTCCATTCCATAACTTTTTCACGGAACTAGTAAATAGATGGGCACCATTATATTTTAAAAGTGGATTATCAGCACTTGAGCAAGGATATGATCAGATATTATCATGGCCAAAATTAGTCACAAATACTCCACTACAACTTCCTATATTAGGATCAATTTATCAATTGTATATAGCAGCAAATCGTAATCAATCAGATAGCACAAATAGCACAACATCGAATGAGACAGAAGACGTTACAAATAATAATAATAGTAATAGCAACAATAGTTCATCATCATCATCATCATCCACAACGACTATACCAATAACAATTAATTCACCAAATGAAATCGACATTTTTGGACCTGTACATACAATTATACATCACATACAGCTTATGTGGGAATTAATATTAATTGCAGAACCGATCGTCATTATTGCTCCGTCTCCAACTGATTCCTCATTATTGGTACAAGCTTTAACGAATCTTATTGCTCCACTTGAGTATTTACCTGAAGTAAGTTTTTATTTCTTATCTCTGTAAGTCTGTAGTCAGTGTAAATTGTAGTTAAAATTGGACTATTGGACTTGCTAATATTTGAGTTTTTCAGTTATGTGACTCAAAAAATTGATAAATCTCTCGTTTCTATGGTTTTTTGTTTGTGTCACAGAATTACATTCAAACATGTAGCATAATGTGACTCTTTTTACTTCTGTGACGTAAAAAGTTACTTACTTGAATAACAAGTAAAGGCTTTTGTTTACAACTTTGTGTAGATGACGTAAAGTTGCTGGGAATTTTATGAATAATGTTTTATGTGTGGGTTGGTTGGATGCCTTTGGGTTAAGGATATTGACATTTTGGAGAAATTGACTGAAGAATTTTGTTCTAGAAAGTTGAATAAAATTGAAATAAATATTAAATAACTGAATTTTTGAACTCAAAAATTTAACGGAAATATGAAGGTTGAGAATTAACGGTCAATAAAAATTCAAATTGAAGTTCAAAATTTGAACTTTAAAATTTCTTTGGCACTAAAAATGAAATTTTTATTTTTAATTTGAATTTTTATTAACCGTTAATTTTCAAACTTAAAATTTCCATTAAATTTTGAATTCAAAGTTTCCGTTGAATTTGAACATTTCAAATCATTAACTTAACGTTAAAATTCAAGCACTAAATTTTCGTTAATCCTCTTTTTAACTTGATTTTTGTTCCCTAAACATTCTTAAATCTATAAATAAATCAACAAGTTCCCCATCCACATCAGTCATCAACAAAGAAGCTCAGTGTCAATAATTTCATTTATCTAATTCAAAAATCGTGTAAAATTTACGACTCACACACAAACATATACAAAATTAAATTATAATTAGTCTCATCACGATACTAATCGTGTGACTAATGTATGCTTATAAATAATCCAATTTAAATACTGTTGCGTATGTTCTAATTGTCTTATTAATTTTTATTTTAGATCTTTCCATACTTTACAATCCATAATGCTGAATTTCGTGAATTTGCCAGTTCAACATCACCACCGCCCGTCATTTTAGGCTGTACAAATCCATATTTTGCCAAAACATTATCAGCATGGCCACATACAATTCGTATCAATGAATCACTACAAATTGATCATCCTGTACCGCATAGGAAATTAGAACGTGTTAAAAGTCTTCAAAAATTGCTAATGGACAACTCTGGCTCAATTTATACACAACATCGTCCATTTTTGCAGAAGGATAAATCATTTGTAAAGAAAATATTGAATGGTGTTAAAACCAGACGACCAACAGCTGTACAAAGTATAATTTTGAGACGATATTTCCTAGAATTGACACAGAGTTTTATGATTCCACTTGGTGAATATTTTATTTTAAATTGTCAATGACTATTGTCTTAATATTAAATTTTATTAATTTTTTAGAACGATACATGTCAAGTCTCATGCCATTAGCAAAAGATATTTCAGCATTTCGTGCTCCACCAGTGCCAGCTCAATTTAAAGAGGATACATTTTTAGGGACATTAGAATTGTCTGGACCACAACTTACATCGACTGTTAAAGGTGATTTTGAGGGACTTTATAAAAGATTCTTTCGATCGCCAAATTTTCGTGGATGGTATGAGGCGAGGAGGATGGAACAAATTGAGAAACTTGAAGCACTCCATCAAGAAGCACTGGCCAAAGAGGATTTTAAGAAATGGATGAGGGGGAAGCAGGAAGTTGAAATTGTTGATATGATACTTTGTATTAAGAATAAACTGCAACTTCCTGTTACGTCAAATTCTACATTAACTCCTGTCGAGCCTGGTAAGGAAATTTTTGTTGACGATTTTTAACGGTTTCGACATGTAAAAAATTTGAATTTGATTTGATTTGCTATAAAATTTAAACTCTGAAATTTTTTGATTTTGTTTTAAAAAGATTTAGTTTTGTTTTAACAGCCGTTTTTGCTACAATGTATGCTGTAAAATTTGAAATTAACGGTTTTTGCTATAAAAATTGAATTCTTCGATTTTGCTTTAAATTTAACGGAATTTGCTATAAATTTTATTTTAAATTTTTCCTATAAATTTTTAATTTGACGGTTTTTGCTATAAATTTTGAAATTAACGGTTTTTGCTATAAATTTTGAAATTAACGGTTTTTGCTATAAATTTTGAAATTAACGGTTTTTGCTATAAATTTTGAAATTAACGGTTTTTGCTATAAATTTTGAAATTAACGGTTTATGCTATAAATTTTGAAATTAACGGTTTTTGCTATAAATTATTGAAAAATTTTGCTATAAAAATTTAATTTTTGTGTTTACTATAAAATTTTATTTAACAATTTTGCTATAAAATTCTAAAATTAACTTTTTTAAGACAAGAACTTATATTTTGATGTCTTGCTATAAAATTTGAATTCTAACTGTTTTTATAGCAACATTTTGAACTTTCACGATTTTTACAGCAAATTCTCAAGTTCAACTTGTCAAAATCACTAATCTGCTTCCTAATCAAGTTTATTGACCTCCTAAATCCATAAATCCCTCAAAACTCTATTAAATCTTATCAAACCAATAAATTAATAACAATAAATCATATTTTCTCAATTTCCATCTCTTTTCAGCCATAAATGTTACAATCAAGAAAGAAGTGAGAGAACAACTAATGGAGAAACTAGATGACTTGATAGCAAGCTTACCAGACGACTTGAAGACAATTCTCAATTGATTTTTAGTGTAAATTTTTAATTTTTATTCAAATATTCATTCAAATGTGATTGAATGGTGCTTGATAATAATTGTGAATAGATTGATTACACGTGGGGTTTTGTAGGTCTTTATTAAGGAACTCGTGTGATTTTAAATTCCGATTAAGGAATTTTTTAATGATAGACATTAGAAAGTGCTGAAAAATCATGTCTTTTTCATGACTTGAGTGAATTTTTCGTTTTCTTATCAAATTTTATGAGATTATAATTTTAAGTGGTTTATTGGCAATTAATGAGTCTATGACGTAAGTTATGGACGAAATAATGCTGATAATGAGTTTTAAGTCAGTTCCTAGTTGTTTTTGATAAATTTTTTAAAATTAGGATTTTAAATTTTTAATGAATTTTTTATGATTTTTTTTTTAACTTAAAGGGCTCGTTCACTTATTACGTAACGCAGGGGGGGGGGGGGGGGTCGAGAGGAGAACAATAGAATTTCTGAGAATTCCATTGTACTTTTTTGAAATATGACCGTTATTTTGTTACGTAATAAATGAACGATACCAAATCTATTAAAATGACTAAAAGTCTGCATTTAAATTGTATTTTTCAGCAAATGCAATCTAAAAGCACTGCTTACAACTTTCATATCTTAATTTGTCTCTTAATGTAAGCATGAACTGCATAGATAACAACTTTATTCAGTTCATCCTTTATTTGATCAAATGGAAATATAAATTAAAAGAGTAAATGAGGAATTTGTATCTACATAATATTTGTAGATACCAGAAACAAGTGGCGGAGCTAGAAATTTTGAGGGGGGAAGTTTTTCGTTTTTTTTTTTTTTTACGAAAACCCCTAGCAAATTAAAGAAATTTGCCAGTGAGGCAGAAGAAAAATTTTACATAAAATAATGCTTAGTCCAAAAGTCGTGAAAAGCACACGATTTTGTGCACTTTCTTCAACACACTTACATATCTACTCCATCAGTTTATAACAAACCGTATGCAACACACGACTTTTGTCAACTTCAATCAACTCATCGAACCCAAAAATTCAGCAAACTTCAAACAAGTCAAATCGATTTTTATCAAGCATCATCAAATCCATGATGATGACTTAATCGAAATATAATCTGACATTCAATTTAAAACATATGGCAACTCATGTAATATTAATAGAATTAATTTCAAATTCATTGTTTTATATAAAAAATATTTAAAAATTAGTGAAAAAAATTAAAAAAGTTAAAAACATAAAAAAATTTTTGTGTTTGTAAACAATTCTTAACCGATTCCAGTGCGCGAACAGCGATATTTTGAGGCAACAAAAAAAAGAAAGAAAAACATTTTCGGCTGATCAAATTGTAGTTGTGTGTCGACTGTCTACGAACACAGTCACTTGCTCGAAACCGATTAGATTAACCGCATATATGAAGGAGAAATAAAAACAATGCGATTTTATCACCGCAGGCTCACACTGCTTTGGTGAATGTTGCCGGAGAGGCTTTTTACATTTTTGTAGGAGAAGTGCTTTTTATTTTTTTATTTTTTTATCATATCGATTATTTTTTTAAGCATTATCTAGTGTCAAAAAAAAAGTAAAAGAGTTTAAAATGACTGAATATTCGCCTATTTTTAGAAGTGAGTATTGACATAAATAGTGATAGTGATTTTTTTTTATCGTACGGATATGCCGCACTTGTCAATCGTAAAAATTGCACAATTGCATGTTGATATGGGGGAAAATTACATATGTTTTAAAGATTGTGAAGTTTATTTTTGGATCAAATTTCAAGTGGTTTTGTGTTGCAAAAATTTGGATGTGATATTTGAAATTAAAAATTTTAACTGATTTTTTTGGATTTAAATTTTTAAGTGAAACAAAACCGAAATTAATTTTTTAAAAGATTTAAATTTTTTAAATTTGATTTTTTTTTTTAAATTGAAATTTTACTAAATAAATGCGTTTAAAATTTTTGAATTCATAAAATTTGATTTTTTTTTTCGTTGATTTTGAAGTTTTAAAAATAGATTTAAATAATTAAAAATTTACCAACTTTTACTCTACGAAAAATTTTCAATATTTAGTAATTTTGAATTTGTTGTTTTTTCAAATTTCAAAAATTAAAAAAATAAATAAATTTTCAAAAAAAAAAAATTGATTTTGATATTATTTATTTTGAATCTTTAAGAATTTAAAATTTTCAATATTTTAAAAATAATTTAATTAAATTAATCAAACTTTATTGAAGAAACAAAAAAAAAAAAAAAAAATCTTGAAAAATTAAAATCTTCTATTTTATATGACAATTAAATAATATTTTAAGGAAATTATTATTGTTCAATAATAAGTACTTGATAAAAATCTGGTAAATATCAAATTTCAAAAGTGGAAAATTCTCAACGAAACTTCTTTTCATATTTCCACATTTGAAAAAAAGAAAAACAATCAAAAAACTTCAATTTAAAACTTATCAATTTACATAAAAATAGCTGAAAACAAACAAACCGGTATGATCAGAAAAATCCCACAAGTGAATATTAATTTGATAATAATATTTATTACCTATAAAGCACGGTTCATTACTGCTACTACTGCTTTAGAAGATAATTTTGTAATAGTATAAAATGAGTGAGAATTTTAAATAGAAATTATCAAAAAATTTCATTTGTACTTAATAATTTTGTTACAAGTTTCTCACAAATCTTTTGGGTTAAAGGTAGTTAACTCACCCCAAATTCAAAAGTATGAATCTTCATTTATAACAGGAATAAAATGGGAAAAATCACTTGTATAATAAAAACATTAAGAGTAATATAATATAACCTGAATTTACCGGAGAAAAAAAAATCAATATCAATTGCCACATTACCCCCCCAAAAAAATGTGTTTTGTGTGTAAATTTTTTATAGTGAAATAACAGAGTTCCCTCCACATGAAAAAGTCAAATTTTATTAAAATATTAAAAAGTTGTTTTCTTTTTTTAAATGTTAAATTTATTTTATTTATTTATTTATTTATTTTTTTTTTTTTTTAAAAAAAACATTAAATTTATAAAAAAAAAATTTTTCTTTAAACATAAAATAAAATCAAAAATCTTAATTAAATTTATTCAAAAGTTAAAAAATGACTGAAATGGTTGAAAAGTGAAATAATTATTCATAATTTTATTGAAATCTAAAAAAGCTTCTATTTCAATCGGCAATCACTTAAAAGCTTTACAGAACGAAAAAGTCATAAAAACTTCTCATCATGCTTTGGACACAGCTACAAAAATTTAAATCACACATTTCATGCGAGCTTATACTTACTCTTACTTAACTCACGAGCAATAATCTTTTTTACAATGAAATAGAGAATGAGTCGAAACGATTGTTATCGCATATAAATTCAAACACTCATGCTTAATTCTCATTTGAGTTCTTACTGTGATTCTATAAACATTAAATCGCTTTCTAACAATTTTTTATTTTTATTTTTTTTTTTTTTTATTATTAAAAGTTGAAAATATTTTTGTAGTTATTTTTATTTAAATAATAATAATAAGAATTAAATTTTTCTAATGTTATCGGTGGCAATCTCATGAAAAAAATTAATTTTTATAAATGATTGAGCGAAAAAGTGAAATTGAGTTAAAAATGACAAAAAGTGAGAAAATAATTTTTTTTTTATCAAAACATGTAATTTTGTTATACATATTTTTTTTTTTGTTGTCTCATATTCTACATACGGGCAATTCTTTGGATGAATTTTCTTGAGTAAAAAATTTACGAATTTAACGAATTTTTAAAATTCAAATTTGACTTTTTGAACTGAAATGAAAAGAAATGAAAATTTTAATAGCTAGTTCAATGCATAATTATTAAAACTATCAAGAAATATTTTTGTGTTATTTAAGCATATTTAAAATGTCTAATTTTAAAGATATTTTAATATTTTTGTCAAAATTGCTGTCACTCAAAATGGAATTTTCATCCGAAGAATCAAAATTTTAAGAAAACTAAACACATATTAAATATTGTAAGTATACAGGTCGATAGTATTTTTGAAAATCTATCTAACTGTATTTAAACTTCAATCCAAATATGCTTAATATGATAGAAATTTTAATTTTAACTCAATTTTTTGGGTGACAGCAATTTTTCGAAGCGCTTCAAAAAAATTTGAATTTAAAAAAACCGTTATTATAGAATTGAGAAAATATTGTAAAATTTTATTTAGAGCCTTTAATTTTTTAAGGCCAGCAAATTATGAAGATTCGCAAATAATTGTTGCGTTTCAAAACATAAAAAAAGAAAAAATTAATAAATATACTTTTTGAATGAAAAATCGGAAACAAATTTAACGGTTTTTTGGAATTCAAAACAACTCAAGTAGAGTAAGAATTGCAATCGACTTTTTAAAATTCAACTTATCCAAAGAATTGCCCATACTTGTAAATTGTGATTAGTTCTTGAGTAAAAAATTTACGATTTTAACGAATTTTTAAAATTCAAATTTGACTTTTTGAACTGAAATGAAAAGAAATGAAAATTTTACTGAACAGATTTTTTTTTTTTGATTTTAATTTTTTCAAAAATCTCAAGAAATATTTTTGTGTTATTTCTATATAAAAAGCGTGTAATTAAAAAGTTAAACAAAACAATTGAAATCAAATATGATTATCACATGATTAGTAAGTTCTTACACCGGAATTGTTACTGTAAGAACATTAAAAAGTGAAATAATACCAGTTTTTCTGCTAATTTGTGTAAAAAAAGATTTTTTGTGGAAAATTACTATAATTTCAACAACTTTAAAGGAAATTACAATTTTTATCAAGTTTCAAGCGCTTATTACTGTGATTAAAACGAAATTATTGACTATTGAATTTAAAATCAATAAAATAAAACATCCAGAAAGAAACAGATTTCAGAACTTTTATCAAAAAAACACTTACAAAGTTTTTCACTAAGTACTTACCTCATTACACAATCATCAATAAAGAAGCCGCTAAAGAACAATATAATTAATTGGAACAAAAGACAGACAAAAACGTTTTGGCAAAAAAAAAGAAATGTGATGAACATAATAAGTATTTATCATGATACAAACTTACTATTTTGTTAAAAGGTAGAATTTTCAATTAAATGTACAGTCGATCATGTTGAAGAAATGATAAACAAAAAATGATTTGATGGACGCGGAACTTTAAAGAACAGAATTTTTTCTGGTTCATTTTATTTTTCATTTTTCACACCTAATTTAACTAACTAAACATGAATAACAAATTTGTAAATTGATAATGAATTATGAATCATTAGTGGAAAATAATAAAAATTCGTCTTCTTTTTTTTTATTTATGTCGGTAATACCCCAAATTGCTCAACAAGTGACGGAAACATGTTTTGGCAAAAAAATAGTACATCACAAATTAATAGCTAAAGACACCAATGTCATTTTTAAGTATACTTATCGACACATTCTATCCTTAACATTATTACATTATCAGTACCAAAATAATCATAATTAAATTACGAAGAAAACAAATAAATTTTAAAGTGGCCTGTTCATTGATAAGACAATTGAGTGAATGTGTACGTATGGAATTTGAGGGTACTAGGCGCATTTATTCTTGAAAGATACTCGAATTAGACATATAAAGATTTAAATTGAAGAATTTAGAGCAGAAAAAATCAATAATAAGGATCAATACTAAGAAAGCATTCTAAGTCGATTTTGATCGATTACAGCTGATAATTCCTTATTTAACTCCTTTGTTTGAGAGAAGACACTTTCAATGAGTAAGCAATTATTTACATTCATAACCCAAGATGATCCAATACTTCACAAATAATTATTATAAAAGAGACAAATCATCAAAGTATGGCAAATAAAAAACATACATTGCTCATAAATAAACAGTTTAAAATTATATGAGCACATGATAAGCACAAAAACATTTGTTTCTACGTCAATATTTCGAAGATGCAATATTATGTTTGTAAAGTCGCGTGCTTTGAGATTACTTTACTCTTATTTGATGCCGAGAGAAAATTCTCAGAGAAAAGTTAGATTTTTTCAATGGGAAGAGATACAGTTAGATTTTAATTTAATTCATTTCTATTTCAAATAAGATGAAATTGTGCTTACTTTCTAGAAGAAGACATGAGTTTATTGCAAGTTAGTGGGGATCTGGGGGTTGGTTACTTTTTAGCGCATTTTTGAAAACTTGTTTTCAAAAAGGAAGCTCAATCATGCACTTTGATCGGTCGTTCGGTCGTTCGGTCGTTCGGGTCCCAATTATCTCTTGATCTAGACTTCGTAGCAAGCTCGGAATTGTTTTAATAGCTTCATTGAATGTTTTTATTCCCGCCGTTTATATTGAAAAGTCAAAAAACACTCATTAAATAGCTTAATTCATCGATTTTTTATTTAAAAAAAAAATATGTAAACAATGCAGGGCAAAGCTATGCTGATGATAAGTTTGAATTTTCTCTAACCGTTAAAAAATTTGAAATTTTTTTGACCGTTATTCCGGATTAAATTTTTTTCTTTTATACACCTTAATTAATTAACATTTAATTTTTTCATACAAAACAAATATAAGTGCGTTTAGAAATTTGAAAAATAATGGATGTGTTCAGAAATTTAAATTTTTCGCTGATGGAAAATTTTGAATTTCAAAAAACCGGTAAATCGTAAAGCTATTATTTGCATTGAGCATTATAAAAATCAATTTTAAAGAAATTTTGATCTTTAGTTTTTAACTTATTATTGAAATGCATTATGATTAAAGAAACAGCAATAGAGTTTTAAAACTCGACATTCTTTTCTATTTAATCAATTGCTAATCGCTGCGTCAAAAATGCGCTGAAGTCCCTCGATATAAACGAAGACTTTTGTAATTTTTTTAAACATATTCTTTTTTGAAAGAAATTGTAATTAAAGATCGTAAGAATTAGACTACATTTTCTTAGAAGTTTAATCATCTGTGCACCTCGTCTGACAATTGAGTCAATCTAAATGAAAATGTATTAAGGGACATTTTTATATCTCGCATTATTTCTCGTGTGTATTGATACCATATATATCATGTTTGGTATCGTTGGAAAGCTTAACACAGTAGCTACCTACTTCTGTAAAAATTTTTGAATTTGGACTTATCCATTTTTTCACAGAACACCTCAAAGCTCGAGAAAACATGCAATTTTCAAACTAAAATTTTGTGTATGTCATGTGCACAAAATTTATAACTTTTTATTGTGCTGATAGCTACTAAGTACCAACTAAAACCCGCCACTTAAATCAACTTGAATTAATCAATTGGTGTCGAGATATGAATTTTTGAAATTTTGCAAATTTCCAAAAAAAAATTTTTTTATGAATTTATACTTTGACTCTTTATCTCATTTCTCATGTGCATTACCACCAAAAATATAATGTTTTATATTGTTGTAAAGCTTAAGACAGTAACTATCAATATCTGTAACAAATTTTTGATATAAAGCTATTCCGTTCCTAATAGAATGCCTCAAACTTTTACAAAAAATGGGATTTTCAAATAATAGTTTTTTGAGCATCTTTTGGACAAAATTTTTTTGTCTTTATTTTATCATAAACTACTTACAATTAACTAACAAATGCTTTTTAAATCAATTTATTTTAACAAATTGCAGTTTAGATATGAATTTTTGAAGTTGGGACGATTTTTTCATATTTAAAAAAAGTAAAAAATCATAAATTTTCACTTTTAATCTTATTTCTCGAGTATAAGTTCACCATATTTAATAATTTTGGTATCTTTGGAAAGCTTAGAACAGTAGCTAAACATGTATGTAGCAAAAATTTTTTTTGGACTTCTGCTGTTCCTTACAAAATGACTCAAATTTTTTGAAAAATATTACATTTTTTAATGATTTTTTTTGTAAGTTCTGAACATAAAATATTTTTGTTTTTAGTATTGTGAAAGCAACTAAGTAAGACCACACCTAAGACATACTTTGCACTACATTAAGTTTAGATAAACAGTCAAAAAATTTGAATTAAAACAGTATATTTTTCAAAAAATTTGAGTCATTTTGTAAGGAACAACAGAAGTCCAAAAAAATTTTTTGCTACATACATGTTTAGCTACTGTTCTAAGCTTTCCAAAGATACCAAAATTATTAAATATGGTGAACTTATACTCGAGAAATAAGATTAAAAGTGAAAATTTATGATTTTTTACTTTTTTTAAATATGAAAAAATCGTCCCAACTTCAAAAATTCATATCTAAACTGCAATTTGTTAAAATAAATTGATTTAAAAAGCATTTGTTAGTTAATTGTAAGTAGTTTATGATAAAATAAAGACAAAAAAATTTTGTCCAAAAGATGCTCAAAAAACTATTATTTGAAAATCCCATTTTTTGTAAAAGTTTGATGCATTCTATTAGGAACGGAATAGCTTTATATCAAAAATTTGTTACAGATATTGATAGTTACTGTCTTAAGCTTTACATCGATATAAAACATTGTATTTTTGGTGGTAATGCACATGAGAAATGAGATAAAGAGTCAAAGTATAAATTCATAAAAAAATTTTTTTTTGGAAATTTGCAAAATTTCAAAAATTCATATCTCGACACCAATTGATTAATTCAAGTTGATTTAAGTGGCGGGTTTTAGTTGGTACTTAGTAGCTATCAGCACAATAAAAAGTTATAAATTTTGTGCACATGACATACACAAAATTTTAGTTTGAAAATTGCATGTTTTCTCGAGCTTTGAGGTGTTCTGTGAAAAAATGGATAAGTCTAAATTCAAAAATTTTTACAGAAGTAGGTAGCTACTGTGTTAAGCTTTCCAACGATACCAAACATGATATATATATGGTATCAATACACACGAGAAATAATGCGAGATATAAAAATGTCCCTTAATACATTTTCATTTAGATTGACTCAATTATAATATAGTTCACCATCCAGAATTTCTTGGCAAGGTATTTTAAGATCAAGGAATAGAAAATTAAAAATTCTTTAAAAAAATTAAATGTCCATGAAAAAAGATTTATTGAAAATACACGCAAAAATGTCTAAAACCAAAAACTAAATAAAAATCAAAAAAGTTAATATAATCCGAGTTTACAAACAAAAAAAAAAAAGCAATAAGAAATGGTCTGGAAATACCACGAAAACACTTATCAACTTTTAAACTCTTTAATCTAAATACAAGAATAAGTTCGATTCATAAAAAAGAGAAAATTTCTCAACACGTTCACAAAACAATTCTGTTCAGTGAATAACAAATAAACTCGGAAGCATCGGAATAAAGTGAATGACATTCGTGTCATCAATGCCTATGACATATATGTTGTTGTAAATAATCAAAGTTTTTATTAGGTGTGTAGTCATCACATAATAAAATTTAATCGAACGTGCTTATCGATGACACAAAAAAAGTCGAGTATTTTTGTCTATACTTTATCAATTAATCCATACGAGAAAAACCCCAGCAACAAAAAAAAAAGAATTTGATAACTTTTATTATCATTTTTTTTTCTATCCGTTAGATCCCCAACATGTCCACAATGATAATGATAGTGAAATTTATCAAGAAAAATTTCCAAATGTTTACGACGCAATCACAAAAAATGCTGGGAAATGTTGTAGTGATAAGACCTTGAAACGAAGACTTCCAATCCTTACATGGATGCCAAAGTATACATTTTCAACCTTATTTTATGACACAGTAGCTGGATTATCAGTAGGATTAACAGTTATTCCACAAGGTGAGGACTGAAGCTTTCTAGCTTAAGATATGAATTAACAGTTAAATTTTCTTAGGTATTGCATATGCCGTGGTTGCTGGTCTTTCTCCAGAATATGGATTGTACAGTAGCTTTATGGGCTGCTTTATGTACGCAATTTTTGGAAGTTGTAAGGTCAGTGGTTTGTTTTGATTATTGCATGTCTTAACTTAATTTTCTGAGTTCGTGGGAAAATGTTAAGTAATTGATTTTTTCGTTCATATAGGATATAACAATTGGACCGACTGCAATTATGTCACTTAGTTAGTATCAACAAAACCCATATTAAGATTATATTATCTTATATCTAATAATAATTATTTATTTATTTATTTATTTAGTGATTTATTCAGCTGTATATAATTTGAGTGTGGATTTTGCAATTCTTGGTAAGACACTGAATATTTGGTGGGTTGTTGATTTTTTGGAAATTCAGCTAGAGGCCGTTCACTTAGTACATTCGCTTTTTAGGGGGGAGAGGGTTCTAGGTTTTTGTAACAGGTCAAACAAAAGAAAAAAAATTTCCATACAAAAAACGTAACAAGAGGGAAGGGGGGGGGGGGGGGGTCTAAAAAGTCATTTTTTGCGTAAAGTACTCACTAAGTAAGGGGTTCACTCCTTAACTATCTTTTAAACTGCAAGATACTGAATTTGATCACGGCTTGTTTAGAACTGCATTCTAACTTCAATTTAATTAAAAACCAATCATTAGCAAAAATCAATCTATTGACATTTTTATACTATATGTACAATATTTTTGTATTTTGAGTATACTAGTCTAATATTTTGGCCTACATCTGTTCACTATAAACATGTCTCTAATTGATAAGATTAGAAATCGATGCAATATTAAAGCTAATAAAAACCTTGAGTTATTTATAGGATTAAATAGAAGTTTTGTTGTTTTTGGTAGGAAAATAAATGCAATATTTTCTGTTCATTCCTTCCCTCAAAAATTAGGTGGACATAAAATTTTGCCGTGATTTGGGGAGGGGTTATTTGCTGTAATTGTTCTAATTAAAAACGTAAAAATTTATTTTTATTTTCTATTTACAGGAACTTTCCTTAGTGGTTTAGTAATTTTATTCTTAGGTGTATTAAATTTAGGATTCTTAGTTCAATTTATCAGTACACCAACGATCATAGGTTTCACGACAGGTAATTAATTTATTGACCTTAATTGAAAATTTTTAATCTTATATTTATTGCACTGAAAGCGATAGAGTTGAAAATTCGAGTATCATTTGCCTTAGATTCTTGATAGTGATAAGCTATAAAGTGCAAGAGTCAAGCACTCAATTATCAGTCAAATTTAATTGAGGACGTGACTCAAGTCTTTGGTATTTGACTCTTTTTAATTTCTAAATTCACAGCTGCAACAGTGACAATTGGGAGCAGTCAGGTGAAGCCACTTTTAGGAATTAGAAGTGGAACGAGTAATGAATTCATAGAGTCATGGAAAAATGTATTTTTCCACTTAGATGAAGTTAGGTATACAGACACAATACTTGGAGTGCTGTCTTTAGTACTTTTATTAATCATGAAGAAGCCTACATGTCTGTCAAGATGGAAAGTATTAAGCAAATATTTATCGATATCAAGGAACGCAATCATTGTTGTTATTGGAATTATTGTTGCATATTTATTACAAAATGGTGAAAAGAATCCATTTTTGTTGACTGGAGACATCAAGAAGGGCTTACCTGAATTTAAAGTACCACCTTTTGAGACTACTTTTGACAATAAACATTACGGCTTTATGGATATGTTCAATGCATTAGGGCTGTCGTTACTTACATTGCCATTAGTTTCTATTCTCGAGTCAGTGGCTATTGCGAAATCATTCTCAAAAGGAAAGGTCGTAGATGCTACACAAGAAATGATTGCATTAGGAATCTGTAATGTTGCATCAGCCTTTTTTCAATCTATTCCTATAACTGGATCATTTACAAGAACTGCTGTTAATCATAATTCGGGTGTAAAAACTGCATTTGGTGGTGTTATTACTGGATTTGTTGTGCTATTAGCTTTAGGCTTATTGACTGAAACTTTCTATTTCATTCCAAAGACAACATTGGCTGCTGTAAGTAGAATCTTTAATTTGTCAACAAGCAACTATTAATCTTGTTCTCCTCTAACAGGTCATTATAGCAGCTATGATTTCAATGATAGAAATTCATGAAGTAAAAGAGATTTATAAGACAAAAAAGATGGACTTTATTCCATTCCTTACAACATTCCTAGTTAGTTTATGGCTTGGATTAGAGTTTGGAATTATTGCTGGTATAATAATCAATATGATTATGATGCTTTATATTTCATCTCGTCCACTTATTGACTATGACATCGAAAAGGTGAGTTTAATTATCCCGAAAAGCACAAATTGGATAATCGAGATTTAATCCGGCACCAAACCGAAGTGAGGCCAGCACATAAATTGTATGCCAGCTTGGTGCTGGCCTCATTCCGGGTTGGTGCCGGATTTAATCTCGATTATCCGATCTGTGCATTTCGGGTATGTATGTTTTTTTTAATTAAAAAAATGAGACTTCTTTATGTTTAGTTTGTTAGGGGCCGTTCACTTAGTACGTTCGCTTTTTAGGGGGGAGGGTGGTGACGTCTAGGATTTCGTAACAGGTCAAACAAAAGAGAAAGATTTTATGCAAAATGCGTAACAGGGGAGGGGGGATCTAAAAAGTCGTTTTTTTTTTGCGTAACGTACTAAGTGAACGACCCCTTCCTGTCTTCTTCGATAATACTTTTGACTGATTTCTGCCTTCAATGAAATTATTCCGTATTTTCTTCATCAGATTGTCAATAACTGATTTTATTTTTGTTTTTTAAAAAGAGAAAATTTTATTAATTTTGATTATTTTACTTTATGCTGCTTATCAATCAATCTCAATCACATAAGGAATTAAATAGGTTAATAAAAGTATTATATTTAATTGATGTGAAATTATGTCATAAATATCGATCCCAGACTAGAGATACTTCACCATTATTATTCATTCATACAATTTCCTCTATAAAACAGAATATCTTGATGATTGTGTAACTTATTTAATAATTAAAGGTAAATGACACGGACATTTTGATTGTAACCCTTGATCAAAGCTTGAACTACTTATCAGCTGAATACTTCAAAACAGCGGTAGAAAAGAAAGTCATTACAGAATATCCAAGTGTTGATCATGTCTTTATCAATGGAATGTCAATAAATTATTCAGTCGATGTTACTGTTGTTAAAGTAAGTGTACAGCATGAAGTACGTCTGTTTAATCAATATTGTAATGACATTATTAATTTCATTAACACAGAACATTGTTGCATTGGTTGAGGACTTGAAAGTTTGTAAGAAACAAATTTACTTCCTAAACTGGAGAAAGGATGCATTCCATCTAGTCATGAGATATAAGCGAGACTATCACAATTTATTTAAATTTGGCAGTTCAATAAGTGAAATTTTGATGCTAGAAGCCAAAGAAAAGAGCGATGAACAACAGCTTTCTGATGTTATTTCAGATGAATAGAATTTAGTAGTTTAATTTAGAAGTTTAAGTACCTTAATTGTTTTATGACTTAAAAAGACATGTCCAGTTCCATATTGTTATAAATTATTAATTATTTGTTAAAAGGAATCACGGTTGCTACTTAGTTTATATCAAGTGATATGAGTGCCTTAGAATAAAAGATTGATTGATTTTTTTTACAAAAAAAAAATATACATTTTTGTGTTACTGACATGGTCAATATGATTTGTCAAATTCTTTATTTACAGACAATTTAATATTTGCGTGAAATCGAGAAACTTCTGAGAATTGTTAAAAATGTGACAAATTTCTTATTTGTTTAAGTCTATAAATAGTCAAACTATTTATATACACAAGATTTTAACAAGTTAGTATGAATATTGATGCTAAATTTATCTTGGAACAGTTAAGGATTTGCTCTTAAAATCTTTTGTAATCGATGACTGTATCATTAACACATAACATACTCAAAAATTTTTAGAACGATGAATATGGAATTTTCCGTAACAAAAGCTAATAGGGAAGGTTTTTTAATATAAACTTTTTTTCCAGCCACCTCTACTGACTAATTTATTGCTTAAAATAGGAATTTGTAAAGTATTATTATCAGTTTGATGGATTTTAGGCTTAAGAATTGAACATTTAAACTTTATTATGGTTCTTTAGTCATCAAATTGATTCAACTTTTCTACATACATCTTGCCATGTGCTTTAACAATGAGCTTTTCAGTTATGCACTTCAGACTTTGATTTAAATTTTTTCATCCAACAAAATTTCATTCCCCTCGTAAAATGGCGCGAAAACATTTTCTTTGAATAAACAACCAAATAAGCAACAAGTTGGTGTTGCATTCAAAGAAAATGATACACAATAAAGTCATGAAGACAGTTTGATTTAGAATTTATGCTGACAAACAGGAATTTCTTTTAAAAATGTAAAAAATATTTTTATAAACTTGTTAAGCTTTTATTAACAGAGTTGGGTAGTCTGTTTAGATTTTGAGACTAAATGCAATCCAATAAAGCAGAGTTGCAATACAGCCGACCTGCATCTACCTGCACAGAGAAAACCGACCTGCATTTACCTGCACAAAGGAAAACCGTACAATTTTTTTTTTAATAATTTGAATGGTTCTGAGTTTGAAATCCATTCAAATTATCAAAAAATTGTATGGTTGGAGTTCTCTCCAAACCTCTGCTCAATGAGGTTGTGGAATTGTGAAATTCTTCAAATTTATATTAATTACGCGTAGGAACTAGTTAAAAACCGGATAAAAGTTAACGCAAGGCATTAAGGAACAAATAGACTATGGAGAGAACTCAAAAAAGTCGCGATTTAATAGTAAATTTGGAGAAAAATTGAAATTGCATCAAACATAACCTAGACAACATGGATTTGTAACTTTTTGGAATTTTATACAACAATTGATCAACATTGGAATACCACAGAACATAATAAAGGAACAGTACAACTTCGGACACCGATGGAGCTGGTCTTGTAATAGCGAAAAGCTGATGGACCTTAATAAATATAATTAACAACAACAACAAAATTGTATGGTTTTTCTTTTATGAAATAAAGTCTTAAAAGAATTTTTACTTCAATTTTACTCTCATCATAAATTGTTTTGAATTCAGTTTAAAATTTATTTAAAAAACTATTACAAACACAGATCATCATCATTAAAACTCCAACTCTGCCTTAATGTTTTGACATCTGATAGCTAAGAATGTTTACAGTCTGAAACATTCATTCTAGTAATTGTTTATTTGGATTTTATTTCAAAATAAGTGCTTAGTGCATCATATTGAATTTCTGCTTTATTTCCTGTCGAATTTTTCAATGACTGAATACTCACCAATTCATAGACGTAAGTAGTTTATTTTTGAATGTGAAAGTGTTGAAAAATAGTCATAACATAGTAATTGCTGATCTTAGTAGATCCAGAATCATAATATTTTGAAGAATTCACAACATAAACAAAGATTTTATTAAATAGAAATGTTCAAGTCATGAAATGCATTTTAAGCGAACAGCAAATGAAAAAGCAAAAAAAAAAATGATAAGAAATAAAAACATATGATCGGAAAACAAAAAATCTTTTCGTCAATTTTCGGCAACAGCACAGTTGAAATAAATTAAATGAGTTTCGAAGTTTGAGTGCTTTTTTAAATCATATTGACAAACAAATAGTCATTCAAGTGGTTGCTCTCGTTAAAGAAGCAGCAATTAATTTTTATAGAATATATGATTATAAAGTTTTTGATTTTACCTACAAGAATTTTTGTGAAAATCAATTTTAAGATTTGATATTGAATATAACTTGTTTCTTGTATCTTCTTTCCAAAATGATCAGAAGAAGAGGTAATTAGATTTTACGTTTTAACTTTAAAGGGATCGTTCACTTATTGCGTAACGCTCTGAGGAAGGAGAGGGAGTCTGGGAGTTTGTAAAGGTCTATTGTTCTCAGTCTTCATTCTTTTGTTAAAAAGGTTACGTAGGGGGGTAAAAACACAAATTTTAGCGTTACATAATAAGTGAACGACTCCTTTTACTTATTTATTTTTACTGATTACGTCAAAAATGCCGGCAGAAATGTTGATACGTGGAAATTTAAACGTTTAGGTTTCCAAATCAATTAAAATTAGATTTAAAATTGATTAATTTTAAGAAAAGATCATGAATGGATATCTTTTTTTTTTTTTAAAAAAAAAATGTATTGGCTGAGAATGATATCAAATAAAAAGTTGGTTATTCAAATCATCTTTGAAACAAAGAAATAGTTTGAAGATTCTTAAAACAAAATTTCCCAGTCTAGTCAAATTTATTCTAATTTGCATACTTTTGAAACTAACTCCTATAAAACTTCAAAACTAACCTGTCAATTAATAAACTTTTAAAATTCAAATATAGATTTCTCAAGTGGCCAAAAAATCTGTTCAGATAAAAAAGAAAAAACTTAAAAAACAATTTTGAACTTATCATCCTGTTAAATCCACTTCAACGACAATAATTTTCTTCTGATAATCTTGTTTTATTTATTTTATAAAGCTCCAAACAATAATAATGAAGATGACTTCCGAGAAGAATTTCCAAATATATGTGATACGGTAGGTCAGTGCCCACAAAAATGCTGCAGCACAAAAGCTCTAAAAAGTCGTCTTCCAATTCTTGAGTGGCTTCCAAAATATAATTTTTCAACGTTACTATTTGATGTGGTTGCTGGGATATCAGTTGGCCTTACAGTCATCCCACAAGGTGAGATTTAATATAATTTTATTGATTTTATGGATTAACATTTGAGTTTATAGGAATTGCATATGGAATTGTTGCTGGTTTACCTCCTCAGTATGGCCTGTACAGTAGCTTTATGGGATGCTTTGTGTACACAATTTTTGGAAGTTGCAAGGTATTTTTTTTTTTTTAAAAAAATAAGGTTTTTGTAGCTGTCGCTAATCTTAACTTTATTTCCATACAAATACTTTTTTTGATCTATCATAAGCTGATTTTTATTATTCCTTATTCATATATTTTGCATATTAATAAGCTCTTTGAATGATTGGCTTATAAACCAGTCGAAAATTTTGCATTTTTTGTTCGTAACCTTGAGATTAGACCTTGAAAGATTTCAACATTTCTCTAACCTTTTCTTTTATTTCACAGGATGTTTCAATTGGACCTACCGCGATTATGAGTCTTAGTTAGTATCAACCAAAACCATATTATGATTGCATTATCTTATAGCTAATAATAATGATTATTTATTTGTTTATTTAGTGATATATCCCTTTGTCGCACATTATAGTTTAGAATTTGCTATTCTAGGTGAGTATCTGAGAATGATTTCGAAAAATTATTTGACCTATTTCATACTATTATTAAACAGCAAACTTCCTTTGTGGTTGTGTCATTCTCATTCTTGGTGCATTAAATTTGGGTTTTTTGATACAATTCATCAGTACACCGACAATCATTGCATTTACGGCAGGTACATTAATGACCAACAATTTATGTTTAACTTCTTTCATCCAAAATAACTCTTAAATTTATCAATTTACCCAGCTGCATCATTAATCATCGGAAGTAGTCAAGTCAAACCACTATTAGGAATCAAAAGTGGATCTGGAAGTGAATTCGTACAAGCATGGAAAAATGTATTTACCCATCTCAATGAAATCAGATACACAGACACAATCTTTGGATTATTTTCGTTAGCATTGCTGCTTTTGATGAAAAAGCCTAAATGCTTTTCTAGATGGCCATTATTCAGCAAATATTTGTCATTGTCACGAAACGCAATTGTCGTAATTATTGGCATCATTACTGCTTATATTTTCCATTTGAATGGATTAGAACCATTCAGACTTACTGGAGACATCAAGAAGGGCTTACCAGAAATTGTGATTCCACCATTTAGCACTAATTTAAATGGAACGGATTACAATTTCTATCAAATGGTAGAAGTTTATGGATTGTCGTTGATAACAATTCCATTAGTGTCTATCCTTGAAATTATTGCTATATCTAAAGCATTTTCTAAAGGAAAAGTTGTTGATGCAACCCAACAAATGGTTGCATTGGGTCTTTGCAATATTGCATCGTCCTTTTTTCAATCTGTTCCTATAACTGGGTCATTTACTAGAACAGCTGTGAATCACAATTCTGGAGTTAAAACGACATTTGGTGGGGTAATAACAGGAATTATTGTGTTGCTAGCCTTAGGTTTACTGACTGGGACATTTTACTTCATTCCAAAAACAACTTTAGCTGCTGTAAGCTTTAATCCAATGTGGTTAGTTCTTACTAGCTCATATTATATTTTCATAACATCTCACAGGTCGTCATAGCAGCAATGATTTCAATGATCGAAACACACGAAATGCTTGAAATTTACAGAACAAAACGATTGGATCTAATTCCATTTTTCGTTACATTTGGAATGAGTTTATGGCTTGGACTAGAATACGGAATTGTCGCAGGTGTTCTTGCTAACATACTTTTAATTCTTTACATGACATCACGTCCGAAAATTTATTATGAAGTCGTAAAGGTTGGTTATTTTATTTTGATATTCTTTATTTAGCATATATCTAGAAACTCTTTTATTCGTTAAGTCATAACTGATTACAGATTAATGACATCGATGTACTTATTGTCAAATTTGATCAAAGCTTGAACTACTTATCAGCTGAATATTTCAAAACTTCTGTCGAAAGGAAGGTCATAACAGAATTTTCAAGTGTTCAGTATGTAATCATCAATGGAATGTCAATTAACTATACTGTTGATGTCACTGTTGTTAAGGTAAGTTACTTAATTCACTGATATATCTGATTAAGCTATTAAGAAAATTCCCTTGTAATTAGAATCTGGTGGCATTGATTGAGGACCTAAAAGTGTGCAATAAGAATGTATACTTTTGGGGCTGGAGGAAAGATGCATCTCACTTAGTTATAAGATACAAAAGAGATTTGTTTGATCTCTTCAAATTTGGTCAATCGATTGATGAAATTGTAATGCAAGAAATCAAACAAAAGGAAGAAGAACAACAAAATCTTGCTGAAGTTTCAACAGATTCTTAAAGAGCATTTTCGTCAAGAGAGGGGGTCATTTATAAATTACGTTCAATTTTGATAGGGAATGGAGTTTGAAATTACAAAACATTATCATGCCATATGAAATTTTTGGTCTATTGATTTTGTGACAGAATCTTAGAGAGGGTTTAAAAATAGAAGAATTTAATTGATGTCATAAATGAATGACTTCAACATTAAGTTTCAGGGGGTGGATTAAGTGCAATGACTGTTTTATGCCAAAAGAAAACAAATAAAGAACATATCAAAGATTTTAATAGAATTTTATCAAATTATCAATTGTTTTAATAAATTCTATGCAAGTCAACTTGATGGCGTCAACTTGCATTTTAACGGTTTTTTCAATTTTGAATTTTTATAAAATTTCCTTCCCCTTTATTTTGCTTCAGAAAGTTTGTTTAAGATTTTCTGTTGTAAATTGAAAGAAGTTTGTGAACCTAATCCACTAATTAATTACATCATTTAGTATAATTAGTTACTCAATAATAGAAGTAACAATCAAGTTGCATGAAGCAACAATTTTTTGGCATCCTCAAAATTGTATAACAATAGTTAAGTAAAAAACATAACGACCACAAAAAATTCAATTCTAAGAACTCTCAGTGTTTTTTGTAGACATTAAATGTAGAATTTTTAAGAGGAGAAAAAGAATTCAAAATATTGTGGATAGATTTTCTTTTGTACGCACATTTTTAACTAAAATTAGTTTTTCACAATGCCACGATCAAGAACAAGTGATAGTTTTAAAACGCGTAAGGACATTACACCGATTGCCGATACAGATTTATTTTTCCAAACATTTGAAAGTGAGTAAAATTGAGAAATAAAGACGCCAATAAAATAACAACAACAAAATATTTTAAGCGGAAAATTAAAATTAATCACAACTTCATATTGCTTAACATTATCATTTCAGAGCCCACACAGATCTATAGATATCTTAAAACGAGATTTATTTCGTCGGTAAGTGAGACGTAAAAGTGAACAAAATATTCATAAAAAATTGTATTAAATTTTGTTCAAGGATTTTCATTAGTCGATGCCATTCACCCTTCCGATACACACACATAGTAAAAAAAATTGTATATAATTTTTTGCTTTCTATTTCTTTTAGCCATTATTTCTCCATCGAACACTCTCATATATGAAGGGTAGATCAACAAGGAATAATAAAAATAGAGCTGGATTCAAAGTTAATGATATCCTATCTACAATTCAGAATAAGGATCAAAAACCAAATGAGAATGAGAATCTGATAATTGGCTTCCTTAGTTTCTATGACTCTCATCTACAAACAAATTATGTCAAAGTTGAGACAAAACTCGAAAAGATTTCCTATAAACGACGAAAAGAGTCAGCAATGACACAGAATCAAATAAGAATCGGTGAATCTAGGGTCATTGTCAATACTGATAATAATGGAACTGATAAATTACCAGCTGTTTGTGTATCAGCAACAGAATTTGATCGTCTTGGCGATAATGTTCAGACAACTTATCAATTGACATTTGATATAGAATCACAGCCATTTACGGGTAATACAACCGAAGAGCCTTCAAACAAATATACATGCTATAGTAAGACTTACCATGCTGAATTACCGGTGTTTGATAAGCATGGACGTAATTTATTAATTAATGGATTATATCATGTGACAGCATTAGAAAGACATGCATTTCGTCCCTCACATATGTTGTGTTGGGAGAACTTTCCAAGTGAGGCTGATCAACATATCGCTGACTGGGCGGAGGAGGTCAATAAGTATTATTTTGCTGAAGAGGACTCAAATCCGTTTGTAACATTTGATAAGACACCAAAGATTCAATTGTATATGGAATGGACACGCTCAAAAATTACGGGAAATAATTATATTCCGAGACCAAAATTCATAACTGATCAACATAATAATAATAAAGAGAATACATCAACTGTAAATGGAACTGCCACAACTGTCAATGGGACATTGTCAAATGGACATGATAAGAGTGAATTACAGCTCGTTGAGAAGAAGCCATTCATATTTCAATTTATTGTTAATAACAGTACCAAGCAACGTACCGAAGAAAGAAGTGACTATGTATGTCCATGGTGTTCACTGAACTGCATTAGAATATACTCACTTATAAAGCATTTAAAGCTATGTCATGCACGACTTCTGTTTCAATATGTTGAAGATGGTGGAAAGGCAAGAGTTGATGTCTATCTCAATGAGCTTTATGATGGTTCATATAGCGGTGCACCACATGATATCTTGCTTGGTTCGCAACGTCAAAATGGTCCGAGTAGACGTAATGTCGTCACAAATATCATGGTCTTTAGACCGCGACGTCCTACATTTAAAATGAGCGAATTTCAGGAGGTTGATGATGGTGAACTTGAACAACAACGACAGTATATTAGTGGACATAATCGAATTTATTATCATAGTGAGACATGCATTCCTATCATGCCGAAAGAACTGGATTATGACTCTGAGGGTGAACCAGATCCAAGGTGAGACTTTTTTGCTGATTTTTTTTGCAATTTTTTTCTACAACTTAATTTATTTCCACTCAGATGGCTTCAACGTACCACAAAGCAAATGATTGACGAATTTACGGACGTAAATGAAGGTGAAAAAGAGCTTATGAAATTATGGAACTTGCATGTTATGAAGCATGGGTAAGTTTTGTCGATCCTTTTTGAATTCATATTTTTTTGTAAAGGAAATATTCAAACCATTCCAGATTTGTTGGCGACTGTCAAATTGCACTTGCGTGTGATCTATTTTTAAAGGAAAAAGGATTGGAATTATTAGAGAAAAATTTATATCGTAATTATGTCGTGCATCTCTCATCGATGTTTAATTATGGACTTATTTCACCGCAGACTATTATTGGCAATATTCGTAGGCTGAATGTAAGTATTTTTGAATTCATAACTGTCAAAAAAATAAAATTGAATTTATAACGGTTAAAATATTTTTGAATTGATATCGATCAAATTTTTTGAAATTTATAACTGATTTTTAAAATTCAAATTTTTTTTCACACAGGAAATGCTCAAAGACAATCAAGATAAATTTGAAAAATTAAAAGAAAATAGAACAGCTCATATCGCTAAGGCAAACATTAAACCAGCTGTACCCAAGAAAGAACCAGAAAAGTCAGAAAGTACTGACCCAAAAGAATCATTATCCTCAAAAGTTAATCCAAAAGACGAAAAGAAAGGAGTTAAAGTGGAGAAAGAGAAAGCAACTGCCAAAGTACCATCAAAACATAATGAAGTGAATGGTCACACACCAAACTCAAAGCATAAGGGTAATTTATCACTAAAGAGGAAGCTGTCGACAGCATAGTTAGATGTCCTATATGTTTTGCACTGCATATGATTTGATGTTGATTTTCTTATTCACGGTTTTATTTTTATTATAATCTTGCTTAATTAATTTAAAATGAAAAAATTAGTTACATTTATAAAGAATTTTTGTACGCTTTCAAAGAAAGACTATAACACAAATGAACTTAATGCCATTTCTACTCTATAATTTTTGAAAAAGTTAGCGAATTAAAATTTTCTTGCTAAATACAATATAATCGATTATTTTATAAACTAATTTTTTTTTTTCTTAAAAGTTGATGATTTTCTCAAAATTTTTCTCATTAGTCGGTTAAACCTTAAAAGCATTTATGGGCCGTCCACTTATGATGTCCATCGAAAACATTGATTTTTAACCTCCTCCCCCTACCACCTCTGTCACAAAAACTTCATTCCGAAAAATTCTATTGATTGAAACTGTCACACAGCATCAGATCCCCTCCCCCTAAGAATCAGACATCATAAGTGAACGACCCCTTATGTAATGTGCTGTTTGGGGATATCAAAAATAATTTAGCAATGAATTCTTGTATAGACTTTAAAATGAAAAAGAATATTCAAAGAAAAATGAAAATGTTTAATAAAGGAATATTAAAAATTCTATTTTTTACATAATCAAGTAAAACATATTGTTTAATTATTAAGGATTACAACTAATCGTTGAACACTTTAAACATTTTGGAATATTTCAGAGAAAAAGTAAGCTTTCCGAATTCCATTTTCAACAGCATTTTTAGACTCACTTCACATGCGACAACTGATTTGCATATGATAAACTGAGAATATTTTACTCAATCTTTCTAGACGCTCTCTCACTTATTTTATCATATCTACATGTACACAGCATAGCATAAATAATGACAATAACGAGGCAGAGAATTTTATTATGATTAATAAAGTTATTTTTGCACATAGTCAATTTAGGCGGTCGGGTAAACAAGTGCGAATGTAAAAGAGGTTCTAAGGAATAAAGAATATTTTAAAGACACAAAATGAGAAATTTAGCAACTTTAGTGACTATATTGATCATCATAGCTATGTGCCATGCATTTTTATCACGAAAGATCCCGTCACAGGCAGAAGGATGTGTCGATGAAAGGTGTGGAACATTGTGTGAATATGAAGATCAGAAACTATTTCCTGGAACCAGTCTTACAGTCTACAGAGAACTTACATGTCTTCAGATGATTTGCACAGATGACTTTCATGTTCGTTTTGAACCGTAAGTAAACATATCAATCACATCCAATAAATCTTTGACTTATTATTATTTCATACCCAAAAAACAGATGCCCATATGACGCCTCAGGTCGTTGCCATTTCGAAAATTATGATAGGAATCTCACGTGGCCAGACTGCTGTGGTATAAAAGTGTGCATGTGAAGTGTGTATTTATACAATTTGATGTATTTTTGCTACCTAAAAGTCATGTTTACAAGAAAAAAATAAAAAGAAAACAACAAAAAAATATATTTCGAGATGACGCATTATCAGAGCAGTTTACTTTAAAATGATTATTGCGACCTTGACAATCATTAAAAATGCATAAAAAAGATTTTTAAGCTTGAGTGTATATGGCGCTGTATTTTGTGTGATAATCATAAATAGTTTCGAATTCTCTCAAATTTTTTGATCGTGAGATGTTTGAGATGCTCATACTCATTGAGCAATGGATGTAGCAGATGAGAGAAAATTTTTAAGAATTTTGCAAGTAACTTTGAGGGACAAAAATCAAGCATTTGAACTAAAACGCTTCATTTGATCAGATCATTTATTTTTGATTTGTGTTTATCTTTCCAATTTTTAGGTTTAATGTGAGTCTGATACTATATTACAGCATCATATAACAGGATTTATTTTGTATGATACTTTTGTGGTAAAAAAATGAAATGGCGTTTAAAAATCCATCTAATTTTTTGATGGATGTCATAATTGTATAGTCTTATAACTAGAGTTGGCATAGATCGTTAAAAAATGAAGACTTTATTCACAATTTGAATCAAATTTTGCACATTTAATTAAACCGAGAGACTAGTCTTTTTTTACAGCTTTAAATCCACTTCACAAGTTCCAAACTATTTTTAATTAACTTGTTATCAAGAAATAATTGTACAGATTTCATAAGTACACATCTTGCGAAATGTTTTCAGGGTTAACAAACAAAGCAAAATAATCTGAATTCTAACTAAATCAGTTCTTAATTATTGTTTTAAGTCAACGGACATAGAAAAACACAAAAAAAGGAAATAATAATGAAACTTTATCTCATTTTGCTCATAATTAAAACTTTTGTTGCCTTGATCAATGGATATTCACCACCTGTTGTGTATAACACAAAGATAACTAATTCTAAAGGAGTTGATGTCTGCTTTTATGATGGAATTGAAATTGAAAAATTTAAAAGTGCCAATAATCCTGGAAAGTGTGCTGAATTATTTTGTGATAGTCAATTTAATGTTTTGATCAGTAAGTGCTTTATCAACCCAAGTGAAAAGTGCCACTATGAGGGAATTAACTATCAGCTTCCATATCCTGATTGCTGTGGCATTCAACTTTGTAGTTAGATATGATTTTTGTGTGAATTTTTTTTTTTTTATCAAAATGTTGGAATCAATTTTAATTTGAATAAATTTTATATTCAAGAATTTTTATCGATTTTCTTATCATCTTAAGCCTTGAGACGTTAAGTTGAAGAACATTTTTAACTGAAAATTCTTTACACTATTGATACTTTTGATTCTTCTATGCTCCATTTTCAAAACAACACTGAAGCTTTTAAAGATGCTAAAACTTTGTAACAGAAAAACATAAACACAGTCTTATCTTATCGTCAAAAGCATGCTTCAACTCTTTACAAGCCTAGAACATCTATTGTTTTATGATAAGGAACAACTTTATGGGGTGAAAATTTATAAATAAACATTGGCCTAGTTGGTGAAGCTTAAATAATTGGAAACAATTCTAACTCGATATAACTCTCAGTTGGAGCATTAAAATTAATTTAAAATTGTGAAAAGGAAAAATGAAAATTCTTTTGATATTTCTTGCTATAATCAGCATTATAACCTTATGCGGTGCATTCTCACAACCCATTATTCGAAATACAAAGAAATATGGCTGCATTGATGGACGTTGTGGACCAATTTGTTCATGGGATGGTGCCAAAATATTTCCAGGATACCAAGTTAATCAGCAAGGAAAATGCAGAATTTTAGCATGCATGTCAAATTATGATATTGCCATTACAACATGTCCATTTGATATGACTGGTCAGACTAAGTTTATAGACCAAGATTTGAGAAGACCATACCCAGAATGTTGTGGAAGAAGAGTGCCTAACAATGGAAGATTTCACTAAAGAATTAAATGAATGTTGAAATGTGAACAAATGTCTTGAAAAGTGTCACAAATAATAGAAACTGAGAATTTTAAATAAATTTGAAATAAATTGCATTACTAAGAACTATGAAGTGAAGTTTTATGGATTTTTCATTGATAATTTCAACTCATGAGCTCAGCATCAATGTACACATTTTATTAAATTTTATGGGGTACTGAATACTTCTCAGAATCATTTAGTTTTTATGACAAAAACTGCATATAGTAAATATTATATCATACAAACATCCGAAAAAATCTAAACAAAAACAAGGAATTCTATTTTTGAAACAACTCAATTTCTTATCAAAACACGAATTTTTAATACAGAACATCTTGAATTCTGCGATAACAAGTCAAACAAATTTGTGGTCAAACTAAAATCGTAAAAATTATAAAAACAAATTAAAATCTTTCATCACAGGTTACAGGCAATTAAGGTTATCGAGATAAAACAAAATAATCATTTTATTCTCTTAGTTCTCATTGAGAATCATTCTGCATGTCTAAAAGTCTAATAACTCTCAATTCGTAACGGTTTTCCTTATTTTAGTACAAAATTTGAATAAGGAATTTTTAGTATTCCTTATTTTAGTACAAAGTGTCCGTTAAATTTTTATTAGAGAAATTAAACAAATTCTTAATTTCTGATTTGTTAACTAATTTTCCAACTGAATTTTTTCATAGAAAACTAATTTTTTCATTTAATAAGCCTTTTAGGAATGCACCATCGTTTAGAAATGTGAATTAAATTGAAGAAATTGAAATTAAAGTTATTAAAGTTGTGTGTGTGTTTAGATGTATTTGTAATGTTTAAAAAATTGACCAATCAGGATTAAGTTGCGTTTTTTTAATTAATTTTGGAACTTTTAACAAATGTTAAAACTATTGAACTGGTAAAGCATCAATCAAACTCTAACAATAAAACATTAGGTAAATAAAAATTAAAAGATATATTCCAAAATTAACAAAAATAAAATTTTCTTTGCGTTTGTGTTAGTGTGAATTTTTAGTACACACAAAGCATTCAAATTCAAATTTTTGTACGAAATAACGGAAAATATCGCTATCGAGAGTTATTAGCTAAAAGTATATAAGTATTGACTCCGAGTGAGAATTAAATTAGTCTTTATCAAGCAGTTGTCAACAAAAGTTGTGAAAAAAAAATGAAAATTCTATTCTGTTTATTTGCCTTGTTAGGCTTGTGCTATGGATTCTCTCAACCAATTATTCATAATACCAGGAAAACTGGATGTATTGATGGACGTTGTGGAGATGTTTGTGCATGGGATGGAGTTCAGTTGTTTGTAGGAGATAATTTAAATCAACCTGGAAAATGCAGATTATTGGCATGTAGATCAAACTTTGATATTGCAATCACACCATGTCCATTTGACATGACCGGACAAACTGTTTATGTTGATCAAGATAACAGCAAGCTTTATCCAGACTGCTGTGGAAGAAAAGTTCCTCGTAACAGAAATTAAGCTTGAAAAATGTGTAAAGAAGAAAAACAAAATGATTAAAAAGTAATAAATTCATACAGCATAAAGTTCTCTTTTCGTCTCTCTTTCCTTCCACTCTTCTCACGATAATCTTTATCTCCTCATATGTACGAAAAACAAAAACAAAAATCACACAAATATAGTCAGCGTCGTAGAGTCTCAAAGAGACTCATTTCTGGTTTTTTGTAAACGATTTTGCAACAAATGTATCGGACATGATCAAGGTTCGACCAACATATCTCTTGTTATTTTTTCTTTGTGGTCAGTATGGAGCTGTCAGTTGCTTTTCAGATTTTAATACACCATGAGGTTACTTGTTGTGACTGTTTGCTTATCTACAATTATTTTTGTTTTATTTCCAATTGCAATCTCGTCCTCATTTACAATCTTGAATTCAGTTGGGCAAGATTGTGATGAGGAAACTGGCAAGTGTGTGGAAGTATGTGAATTTGAGGATTTTAAGCTGGCTCCTGGGACAGGTTTGTAGAGTTTAGGTGGAATTTTAAATTTTGTGATGTGATTTTGGCATGAAAAGCTTCAGGTGTACTTTTTTTGTGGATCAAGAGTGACTTTTGGCAAGAGTTACTTAAGTGAGGATTGAATTTAAAACCCGAAGTTTGATATCTCCCTAGTAACCACGACTGTTAAAAGTTAGTTAAAAGCTAGATTTAAGCTGGTGTATCTGTAAATAGTCGTGAGATAAACTATTTGAACACTAACTTTTAAAATTTTTGGTTATTGGGGACTGATTAAGATTCTGAGACAGTAATACCTAGACTGGCCATCTAACTATTGGGAAAATGCGGGACATTTTCAATATTTAGCCAAATTACGAGATATAAAAGGACAGCTGTGAAAATACGGGACTGTTCGTTGTAAATACACTCAGATGGTCACCAAAGTAATACCATAAAATACTCAAGCTATAATTGGATATTCTTAACTTAATTTTTTGAAAAAACCAATTCTTAAACTTAATAAAAAATTCCAAACATTTACTTCCAGCTGACGCAAACAACACAAAATGCCTCGCAGTTTTTTGCAGCGAAGACTTCACCTTGACCGTCCACACATGCATTCATGAGGAAAGTCCGTCATGCACATATAGCCATAATTATAAGCAGCCATTCCCTGATTGTTGCAATAAATTTTGTCAATCTATCGTTCAACTAAATTGATCTATGTAGAAATACAGCTGTACATACATATTTTGTAAATTATAATTGATACTGATGTAAATAGTGTAGGTTGAGTGCAAATAATAATGTTTAATAAAGATTTCAAATGAAGATTTAATATTTCAAGTGAAGTGAAATTTTTTTTGTTTTAAATGAACTTTATGACATTTTCTGTGGAAATATTTCCATAAAATTCAATCAATTCTTAATTACCTACTTTATGGCATTTTATTTATATGCGCAAATAATGAAGCTTCTATATTTAAATTGATTTATGACTTTGTGGTTTACTTGAATACACAATTATAATGAAAATTTTCTAAAGTTAATTGTTTGTTATTATTTAAGTACCTAATTCCAAAACTTTAAAATTGAAACACACAGCTACTTAATATAATCTATGCATTACTCAGCTACAAAATTATCATCAGTCATTCTCAGTAAAGTGAATCAGTGCCATTAGTTAAAAATAAATTGTGCGGTTTATCTGATAATTTAAATTTTTTTACAGAGTTGCTTGATTTTTTTTATGAATTTGACATTTTTTAAGGACTAAAATTGAATTTAAAATAAAGGGAGAAATATTTCAATTTCTTAATTTAAGGATCAAAAGTTGGTCAATGATTAAATTTGTTCTATTAAATTAGATAATCAAATTTAAAGTAACAAATGTTAATTTTTTTCATCTCAAGAAGAGACCTAGAATTTAAATAAAAACGCGCATTTGCTTTAAATTATCGCTGTTTAATTCACAATTTAATTGTTGACCAAAACTGGTGTGATGAGTAATAATCCTATTTAAAATTTTGTTTCATAAAAATAATCACTTGTTCATGATTTAAATTTCAATTGTGACTTACATTCTTTGTCTACACTTTAAGCTGTAAAGATCTCCAAAAAAAGTATCTCGCAAAATGATGATCCGCAATCGATTAAGTAGAACTGTGAGTAATTCAATATTTTTTGATAAATTTATAAAGAAAAGGATTTTTAGCCTTGCATAGAAATTTAAATGTGATACATTATTGTAGTTCACACGCTCAGATTCCATTGAAACTGATAATGAAGACCAGCAAGGATCAGAACGAACGCAAATTTTAACTGAGGTAAATTTAAGAAGTTAAGCTGCAGGTCTCGATTTGAGTGATTGTTTAGTTCCAGAAAAAATCTACTAAGATCGAAAGAATCGATAAAAAAGAATATTTAAATTTTTGTATGGGAACACTTGAGTTACTCGAATCAAAACAATTCAAATCGAATCTACTCAAATCGAGGTCCAGTACAGGAATTTGTTATTAAGGACTTGAAATTCATATAAATTTAATTAATTTCAAAACGAATTTAATAATTTTTACAGTCACTGCCAATAAGAGAAGAACTCAAGACATTGCGAAAAAATATTGATTCCGTTAAAACTTCTTTGGAGAAAGGTATAAAAAACTAAATTTTAAGGACTGATCACTTTGGGTACATATTAAAATTCTCAAAGTGACAAATCCCTAAAATTCAATTATCAGCACTTGAATTGAAATGCTAATTATATAATTTTTCTCATTATTTATTCAAAACAAGATATTCAAGCCTTGATGCTAAGTATGGATATTGGAGTTCTGAAGAACTTTTTGAGTGTATGAAATATTTCTTTTGTCCATACCTGATCACAAGGTTAATAAAAGATCTTTTGTTTTAAAGGTGTCCGAGTCTATTCAAAAGCTACAAGAACAATGGTTGTCGCTTTGCACATCTGAGATTAAAACGAAAATTATCTTCAACGAACTGACCTACCTCAATACGGAATTCTTTTATGTCTTTGAATATTACAAACGAGCGTATGATATTGTTGAGAAATATTGTACGAGGATTCATCATGAGGCTCAAAATTGTGAGAACTTTTTCTTTTTGATTAGGGGCTGGATAGGGTTTGAAGCTAATTCATGTTTTAATGGGTTTAAGAATGAAAAGCTCTAATTCTAAATGGAATTTATTCTATTTCAGTATCCAAAGATCTCGAAGACAAAGACGTAAAGGAATGTGAAGCTGAAAAGGAATCAGATTCATCCACCGAGAGTGTAAGTTTATAGATACACAATATTTCAAAAAAGTACCAAAATATCTTCCTTTTAAGAATGACGACGATAGTCAAAAAGCTCAAAATGAACTTAATGAAATGACTCAACGAGCTAAAGTTCTGATGGAAATTGAACAAAGCTTGGGGAAAGTTCGTGATAAATTTCTGAAGATCTCAGATTGTGTAAAGGATAAGAATTTCTCAGTCAAAGGACTTGAGTACAAAACTGATGACACTGTGAGACAAATTGACAAGTCAATTAATAACTTGAAACAAGAACGACTTTATCCTGATAGATTTGAGAAGATTATTATATTCTTTAGTGTTGGATTGTTGATAACTGCAGGTGTGTAAGATTGATTTTTAGATGAGCGGAACCAGAAGGATTTCGACCTCCGTGAAAAATATTGAGCCGCGATCTTGCTGTGGTTTAATCTTTTTCCACGGTGGTTCAAACCCTGCTGACTACTTTCTTGGATCCTTAGATATAAAAAAGTAATTTTTTTCAGTGATCATATACTTGATGATGAAGAACTAGTCACAAAACGGAGAATGTCTAATAACATTTATAGTTTGATCTAATATGCCGAAAGATTAAATAATTATGTGAAAATAAATAATTCTGTAACCATCATTAAATGTAAAAGAATCAAAATTTTCTCTCTTTTCAAAATTTAAACTTTTTCCCACCTTTCCAAAAAGCTCTATACCTCGATATCACACAAACTCATCAGAAAATTTTCAAATCAGTTCATATGAAAAAATTACACAAAATTGAGCATCACTGAAAAGTATTATCAAAAAGAGAATCAAGTTGTAGAATTCTCTCTTGTGCATTTAGTTGTTATCAAGTGATCGTACTTAACGGATGCTTTTCAAACTTAATGAAAATTATTCAACTGTTGCTTTTGCTCATAGTGTCACATGTAAATAAAGGAAATGAAATAGTTGTTAATATTGTTTTTAAAGGATTAAATGTTTAGTTTTATATGAAAGTTTAAATAACATTATTTAGTGATTGACTTGATAAATTAAATTAGATTCGTAGTTTCAATATTTTGATGAAATTTCGCAATTTTTAAAGTGTGTGAAGAAATTGACATAAGATATTACTTAATTGAAATAAATCTTATAGATTGAATTCAATGTCAGATATAAATCAATTGTTAGTTAAGTGTTTACATACTTTACAATTTATCATAGCTACCTATAGAAAACTATAGAAAAGTTTTCGTGAGCAATTAAATTAAACATGGAGCAACAAAGCAATCAAAAGGTTCTAGACAATCCTAAAGAAAATGCAAATTTCTTTTCGAGAATAACATTTCTGTGGACTGTAAATTTATTTAGAAAAGGTTATCGGAAGGATTTAGATGTTGACGATTTATACAAACCTATGAAATCTGATGAGTCTGAAAGACTTGGTGATAGACTTGAAAAGTAAGTAAATTCTCTCTAAGCTAGACAACCTAGCCTTCAAAATAATAACAATCTCTTCACAGAAATTGGAACGAACAAGTGACCAACCACCCAAAACATCCATCGCTCATAAAAGCCTTACTTAAAACATTTTGGCGGGAATATTCAGTATTGGCTTTTCACATATTTATCAATGACATTTGCGTAAAAATATCTTTAGCTTTATTTCTTGGAAGACTGTTAGACTACTTTAGTCCAAATTCAACTGCATCCAAAGAATCAGCGTACTTAAATGCAGGAATACTTCTTGGACTAAATGCGATTAGTGCTGTGACTGCTAATCAATTTTTAGTTACAAGCTTTTCAAATGGAATGAAAGTAAGACTCGCAACATGTTCTTTAATTTATAGAAAGTCATTAAGACTCTCAAGTACAGCACTTGGAAATACATCAGTAGGAAAAGTCGTCAATTTACTAAGTAATGATGTATCACGTTTTGATATTGTGTCTGTGGTACTACATTACATGTGGGTAGCACCATTATTAGCTATCATTGTTGGGGTGCTGTTGTACATTCAAGTAGGGATGGGTGGTCTAATAGGAATGTTAGTCATTGCTGTTGTCACTCCACTTCAATCATGGACAGGAAAACTAGCATCTAAATTTCGTCTACAAACAGCCATTAGGACAGATGAAAGAGTTCGACTGATGGATGAGATTGTCAATGGAATTCAAGTAATTAAGCTGTATGCATGGGAAAGATCATTTAAGAAACTCATAGCATTAGCCAGAAAGAAAGAACTGATAGTCATTAGAAAGGCATCTTATGTGAGAGGCTTGTACATGACTTTTGTGCTATTTACTACTCGATCAGCATTGTTCTCTACAATGATGGCAATTGTGGTTTTAGGTGATGAACTGACTGCCTCTAATGTATTTGTAATATCTTCACTGTATCAAATTATAGCTTCTGTATTGTCTCAAATGTTTGTTCGAGGAATTGCTGAAATAGCTGAAGCCCTTGTGGCTATGGAGAGATTAAGGACTTTAATGATTTGTGATGAGAAGATTGAGGAAAAGATGATAAATTGTATGACTCATAATAAAAATGATCTGAATGATGATCAAAATAAAAATGAGAAGGCAAACAACAGAGTTCCAGCTAAATTTCCCTCAAATGTCATCCTACAAATGGACAATATATGTTGCAGATGGAATGCTATTACAGAAGATCAAAAAATCGAATCCAAACTAACTCTAGACAATATAAACTTGAAAGTTAGCAGGGGAAAACTTATTGGAATCCTTGGTCATGTTGGAGCTGGAAAGTCAAGTCTTCTACAGACAATACTGCGAGAATTACCAATCGAAAGTGGATCCATATCAATTAATGGTAAAATATCTTTTGCACCGCAAGAATCTTGGGTCTTTTCTGGATCCATTCGTCAAAATATTCTCTTTGGATGCCAAATGAATAAAGAACGATACGACAAAGTAGTGTCAGCATGTGCCCTAGACAAAGATTTTGAAATGTTTCCACACGGTGATTTAACAATCATTGGGGAACGTGGATCTTCATTATCAGGTGGTCAAAAAGCACGTTTGAGTTTAGCAAGAAGTCTTTATAGAGAAGCTGATTTGTACTTATTTGACGATCCATTATCAGCTGTTGATTCACACGTCGGCAAACACTTGTTTGAAGAGTGTTTATCTAATATAGGATTTTTAGGCAAACAAAATGCAACTCGAGTATTAGTTACGCATCAAGTACATTTTCTTAAAAATGCCGATTGGGTTGTGTTGATGAAAAATGGGAAAATTGAGAAGCAAGGATATGCTGATGAAGTATTGCAGAATGAGGCTGATATCAAGGAAATTGCTGAAGAAGTTGAAATAATTAGGAAACGATCACTTAGTAGATCTTTGTCTGTAACTTCAACATCCACAAGTCTAAGTGACAAAACAGGCAGTGATTACGGAAAAATTGATGAAGAAGAACCAGAGGTTCATAAAAATGTTGAAGAATCTTCGAAAGGAAAGATCAAAGGAAACATAGCCTTACATTACTTAAAAGCTGGTGGAAGTATCCCAAAAATAACTTTTGTCTTTACATTGTTCCTTATTACTCAAGCAATTGCATCTACTTTTGACTATTATGTTGGATTTTGGACAGATCAAGAAGAATTAAGAAGTTATTACAAGAATTCTACAACAGTAACTGACGAAGAATTGAGTTATCTTTTAGACAGTAGCTTGCTAATTTACATTGGTGCAATTTTGATTGTGACTTTATTCTTTAAAGCAATCATACGATCGATATTCTTCTACTCAATCACGATAACTGCATCTAAGAATCTTCATAAAATGTCATTTGAAGGAGTTATATCCACTAAAATGAGGTTTTTCGATCTCAACCCTTCTGGAAGGATCCTTAACAGGTACATAGGTTTTTAAGCCTAAATTTTCTTCCAATTGCAATATTTTCATAACTTTTTGTCTATAGATTCAGTAAAGATTTAGGTGCAATAGATGAGTGGCTGGCAAAATGTCTTTTAGACTCTGTACAAGTGATTCTTTTGGGAGTTGGTTCTATTGTCATCACAACCATCATAAACCCCTACTTTCTGATACCTGCTGTAATCTTGTTCGTTATCTTTGCTTTTTTGAGAAGATATTTCCTCAAAACATCCAAAAATCTAAAAAGACTTGAAGGTATCACAAGATCACCAGCTTATGTTCATTTGGCAGCTACAATCAATGGATTAAGCACTGTTCGTGCATTTGGAGCTCAAGATATATTGAAAAGAGAGTTTGATCAGCATCAGGTAACTCGTTCATAATTTCAAAATGGACATAACCTCATTTAAATTCAAATTCATAGGATTTACACACAAGAGCTTGGTTTCTTTACATCAATGTAGCTCAAGCATTTGGATTCACTTTAGACGTACTTTGTATGATTTTTGTAAGCTGCGTCACCTTGAGTTTCTTAATATTTGACACAAACAACCGCGGTGCATCTGTTGGCCTTGCAATAACACAATCTATGACATTGACATCGATGTTGCAATGGGGAATTCGACAAAGTGCTGAGGTTATGAATCAAATGATGGCTGTTGAGAGAGTTTTGGAATATCGAGAACTTGGTATGAGTTTCTTTAAAGTTACCTATTATGAAAATTCGGAATTAACCTCAAAATTTCTCAATTTAGAACCCGAACAGAAGGAAGTAAAGAAGGTTGCAGACAAAGACTGGCCAAAAGAAGGAGCAATCAAGTTTAATAATGTAGTCTACAGATATGCCAAAGACATGGAACCAGCTTTAAAAGGTATAACTTTTGAGGTTAATCCAAGTGACAAAATTGGAATTGTTGGAAGAACTGGGGTAAGTAGAAGTTTTTTTAACTCTTATTTTACAGCAAGAACTAAATGAATTTTAATTCCTTAAAGGCTGGAAAATCATCACTAATTGGATCATTGTTCAGAATTGCAGAAATTGAGGGTGAAATATTGATAGACAATATCGATACAAGTGCCTTAAGCCTTGAACAGTTGAGATCAAAAATTTCAATTATTCCACAAGATCCAGTGCTGTTTTCAGGTACAATAGAAAATGTAACAAATTTACAGTTTAATACTCAAATACGGATGCATTACAGGCACAATGAGAAAAAACTTAGATCCATTTGATGATTATCAAGATGAAGCTTTATGGAAAGCTTTAGAGGATGTCAAGTTGAAAGAAATCGAAGGATTAAGAACTCAAGGTCTTCAAGCTTTAGTAACTGCCGGTGGAAGTAACTTTAGTGTTGGGGAACGTCAACTTATATGTCTAGCAAGAGCTATTTTACGTAAAAATAAAATTCTTGTGCTAGATGAAGCAACTGCAAATGTAGACCCTGAAACAGACGCACTTATTCAACAAACGATCAGAGAAAAATTTGTCGACTGCACAGGTGAGTTTTAATTGCAACTCTCTCAATTCTTTAATAATATTGATTGATTTTCAGTACTAACAATTGCTCATCGACTTAATACAGTCATGGATTCAAATAAAATATTAGTTATGAATTTTGGTAAAGTTGCAGAGTATGACTCACCAGAGAATTTAATGAAAATTTCAAATGGAATTTTTAAAAGTATGGTTAATGCAACAGGGGTGTCTGAGTCTAAGAACTTAATGTCACTAATGAAGAAGAATTTATAATTTAAATTTAGAAAAATTTTAAATTAAAGTATTTTTGAGACTTAAAATGACCAAAGCTATCGAATTGTGATTTTTAATAAATTGTATACTTAATATTTTTTGTCATTATGAATTTATTTTCGTGAATAAAGAGATTTTAACGGTTTTCTGAAATTTAAATATTAACGACTTTTTAATATTCAAAAAATTAAACTTTAAAAGCCACAATGGTCTGAAATCGAAGAAAATGTTCAAAAATACAAAAAAGTCATGTCTTTTAAACCTGATCTTTTGAATGCACGATTATAACACATAAACTGATGCATCTTCTGTGAAAATATCAGCCTTCTAATCATTGTCTAACTCTGTCAATCATTAATGAAAGTCACGAAAAATTTGTATACAAAAACACCATGAAAAAGTTTTACAAAAATTTTCCACTTTCTATTGTTTGATCTATGTTCTAATTACAGTCAGTAGCTTAATTAATACACAAATTTTATATTAAGACTTACAAAACATTAGCCACTTCCTTTATCATTAGGGAAAATGCAATTAAAGTTTTGAAAACTTTCAAAACTTTAAATGTCCATAAGTTAAAAGCGGGTTTCTCAGGGTCCGTGAAACCTACAAGAATCCAAAGATTGAGTCTTAATTTAGCTTCTAATCATACTCTGGTGAGGTACTTTGATGCACTTTTCTTGAAATTTCTATTTTAATTTCACTTGTTTTTCCATACAAATTTGTTTGTTTACAAAAATTTTTGATACATTCCTAACAAAAAATCATACTTATACTTAATATTATACGCTGATTTTTTCAGGAGTGCATAATCAAATCAAAGTAAAGCTATTAAAACTATCAAAATAAAGAAAATCGACAAAAACTTTTGAACCTCTAAATTTTCCCCTAAAATGTATTTTTGAACATTTTTTTCGATTTCAGACCATTGTGTAAAGGTTTTAAATTGACTATTCAATGTCTACATCCTTAACAAATTTCCTTATTTTGTCTTATTTATTCATAATAATAGGGAAAAGTACAAAAATTCTAACAACTAAAAAGGAATCCACTTACTTCTTACATTCCATCCCTTAAATCACAATATGATCGTACAGAATCTTTCTAGCCATATGCTTATTTCCAGTCTGCTTATAAACAATATGAAGATTATAAGCAATTTCCATTTTGAGATCCAATATTTCAGGATATTGTTCAATAAGTGGATTTGTGACTTTTAATGCTCGTTCATAATAATCTTTAGCAACAGAAACGATGCCCATTTGATGATACAATCTTCCTGTATTGTATAAAATCTCAGCCTCTGCTTCCGGTTCTCTTGTCTTTTGATATCTTTCCATATAATACATCGCCTGAACTATCAAGTTCTGCTTTCGTGTCGTGTACTTTTGATTAGCAATTTGTGAATATAAAATGGCAAGAATCATTGCAACCATTGGAATTTGGAAGCGCTTATAAATCTCATCGTAATGATTTAATGCAAATTTATAGCTATTCGATAGTAAAAAGTAATTTCCAATGAGCATGTAGACTAAAGGTGGAATATTAGCTGTGTACGGAGTATTTTTATCAAACATTCTGATGATAAATCGATGATATCTCGAATCCTGCGTGACATAAATGATCAAATTAAATAAATTCCAAAATCTCGGCTTGTCTCTATCACTGCCTAAAAATTCACGAATTTTGTTATATCCATAAACTTCTTCCTTATTAAACAAACAGGCAACAACTCCCATAAAGTCAATTTCCCTAACGTGCGACTGTAAACGACGACTTGACATTCCAGCAAATGCGATTCTTTGTAAATGAATAAATTTCTTGTGTTTCCATGCTGTATTGACTAAATCACAGAATAATATCCAGTCATCGGACACAGTTGGTTCGTCTTGCTTGCTAAATTCTGGCGTGTCCACATCGTCAATCACTTCCTCGCGATTTTTACGTAAATTCTTTAATTCATTTAATCGATCATTAGTCCTTGTAAAATTTGAGACAATTTGTACTTCCTGACGTGATCTGTAATGGACGCAATGCCTTAACAGCATCATATATCCAAATTGTAAATATTCATCGATTCTACCAAGATCTCGCAATAATAAGCATTTCTCTTTAAGCAGTTCTGTTGACATTATTTCAGTCTGTGGATCTTGAGTTAAAGCTTCAAGTGCTTCAGTCATTCTCCCTTCATGCTTTAAAAGTGCTGCCAATGTCAATTTTGCATCATTATGTTGACTTAATTCCACAACAATTTTATATGAATCAATTGCTTCTGGATATTTATTCATGACACGAAGACAATCAGCATGTTTAAGCCATACAGCTGCCAGTGAGTATGTTTTACTTTTTACTAATGGATCGAGAAGTCTTAAAGCTGCTGGATAATTCTTTTTAATCACTAAAGCTTCAGCAATGTCCAAATAACAGTCACCGCCATTTTCAACGTCAATAAATTCCAAAACATTATCAATTAAGTCTGGAACTAAGTGATCAGCATTAAGATGAATGAGACAAATGCACATTTTGGTACGAAGGTCCATAAGCATGTTTGATGGAATTTGTAGTTCTGAAAATTCATAAATTTCCTTTCCTTTGACTTCCTGTTTTGCCTTAAGTTTTAAGCCAGTATGTGCCATGAGAATTTCCAAGCATTTATAGAATTTTTTGTTGGTGATTAGTAGTTCAATTAACGAATGTAATTTATCAGCTTTAAAATATTCTGGAACTTTTTTGTACACTTTAAGCATAGCTTCAAGTGACTTGCTGATTAGACCTTCTTCCATATACTTTTTAGCGACAAATTCAGCACGTTCAATGAGAAATTCATGATCCTCTTTTGGGATAAATCCAAGCATACAAAAGCTACAATGCAGGAAGTGCTTTTTATCGCCTAATTTCTCGAGAATTTCTAATCTTTGCATACGAATTGAAAGGTTCTTTGGATCACATCTTGTTGCTTTTGCATAGCAGTAAGAAGCTTGCTTTAAATTTCCCCTGTCCATGAACGCTTCAGCGACTTGAATCCATTGAAGTGATGTTGAGCTTAAATGAGCAGCTAGAAGCAATAAATGAAGATATTTCTGTTCGTCTGTACTTTCGTAGATCTGTGATAATGTTATATAAGGCTCTCCAGCCATTGGTTCCTGTCTAATAATTTCTAGACACAATTTTTCACACATTGCAGAATCTCCACGAGCAAAACATAAGTTTGCTTCTCCCATTAAGCCTGTAACATAAATACATGAATATTTCAATTATATCCAGCTATAATAATCCATCACTTACCTTGTAAAGCTGATGACAAAGCCCTTTTAGACTTTTTTGCATGATGAGTTTCGGCTTTTTCATTTTGTTGCTTAGAACGTGATTTAATCTTTTTGGCAACTGTATCATCCTCTGAATCATCACTTTGATCATCGTCTGGTACATCATCAAAAGACATTTCACTCATTCGACTAGCATATTCTGTGTAACTTATTTCCTCATTCATAAATTTCCTCAAAAGTATTGATTGTAATTTTTCTGTTGCTCCACTTTTCTGTCGCTTTTTTTTAGGCTTTCGTGGCTTTTTGGAGGTACTTGCTGCTTTCTTCAATCTTTGTTTTAACTCCTCTTCATCGCTACTATCGCCAGACAACTTATAATCTGTATCAGCAATTGAATCTCCATCAAAATCAAAATCCTCATCTTCTACAATTGGAATATCATCAGCTTCAACGAATTCTGATAATTCTGCCCTTGGAATGTCTCCTTCCGATACTTCCTCTATTATATATTCACTCATTCTTTAATTTTTTTGATTATTTTGATTCACATTGAAAATTTTCCGGTTGTTTACAAATTCCAAAGTAATTCGAACGAGATTTAATTCGAACAATTTTGAAATTCAACTGAAATTGGCGCTTTTGCTGGTTTTATGTGTTTATAATCTTAGTGTGCTGATGAAAATGAAGAACTTCAACGTTTTGAAGCATATTTAATTCAATTAGAGTAGGTATAAACAGAAAAATTGTCAATTTAAAAATTTAAATTAACGGTTTATTGAAATTTGAAATTTGTGTACAATCCTTAGTCAACTAAAAATTTACAAAAATTGATTATTGCATAAAATAAAGACTTTACATACTTAGTTGATGTAGGCTGACTAGCTAGTTATTACTTACTAAAAGATATCTTCATTTCTAGTTTAAATTGTTTCATTACTGTTGAAACTAAAGGTTGAATTTCATGAAATATTTATTTTATGGCAACTTTTTTTCATGGATTGCTATAATTTCAAATAAAATTTTAACGGATTTTTTACTATAAAAATTAAATTTCTTCAGTTTTTAAAATGTGTTTAATTTTTGCAAGTGTAATAAGCTTTAAGTGTTTTAAAAATATGATCCTTTGCTGCCTTGAAAGACAAGCTTGAAGGTAAGCAAAATTTAAATAAATATTCGCTGATTTATTGGAAAATTCATTTTTCTTCAAATAAACTGCAATTTAGCACAGTCTAAACATTGTGTGTTTATTCAAATAATATGCAAAAAATACTGCTCAACCACCATTAATAATACTAGAAACCTCAAAACTGTTACTTTCTCTGGAAAATCAACCATTTAACCCAAAAATTATCGTCAATAATTCGATCAAATTTGAAACACTTATAAGATTTACACGTTACTACTTGAAAGATTCATACATTGTACCACTTACTGTGCTTCTCACGAAAATGAAATTCCAATTAAAAATCATCATTTTCTCTCGTTTTAATCAAACTGCATGATTTATTTTTATTGAATATAATTCTTCTTTTAAATAATTAATTATTCTCTTAATTCACTGCATCATTAGTTATACAAAGAAAGAAACGAGAACTTTCATTCTTCCTTAAAGTCATTTCGTCGGTCGGTCTGTTATGTAGTCATTTTTAAAAAAAAATAATTGAAAAACTGAAAACGTCAATTGAAAAAAAAGTCATAATTTCTCTTTCATAAAAAAAGGAATCTCTTAAAAAAATAAAATAATTAAAGATGCTAAAATGTATGCAGAAAACCAGATTATTTACTGCCATCGCCCTTTTTATCTCCGTCTGTTATTGACATCGACTATACGCGTGAATAGAAAGAAAATAGAAAAATTAACGTCAATTTACGGCATTGCGAGAAATAAGAAATGTATTAATTAGCTTACATTCATTCCGTCATTAAGTTGATCTTCATTTTTGTTATCGTTCTGTATTACGGGCGTTGGATCTTTTAATGAAATTATATTTGTCATTGGACGCTGTACGAACATGTTATCCAAAATGTGATCAATATTCTCAGCACTTCCAGCACCACCTTTATCATCTGTATTTTTATCGTCATCGGCATTCGATGAGCTTGTTTTTGACTTATGATCTGGTGGAGCTAAGATAGGAATTGGATTAGGACGCCTCTGCGGTTGAATAATTCTCTGTTGATGTGCTGTCTGCATTTGTGTATTAGGATAATACGTAAGACCACCTTGTGTCTGATATATGGGTTGTGGTTGAGTTTGTGCAGGAGGTGGAGCTTGTTGTGGTGGTGGAACAGTCGCTGCAGGCTGTGGTTGTATATTATAATTTTGATAATTTGTATATTGTGGATAAGCAGCTGCTGGAGCTACAGCTTGTGGTTGTATTGTAGACACATAATTTAGAATTTGCTGTTGTTGTGCAGGCTGGGTTTGTGTAGGCATATAAATCTGTTGAGTTTGCTGTGGTGGCAAGTATTGAGCAGGTGGTGTTTGTTGGGTATATTGATATTTTTCAACCATTGCTGCCTGCATTAATGCAGCTTGTTGTGCTGCATATTCACTAGCAGGATTGGCTGCATAATAAGCAGCTTGATATTTTTGAGCCTGCTGTTGAGCCTGAACATTTGTAGCTGGCTGCTGTTGTTGGGTAGGTGGGGGTTGAGTAGCCATTATACTTGGCTGGGTTTGAGGAGGAGGTGCCTGCTGTTGTTGTGGGATATATGCAGGAGTCTGTTGTGTAGGCATCACATTTTGTACGTGTTGTTGAGGATCAATATCCTGTTGATGATATTGAGGATGGTACTGTTGAGACTGTTGTGTCTGTGGGCCCTCATTGAGATTTGATCTCTGACGTAAACTAGAATACCGTTTTGATCTAGACATATCTGAATTATTTATCATTGACTGTGATTGATCTTGCATATTATTAATCTGTTGATGTGATGAAGGTGGGCCTTGATTTAAATTCAAATTAGTTGCCTTTCCTTGCTGTTGTTGATAATTCTTTTCCATCAATTTCATTTGATCCATTTGATGTTCTGTATATTGAATATTCTTATTCGGTGACATTGCTGATTGCTGTTGTTGTTGATTAGAGATTTGTGTGTGCATTTGTTGATGCTGACTGTTAACCTCTTTTTCACGACTCGTACGTCCATAATTGCCAGATGAATTATCAAAATTTAAGATAGTTCTTGATGATGTTGGAGTCACTGATGAACTGTTTGTCGTAGCATTGTTCATTTTACTATTTGTAAAACTTAATGTTGGCAATGGAGCCTCATTATTATTATATCTCTGTGTCCCTTGATTCTGATGATGATGCGACTGTTGTTGCTGATGATGTGACGAGGGACCTTGCGATGACGAGTGACTATTATGTTGATGTGATGACGATGTTTGATGAGAAGATGTCGATTGCATTTGTTGATTAAGGACATTATTGTTTTTAGTTTGAGTCGACTCATAATTAATATTCTTCCGATTTTGATTTTTAAACTCGATATTATGATTAAAGTTAATATTCTTTTTGCCTTTTACATGGCGTGCATTATTATTGTTGCTATTATCATTATTATAACGCTGATTTCTTTGATCCCTTGAACTACGTTCGTCGCGTGGCTTTAAATCTCGATTTCTAACTGGCGAGCGATAATTAATTGATGATTGTGGGTCATTTTCATCTTGTTGTCTTCGTCTGCGTGATCGTTGATTTAATTTAGATGATGAAGGTGATGGAGCTTTTGTAGATCCAAGTGCTGGAAAATCTTCTGGTTTTAGTGGGCGACGAGGAGGTTTTGCTGCTGCCTGTGTTTTCTTATAGGCATTCTCATCCTCCCAATTTCTAGAATATTTTGATTGATGACGTCCATATCGCCTTTGACGCCTTGGACGTGGTGGACAATCTTCATTTCTAATGTCATAGCCATAGGCCGATACTAATTCTGCACGAGATTTTGGTGCTTGTTCATATTCGTTAAATCGATCGTGTGACCAACGATCAGCTGTATCTTTCACCTTCTTTACTTGTTTAGGTGTGACTTTTTGATTTTGAGTTGAAAGTACTTTTGTACTTCCAGATAAGCCTTCTGTACTATTATTTGCATTTTCTGGAGTTTCTTCTTCTTCTGCATCTAAATCCTCAGCTGTACGATCATCATGCTCGTAAAATGTTCCTTTCTTCGGAATATATTGTGGATTACTTCTATCTTCGTCATGATCTACTTTCTTTTTTGCACCGCTCTCACTTTCTAGTTCTTCTTGTCCATCGCCGGACTCTCTTTCATCATCGATCGCTTCATCTTCGTCATCTTTAAGAATGCGTGGGCGAGAAAAAAAAAATGTTTATTGCACAATATTTTCATCGTCATTAATGCTTATGACTTACCAGTGCCCTCCTCATCTAAACTATCCTCTTCCTCTTCACTGTCCTCATATTCATCGCGCTCATTATCAGATCTTGAATTAGTACTTGCTGTATCATATTCAGACTCTATTCCACCTGATGTCGGTGAATTTTCTGTTAAACTCTGTGGAAAAAATTATCATTAAAATTTTTTTTTGGAAGATGAGCAACGGAAGAAAAAATTTTCTATGATTAAGAAGAAATTTTTGCATCGTGTAAGTTTTTGGAAATTTCAATAATGCCGAATCGAATGATCGTCCGCAATTATTTCCAAGAAAATCACGTTATTTTCAACAATAAAGAAATTTTTCTATTCAAAATGGACTTCATATTGAAAATTTGCAAAGTGTACACAATGCTTTCAAACTGTTTTTACCATTGTATGCTGTTTTTCCTCACTCTCATCAGCACTACTTCTGTTGACAACATCGGTCATGATTTTCTATAGATATTTTAACTATTTTATAGTGTGTATTTCAACAAATTTTATGGAATTTAAAATTTTTCTTTTGAATTTATATTTTTTTCTCTTTCCTCAAAAAAAAAGTTTCAGCGAAAAATTTTCGAAAATAAATATAAAGTAAGAGTTTTTGACTATGATTTGTCTGACTTTCTATGCCGCTAAAGATTTTAAAATTATTTTTTTCGTTATTAAAAATTTTTAAATTTTGTTGACGTTCTTTGTATAATTTTTTATAAACTTTCGAATAAATTTAAAAGTTTTTAAATTACCTGAATAACTTAAGGCTCAATTTTGACAGGTAATTTGTAGTTTCTTTACGTAAACATTTTCTGGTAACAAATTAAATCAAGTTTTCTCAATAAACATTAGTAATCTTTGTTTTTACCTCTAATTACCAGAATAAGAGAAGTTTTTAGACATAAATTAACAAAAAATTTAAAAATTTAATTCATAAACCTTTAGTTCATTACAATTGAACAATCATAAATTACTTACACCAGTGATAAAAATTAAATTAAATAATTTTCATTCATAAATTTAATTTCATTCAAAAAATAATAAATTTCGAAATTACAAATTTCACATTCGTTCAGTTCCCCCTTATTCAACACATTTTACTGAACACACCTAAACGCGGTCAAGAAGGTGGAAGAAATAAGCCGCAAAAATAAAAATTTTCATCCTATTATATTTTCTAATTAATTCAAATTAAGAATTCAATCATGGAGACTGAAAAGGCGATTCCATCGCTTGGTAATCGGATTTTATCAAAGGAAGATCTTGAAAAACTACCAGACGATGTACGCTCAAAGTATGAGTTATTTTTTGCTGAATATTTGGAAATGAAGGCACTTTATGAAACGCAAAAAACAAATTTAGGTGAGCTAAATGAAGGATTTGTGGGTAGTAATGTAGATAAGTAGCTAGCAATTCAAGAAACTGAAGAAGCTCGACAAAATTTTATTCCTTATTTTTTCACTTTGTCAGACATAAAGAAGAAAAGTAATGGCTTCTCGTGATCTCCCAAGAATTTCAAATTTTCTTATCAAATCCATCAAAATAAACATTTTAGATAATGCTATTCCTATATTCTCTTGTACTTATAGTAAATAATCTTATTTCCAAAAACTCCCCTAATGTATTTTCGTTTTTTAACAATTTTATTTTGGCGGGTATAATGGATTCAGAAAAAAACTGTCTCATTAAAAAAACAACAACAATATAACCTAATCCATATTTTTATGACTTTATAGATGGCTTCCGTACAGAATATGAGCAAAAGATATCAGAACTAACAGAAAAGTATCAAGATGAATTTGCAAAGGCACAATCAGCACATACATGCATTAAAGAACTGCGCGAGCAACTTGATGAAGCTCGTCAAGAAGTGTCGAAATTATCTGATAGTCTAAAGCGTAATGAAGCAGAATTATTAGAATATCGTAAGGATCGACATGGTGTTGTCGATGAGCGAGACAGTCTTATGAAAATGGTCGAACGACGAAATTTTGAAGTCGAACGACTTGAGGATGATATTAAGTCATTGAAGCAACAATTACAGGCGGCAGTTAATGCCAAATGTGAAGCTCTTTCCAAATATGATGAAATTCAACATAAAGAATCAACAATTGAATTTAAGGTAAGTTTATCATCTCTTATGAACACGAACACTTTTAATCTCAATTTTATAAAATTTCTTATTTAGGAAAAAAGACTAGAACAAGAGCGAGTTTTACTTCAAAGTCAAATTGATATGCTCACAGCTGATCTCAATCGTAACATTCAAGAATTACAAAAATGCCGTAAAGATTCCACTGCACGTTCGATGACTATCGAGACTAAGCTTCACGAGAAGACCGAGGAGCTTAACATTGCCAATTCACAGATTAAGCATTTATCAGAAACTAATACTTCATTAAATGCACGAATTGATGAATTATCTCAGCAATTGCTTGCACATAGTGATGAATTTACAAAAATGATGGAAAAGTATCAGAAGGAATTACAAGCAAAGACGAGACTAGCTGATTTGTATAAGGAAAAGAGTGAAGAAGTATTGAATGAACAGCGTGATATTACAAATGTAGTTAGTGAATTAAGAATGACACTAAAAGAGGCAACAGATGAATATGGTAATTTAGAGACAAAATACAGGCAGTTGGAACTTCAGCAACAACAAGAACTTGACAAGAAGAATGAAATCATTCAAAACCTTGAGGATGAACTGAAAAATGCTAATGAATTACTCAAAGCAGCCCAACAAGAGAATATTGACATTGCTGTTGAAAAATTGTGTCCAGCTGCGGCAACAACAAGCAAGTTGATTAAATCTGGAAAGTCTTTAACTGAAATCTATTCATTATATGTCAACACGACCGAAGAACTCACTCGAGTTAAGAAAGATCACGAACAAATGAAGCTCAGATTCTCAGAGGTATTACAAGAAATTCAGGAAAAAGCACCAATCATTCAACGCACACAAATAGATTTGGAAAAGGCCACAGAAGCAAATGCTGAACTTAACAACCAACTTGAAACATTAATTCGTGAACGTGTCGATACAAGACAGCAAATCGATGAATTAATGCTGAAAGTTAAGAGCTTAGAATCGCAAACAAAAGAACTTCTCAGAGATCGTCAAGATTTGAGCCGTCAAGTTTGTCATTTGTTGCAAATCATTGAACAAGCTCGAGGTGGTCAAGGTCCTCAGCATGATGAATCAATTACATCAGATATGAGTGGAAATGAAGTCATCACAAAACGTCTTGTAACATTTGCTGACATTCAGGAACTTCAACAAAATAATGTTCAACTTCTTGCAATTGTTCGTGATTTAACAGCTAAAGTTGAAGAAATGGATGAAATCAAGAGTCATATGGATCAAGCGACCTATGAAGCGAAAATTGAAAACTATACAAGACGCTTACAAGAAATGCAAGATAATATGGAACTACAAACTCGTATGATGGAAAAATGTATTGCTCAACGTGAACATTACAAGAAGTTGTACAATGATATTAGCAAGAAGGGTCCAAGTAAGAACACAAGCATTAATGACAGTTTTATGGACACTAATGATGATGAAAATACACCAAGCGTAAGCAACACCAGCCTTAACTCAGCTGGTCTCAATTCAAGTATTGTTATTGAAAAAGAAAAGAGAATTACTGATTTAGAAAAGAAAGTCAAACAGAGTGAGAGTGAATTAAAGACTTTGAAGGAAGAATATGACCGTTATCGTAAAGAAAAGCAACAGAATGATGAAATGATGAATAAGCAATTTGATGGTTTACGTACGGAGCTTCGTGAAATATCTACTCTTAACTGTAAGCTTAAGGCACAAGTCGAACATCATGATGGACAACTTAAAGTTCAACAAAAGAATGTTGCCACATATAAGAAGCAAATTCAGGCACTTGAGGATCGTAATAAGAACTACGAGTCGACAATCATCAAACATGAAACAGCTATGACATATTTGCGTAATGAAGCAATGGATTGTACAACAAAACTCAGTCGTGCTGAGATGATGATTGAGAAAATGACACAAGAGAATCGAATGCTCAAAGACAGCGAGACACACCTCAAGGCTGAACGTGAGGTTCTTTACCGTGAACGTCAAAGTCATAATTTAGTATTGAATAATTTGGAAATGATAAAGACGACAATGGAACGTTCTGAAAGTGAAGGCAAAATGCGTTTAGAATCAAGATTAGATGAACTCAACCGTGAATGTTCAGCATTACGTAGAAGATTACAGGAAGAACAAGACAGATTCCGTGAGTTATCGTCTCACCTTGAACGTTCAGCACAGACAGCGAAGGAGAGAATGGAAGAAGAGAAATTACTCGCAACAAAATTCCGTGATGAATTAACACAAGCACGTGAGGAAATAGAAAAGAAGTCTCAGAAAATCGATCAACTTTCTAAGAAATTGGAAGCTTCATTGACACCATCGGAACATGATAATCCTGTTGCACAGGCAAATAAATTGCGAAAGGAAGCAGAAATGAAATTAAATGAAGTCATTCTAGAAAAGGAAGCACTTGATAAGGAATTATCGTTCTCTAAGCAACACGCAAAACAATATTGTGATATGGCTGAATCCTATGAGAAGCAATTGCTTGAACTTAATCAAACATACACCGAATATAAGGCACGTGTTGATGCTGACTTGGCAGAAACAAAGAAGAGTGAGGCACAATTGAAACAAAAAGTCAATGATTTAGAGACTGAAATTTCATTAGACATTAATAATCGTCAACTAATGGCTGGTGATTCCAACACCCAATTGCATAAAGCTCAAGTGGACCTTAAAGAGGCACTTCTTAAGATAAGCGAAAATAATCGTGAATTGCGAGAATTGCGTGAGAAGTCATTAGCTCTATCTACAGCACTTGACTCAGCTGAACAGAAATATGCTAATGAAATGATTTTACACTCGAACGACATCAAGACAATGGCACGTATGAAAGAAGAAATGTCATCAATTCGTGTACAATTTGATCAACTTAAAGTTGCACGCGAGACTGCTGAAGATAAATTAGAGAGCGGCAGAAAATTGTGGACAGAACGTGAGGAAATTTTGATGAAGGAAAAGGCTGAATTAGAGCAACGTCTTGAAGATTTAGATAAACAAAATGTTGCACTCCACGACCAAATTCAAGCATTATCTACAAAATTATTCATCAATGTCTCTCAATCAATGGATGATTCAGCAATGCATGTTGATTCTGCTGATACTTCAATGAATCGTTCGACTGTCACAGACGATGAAAAATCAAGTGAGCAATTGTTGCAAGTTATCAAATATTTACGTAAGGAGAAGGACATAGCAATTGCTAAATTTGATATTCTCAAGTCTGAAAATGCTCGATTGAAATCTGAATTGCAAATGATTCAAAAGAAATTGGATGAGACACAAGCAAACTACATCAATCGTCAAGATGAGCCATCTGCCATGAATAATGAAAGGCATCAAGAATTATTGAGAAAAGTTGAGACACTCAATGCTATAACAGACAGTAATAGAATTTTGCGTGAAGAACGAGATGCTTTGTCTATCAAATTCAATGCCCTTCAAGAACGTGTTACAAAGGTTGAGGATGAGTTAGTTCCATTACAAGAAAAGAATCGTGAATTGGAAGCGAAAAATGACAATCTTAGCACTGAAAACACTTCATTAAAAACAGAAGCAACTCGTTGGCGTCAACGTGCCAATGCATTAATTGAAAGATCCAATAAAAATTCTCCAGACGATTGGAAACGATTGCAAACGGAGCGTGAAAATCTTGCTAAAATGTTGCAACAAGAAAAGGACCAGCATAAGAAGACTTCTGATGAAATTGTTCAAGTTAAACAAGAGAAACTTCGCATTGAAAATGAAATCACAAACTTACAGAAATCTCTTGCATCAAATCAGAATGAAGTTAAGAGATTAACTGATGAGCTTACTCAACTTCGTCAAACGAATGCCAAAATGAGTCAAGAACTTCTCGAAACAAGAGTACGAGTTGATGGCAAGGAGGATGACATGAAGAAGCTAAATGACGAGATAAACAATAAAGAAACACAATTGAGTGCATTGAAAGAGAAAGAAATTCAAATCAGAAAAATTGCAAAGAGATACAAGGATCAATATTTGGAGCTTAAAAATCAAGTTGATTCAGGTACAGTTCCAGTTATTAGAGACGGTGAAGGTGGTGACACAGCTATGGGTGAACCAAGCACAAGTCAGCAAGATCAATTAATTGAAGATAATAAACAATTAGAATCAAAAGTTCAGCTATTGCAGCAAGAAATTGATACCATTCGTAAAGATAACACACAACTACAACAAGTTAATACAGAATTGCGTACAGCTATTACAAAAGAAGAATCTTGTAAGACCCTTTTGCTTCAGGCAAAGAATAAAATCGCTCAATTAAATGAGAAGAAGGAACAGCTTACACGAGAATTGGCAACAACAAAAACACAACATGAGCAACGTAATGATGAACATGAGCAAGTAATGAGAAATTTGAAGGCACAATATGAGTCACGAATTCAACGTTTGGAAAAGGAGATTAGTGATCATACAAATGAGAAAAATGAGATGGTTCAAAGGCTTAATCAAATGCATCGTCAAATTGGTGCTAATCAGACATCAAAGCCTGCCTCTAGCACTATGGAAAAAATTACCACCGATGCTTCAACAAGAACTGCTAATGTTAAACCAATGGCAGGTCCAAGTCAACAATCAGCCACCGTTCAACCATGGCGTGGAACTTCATCAGGGGACACTCCATTAGCTTCAATTCGTCCAATTTCTGTTCAAAATACAAGAACAGCAGCAGTAATGCCAACGACGAATACTCAAGGATCTTCACAGAGTACTACTACATCCTCGTCAAATGCTGGAACATCTTCAAGTGTAACAGCATTAGTTCCACCACAACAAGTTCATACAACAGGCTCTCAGCCAGGTGAAGCTATGTCAAGCTCACCAACTAGCTCTCATACAGATTACATGCCAGCTACTAGCTCAGCCACAGTAGTTGTTGCTGCCATCCCTCCAATGGGTTCAAATGCTGCTGAAAGTTCATCACAAAGTCAAGAAGTTGATCAAAATATTGGTGGTGAAAGTTCAATTCAGATTGTCACTGGTGGACAGCAAATTCAACAAGCTGTTGCTTTAGTCTCACCACGTATTGAAAATCAACAAGCACAAAATTCACAAAATTTTGACAATCAAACACCAAGTACATCTGGAACATCGTCATCATCATCGGTAAGTAAAACAAAAATAATTGAATTTTAATAACCAATTATTTTTATGGTAACGGAAATCATATATATACATATTATGGGATGTTATATGAGGATACAATTTAACCACAAACAGTTTGTTTTCATGACAAACTGAAATTTATTTTTACATTAAATTAAAAACATCATGTGAAATATATTTCATACAATAATTTAATTTATTTTTTTTTCAAATAGGCTCCCATTATTGCCATCAGCACGCATCAACAAGCATCAAGCAGTAATACAGTAACAACAACTCAAGCAGGCTCTCATAAACGTCAACGAGATGAAGAAGGAGATAGTTCAACATCAAATGATGAAAATCTTAATAAACCAGTTCCACAGAAAAGAACAAGAGTACAGGAAGGAACATTCCAAGGTGTTTCGGAATCAGGTTTAGAAGTTGAATATCAAGTACCAACATCATCACAGCGTGATCAAGAAGATGACCCATGTATTGTATTGTCGTCAGAAGAAGATGATGACGATGAAGCAATGCCAGATGAGGGAAATGCTGAAGCCTTTGAAAATGATGGAATTGAAACTGGTTATAATTACGAAATGGAACCTCAGGAAATGGAAGAAGGACCTGACATAGATGATATTCAGTCTAGTGCTAATAATGAAGTTGAAGTTGAAGATTTATCAGAAGTTCCAAGTTCAGCAGCATCAGCTCAAAGTTCACAACCAATTGAATCATCTGCAAGTCGTCAAGGTGAAAATCAACAACAAATACAAAGCATTTCTAGTGGGTCGGGAAACGGTAATGGCAACGAAGCTGGAGCAACAACATCATCAAGTGGAACAAGCTCCTCTTCGATAAGCCCTGCAATAATTTCTCAATGGCGTCAATCTCCAAATGCCTCAACATCAAGACAACAGGCACAACATTTAATGTTAATGGGTCAATCTTTCCAAGATGATGCCGGTGATGATAGAATTGTTCCAAGTACACCAACTCTATACTCACGATCAAGAGGAGATGGATTCTCAGAAGTTGTATCATCTCCACATCCCGCTCAAGTTCCTCATGCTGCTGCTAGATTCACATTTGGCGAATCTTCATCATCATCAAGCACACAGAGTCGACCATTAGGTGAAGGCATGGATGACACAAGAATAGATTTATCTGAAGAACACAATCAAGTAGCTGGACGTAGTGTGCCAAACATTCCTCAGCAGCAACAACCATCACCAGGTGACAATTTAATTAATGACTCAACATCAGCTAGTACAAGCTCAACGTCATCAAGTATGTCGACTGTGATTCAACAAGATATTCTTGAACAACCAGTTCCAGGATCAAGTAATCAAGAAGAAAGTCAAGTTCCTGAAATAAGCATTACAACTGATGAAGGTAAGTCTCCCAAAATCCTTCTAAAGGAATTTAATTAAAATTCAAAGCACATATAATAACCATTTATTCATTTTAATTAGAATATGAAGGTGCATCTACATCAGAAGGTCAAGATGAACAAGAAAAGTCAGAGCAACAAGATGAAGGTGATGGTGTGAGCTCAGAAGGTGAAAAGTCATCAGTAACTGGAGTTGCAGAGGTAAATTAAAATCTATAAATTCAAAATTGTGAAAAATTACTAAAAGATTATATTTCATATAGGATGAAACGAGTGAAGCAGATGTTCTCGAGCAACCACAAAATTTACGAACAACAAGATCAGGATTAAATCGCGGTGCAAATCCAAGTCCCCCCAGAGGAGGCAGAGTTGGACGAGGATCACCTCGTGGTAGGGCACCAATAACATGGAATCAAGATGGAACACAAATGCAACAGCAACAGCTTGGCGGTAAGTTAAAATAAATTCAGGAAAATTAATTTTATTTTCCGACATGAAGGAAGAACAAAATTTAATATAATTTATTATATCCACAGTTTCACCAAATCGTACTCAATCATTCCCAAACCCACGTGGAGGTCGAGCACGTCGAGGCGGTAGAGGTCGAGCATCTAGTAGTTCTCCATATAATAATATGAGATATTAAAAGAATGTATGCAGGAATTTTCTTGTGTATCATGCAAGCATAGAAAGGAAGGAAAGGATATGAAACGGATTAAATTTATTTCATTACATATAAAAAAAATGCTTATTAGAAACTCCTTTTCAAAATCATAAATTCTAACTATGTATATGTAATGATAATTAGTTTTTAAGATTTATGATGAAAATGCATTAGACATTCATCATATAACATTTATATAGTAATTTAATATCTAAGTCGTTACGAGAAAATAATTCTTCTTTTTTCTGTTCTTTGTCTTTTTTCTTCGTGAGAAAAAAAAAATTCATTATTATTATTATTACATTTAAAAATTAATATTATTATTGACTATGATTATCAAATTTGAAGAAAAAAAAAAAATAATAATTTCCTTTAGAAAAGTTCCATTATTATTTTTTCCGTTTTTGTGATTCTCAGAAATGTCAAAAGCATTGAAATAAAATGAAAAAGTTTCTTTCTAAATGGATTCTTAAAAATATAATCACATAGTTTGTTTGTTTATTTTATTACTTTTTTTAGGAATTTCAGGAATACAAAAAAATGCAAGTAACGAATTAAAGAATTATTTCTGATGGGATTTGAACCCATGCTTCTTTGCTAATACAAAGAAATTCGTGCTCTGTTATCACACTATTAAGTATGATTTCGTTTAAATTTTTAAACAGCAGAATTTCCTATTTAATTCGTAGCAAAATTATTATTAAAATTATCTGTTGAACTTTTTGTTTGAAATCAATTGTGATTAATTTTTAAATTAGGCTGTTAAAATCATAATTTCATAACATTTCAATAATTCATATCAAATTTATCATTTCACCAATATATCATCACAATATGTACCAATCCATCTAATGAATCAAACACACTTTCCCTCACAATTGAATTTACACACAATATGAGTTACTTCTTAGACTTTAAAATTTCGTTCACAAAATAAATCTAATTACGATGAATAAAATTTCATAGACACACGCATATCTTGCTGATAATCTAATCACATTCATCAAAAAATACGACATTAAATTCACTTAACAAAATAAAATTTTCTTTCTTTTCATCCTTGACGAGTGACATTTTCTCGTAGATTCAAGATTCTGTTTTTATAACTTTTTATTATGGATGTATCACAAAGACTATTAGCAAGAAGTGAGTGAGAAGGGGAATAAAAGCTTTATGCATGCATAACAAGCTAATGTTCTTGCTACTTGATACACGATATTCCCGGATGATGAATAATTAATCATGAGGGAGCTTCTGTAATTCAAAAGTCAAGTGCAAAAGGTACTAAATACATACACACATACACACATCTCTTTTTCACACACACAATGCCTTTTTTTTAAGAAAATGATAAATGATGATATCCTGAGTGTGAGGAAGGTTCGTCTTTCGTTTTTTGCTAGTTGACTTGCTTAATAGAGGAAATGAAAATTTTCAATGCCATCAGTGTGGAAAAATTACTTTTGTTCTATTATTTACTCAACATTTTTTGTGTGTGTAGGCTTTCCCGAAATCCCGGTCCCGGAACATTTTCGGGACCCGGGACGGGACCGGGACGGGACCGGGAAATCCCGGTCCCGGTCCCGGAAATATTTGAAAATTTTAAATTACTTTAGATAATATTATGAGTTAACTAATTTGTTTTTACACGCTTTTTTTATTGTAATTTTAATCATAACATACATAATTATGGATTGAAGTATAAGAAAAAATAATATTAAAAAAAAGTTCTATTATTGAATCATTATAGTTGTCCAATTCAGCCTTTTATCATTCCTGATGCTCCATATATTTTTAAACTTCACCATTGCTTTATAATCTTGAAAACAAGATGACCCAAATTCGTCCCTATTTTTGGTACACTTTTTTGTCGTGGTTTGTCATGATTTTTGACTTAATTTTTCAAAGAATAAACAAAAAAATATTTCTAATCGGTTTTTTTTGTTGTAAGAAGGACTGTTCACTGTTATTTTAAAAAAAAAAATTAAAAAAAATTTAATCCTAAAATGTGCTTAATTTGTTATTTTGATAATAATATTTTTTGTTTGTTGACGAGATATATTGTTGCCTACTTCTGAAAAAAATGTACCAATTTCAAGATTTTTTTTGACCAATTTTAAGATTTTTTGACCAATTTTAAGATTTATCATTAAAGTTGCTGTAACTCGAAAACGGAAAGTCTGTTGCTACCAATTTTTTCAGCAAAAAAAATATCGGTTCCTTGTGACATTTTAACATAGGTTTCAACAAGTTTAAATGAAGCAGCTCAGAGAAAAATTCTGTCAAAGTTTTGAAATGAGAAAATGACCAAAATCAAGATTTTTTACCCTATAAAAATAGTTTCAGGTAGAAAAAGTTTTTTAAGTTCTCAGTTCTCTATAATTAGTTTTCAATTCTCAATAATAAACAAATAAAAAAATCTTAATCAAAGAAAGAAAAATGGTAAAAAATTTAAAAAAGTTAAATCTTGAGTCCCGGTCCCGGTCCCGTAAAAAATCCGGGACTCGGGACGGGACCGGGACCGGGATTTCCCGGGAAATCCCGGTCCCGGTCCCGGCATCGGGAAAGCCTATGTGTGTGCTGTTCTGTCCTCCTACTCCATTCTCTTCTTTTAACTCATCAAATTTCAAGAGACGAATTCTGTTCTTGTTGCTTCAACTGCTACAATGTTCTACTCTTTCATTGTTGAATTTTGTGCTGCTTTTTCTCTGTTTTTGTTTTTAATTTTTTCACTTGGGAATGTTTGTAAATGATGTTTAGAATTGGATGTAGACGCTCAATAGGTACTTTTTACATACTGATGGTGCTAACGCTTTGTGAACACTGAACTGCTAAAGGGTTAAGTTGAGAACTTTAATGTTGAATTGATAGATCTTTGGAGTTTCGAACCTTAAAATGGTGAGAATTTTTTTCATTATTACTAAAGCAGTCAAATCTATTTCAAAGCAAATTTATCTTAAATTTGAGTTTGATTTTTTAGATTAAACTTTTAAAATACATCATTTGACCCCAAACCCCAATTTGAAAATTTTCAAATTTTTCCTTTTGTTGAGATGAGGAATTAAATTTTATTGCATGTAATTTGTCAGTCTGTCCTTTCTGCCTTTTACTGTAGTTATGAATAATTAGTTGACCTTAATTACTGAGAGACCTTCTATAAAGTGGTTGACATTATCATAGTGAATAAGTGAATTGTTGAATATTTTTCTTTATGATGATTTTCTTGTTTATTTATTTTACTCTTATTTAAGGAAAATTGGGTTAAATTTTTTGTAAATGTGATGAAGATGGTGATGATAAGCTATGGACGATGAAGAAAAAATAAATTTTGTTGTGAGAAATAATTAATGAAGATTCAAGTTACATGACTTAAGGTGTGAATAATTATTTTGGATATTTGATATGATTATGAAACTGATTAAAGCTTTAACAAATTTATGAAAAATAAGTTAAAATAATCAATAACCATTTCATGTCTATAAAGTCTACCTCCAGCTACAACATCCAAACTTTGTAACAAAAAGCGCAATAAATTTTCATTATAGCAACAATCCAACTTACCTCAATCAACATCAGAAACATCCATGTACGAACATATGTATGCACGCAAAAAAAAAGTTTCATCAGAAAAGATAATTTTTCATCAAACAAGACAAGTTTAATTTTTTTTTTCTTCCTTTCTTTTTTCCTCGTTCGTTGTTTTACATAAGTAACATTGTGGATGTATAATTTTCATCATGAATTTGAGCATATAGAAGGAATGTAGCATTCAGAAGATTTATTCGACAAACGAGCGATCCGAAATGAGACAAAATTAAAAGAGAATGAAGAAATTTCGCGTAGCATGTTCGACATCAAAGATTGCAATTTTCTGGTGGAGCTATAATATTCAAATTTACTTAATTTTCATTCTTAGAAAGAAAAAGAGATGTTTTAAGTCTATGAAATGAAAAAGGGATGAATTTGGGGGTTTTGTGAGTCTTTTAAGCTTGATTTATAATTTGAGGCATTAGAATTTTTTAAAAATAAATTTTTAATGTTTTCGATGTCAAAATATTTAATTTTGAGGTCAAAAAAATTAAAATTTATTTTCAAAAAAATTCATGTCTACATTTTTGGTACAAAATTAATTTTTGCATTGTTTTTACACTGAATTAATCTTTCTACCGTACCATTTAAGTCCTCAACCCAGCAACTCCATCCCTGTCATAATACAATTTTTTCTTTGCTTTTTTCATTAAACAAAACTCTTTCTACGTCTCAAAATTGCTCTCTTGTTTCCTTTTGTGTTCATACTCTACGCAATTTCCATTTTAATTACATTTCTGCAGTTTTTTTGGAGAAAATTTTTCATCATCCTCAAAAAATATTTTTTTTTTGTTTTTCAAAATGAAAACTTTAAAAGCTTTTTGTTTGTTCACTTATCAGCACGATTCTCTTCTTCTCCCTATACACAATTTTTTTCAAGCTAGGAAAATAACAATGAACAAATTCCTCATCGATTTACAAACTTTAACAAAATTTAATTTATGGGCGAATGCGGATGTGAATGAAAAAGTTTTATTCTTTTTTTTTTCTAAATGAAAAGGCAAGCTTTTTTGTTGTTCATGCAAAATTTCATTTTTCCCTTCGATGTTAGATGTGTATGGAAGAAAATAGGCAAAAAACACGACTTACGTAGAAAGCCACGAACTTCCACGCTTGACTTATGATAGATTATAAATACACTTATTATAATATTACAAAATTTTCGAAAAAAAAAACAAATTGAATATATTTCTTATTATTAACGTTCGAGCTATACTTCATATTCTTCTATTTCATAAGTATAAAATGTTAATCATAAACTTTACTAAACTGCTAAAAATGTAGTCTGTATTAATATTTGTGAAATTTGCATTTTATAAATTCCTTAATGTACGAAATGGCACTTTTAAGTAACGTTTTAGGTCCATTTGGGAGTTGTGAAGAGCTGTGCGGAATGAAACGAAGTGAATGAACCATTGCTGAGCAGGCCTTTAAATTGAAAAATTCCTGCAGATTATGAATCTACTCATCGAGACGCACATTTTGGTACCAAAAACTTCTCATAAAAGTGGTGGGAACATAGTGAACTCGAAAATGGGCTTTTTGGGTGAAACCAATAACTTACACGCGATGCGTGGAAGTTAAAATGGGTATTAATTAGAGTGCAAGAAAGTTTTATTTGATTTTCAAAAATTTTGAATTTTTCGAGCGCATTTTAGTGCATTTTCCATTTGTAATGTAAATAGATTGTTTGCTTGTTCAATTTAACTAAAGCTAAGCAATTCTTTTGATTTATATTTGATGGACTTATTTGAAGAGAATAAATTAAAAAAATTTTGAAAATATATTTAAGAACTTTTAAAAAAAATTCATATTTTTAGATTGGTACTTGAAACTATAATTTTAGCAGATCTAGCTGCTTCCCTATTTTTTAAAAATTGTAACATTTAACTTTACCCATCCAAGAGCTTCACACATAATATATTACATAATTTCACAAATTTATTCTCCCATAAAAAAAGTTTCAAAAAAATCCCACTAAAAAAATATTCACATCAGAATAAATCCAAGGACATTCCATTAAAAATAATCATGAATTAGAAAACAACACAAGGAATATCTAAACATACAGTGTGAGTAAAGAGGTGTTGTTTTATACATATTTTTTCATTTCGTATATATAGAATGAGGAAAAAAAATCTAATTTAAATTCAAAGCTTGAACTGAGTTTAATAAAATTAAGTGCTAGTAGAATTTATTTGCTGTCATGATTTACTGTCGTTGTAGCTATATTCATGTATTTTTCATTGTAAACTTTTATCTCAATTTTTATGTGCATGAAAAAGGCAGAAGGAATTGAAAGCAAAGAGTTTGGGGCGGAAAAACTGAAACAAAATATAAATTTACAATACAATCGATTCATGATTCCTGGACTGGGGAACAAAAAAAGATGAATGAGTTTAACTGTGGTCAGTACAAAAAGGGGAATGAGGATGAAATTGAAAACTATTTGGAATCTCTACCACCTTTACTCTTTGACCTTTTTATGCATAAAACTCTAATGGGTTGGAATAAATATTAACATTTTGACTTTCTAACTTTATAGCAATTGAATTTATTTCGTTTGAAAATTTTGTGACAGAGGGAGGAAGGGGGTCTAAAAATCCACTTTTTTAATGGACATCATAAGCAGGGACTAAAATGAATGAAAAACATCAAAGATGAAAAAAATCATTGTTTTCTAAGAGCAAAAACATTGCAATGTTTTCCATTTCAATTCCATCTCTACGTAAAATTTCATTTACGTAAGCTCCATTTTTACGTAGACTTTCATCACGTAAACAAAAAAGTTTTGTTTTAAGTGCTAAATTTAGCCTTATTGTGGTTTAAGACTAAGTTAAAGCAATATTCATTAAATATTTACTTCAATTTCACTTAAAAAACAAATGAAAACAAAACTTTTTTGTTTACGTGATGAAAGTCTACGTAAAAATGGAGTTTACGTAAATGAAATTTTACGTAGAGATGGAATTGAAATGGAAAACATTGCAATGTTTTTGCTCTTAGAAAACAATGATTTTTTTCATCTTTGATGTTTTCCATTCATTTTAGTCCCTGATCATAAGTGAACGGCCCCTAAAAAGCTCATTAAAAATCTTTCGCACAAAACTTTTCAAACTTATTTTGTAGTAAATTCTATCCCACTTTGTCTACGTTTACGTTTTCTACCTGAATTGATTTTAAATGTTTTAACATGTACCCCAAAAATGTTCATCAAAATTGTAAGGTGAGATTTACATGCTTAAATGGAATGTAGATTTTTTCGGTTTTCAGTTTGTTGAAATTTTTGCTTTAGGAATTTTTCCCACATTTCATTGCTTTTTGTTTATCTTTGGTATTAAAAATATTAAAATTTGTTCATTTTCTGTTTTAATAAACTTTTTTGTTTTTGATCTTTTGCTAAAATATTTTTTCTGCTTTTTTTGTTAGATTTTTGTAACTACAAATAAAATTATTTAAATTTTATCCATTTAATTTTCTGTTTAAAAAGCAATCAAAAAATAAACTACTAAAATGTAAATATACACAAAATAGTCATTTGTGTTTACAAACAAATAAACAAATTTAATTGATGCCAAACTCATCAAAGCAATGAAATGACCAGTCATTATGGGGATGCAAAATGTGACATAAATCAATTATCTAGCCAACAAAATGCCTAAACAAACTAATTTTGGTTACATTAAATATTTCAAACTTTTATGTACAAAATTTTCATTTCATTTGATATTCATCAACAAAAGTTCTAAATTGATGAAATATTTACATAGTTTTGATAATTGACCATTGATTTTTCAATTAATTTTCTCATTTCAATGTTTATTTTAAATTGAAGGACTTTTTGAATTCAATTAAATTGAGTTGGATGAAATTTATTGAATTTTCAGGAATATTAAAAATAGACGAAACTAAGTTTTTCTCACCCTATAATTCCGAAAATTACACACTCCATTGTATTCAGGTATTCAAAATAATTCAACAAAATTTATCATGAAAAACTTTTTGCATAAAATTTTATCGTCTAATCTGATATAATGTCTGTTTAAGCTTTATGAAGTTGCACGGATGATTTAACTTAATTAGATTATTATCTGTTGAAAATCGATAATTTTTTTAAAATAGCTTAATTTTATTCACAACTAAAAAGCTAATTTGAATATCGAACAAATAAAAAAAATTCTATTAAATTTTATAATCAGTTTAATTTAAAAAGCATTTTTGATAATTTTATCGAATATTTCTGTTTAATTAACCATGAAAACCTAATAAAACAATTCATATTTTATGCTTTTAGCATGTTTTTAGAATACAAAATTTACTATGAATATAATGATGATGGAAATACAAACAAATTTCAATTCTGTGGTTTTTTGGTAGTTTTTGATAAAGTCATGGATGATACGTGATTTTGCTGTAATTGATTTCGAAATATTCATGAGGTTACATGGAAGTTGGGTTTTATGTTCGGATATGCTAATGTGTTAAATTTTAATGAGCTAGTGTTTAAATTGTAGCATTGAGATATCGGTATTAGTGATTTTCAGCAGGGATTTAATTAGGTAATAAAATTTTTATTCAAATTTCCAAAGCAACAAAAAAACTTCGACTCTTAAAGCAATTAAAGCTATTGAAAGCTTCTCTAAGCTTCTTCTTCTGATATTTTTAGATATCTACTAAAGCGAGCATACAAATTTTATGAATAAACATGTGTGCTTCGAAGAGATCCTTTAATGGAATCAATAAATCATTCTGAAGTTTGTCTTACGTAAATTCCATATTATAATGCGTGGGCTACAACCATTTCACCTTCATTGCAAAATTTTCTCTCAATTATTTTAAATGAAGAATAAATCTACGTCAAATTCATAAAAATTCATTGAACTCGTATCTATCGTAAATTTCAATCTCGAAACAACAACAAAAAAAGAAATTAAATTCACTTAATTAGGAAAATCACAAAGTTTACAAAACTTTTATAGCTGATGAAATAATTCCATCGTCCCATCAGATGGTCAACTTTAACATAGAAAAAATATTTAATGGCTTTTATTTGTTGCCATGAGAACTTTTATAAACATTTCTCGACAGATTTATTGCTAGGATAATTTTTTTTTTGTCAACTCAATGACAACAATCTCACATTTGAGTATCAGTAGGAATTTTTATTGAGTGTCCGAATGAGTTAGGAACATAGAAAAAATTTTAATGTTCACATCACGCTGAAACTTTTAAACTAGTTTTTACTTTTTCTTTGGAAATTAATCAAAGTCAAAGGCACCATTTTCATTATGATATTATTATGAAAAAATTATAAGGCAACAATTTTTATTTATTTATTCTTAAAAATATTACAATTCTTTTATAGGATATAAAAATTAATTTAAATAATAATAACATTAATTCTAACGTGACAACTGTAGTTCAGATTTTAAGAAATCCATTGTTTGCGTCATTATTGACTGTAGAATAAATTCACTGGTGCAAACGTAACAAACGTAATGCTTGAACCCTAACATACCCAAATCCTCAGGACAACTAACAACGATATAACTATTGGGACTTTGCTGGTTTAGTTCATGGATTTTCATGACTGATCGACGATTATGTTCCCATTTTCCTCCACTTTTTTCTATTAACCATCTCAAGTAGCTTGGTGCTGGCTTAACATTCGGTGTGATGTAAAATACTCGATTTTCAAACAATTTGTTCCTAATTGGAGACTTGACTACAGCCATCACGTCACATTTGTAGTTCATTTCGCTTAAATCTTTGATCCAAAAGTTGTCTTCTGTTTGGAAATAGCCTGCTTTTGCACTTTCTTCTAGCCACGATGAGCTAAGGATGTATTTTGCAGAACATAGCGCGTAGAGGAATTTCAATGTTCGGTTTGGTTTTGTCATGACAAGATGCGTCATTTCATTGTGATCTTGTGTAATTCTTCCTCCAAGAATCCTATATTTTAAAAACAGAAAGTCAAATATTATTAAATTATCTGAATTTATAATTAAAGTAGCTCGAAAACCATTTTCCCAGAATAAAATTAGCTTGTGCAATTTCGTGTTCCACAAAATAAATTATTTTCAAAAAATTTTACTCACATTACAGCACGCGTCAATCCATCAATGTTGTCAACATGTGATAACATGACAATTGGAATTTCATTTGAATCTGGTTGTCGAATGCAGTGAATTTCATCAGGAATAACTTCCAATAAAGGAATTGTTCTCATCTTCTTAGCCTTCTTCACAGGCGGTTCCATTTGACTTCTTTTTAGCTTTTCATGAGCTTCTTGTGTCAAGTTGATTGGTGCTTTCCATGCATCTGTGGATGATAAAATTTATGATTAATTTTTCTGTTTTTACAGCTGCTTGTCAGACTAGAATACTTACTCATCAACTGAGGTACTATTGAATGATCAATTCTTAATGGCTGAGGAAGATTAAACTGTTGATATTTCGGAGAGTCGTATTGGGAAATCATACTGGTATTTCCAAGTAAGAGGTCACTTAACCAAACAACATTGACCATAGGAATATTGAATTCTTTAGCATGTAAATATTTTTTATTTGTCTGATCTTGTCGTTTGCAGACCATAACGGTATTTTGACGATTCAAGTAAGTCGTAAGTTTGGCACCACTTTCTTCAATCATTCGCTTGACTCTTTCACGTTCATCATTCTCAAATCCCATTATTGTTATGATGTGTTTCATTCCAGGTTTCAAAGACCCAAATACAGCTGATGATGGAAGATGAATAGCTTGCCAAGGTGGAATAACTTGCTTTTTCAAAACGATATCATTAAGCCAGTAAGCAGTTACACATCGCTTATTATCTCTTATTGCTTGCATTACAATTCCATGCTTTTGAGTTCTACAGAGTACGTGTGTAACTTTCAAATTATAGCATGCCTCAATTTCACCTCCATGATGCTTGATTGATTTTGTCCAATCATCCAAATCTTCAGCATTCGTCTCATCGTATTCAACAATAAGGAAATGGCAACCAAGCAAACATAGCTCTGGAGGAAGCTTCAAGTTAGGATTATGTCCATAGAACTGAGGTCGATTAACAATTTGAGGTGGTGGAGCTCGTCCTGGACTAAATGGTGGTTGTTTAATATTTGTGCTTGGAGATGGAGGCATAATGACTTGTGATCCTGTTTGCATCTGATTTCCAACAATAACTGGAGATGTTGGAACGACACCGCCTTGAGCATTTGTGATATTTCCCAATGTTCTTCGTTGCTGCAATTGTTGATGTGTTTGAACGATATTTTGTCCAGCAGCAATTTGTGGAGGAATTTGTTGCTGTTGTTGTAATACAATCAATTCTTGTGGGTTTCGTACAACCTGTGGAGTTATTCCTTGAACATTTAAAGCATGTTGAGCTGTCATCATTCTTAGTGTACCAGAAGCAGATTGATCAACAACAGTTTGTTCAACTGGGATAGGAACATTTCCATTATTTCCACCTAATCGATTGCTAAGCATATTTGCCAAGGCAGTTTTAGTTTTATTACTCGAAACACCATTAACATCTGTTGGTGTAATTTGTTGTGCTATTTGTTGAGGAAGTCCTTCCATTAAACCAGTACCAGTTTGTTCAGTTGTTGGAAAAACGGGACCACCTCTTGGTGAAACTGGTGTTTGAACATTTCCTGGCATTTTTTGAGTCTGTTGCATTTGTTGTAAGCGTTGAAAATGTTGTCTTTGTAACTGCTGCTGTTGTGCAGTTGCATTAGGATCTATTTGAGCTACATTATGAATCTGATTTGGAACTGACTGATTAATTTGAGTCATTCCAACCTGATTAGGTTGTCTTATCAATATAGGATGTCGTTGGTTGTTTATCCATTGAATTTGTTGTTGTTTAGTTAAGCCTTGAGGAACTTGTGATCGAATTACGATATGTCTTGGACCACTAACTGTGTTTGGAGCTGCTGGTCTCTGTTGAAACAACATTCCTTCTCTTTGCTGCTGTTGTTGTTTGTTATGTAACTGTTCTAAATATTCTTGACGTTGTGCTTGATCCATGCGTTGGAATTGAATTGAAGATTGAGCATCAAGATAAATTGGACCAAGTCTTTGTCCTGTAGCACGAATAAATTGCTGCCCTGGTGCTGGTTGTTGATTGGTTGTGATGATATGTTGAACGATTGGTGATTGTGGTGTAGGCGTTTGTGGTGTTTGTGGCTGTGTAGGACTTTGAGGAATCCATCTTTGTGTAATTTGTTGTCCTGGTTGCGGTGTTCCAGGAGTTTGTACGGATTGCACGACTTGATGTGTTCCAGCTTGATTAGAAATAATATTCATCTGGGTATTAGATTGTTGAATTTGAGGCATTTGTGATTGTTGCTGAGTAGGTTGTTGCGATAAAATTTCGGCACTTTGAAGTTGTTGTGCTATCTGCTGCACTGCCTGAGCTTGTGTTAACTGCTGTGTAGTTTGTTGAGGAGGTTGTACATTGTGTATTTTTTGGTCCATAATAATACCTTCAACATTTTGTTGTTGAATTTGCCCTCCAGAAATGGTAGTTTGATGAACTTGAATGATTTGTTGCGGTTGACCAGTTTGATGGAGTTGCTGTATGATACTTCCATCATTTGCAGTCAATAATTTTTGTTGAATGATTTGTTGTGTGCCAATTTGTGTCTTTTGAAATTGACCTTGTGGGGTTTGGAACCTCTGATTTTGTAATGTCATTTGATTGACATTTTGTGGATTTTGTAGCTGATTTATTATTACAATATTCTGTCTTCCTCCTTGATTTTGTATTATTCCTGTCTGCTGAGTTTGTTGTGGCTGTTGAGGATGTATAGTCTGCTGAGGAGATGAAGGAATTTGTTGTTGGATGTTCCCACCAATATTTTGCGTAATTGGAGTTGACATATTAGATTGTATCGAGACATTTGGAGTAGATTGCATCTGTTGACTAACTTGAATTTGTTGGGGTTGACTTACATTTTGCTGTTGAGCAATTTGTTGAGTCTGCTGGATATTCTTTTGATGAATTTGATTATTATCAGAATGCTGTTGAATTTGAATAATTGGTTGGCCTTGTTGTATAATTTGAATATAATTTCCTCCACTTGATCCTGTAACTGTTTGTTGTTGACCAATTTGTTGAGTTGTACTTGTTATTGTCTTGATATTCTGATTGGAACCCTGATTTATAATAAATTGTTGATTTTGTGGCTGATTAGTCGTCAAAATTTGTTTCATTGTTTGATTTCCAAACTGCTGATTGGATTGAGTTTGTTGAATTTGTTGTTGTTGCTGCTGCTGCTGATTAGTATTTATCATCTGATTCTGTTGAACAATATTTGCATTAACTTGACTCTGTTGAACGACATTTCCTTGATTTTGTTGAACTGTCGTTATAAATTGTTGTTGGTTGTTAATAACAATTTGTTGCTGAGGTTGTTGGACCGTTTGTTGTTGCTGCTGCTGAACTTGAATTGTTTGAGGTGGATTATTTGTTGTTATGATCTGGTTAGTTTGAAATTGTTTCATTTGTTGCTGTTGTTGTTGCTGCTGCTGTTGTTGTTGCTGAATAATTTGATTTTGTGTGGCCTGTTGTAATTGCTGGGAAATTAGTTGTATTTTTTGATTCCTTGCATTAGCTTCTATTTGCTGTTGCAATGCGATTTGCCTTTGTTGTTGTTGCTGGATAGTAGTTCCTCCTTGATTGGCTTGTTGTTGCTGTACGTTTACGTTAGTTTGTTGAGATTGGTTTTGATTCTGCTGAATATTTTGAGTACTTTGATTAGACTGAATAATACACACATTTGGTCCTGTTGTCATTTGAGCACTAGTTGTGCTCACTTGTTGATTTTGCTGCTGTGGCTGTTGTTGCTGATTCTGTTGATTTTGTTGTTGTATTGTATTAACTTTTTGAATTTGATTAACTTGAAGAATAGAAGTTTGTTGTGTATTAGAATTACTCTCTGTATTACTAGTATTCTGAACAGTTGTCACTGTAGATTGACCGCTTTGTTGTGCTTGTGCAGCTTGCTGAGCTCTCAACTTAGCTTGTTCTTGCATTTGTTGCTGCTGAATCTGACTTTGAATAATTTCATTAATTTGTTGGGGCGTATGCTGCATTTGAACAACCATAGGACGAGGAGGTCGTACATTTTGCTGTAATTGATTACGCATTATTGATGAAGTCTTCATATCTCCAGATGGCATAATTATTTTTTGTTGTTTAACAGGCGACATTAGTAGACTTGGATGGTACATATCAGATTCAATAATCTTTTCCTGCTTTAGACATTCTACAACCCAATCTGGCGTTATTATTGTCATTTTCGAAAGTCCAGCTAATTTCAATGCAACTGATTGTGCTCCTCCAGAAATTAAATGTGTCACTTTATTATCGAGATCTTTTTGAACAGCTCCACCATGAAATGTTATCATTGCATAAAGCTTTAATCTGTCAGCTTGATCCACTTGTGTCATGGTGAAGATTAATCCATTGAATAATTTAGATTGACTTTTTGGAGAATAAGCCTTTACCGGTGCTAATTTATTCATTCGGACACTATTTATAATCCATTGTTCTGTAATTCCTGGTATCTCATATAAATCATTAGCTTCTTGCAGCTGTGACTCGTCATAATTTTTTCCACACAAAATATAATTAGCTTTCTCCATAGTAAACTTGGATACTTGTCCTTTTCCATTTTTGAAGAGATCCAGTACCTATTTAATTTTAGCAAAATGAATTAAATTTTGTTAATTTCTTCATATAACATCAAGTAGTCGATAATGTCAATAAAAAATCAATGACTAAAGTTCATAATTAAAGTTTTCGATTAATGATAAGCACAAGAGCGCGTCATGTGAAAAAATTATTCCATTTTTCAATATATTTACCTTTTTGTCTGGATCTCCACTAATAAATACAGTTATTCCTTGAAATATTGAACTCTCGTTCATTTTAAATCCGTTTGTATGTTTAATTTTAGTTTAAAAACAAAAAGAATTGAAGTTAATTCATTTTAAATTTTTTTATTTATTAAAAACAAAAGTTTTAATATAATTTTGAGTACTAGGAGAGTAGCGCGCTTTTTTATTTTTGAGATTTTATTTTAAATTTAATTGTTTTGACAATTTATTGTCAACAAAAAAAGTTGGTTATTTTCACTTTTACTTAATAAAAATGTTAAGCATACTCTAATATTTCTCAATTTAACTATTTCTGCATTAAGTGAAACTTTTGTTTATATCGCATAAAAACGAGCTAGAATTTTAAATTTTGAAAATCCGTTACAACATACAGCGTTTCAAATCATCAATACGGTTCACTTAGATCAAATAAAAAGTGATCTAAATAAGTAATGATTTAGTTTAAAAATGTATTTAAAATTACTTTTGTTTTTTAATCAATTCGCACTTATTAATATAGTCACCTTTTCTACGCCAATCAACATAAGAGAGTTTTTATTTCTTATTGGAATCCTGTCTTATTCTTATAAGAAGTTTTAAAACTTTTTCTCGTTATTTCAGGTTATTTCATTAATTGCTTTTATTTGACACAATTACTGATTATTTTTCTCATACATTTTCCATTAGAGAAACCCTCTCAACCCCATCCTTTTCTCCATGTTAAATTGAATTTCATGACGAGTTGTACGATTGTGTTAAAAATTATACAAAACAATACAAAATAAAATCACAACTGTCAGCACATAAAATTTTTTTGACGTCATGAAATTTTCATTTTAATCTTATACGAATGAAAAAAAAAAAAACTATAACATAACATTTTCATACATTAGCTCGACTATTTCTCATTTTATGGTTTTTTTGAATGTTAAAAAATGTACGGAAGAGAAACTTCTTTTTCCTTTCTCTCTCTCTCTCTTTTTCATTTTGTGACACAACACAAAAGTGTTATGAATAATAGATGGCATGATGAGGGGATGTAGACATGATTGTGCCTTGCCATTTTCATTGTTAGATGAAAAATAATCGCCCTTGTTGATGGAGAGTATTTATTTTGAATAGCTGATAACATTCAATGTTTATTCACAATTGACTTTGGCATCACTCGAGTAGAGGCGTAGAAATGGCTATGGAACTAAAAATTGCGCATTAATATATTTTTTTTTGCTTAGTCGTTAAATTTTATTAAAAAGTTTTTTCGTGTAGTTTAGTTTATATTTTTTTTAGAATGATATGATCAGTAGTGTCTGTAGTTGGCAGAAACTTTGATTTAATTTGTAATCTATAGTTAGATTGTTCATTGTTCGAGGATATATATGGAGGTCTGATATAATTTAAAAGGTTTTTAAAAGGCAAAAATTTGAAATAAAGTTTCAAGCTTTTACCATTTTTTTTTAAATAAAAAGCTACAATTATACAACATGTATATGATTCTTATTATTAATAGAACCGTACGCAATACAAAAGCTACAAATGAAAATTCATATATTTTTTATGAATATTTTTTTTGCCTATTTCATACATCCATTATCATTTAGATATGAGCAGCAAAAAAGTAATACATACATAATTATTATTATTATTACTACTTTCATAAGAATAATAAAAAATTCAGTTAAAAATCCTTTGATTAAGTTTCTGTCAGATTTTATTAGAATTTTTGGTAATTTTGGATTTTGTTATCTTAAGAAAAATTTCGAAAAAAATGTCTAATTTTTGGGAGATTAAAATTAAAATAAATTTTTATAATTTTTGCAACAATATTTTAGGGGGTTTAGGTTCACAAATACTCCTTAAAAAATTATGAATGAGGAGAAAAATGCCATATAGGTCATTCATTTATGATGTCTAATTTTTAGGAGGAAATGGGGTCTGAGGCTGTGTGACAGATTTAAACAATGGAACTTTTTGTATGAAGGTTTTGTGACGGAGAGTGGGAGGGGGGTCTAAAAATCCAATGTTTTGATGGACGTCATAAGTGAACAGCCTCATACTTACTTACTTACTTAATTCTGACAAAACTACCACAAAAGCTTCATCGTCCCTCTGTTTACTTTATAGCTGTCCTTAATATTAATTTTCTATTCATCCACATATATTCAACATGTTAAAATGAACGAGGAAAAAAATGGGGAGGAAGTAAGTGAGGAAAAATAACAAAAAATGAGACGAAAAACTAAAAAAGACCTTTTTGAACTTAATTAAAAGTTTTTAGATACAGGTCATTAAGTTCACATGAAGGAGAGGAAATGAGAGAGTTAATCTCAGCTAAGGGAGGTGAAAAATAAGTTTTGTGGATGAGGATGAAAAATTTCACATAATTTAACCTTTTTTCTTTCCTTTAAAACTCTAATGTTTGTTTAAGTCAATTTTTTATAATTATATCCGTATGAATCACCATGTTACTAGTCATTATAATCGTAGTCAATGAAAATTTGATTTAATTTTTAATGATCCACCATTACGAGTTACATGAGGACGATAAAAATCCCAGAAGCAATAATGTTCAGTTTTATGTCCTGTGTCGCGTATTTTTGAAAACAATTTTGCTGCTGTTTCTGGTTTTTGTAAAAAGTTTTGTAATTGAAGGAAGTGAAGATGGTTCATGGAGGAATGCATGTTAAAATGGTTTTGGAGGTTTTGGAAATTTTCAGCAATTTGGGGCCATTTTTTAAAGAATTTAAAATAGTCAGACTTGTTTTTATCCAAGGCTGAAAAATATACTGAAATAAAAACGACATCCATTTAAAATGAGGTTCAAACCATAAATTAAATTTACCCTTAATCTCCACTCCAAACATCCTTCCACTCTTCCATAAGTGACGTAAATTGTCTTAAAATCAATATTTAATCCTTATCTAAAACTTTTCTGCTGACCAGATCCATAAAAAATAGCAACAAAGTGAAAAAAAGTGTCATATTTCCCAACTTCCTCCCCACTTTACCAAGAAAAATTTTCCTCACCATTAAAGCTCTCATTTTTGCCAATTTAAGAAGAAAGCTGAAATTCCCAATCGACAGTAATTTTTGGCGTCTCCAGCAAACTTTCATTTGTCTATAGCTCAGCTTGTTGTTTAAAAAATAACTTTTATTCTTATTATTCCTCATCCACGTCCACACTCTTCTCTCTTTCACCAAGCAAGCAATTTTTCAAAATGTTTTCATTCAACTTTAATGGAAATTATATGTAAAGAGCTTAATTAATATCATTTTGAGTTTTTCCCAAATAGCTAGTTAACAAGTAACACAAAAAAATAATTTCATTTCCAGTTCGGTGCTTTTTTTCATAGGAAATAGGAACTAGTAGAATATTGTAATGATGCTAATGACGGAAGGATGGAAAGATTTTTTTTTATTTACTAAAGCATGTTAAACAGTTTAGTTTTGCAACTTTTTTTTTTGCAGACCAATTTTAAATGCTGAGTTTTTTTAGTGCTGAATTAACCACATGTAAATTGTGAAAATTAGACAGTGGTTTTGATTAAAATTTGTGTTTTAGTCGACAGATTAAGTGATGGACATTTTAGTGGTTAATTTGAGTTTTTGATGCGGTGATGTTTGAGTTTTTAGGGGTAGTTTAATGGGACTGTTGATTTTTGAATGGACCTTGATGACAAGATTTTTAGTTTTATTGAATTTATTTCTCTATAAGCTTGAATTAGATTTTAAGCTGGAATTTTTATTAAAAAATTTAATTTTAGGTTATTCAAAATAAATTTCAAAGTAACCTTTAACATTTTGATTCATTTTTCAAAGCTCTTTCAAATTCTCTTTGTTCCTTCAAAAATAATTTCAGAAGAAACCATTTAACTTTCTCTTCCAATAAAACCTTAATATCTTCAATTTATTGCCTAACATAAAATGAATTCAGATGAAATTAATTTCATGCCTGAGTGAAATGAAGGAAATAAAAAAATTTCTTTCATCAATCAAATTTTACATAACAAAATCTTATTCCTTAACATTCCCAAAAATCATTTCACAGTCATGAGTCAATGAATTTAACAATCTAAGGTTGTGTTGTTTTTGTAATCTTTCAAAAGTAAAATTGGAAAATTTATCAAAGAACCTTATCCGTAATAAAAGTTGAAAATTCAATTTCAAGGAAGGACAAAGTCATCATCTGTATTTAATCATTTCAGAATCTCAAGGTAATTTGAAGCTTGTGTTATACAACGAGGAATTTCATTTATAATTAATTTACCACATATTGTCGAGTCTTTAATATATGAATTGAGTACGTAACATACATGAGATAAGAAGAAGGAAGCCCAAAATTACACAAAATGAGCTTAATTTACATCAGAGTTAAAGGAACCATGAATGATACAAAATGTCTTTACATTATACACATGTGAATACAGAGCTGCTTTTGTGTTCAGTACACAAATCAATTCATGAATAAAAGAGCACGTTCAGTTCTCCGTACAAGCTCATTTTCCAATAAAACCACAAAATTAAACCTCAATTGAAATTGCTCAAGTTGAAATTAATCGACAATACAAACCGAACGAATGCTGAAAATACTCTATAGCATGGATTCATTTTTCATATCGATGGATTTGGATGTTGAAAATTGACTGAATGTCTGAGATTAAGTTTAAATTTGTAGTTTTAGAGGATTTCACAATTATTCTGACTAGGATTCGAACTCTATACCATCAATGTTAATTCTTTATTTAATTTAATTCTTTAATTTTTCACATCAAAAAACTGCGCATTTAAAGTTCATCTCATAAAACAAACCTACGCAAAAGTCTGATTTAATTTTCGATTGCAAACAAGACACATATCCAAAAATATTTTTTGATTCTCATGATGAGGATGGAAGATGAAAACATATTCCCGAATTAACCGCGATATAAATTTTCATCGATTTAAAATTAACATTTACAACCTTTTTTTCTCATTTATTTTTCATTGCCATATTGCTTAATGACAGAATTTCCCACAAAAAAACGCGGTTTCTGAATCTTTTTTTTTTTGCTCCTCACATCCTCGACTGATTTTTTAGCGCATTTTCCCCTTGGGAAAAGGACGCTATTGTCCGCACTTTGTCCGTTTGTCCGTCTGTCCGTCTGTCCGTCTGTCCGTCTGTCCGTCTGTCCGTCTGTCCGTCTGTCCGTCTGTCTGTCATCGCATCTCCTCCTCAGGGTTAAGCTTTTTTGATGCGGTTTTTGGCTTAAAATGTGTGTAGTATGTCTGGCTAGAGCTGGCGAAAAAATCAGCACGAATGATCACTTCCTCTGCTGGAACCAGCGTAAAAAGTACCAAAAATGACATTTCTTTGTATGTGTTAGTGTGGTCGATTGCACTAAAATGTTGACTTTTCAAAACCTTAGCTGTCCTCGGTTCGAATCCCACCGATGACAATTTTCTTTTTTTACTTTTTTTGATACTTTTTTGATTTCTAATGACATTTAATGTTGAATTATGTCATAATTTTCAATTTCCACAATTTTCCCGAGTTTTTCCGAAGATCTTTGTTAAAATTTTCAATATTTTCATACAATTTTCATAGATAATTACTTTTTACATATTTTTTGATATTTTTATTGTTTTAATTTTCTATTTTCATGGATTTTTCATAGTTTTTCAGGAAAATTTTGTGAAAATTATAAAAACTTGCATTTATATAAAAAAAACTCATCAATATAAATAATTAAATTGCCACTAAAGTTTCTTAAAAAAAGCGCAGCAGTGGCGTAAGTGGAAGAGTGCGCGACTCCTAATTTCAAGGTCATGGGTTCAGTCCTAGCCCGTAGCCGATTTTTTTTTTGCTTTTTTTGTTTTTTTTTTAAATTTTATGTCGCGTAATGATAACTTTTTATTAAAAATATTTTTTTTTCCTCATGTTTCACACACATTTTTTTCTGTAAATTTTAAATTTCTGGTAAATAAAGAATATTTATAATTAAATATTAGGCTTTATACTTTTGGGGTTTTAATTCTTTGTGTATTTACTATACGTGGAAAATGCGCTTTCGTCGGTCACGAGTGACCACGTTGATACTAGTTTTGTTTGTGTGTTAAAATATGTTCAGCAAATTTATACAAAAAATTATTGGAAAATTGATTTTATTTGTTATTTACTCTGTTCAGAGAGCACAAAAAAGGGAAGCAAAAAAATACAAGTGGTGCAAATAATAAGCAACTGGTTTTTATCAAGAATCAGTTTTAAAACATATAAAAAAAATAATTTAAACTCAACAAAAAAACAAAAGTTAATTAAAAGTGCTTTATGATGCTAATTAAATATCAATTCAATCTCTACCTCATTGAATATCGAATCGAAAAGAGGAAGAATTAATTTTAATTACCTGTATTATGTCAGCAACCAGTCTGAAAACCTTTAAGTGTATCAGATATATTTTTTGAACAACATGAAAATTTTCAAGTAAAATTCAGCTGTGGGTTTGAAATTCTTAGAAGGATTATGAAAATAAATTTGAAAGATTGAGTAGGTTTATAATTAGCTTTTAGGAATATTGAGTGATAAGAAGTGATGAATGTTGTATCAAGGTTGTCAAAACAAGTCTGAAGGTTGTAAGGCAGCATATTTTAAATTTTGATCAGAAATGAAATAAGTGAGATGAGTTTTAAATATTGTAGGTTCGAGACTCAGCATTGCTCAGCATTAGAAAGTTTAAAATTGGCATTTTTATTTTTTTAAAAAATAATTTTACCAAATAAACGGTTCAAATCTCAATCACAATGTCTTTATTTCTCAAATTAGTCTAAAAATAAACATGACTTAATTTTATTGTATATAAAAAGACGTTTATCAAAAACTTGAACTTTAGACCCGCTCCATGGATTCAGCTTCAGACCCCCTTAAAAATCGGATGTCATAAGTGATTTAGTATTTAATTTTATACATTAAATACTAAATCACTTATTAAATTCGGACATTTTTAATATAAATTCAATAAAAATTGCAAAAATCTCTAAATTTAAAAGTACAATATATTCTCAACTGCTCAATATATTGCAGCATTAAAAAAACAATACTAAGCATTAATAATTCCTCCTCAAAAAAATAAACTACAATTCTCTCACCAAAAAGTGCAGAGATATTTTCTCATTAAGCTCATCCGATTTTTCTACAATTTTTTAATTAATATTCTGTATATCTCGATATAAAAGGATTAAAATTGTCTGAATATCCAAACATTTATCAACAACACAATCATAAGAGATAAATAATTCACAATATACAAACACAGAGCAGAAAATAAAAAATAAAAAAAAAATAAAACTGAATTTTATTTATCAGAACAGAATCGTTCATTTATAATTTATCGGTGCCATCATACGCCAGGCATGAGGAAGAATTTGTTCAATTGAATATGAGACTGGTTTTGATGCGTTCGTATTTGGAAAGACTGAATAGAATCCCGGAAACCATTTTGGAATTTCTGATCCACGACATTGCCAATAATTTTTACGTTTTATTGCATTTGGCTGTAGTTCATATTTTAGTGCCATTTTTGCAATTTTTGAATTCTCAAAATGGTCAACTTCACCAAGATGTTTATCCAATATTGCATCAATTTCATCCAACTTTTTTGCAATATCCTCATTCATTATATTAGTCACTAGTGGCTGACTCGACACGAGACTAAGTTGAACATTATCGATTTTTCCATCTATTGCATTTTTCGTATTTATTGCCTTTGGATTTACTAAAATCCCATTGCCATTATTCGACAACTCATTTCCACTAATTTTAATGCCCTTTGCCTTTCTCGTATCCAACAGTTGAAAGCTTCGTGCAATTTCTTCAATTTCATTGTCAAACACAAACATAAATCGTTCAATTTGATCTGTTATGAGAGTAAGTTGACGTCCATAGAGTAATTTATCTTCAGCACACATCGTACGATTTTTCATTGCCATTGTTTCGATTCGTGCCGCGGTATTTAATGACGGATTATAGAATCTTATTGAGCTGAAATATTCATTATCTGCATGATAGATGAAACGTTGATAAAAATTGATTGGTATGCATGGCAGCATGTAGAATATTTGACCAATTATACGCAATGCATTTCGTTCATTTATGGTACTATTTTGATATTTTTGTGCAATCTGTATGATGAATCGTGAAAGATAATCCATATGACCATTTCTATCGTCATCAATATCATCGTCGTCGACGTTGTCAGCATCATCTTTAGCCGTCTCAAATTCATTACGATTTGTGAGTTGACATGCAACATATAGGATGTCTCGTTCGATTAGGTCATGTGGGTAATTATAGTTTTTGACAACGCGTATCGGTTGAACGAATTTCAATCTGTCGAGATAGCTTGTGCTTGCTGCTGTGGACAATAAATCTTCACGTGATGATTCAGCAGTAATTGGAGTCTTTTCAATTTCACCGCGAACCTCTCCTTTTAATATTTTCAGCATATACTTATATTCCATATACCTTAAATTTTTAATAAATTCAACAACGGCATAAACAGCCACGTCAGACTCATTGACTTGCATTAAAAATGCATTTTCCAATAAATTTTCACAGTCTGCCTTTGTGAAGACTTTTCGACCCAATTTTGATTTCAGTTCATCGACATTTACCTTATAACGGAGCTTATCAAGTCGTGCAAGCTCATCACCGTAATCGATCACGTTGTTATTGTAGATGAGATTCTTTATGTGTGCAACTAAAATGTTCAATGAGTCTTCAAGTGCAGAAGCTTCATTTCGAGTCTGATTTATGAGAACTGGATATGAACAGAGATAAAAAGTAGTATTATTATGTGGTTGTGTGTACTTAGAATTATCAATTTATTGGCGAATTGAATTTAGTATGTGCTGTTGATGTTGTTTTTTATGGAATAGTTTTTATTAGATAACACTGTATGGAAGTTATAGGGATGTGGACAGGAAATTGAAAATTTACTTTACAAGTATCAATTTCTCATGAGAATCGAACCTGAAACTTATACGCACGTTTTTGGTTCATTATTAAAAACTCAATTATTCAATCCTAAAACTAGCAACTTAAAATATATATACTGACTAGTTCTATCCATTCTATTGAAATCTACCCTCAACACTCCGATATGACCATCCAAAATCCAATTAAATAATTACCTTTACAAATATTTTCATCGATAGTATCACAGCACTCGAGAACAATGTCCAATACTTTAAGCATCTCATTGGTAATCTCAACAGTCTCTAAAATCTCATTTGAACCGATGACACGTTTGAAAGTATTAATTGATGATGGAGCAAGTCTTTCAAGTATTGGATATTGGAACGATTTATTAAGTCTTTCATGTTCACGAAGAAAGCTTTCATCTCGTTTTTTAGCCATTCCACGTTCAGCTTTTGTTCTTATAAGTTTTTCAATTTTTTCCAACATCACTGCTTGTTGTGCCGTACCTTGAACATTTGGAATCTGATATTTTCCTTTCAACATCTTCCTATACATTGATTGTAGCTCCGGTAAAGAGACTTGTTGTAGTAGTGATTCATTAAATGATGGATACTCGACACTATCATCAGTTTCATTCATTAAAGTTCGATGAAGTGCTCTCTGAATATTTGATTCATGAAGTTTCTGCAGCATTGTTTGCTGTCCACGATTTTGAATTGTTTGTTGTGGTTTTTGAATGATTGATGGCATCTCTTCTTGTTGATTTTTCTGTGGCTCGATGTAGGATTCAATTAATTCTTTAATACCTTGCAGAAACACTCCAAGTGATGCATTCAAATTCTTTAAATGTTTTTGTTCCATCAGCTTTTTCATTTCATTTCCAATCAAGTCTTTACATTTGACATTTGTTAGTTCGTATTTTTTGGTCTGTTCATAGACTTGAAGGAGGAGACGGTCGAGAGATTTTTCAATTTGTTCTCGATTAAATTGTTGAATTTCTGGGTACGGAAGTGTTTTGTAGAAAGCTTCTAGGTCATTGAGGATAGGACTTAAGTTAGCACGGAAGGTCTTGACCCAAATTTCAAATTTATTTCGTCTATTCTTTTGGTTGAGGATGAAAACTGGAAGTAATGACAAATTATCAATTAAATTGTTCTAACTGGAAGTTCAAAGCTCAGATTCTTAAATGCCAAGACATAGCCAATAAACAATCAATTACTCACTTTTACAAAACGTTCCAACAAACTTATCAAGTTTCTGCTTAATTGCTGCCTGTGTCGATGGTCTTTGAAGACTCGTCTGCTCCAAATTTCTAACTTGATTTTGAACTTTAGCTTTAGTTTGTTTTGTTGCTGCATCACTTAAAGGTCTTCGTGACGAAGGTACAATACGTGACACATCATTGTATCGTCTGGCACTTGAAGGTCGTCTGGTCGATGAAGGTGTTGAGTGAACCATTTGCTTCTGTTGAATGACTTGCGGTTGCTGTTTTTGAATTTCAAATTTCTGTTGTGGAAGTTTTTTGAAGAATTCAGCAAGAATTTCTTTATAATCTTCAAAGTTTTTCGTTTCATTAAAGTGATTAAGGACATTGTCGATGAATCTCTGGTTTGATGCCTCGTCTGATATGAAAGATTCTGAAAAGATGAAATTCATAAGCTGATTAAAAGTTTTTATGAATATTCAGGATATTTTCTAACAAGTTTTAACAAGTCTGAAGTGCATTCACTTCAAAAAAATTTTCTACACAACTACTCACTTCCTCGATATTGAGTCTTAATCCTTCGAACTTCACCAAAAAATTTTCTCAACTTTTCTTCCAATACTTTAATTTTATGTTTATGCGACAAATTCTCATTTTCAAGCTCATTAAAAAATACTCTGAATGCACTGCTGATAAGAACTTGAATGTCGTCCTTCTCTTTTGCTTCTCGGTCTTGTATTGTCGATTTGTATGGAACGAAAAATTTAGGGGGGGGTTTTGGGATTGTTTTTTCAGCATCGCGTAAAATTCGAGCTGCAACATCCTCAGTTTTTATTTTATTTTGTTTTTCGATGTTTATACGTTGTGCTGCTGTCAAGTTTTTTAGTTGTAGACGACTGACATTGGTACGGAGGTTGGATGTTGAAGGTTTTGCTGTGGATGTCAAGAAATTTTCCAAAAAGAGGGGGGGTTAAAACCCCCAACCCCCCTGGCTACGCCCCTGGTTATGGATTAATCTATTCTCTAATATCATTAGGAATACGAAGATCTAGACCCTTTAAATATTTTTTATATTCTAAATATCAAGCATATAAACAAAATTACATCTAAAACTCACATGCAGGCTGTGGTCGAACTCTAACCCTCTTAATATTTCCAATAGACTCAGATATTTTCAAGTTAGCTTCCTGCTTCCTTCCTTTATCCTGAACGCCAATTTGTGGAACTTTTCGTTGTTGAGTCGTGACATCTTCAGATTGTTTCAAATTTCCAATCTGTCTTATATTTGATTCCATTGCCAATTTATTTTTATGATGCTCAACGTCCATCTGAAGTTGAGAGGGTATTCTTGGAATTTTCGATGCTGACATTTGTCTTGGAATTTGAGATATTGGACCTTGTGGAATTCTCATCTGAGTTCTTGGAACTTGTGATGGTTGTTGAACTGGCTGTTCAACATTTGACTGATGTAAAATCTCAGGTTGTCGTATGTAAGTTTGTGGAATTCTTGTGGGTGTCTGCGGTCGATTTGTTGACATTTGAGGAAGTCTCAATGGCATCTGAGGGATTCTTGATGCTGTCTGAGGACGGTTAATGGTCGTTTGTGGAATATTTGATGTAAATTGCGGTTGAGATACTTTTAAAGGTGCTTGAACGACCTGAGGAACTTGAAGGTGTTGCATAGCAATTTGAGGTTGTCTCAATGGTGCTTGTGGAATCTTCGATTGCATTCTAGAAGCTTTAAAAAGAAAAGAAAATAAGTCATTCAATTTATTTCCATTAAAAAAGGAATCACAAAATAAGCCAATTACCTTGAACTTTTTCTATTGCATCATCCTTTTCAACTCGATAATATAATTCCATTAAATCCTTTCCCATTGAATCATCATTCAAATATGGCAAAACTTCCTGAATCATTCCTTTGACTTCAGCCTTTACTCGTCTATAACTTATTTTCAATTCATTCAATTTATTAAATAGTTCCCTTTGATTCTTTTGATGTTGTGTTATATCAAGTTGCTGATCCTTTGCTGCAAACATTTCCGTTTTACTTTGATTTTTCATTTCTTCATATGCCTCCAATTCAGCTTCAAGTCTTTTCATTTCCTCAGACTTTTCGATAATTTTTTTCAGTTGAATTTCATTTTTTGCATCATTTTCATCGATTGCCTCTTCATTCATGTCTACATCGTCATCAATATCTGATAAAATAATTTCTTCATCATCGTCGTCGTTAATGCTCAATGAATTGTCACCAATATCCGTTATATTAAGGAAATCACTCTCCGGTGGACATTCTGGTAGCTCATAAGATATTTTTTGAAGCTCAATCAAGCGGTTCCTATCAATATGATTCTCATCAATTTTGCCCAATTCATTAACAACTTGTTCAATCACATTACGGACATTTGCAATCGCATCACAATAATTTTTATGTCTTATTCGTCCAATTCTTACAAGCTCATCCAACTGTGCCTTCTCATCATCAGATATGTCATCGAGTAGCATATGATCGTACTTTTTATCTCGAATCTCTTGACGAGCTTGTTCATAGTCAGTTCTATGAACTATGTTTAGGTTGTCGACTGCATCGAAGACGTTATCGAACATTTCATCCAGTTTTGATTGATTCATGACTTGGAAAATTTTGAGTGGATATGGTAATTGAAAATTAATGAAAGATAAAAGAATTGTTTAATAAATGAAAATATAAATTTCAATGGTTGCTGAGATTCAATGAATTGTTGATTTTTTTGATGAATTTTCCAATGATACCTATGAGTCTAGTGTTCAATTCATCAAGTGCACTAAGCAAGCTCTAAATTCAGCTCAACCACCTCCAACCAAACATCGAGCATCATACTTTAAATATTCTAAGAAAAGAATTTTAAAAACCTCCCATTCCATTTTCATCTTTCGTTACTGTCCAAAAAAAGCCATAACAAGCGAAATCTACACATTTTTTATTGCCCCACCAAACATTCCATGTGGTGAACAGTAATAAAATTGATAATAAATTTGCTACCATTGTGACAGCATTAAATTACAGCGAATAGCTCTTTGAGGACTCATTCGTTCTTATTCTTAGAGTAAGTAATGCTCAAAGATGGTGAAAATTCATGGAAATTTGGATGTTAATATTGAATGGAAATTTAAGAGAGGATGGAGAATTTTTTTAATTTTTTTTCGTTTGTAAAGTCAGCTTTACAACTTTTTGGTTGGTTGTTTAAAGTGCAAAATTAAAGTATATATAGCTGAAAGCTCTTTGGATTGGAGAATTGAAACTAGGATTAAACGAAAAAATTTTAAAATATTTGAATTTTTCGTAATCTTTTGGTCAAATTTGCTGCATATTCACATCTCCATCTCAGACCACATTGATCCAAAAATTAAACTAAACCCAACAATTTAAAATCAAATATCCACAAAATTCACTAGTCTGTAAAGAATCTGATTGAAAGATTCCAATCCCATACCAAACACATGCATCATCGACTTGTTATAATCAAAATCGATTTATTTCTCCTTATTGGAAAAAAAATATCAGACAAAATATTTTCCTTTCAATCTACATATTAATTTATGCATTCATAAAAGGAAATGTGGAAAAAAATAGAAGATGATGAAAATGTTCATGCATGCATGTTGTGTCGTCAATCCAATGGCAACATATAACAAAAAATAAAAAGAAATAAAGCAGGCAGAGAAATAAAGATAAAAAAAAATATTCTTAAGACATTTTCATGGATTTATGCAAAATTTATGTAATACACAAAAATCCATCCTCGAAAATGGAGAAATTTTATTTCTATTGAACGCCCACGCTATTTTATGGCAATAAATTTTCATCAAAATCGAAAGAATTGAGTAAAGCTTCTTGTGGAGGCAATAGCTCTATATACATATGCTTGAAACACTTCAGTAAATCAAAATAAAATCCTTTTCTTTTCTACTTATGTTCGGTTTCTTCCAATTCCATTCCTTCTGTCTTTCTCTCCTCAACAAGAATCCTTTTCTTTTTCATTTCATTTCCTTTCTTGTTTGTTGGCTTTTTTTCGGGGAGGTTTTGAAATTTTATTTTGCAAATAATGAGAATTATGTTCAGTTTGGGTATTTACTTTTGGGTGTTTAAAGGTCAAGGTTGATTTTGGAGGAGAATTGAGTGCGTCAGAGACAAAAGATTGGGATGTTGTTGTGGTCCAGCTAATATCATTACCTGCATGCTTAAAACATAAAGTAATGATGAACATTGAGTTTCAAATGCTTCAACAAAAAAATCAGAAAAATTAAAAAAAAATATTTTTAATTAAAAAAGGCCAAATTTCAATAATGCAACCCCCTGTGCTTGGTTATCAATCAAAAATACCAGTAAATTGAGTGATTGAATTCATTTGAGCCACGAATATTGGCATTGAATAATCCTGGCAAAAATTTTTTTTAATAAATGTAAAAAATGCGCTTTAGTCACCTTCCACCCAACTGTATTCTTTACTCGATGTTTTCCTTCTCTCCAGAATTGACTTTCATACATAATAAAAAATAAAAGAATATTCGAAATGTTCTCATGGTAATAAAATCAAGTGAAAGACGAGTTAAGACAATAAAAATACCCACAATTCTCAATCACATTAGAAATTCATCGACTGGCAGCTGTTTGGGTAGAGGAAAAAAAGGGAACATCAATGTATATGGCATTAAAGATTCTATCGTCTTTTTTCACCTCTCATTCCACCATCCAACTCCCCCCCTCATCAATACTATCTGTGTAAAAATATTCACATTCGTAATAACGCTTTTTAGCTTTTGTGCTTGTCGATGCTTTATTTATCAAGTATGGCTCATTGCCACCTGATGTTCATAGCGATTTGAAAGAAAAACGGATTATTCTGGTATAGATTCTTATTTTATTTTTTTCTTGGTATGAGATGAATAAGAAGTTGGAAAATGACAGAGAAAATCAGTAAAGTGAGAAGTTTACATTGTGAATGAATAACATTATCTCTTGCTTGTCTTATTCGTTACCTTTTCGTGCTTTATTCTGTGTTTAAATAAGGTGCTATTTTTTATGTATGTATTCATGTTATTCCTATACTTTTTCTTGTTAAAAATTTTAAGCTTCTCTATTTGGTTGGGAAATTATCATGTGTGTATGGGATGAATTGAGTGAGCTTTGTGGATGTTAATGCTTTACACTTCATTTAATTTAAATTAAAATTATTGAATGGATTTAAATGTTGTGTATTTTGGCCATTTTTGATTATATTCAGGTATGATTTTGGCTTGTGATGAAGTCCAAGTCATTTTGGTCTAAAGTGAAACTATAAATTACATTTCGATGATTTATTAGTTCAAATCCTTAACCTAAATTTTTATTCACCATTAAACCAATTTGTTCACATTATATCGCTGACTCAGGCTTCACTAGAAGCTTTTCAATACTCAAAAAATTCAAAACATCTTCAAAATGCTCCAAAAAACATTAAAACTTGCAAATCATATAACATACCCACATTAAAGTCACCATTCACAACCATAAATTCATACAAGACAAGTATGAATAAAGTCCATGAATTCACTCTCTATTCTTTCCTACAAAAAGGATATACATAGCACCAAGAAGAACAATCACGAAGAAATGCAAAGAAGAAAATTTTATTTCATGAATTTTTAATATGCTTATTTTAACTAGATTGCATAGCAAACCACATCTCATATGGTAAGCGTGGAACATAGAATATTGAATTTATTGGGACAACGGCAAGCACAACGAAAGATGTTAGATGAGAGAATCCCATGAAAATTGTTGAGTCATTAATGGCTCCACTTATGTCATTGATTGATGATAATAATATTATGTATAGGAACAGGATCTTATGCATCTAAAAAAAAAAATTGTGTGTTATGAATTTCATGTATATTGAGTCATTGAAGTATGACCAATTGAAAATCTGTGGCGTCTGCATTATTGTCGCGTTAAGATGATCCAGGATAATAAGGATTCGTGTGAAAAGCTGCAAAGTGCTTAGGATAGCTTAAATTTAATGACATTGAAGATGATGGCGATGGTTGATGCGTTTGTGGATGGGAGTTGATTGCATTAAGGGAGCATATTGATGAATCATCTTGAGAATTTCTTTATATTTTTTTTGAAGATTTTATAGAGTGCATTAATGTCAACAGTAATTGAGTTATGTTGATGTTAATGGATTTGTCAGTAAAATTCACAAAAATAATCTAAAAATTCAGTCATGAAACGCACTCACAAGAATAAAAATATTTTTTTCTTGCCTTTTTTTTAAGTCACATTAAAATCAAATCACGTTCGGATCAATCAAAAAATATTTTCTTTCCATCTTGAATATTTTTTTTTTATCTCAAGAAGACATACTCCTTTATGTATTATGAATGTATCTTTCTTTGCAATCAAGATAATGTTCGATGAATTGCTTAACGTTTGCAAATATAAGAAATTGTGAATTGTACAAAAAAATCTGAAATGCGGTTTAGATGAAAAATGAGAAAAATGTGATTGTGCTGCATTTTTCTATAACTGATGATAAGGATGCATGGATGATGATTTGAGATCAATATATTGTGAAATTGTTGAATTTTTTTCGTAGGAATTATATTTTACTAGCTTTAAATGTGACTTTTTTCATACTTTAATGGAAGTTTTAATTCCTTAAATAAAAGGATTTAATGAGTTTTGAATTCTCGAACCTTTGAAGCTAAGTACCTGATATTAACAAAATTGATGCGCAACCGAATTACATCTACAATCCCCCACTAAATGTAAATACCATTAACCTCTACTTCAACAACTAGCATAAATTCAACATCATACTTAAATCAAGATATACTCGCAGTAATAAAATGTAAACATGACAGGTATTAGAATATCATAAATTTTATGCCAAAAATAGAAATAAAATGAAATATGGCAGAAAAAAAAATCTTAGATGCGACTGAATCAATTTCAATAATAAAAGCGAAAGAAAATGAAGAAATATTAAAGTGTCATGGAAATAATATTTTATAGATAAGGTAAGAACGTTCACGTGTATTTTTTGTATTTTATTTTATCAAAAGAAAGAAAGAGTGCAGGAAAATTGGATTCGTTTCTATTGCGAGTTATATGAAGTTCTTTTTTGTTCTATAGAGGTTGTTATGTAATGATAAGTGACAGAGTTGCAGGTTGGGTAAGCGACTTTGAGATATTTAAGATTGTTAGCACTTCAACGATGGTTCAAATCCTTGGTAAACAAATTTTTATAACCTTATTAAAATTAAGACAAAAATCTAAAAATTAGAAAAATTTCATACAAAAATTTAAAAAATTTCCCCAACACCCACCCTGCACCTCAATATCCAATAGCATCTTTACCATAATGAAAATTCAACTTTTTTCTTATAATATTTTTTTTTTCATCTTTTGCTCGCTTTTCTCTAGCTGATGCCAAAATTGTTATCAAAAGAGTCACAAACAAGTCACTTGAATACAACAAATCATAAATCGTAGCATATCTTATTGTTCTTTTTTATCACTTTTGCAACAACAAAGAATTGAACGAAGCTAGTGAAGAAGAAGAAAAAAAATCGCTAAAAATGACACATAGAAAATATGAATTCAAAGAACTATAAATTCATCATAAATTGATATTGTCTTTCTAAGAGTTTCTTTTTATTTCCATAATATGCGAAGAAAATGGAAACAAAATATGACTCAGAAATATTCGAGGAAATTGAGATGTAAATTTGAAGTTTTTTTGTATGGATAATGATTAAGATTTTCTTTGATTTTTAGTGTCGAAATAAAGGATTTTCTTAAAAACTGTAACACAAAAATTGAACATTTTCGACTCGTAATAAATTTTGTATGAGATTTGAAAAATTTTATTTGGAGCGTGACAAAATCTTAAAACTTTTCCGCTCATCCAATTGTTTTCGATTTTTTCGAACGACCTGATCATGACGTACAACATAAAATTTTATTTTATAAATCACTTAAAAATTGTCTCAAAATCTTAATTTGTATTCAATTGTAGCTTGGCTTCACAGTTCCCAATCTACCATAAAAATTAAACGTCACTTAAGAATGGCCCTTTAGAAAAAAAGAGAAATTAATCATTAATCTGTAACCATAGATCTGAGGAATTACATGTCAAGTTCAATGTAAACTTCCTTTTTTTTCTAATTTATAATGGAGTAAACACTTATTTTAAAGCAAACATAAACATCAGGAAACATCAATGTTCCTACAGATTTCTAAACGTTTTCTATGACGCATCCTATGACTCATACTAAAATCTAATGATCAAGTGGTAACAACGAACAGGAAGTTGCCAAAAGTTCTATTTTTAGAAATTATAATGCAGTAATGCACACATGATTATGGTTTTTTTTTCGTCTCTCACATACATACGTCCATAGCAATAAATGTATTGTGCTTTTGCATTTGTATTGACAGCATTCTCATTAATGCAAATCAGTCTGGATGGAATAAAAAAAAACATATTTTTGTCACAACACTGATACTATGAAATAAATATCAACTTCAATGCAATAATTTGATAAAATCACTAAATTGATTTTTTGAGTAGCTATGCGGGATGAGTGCGCAGCCGATGTGGGAAAAGTTTTTGTATTTTTGTGCTTAAAATTTGTGAATTAAAAAAATCAATTTTTTGGTTCACTCTCGGATCGGAAAATGCAATATCCTAAATTGCTGACCAAAATTTAATCATTGCCATTTAAAGCACACACGAAATGCAAAATAGGAATTAAAAATAATAACATTGAATGAAGCACAAAAGGTGATGTGAAAATTTGCTAATTAAATCAACGGATTCGCATACATTCAATATAAAACTCAATCCCAAACCTTCATATCCATTCAAAAATTGGTCGAAAAAAATAAATCACGATTATGAAATTTTTATAGCAATTTTTGCATATCTTTCTCATTTGTTTTTCATCGATTCATGTAAATATTTTTGATATTATCCATAAAAAGGGAAGCTGTAAAGAAGGAATGTTTGCATGCTGATATTGTTACAATGTTGCTTTCATTTTCCTTTTTTTCCTCCTTGCATAATAATCTATCCATATTGTAAAATCATTTCTTTTAAATAAATATAAACTTAAGGCGTTTGTATTTGTGGAATTGTAAATGGTTTCTGGTATCGGTATCAGAAATAGTAGTTAAGGGAGAATAGATTGGATGTGATTGGAGATAGGTTAGATTTAGCGTGGTTTTAGATGGTTGGATAATTTTAGAAGTTATTGACACAAATTGGTTTTTGATAGGAGTCTAACTCACTAAATGAATATTTAACAATTTTTTGGAGCAATTTTTGGAGCAAAATCGTAGACTCAATTCAATTTTAAAAAAAGACTTTCTTCCAACTCTGATATATACACAAAAAACTGCTCTAGAGAACATTATCATGCATTTCACAGCTGCATGTTTGAATTGTATGAAAATTGCTGTAAAATTTTGATCAACATAGATAAAAAAGGAAAAACTAAAGAAATTAGAAAAAAAGGAAAAATACTTCACCTAAAATATTCTACAAGATGTTAAAGGAGAGAAAAAATATGATGAATTATGATTACGTGATAGCGGTAACATTATTTTTTATCTACAAATTCAAGCTGCCAAGTTGCTGTTAAAAACTGAGATGCCAAAATATTTTTAATAAGACAATGATGAAGCGAAAAGAAAAACAAGAATAGAAAATTAAACAGAAATTAAGTATATTTTAAATAGAATCAACTAAGACCAAACAAAGATATTGAATTTTTTTGCTCATTATTTATCTTTCAATAAAACTATAAATTTATCATTTTGTTTCGAAAATGATCTATTATTTTGCATTAAAAATTTTTGACACTCAGTCCACGCAGTTTTTTTATGTACCTAGTTCATGGATTATTTTCTCTTCAACAAATTCACAAACGACCGCTCTATTAATAAAAACAAAAAACTTTGAAATTTGTTTATACAGAATTGTTTACATCCGTTTACATAAAGATATCTTCGTACTATGTATGTAAACATCGCTTTAAAAAATAAAAAAAAAAAAAAAAAATATCGTGGCAAAAAGTATAAAAAGACGATTCCAGCACCTAACGAAATTAGTTGTTTTGAAGTTATTAAAGATAAGAGTTGATAAAATTTGATAAAATCATTATTATCAACTGATATTTCTCACATAGCTTTTAAAGAATTAAATAAAAAAAGAAGGAGTATTTAGTAATGTTTTTACAAGGTCCCTAAAAGCGAATTATTTAGTATTAATACTTCAGTTTTCAATCAACAATAACGAGAAGAAAAAGGAAATATGTTAATAAGTATTTGAAAACTACTGTATTGCAAAACATTTAAAAAAAGGAAGAAAAATACATTTGATACATTAAATATTGCAAGTTGTGAATAATACTCAGTTTTATAAAAACGTTTCAAAGTGAATTCTGTGTTTAAATTTTTATAAAGAAAAACAATTTTAATAAAACAAAATTAAAATAATAATTAATTTAGATAAAAAATTGTATTTGAGATCATTTTAAAAATGATGAATACCAAAATCGAGCTACTTAATGAAAAACATAAAAACTCACCAGAAAAATTAAAACATCTCATAGAATTAAAAATGGAATGTAAAAAAGCTATTGAATATTTACATTACGTAGAGCAGGATTTTGAAAATGGTTTGTCGTTAAACATCAATTTTTCTGATTTAAATTCAAGGTCACAACAAGTTTTGAGGAATCTAAAGCATATTAATAATGAATTATGCACTAATTATGATAGAGTTCCAAAAGAATTTTTTGGGAATATTCCTAAAACATCGGAAATGTCACCGCAGAAAAACAAACATTTCAAATTACAAAAAAACAATCTTATAAAGAAGAAGTTAATATTTTCGCCAAAAACACAAATTAACAACCAAAAAATTAAACCTGAAAAAAGTAAAAGAACCATTGTTCATAACTTTTCAACGGAAGAATTTTCTAAAAAGCAATTGGATTATTTGAATAAAGGACCTGATTATAGACCAGTTCCATCAAAACCACCTTTGGATGAAATAATTGTAAACATTGAAGCGGGAATGAAAAATTTGAAGGTTGAAGGCAATGATCGAAATTTCGTCAGATATGAAATTGAAAAATTGATTAAAAATTTCAAAAATCCATCTAATGATAAGAAGATTGAAACAATTTTGAAAGAGCTTAAAGAAAAAGGGAAACGAGTTTATTACATAAAATCGGATGAAGGAAATGAAATTGTAATAATAAACAAAAGTGATTATGAAGAACAAATCACTGAAATTTTAAGTAATGCACCATATAAAAAAATTAAAATTAGACCCAATTGGACTGATCACAGTCCACTGAATGTCATATGTAGAAGTGCAAAAGAAGTTTTTGAAAATTTACGAAAGAAATCTGAAATTGCAGAAGATCTCAAAGGTCTCATCGAAAACTATCCTATCCTACCAGAAATTTATGGTATTTCAAAACTTAATGAAAATGGCTATTCTTTGAAATTGGGTTGTTATAGAGAACTAGAAACTACTTCAAAAATAAATGATTATTTAATAAAAGAGTTTAAAAACCTGAAAATCCTTAGTAAATATTCTGTAGAAAATTCGATAATTTTTTGTAAAAAAATTGGTAAACAAAATATAAATGATGATCAATCAATGGTATGCTATGACTTTAGCTCTAAGTTCTTAAAATTTTCAATCGAAGATTTTAAAAAACAAATAGAATTATATTTGAATCGACAAAATATTGATGAAAATAAAAAAGATTTACTGATTGGTTTGTTTGAATTAAGTTTAAAACAAAAATATTTAAGTTTTCAAAATCAAATTTTTGAACAATTTGAAGGAATACCGATTGGAAGTAAACTATCTTCTTTGATTGAAGAAATATGTATTTCAAATCTTGAACATTCGTATGAAGAGTTTGATTGGTTTCCAAAAATTTGGTATCGATGTAATACTAAAGTGTTTGCTGTTAAAGAATCTAAAAAGCATATCGATGCTTTGGAAGATATAGAAAGAGTTAATGAAAAAAAGAATTCTATTCCGTTCTTGGATGTATTAATCAAAAGGGACAAAAAAAAGTTTAAATTTTCAATTTATAGAAAATCAAAAGATAATATAAGATACATTATTGATGAATCTTTACACAGCCCCCAAGAAAAACATCGTTCGTTGAACATGCTGATAAAAAGATTATTATCGATTCCAATGGATAAATCTGACTATCAAAATGAATGGAACAAGATTTTGGAAATTGCTCAATTTAATGGATATTCTCAAAATTTATGTGAAACTATTTTGAGTTCGAAACAAAGAGAAATAAAAAGAGAACAGACCAAATCCAATTCAAATAATAAAAACAAGAGTAAAATTGAAAGAAATATTTCAGTTCCTTTTTATCCATATTTAACTGATGAAATTCAGACTATCATGAGAAAAAAAGATATTACCATAAGATTTACTTATCCAGGTAAAACTTTTGATGTTATAGTCCGAGACATAGAAATAAGGGATGATATAAAAAAATTTGGAATTTACATAATAAAGTGTGAAAACTGTGAAAGTATTTATATTGGATTAACAGCACGATCTTTACAAGTTCGTAAAACAGAACATATAAATTTTGAAAAACCATCTGCAGTAACAAAACATATAATTGAAAAACAACATAAAGTTGAAGAAATAAAGCTATTAAAACAAGTTAATGACAAATCTACTTTGGAAGGATGGGAATCATTTTATCTAGAGAAATTTCAAAATCAAGAATTGATGAACTGCAAAAAAGGATCAGTTCCTTCATTGCTTTACAAATATTGTTAGAAAAAATTTTAAATGTGTCTAGAAATTTAGTTACCTAAATAAATTTTTCAACATTGTTCAATTAAAAGATCAATTGTTTTTTTTTTTTTTTTTTAATTTTAAAGGAAAATAATGCTTTATATATAGCTTTTATAGTACTGCTTTATTGTTTTTTTTTAAATTCCTAAAACTTTTTTTGTGGTTATTGATTAAGTATGTTCAGCAAGGAGTGTTCGAAATTTCAGTAATTAGGTTGCTATTTTTTTTAGTTTCCTACATCAGATATTGCAACTTGTTGTTTCTTCTATTAAAACTGTGTAAGTTAATGACGATAAAAAAATAATCGCTTTTCATTCTCAAATACGTACATGATGGCAATTTGTTTGGAATGAGACTACACGAACAGAAAAAAATCAAACGGCGATGACACACAAAAATGTGTATACCTAAATAAAAAATAAAGATGTGTTAAACATTTAAAAACTTGCAAATAATAAAAAATTCAATGTTTTAGATTGACTGAGACATTGAAAGAACACATCACAATAAAAAGATTTAATAATCTCTTTTTCAGAAAGCAATCAGAGTTCTTTCGGTTAATACGTAATTTTGGCAGTCAAGTAAAGAAAAAATATTATAAATAAAAATGTGTGAAAAAAAAAGTTTTTTTTCTTTAGTACTAATGAGTACGTTTGCTATCAAAGTCGTGATTTACGAAAAGAAATAATTATGAAAGATCAAAATTATTCATCTCTTGCTTTCACTGTAAACTTAGTGGAGTTTAATAATTCTGCTGTGAAAAATTACAAAATATATTTGAGTTTATCTGAAATTGGTTTAAATCCAGAAGAGATGAAGAATCTTTACATAAAAATTGGTGATTATGTCAAGGAAAATTTTATTAAAAATGATGAAAATAAAGTGTTCCTTGGATGTGCCCGTGATGACAATAATACGCATAATCTTTTGGCTTTTGAAAATCTTGGATTCAACAATAGAACTGATCCTATTCATGATATTTTTAATATTTTGAAAAATATTTACGTATATGAAAAACGTTTTTTTCGTAATGAGGATCCATATGCAGCAAGGAAAGAAAATTTGGCTATTAATCTTGGTGATCTGAATAATTGTTTGTATAAATTGAGCGAAAAAAATCAAAGCATTGCTAACTTACCATTTGTTGGTTATTATGACTTAAAAAGTTCCAGTGATGAACATGATGCCAAAAATATTTGGATTCCAGATAAAAGCTGTAATCTAGAAAAGTCTATGAATACCTTCAGATATCTCTTTAGTATTAATTACTATGAGAAATTGGCTGATGAAATTGGAGAAAATCGAAATTTTTTTCGTGCTAAATATTTAGTGGATTTCATCATTTTGTTGAAAAATTTGTTGGAATTTCAAAATGAATTAGTTTGTGCTGCAAACATTGAAAAATATGAAGATTATTATTCAGAACTGTCAAAGTTTGATTTCGATAATAGAAAAGTCGAGGAAAAGTATCGAATAAGATGCCTTGATTCCTTAAAATCAACAATAAAACAAAATATTGAATTTTTCAATGAGCATCAAATCCCATTTAAACCAATTTGGTTCAGCACCCAAATGATTGAAGCTGAAAAAGGATATTTGAGGTATAAGTCCTACAATGGATTACCAACTAGTGATCAATGCATCGAATGGTACAACAAAGCTGTTAAAGGAGAAATCGATGAATATTGCTATTCTGAATTTGGTGGTTGTCATATTAAATTTGAATCACTTCCAATCCTAACACAAGTTGAACCAATGAACATTGGTTAAATAATAAATAAAAAATGAAAAAAAAAAAATTCCCAAAATGATGTTGCAATGAAAATTTTTTTTAAAACATTATTAAATTTTTATAGTTTGCTTTATTCAAGTCTCAAACCAGGGGCGTAGCTAGGATTTTTTTTAGGAGGGGGGAGAGGGTAGTTGTCGCTACTTTTCGAAGTTTTTTTTTTGACTCAAACACTCAAATAAGAGAAAAAAATAATAAAATAAAAGTTATTAAAAATTTGAAATTTTTTTAGAGAGTCAGAGCTTTGAATTCGGCATAATGAATTTTTGAAAAAATTGTTATTTCGTAAAAATACTAAATAAAATGTAAAAACTAATTTTAATATAGTTTAACTTACAGTAACTTTAGGGTCTTTCACTTAGCCCTTTTAATATTTTATTTATTTTCCTCTAATCGACTCAGAAAATTTGATTCCAGCCAATTCCTTCTTCATAAATTTTTTGTTTTGACTCTTTCAAACAATAAGTTCAAAGTGCAAAATTTCAATACATCAAATTATTGGAGAGTAAATATTATAAAAATTATTTTAATGTTTGGATTCAATTATTCCATCATAAAACACATAGAAGTTCAATAATTTAAGCGCAAATTTATGAGTATTTGAGAGAGCTGTTGAGAGTAAAATAAAACAAGTTATGAACTGTACACACAATCATACACAAATATAAAATTGTATTATCTCAGCTATTAATAGCACACAATGCTCAGTTTTTTACATTCTCTTTTTGCAATCTGAAGTGAATCATCGAAACGCAATATTTTTTTTTTCTTTTGATAATTATGGACGAAAATAAAACATTTTATTTCTTCATTGAAAATGAATTCGTTTGTCGACCAAATTTGAATTTACAAGATCAATTAATTGGAGATCAAAACTATTCAGCTTATGCAATAACTGTGAATTTAATTGAATTTAACTGCAGTGGTGAAACAAAGGTTTACAAAATTTATTCAAATTTTACTGAAATCGGTTTACAAGAAGATGACATGGAAGAATTTTATAAGCAAATTTATCAGTATGTAAAGGCAAACTTCATTTGTGATGATGAGAAAAAAATATTTCTTGGATGTGTTCGTGATGATAATTCAACTCACACAAATCTTAACTTTGAGAATCTTGGATTTTATCATAGAACTGATCCAATTCATGATATTTTTAATGTCCTTAAAAATATTTATATTGGTAATAATTTAAATTTTGTTGACAACGACAGCAATTTGGATTCTTCATTACATTTTGTTGATTTAAAAAATTTTATATCAAAATTGATAAAATCAGAAAAAATAATTGACAATGCACTACCTGCAGTAGGATATTTTAATCCAAAAAGATTACCCGCAAGGGAACGAGCCAGAAGAATTTGGATTCCGGATCAAGATTACAAACTTGAGGGATTCATTGAACCATTAAAATATTTATTTAGTATTAATTATTATGAAAAAATATTAGATGAGGTTGAAGATGGAAGTGAAGATTTAGATGTAAAACATTTGTTGAATTTTATTATTTTGATGAAAAAAATATGGAAATTTCAAAGTGTGACAGTCAATGATGAAAATATATCTGATTATCAACAGTTTCTAACTGAACTTTCAAAATATGAGTTCTACAATGGCTATATTAGATGTTTGAACTCATTAAAACATTCAATTGAAAGCAATATTGAATTTTTCAATGAGCATAAAACACCATTTGTACCAATTATATTTAGTACTCAAATGATTGAAGCTGAAAAAGGAAATTTAAGATATCAGTCATGTAATGCAACACCAACAATAGATGAATGTGTCAATTGGTTTACAAAGGCTTTTAATGGCGAAATTAATGAAGTTGGTATTTCAGAATTTGGAAAGTGTGCTTTAAAGTTTGATGAACGTCCTGAACAAATATCGCCGATGGTTACTCAAGGAATTGAAGCTTTAACCATAGATATGGAGAATATGGGTGCAATTTAAAAATTTTATGAACTTTTTAATCAAAAATGTCTATGAAAATATCAAATATAACTATCGATAAAATATTAAAATTTATTTATAATTATTACAAGTATTATTCTTGATAAAAATTTGTGCAATAAATTATAAATAAATTATTCAGAAATGTTTGTATACCTAATAATATTATATACCTAATAAAATAATAAAAATAAACACTTATCTTTATGAATTTAAATTTGAATCTTTTATTGAAAATTTTTCTCAAAAAAATACAAATTAACTCAAATTAATTTTGACGTCCCTTGTGGTAAGTTGGATTGTTGGGGTTTCCTTGAACAGTCTTGTTGTCCATTGTTGGCTTATCTCTTGCTCCTGTATAAGCTGTGGTTCCACCTTGATGTTTTGGATTGTTTGGATTCAATTGATCTGCACGATTATCTTTTGCTGATTGATCCATTTTTGAAGAATTTTTGCTGTTAAAATATGAACAAATGAAATTTTTAATTTTGAATACAAACTTTGGGTATAAAAATATTTATTTTTTGTGACGATACAAAATGGTGCGTTGTCTGTGAAGTACGCGGTAACAAATATGCAAAAAATTTTAGTTTTAGACTAAGTTGTTTTATTTTAATTATGAATTAATTAAAATTTATTACGAAAGTGTTCATCATCCAGATTATAATCTTTAAAAAATCTTCATACAAAGATTATAATGTTTGATTTTTAAAGATTATAATCTGCGGAAGCCTTGTAAAAAATTGTTATTTAAAAAAATTATATTATTTCAAAAATTTCACAAGAAAGAATAAATGAAAAAATTAGCACTTCCTAAAAACTTTTCACAAATTTAATAAAAGGATTTATTGATATTCACTCATGTTCAGTTTCTCACAAAAATTACTCACAATTTTTTTTTAAACTTGAATAGTAGTTCACTCTTAAGAAGCACAACAGTTTGTGAGAAAATGGTAAAAAAAAACCTTCTTTTATATAAAATCAAAACTGTTCCAGACTGATCTATAACAATTTTTTTGCACGTATGTATATCAGTTAACGACTTAATCAGCATTTAAGCTACACAATATTTAGCAATTGTTTCTTTTTTTCTTTAGCTTCATGGCTTGTTATCAGGAGTGTTTTGCTTCCATGTGTGAAATAAATATTTTTTATGAACTTATGCAATAAGCCTGGCAATTATGCATGCATACATCCACAAAATATGAAATTCATCAGAACATAATATCTAACTCACATCCAAAAGACATTCACACCAAAAATTAAAATAATTCTAATGAAAAATTTTCCACAACCTTCAAAAAATTCATCGAAAGTCACACGTTCAACATGAAGTGACAAAAAAAGTAACGACAGCATGTGCGAAAATCTCAAGAACAAGAAAGATGATTCATTTCAACTTTTGTTTGTCTCAATTTATTTTCGCGATTATGTTTGGTGGTGAACTTCTGACGTATGTGACAAATGGGAAATGGAAACAAAATTCATTTTTTTTTTTCGCGAAAAGAAAGAACATTTTATCCATGTGTTCCTCACCTTCTTCTCTGCTTCTTTTATGAACAAGAATGTGTTTTTGAGTGGGTTTGTTTGGAGGTTCTGTGATGGATTAGAAAGGTTTTAGGGTATGAGAATGGGGATATCAAATTTTTGAGTCTTTGGAGCTGTTTGGATAGGCTGTGAATCACAATGGATCCATGCGACCAACAATATAATCAAAATTCAATTTCATGAACATAAAATAGTAGAAAATAATGTATTCAAGAAATTATAGGGATTCGAACCTGAGAAACCTTCAAAACACTAAATCATTAAGACACCATCAACCCAACAGCCTCCCCCCAAACAACAACCAAACATTCCTCTCAAAAAAAGAAAAGAACAGCAAAAAGGAGAAGACACGAAAAAAGATGGCACAAATAAATAACAATTTTTTTCTATCTTCAACATTTTACGCTTTTCATAACACTGCTCCGTAGTACAAAGAGAGAATATTTAAGTTGGTGGTGGAAGAAGTTGGTAAATTATTGCGAGCACAGCATGAGGTAATTTGGTACATATAAATTTCTATTTAATTGTGAAGAGGACTTGGCAAAGAAACTTCATTTTTTTGTGTGTGTGTGTGCCTTCAACGTGCTTTTGCCTTTCAATGTTATCATGTCAACGAACAAGCACTCTTTTCTTTCTCGGTCTGTGTTTGGAGAGTATGAGTTGGATGATGGAAGTGATGACGCAGTTTTAGACGCAATTTTTTGGGGCTTGGGATTTTTTTAAAATGTCTCCACGTCTGATTCAAAGAATAATAAATTCAGCTTGGAAATACAACTTTTTTATGAACTTGAAAAGTTGGATAAAGGACAGTGTCAAAATTAATTCTGAAAATCTTAGTTTTTTTATTTTAAACTTTAAATTTTTAATTTACCGATATTCTTTTTTTAATTCACATAATATTCACACTTATTCACAACTTTCAAAAATCAGGGGTTCCCCATAAGCATGACATAATACCATATAAATGATAACAAGCCACACAAAAACAAAATGAACAAAATTACTTCTAATGTCATAAAAAAAATTATCATCAAATTGAACCTCACACAAGAGCTGATATCAGTTTAATCACATAAATGCACATTATCGTATTCTTTCCGGGAAACGGATTATATAAATCAGTTGAGACTAATTACATACGACTTAGTAAGTGCCGTAAATTTTGTTTTTGCGGAGTTTCTACAGATGATAAGGTTTTTATTCAGGAAATTGTTATACTCTGATGTCATATGTTGTTGAATTTATAACAATTTTGTAATTTTGTGAAACTCACCTGGATTTAGACATGATGCGACTTGAATTTGCTGCTAAAAATTGAACTTTTAGTCGATTTTTCAAATTTAGATCTTTTCGATGATTTTTTTCTTTTCACGATTAAATTTTATATTTTTGAAAAAGCTTTCTTCGATTTAATTTATTTTGAAGTTTTTGTGATTTTCTGGATGTTCTTATTTAATATAGTAATTAAAATTAATTAGAACTAAAATTAGTTAGAATTAATATTTATAAAATTGAAAAAGGAAATTGAATAAAAAGATCCCAAAAATTAGCATCACTACTAATTTCATTCTGCATACCAGACAAAATGTATCATTCCATACACAATCCTCAATTCCGCAACAATAAAACACGACATTTTTTTCCTAACTAGTTCCTCTTTATTTTATTTTATGTTTTTTATAATGTCAAGAAAAAAAAGTTAGAGACAGTAGCAGCAGCAGAAGTTGAAGCAAAATTATAAAAAAAATTGCTCTCCTAAAGTGCCATCATTAATTAAATTTCCTAGACAATTATTGCGTTGCTTCTTTGACTCTTTATGACAGTCGACAGTCACAGTCCGTATAATCCCCATTTCTTTTTTTTGGCTTCCGTTGAGAATGTGAACACACAGTAGAGTCCAGTGTCATAATTTCAAGGATTCTTTAGAATGTGAAATAAATTAAATTAGTAAAAACTATCACGATGACGTGCAGTTTTATGCGGGTTGGAAGCGAAAAACATTTACTTTTAACTCGATAAATTGCTCTTAACGGCGAGAAAAATGTTAAATAATTTAATTAGCGTTGACAATAAGTCGTTAAGTGATGAGAGAACTTTTTAATGGATTTTGTTGGCTGAATGTAAAAATAGTAAATTTTATAGTGAATTTATTTTTATGATGTCAATTTTTCTGTATGAGGGATGTTGAGGCTATATTTAAGCAGAAAGAATTTTATCATTTTTGTATTAAAATTTATGGATGAAGACTCATTATGGGATAGATTTTAAATGCATGTCATATAATTTTAGGCAAATTAATCAGTATGGGAATATTATCAGTAAAACTAACCCTAATCAACAAAGATCTAGATCACATATATGAAAAATCTAGATCAGATTTAGATTTTTGTGGAATAGGGTAAGATGTGAGGGGATTAATTTCATATTTTTGGACTTTCATGAGTTCAATTCCTGTGATAATCCTATAAGTGATCCTATCATCCTTTTAGAATCATTTATATCTGATTTTTCACTCATTCCAAGAATATTGATCATTTTACGAAATTTTGACCGCAGACATTTATCATAAAAATCAAATACTCCAAATCCCCTCTTAAAGAGCACACACAGTAATAACAAAATTGATCCATAAACTTCCATAAATAGAGATTGATGTCAATGAATTTTATTTTATTGTTACATCAATACAATGACATGTTAAACAGTAATATGTGAAAAAACTATACATGTACACAGTAAAAAGGATGTCTATATATACATGCTCATAAAATATGCACAAAAAGAGTTCACATGATACACATTACCATGAAAATGCAATAAAGTTTTAATGCATCGGCAATATTCACTTCATAGTTTTTTTGTACTAATATTTAAATAGACGAAAGTAAAGAGACGTTGAGGAACTTTATTGTTGAAAATGTAATAAATCTTTTATAATGTATTTGAAGCACTTTTCAATTTACTTTTCAGTTCCTACTCACTCATAAGAATTGCTTTCAAAAAAAAAAAAAACTTTTAAAACACATAAAATCCTTTTAACTTTATTTACTCTTTCATTCTTTTCAGTTCTGCTACTTTTTCATATTGTCTTAAAAGCGTGGATAAGATCCACAATTGCTGTAAATCAGATTAAGCTTCAAAGTGGAATAGAAAATGTAATAAAATCTTGAGACATTGTTTGTTGGATGGATGTAGTGTATGGTGTGGTTTTAGTGCTAAAGTGAAGCAATTGACAGCAGTTTTGCAATGGAATTAGTGAAAATTTTATTAAGTTTGAGATTTTTTCTTAAAAAATGATTGATGCAGTTCCTATTTTTGCTATGTCATAGATTTTAAATAATTACATCCAAAACATAAAAATTCAGACTTAAATCAATTATTTAAATGACTAAACATCAAACTACATCTCAATCCTACTGTAAAGCCCAAATGATCTTTAAATCCTTAAAGTGTCTAATTATAATCAAATTTTATTCCCCATCAAAATCTCATTTTATTCTAGACAGACATAAATTTAAAAGAGTCAAACCAAAAAAAACAATAAAAAACTTTCTTACTCTACCTTTCTATTTCTCATTCCTCACAACATTCTCTCCAGTACCAAAAAAAGTATTTTGAAGAAGATTCCAAAATTAAATTTGAAGAAGAACAAAGAAGATTAAGTTTTAATGCTTAAATTTCATCTTACGAGACATCTCCTTCTCTCACATGTGAAGGAAATACAGAACTAAATGGGAAATAGAACAGAAGCCATAATTAGATTAAGATATTAATGAAAATGTATTTGTTGTGGCATCGACATAAAAAATAATTTTATGTATTCTCATGAATAGGCATTGTTTGGATTGAGGATGGAAGTTGGGATGGGATTCAATGGATGTGTATGTTAGTTCTGGTGATAGGATTTAAGAAGGTTTGAATTAAAGTGTTTTAAGTGATTTTTTAAGGTTTTGAGACACAAGAAACGGTCAGGTGATATAAATTTGAGTAATTTAGCACACAACATGCTCAAAAGCTTAATATGAACAATTAAGTGCAACATGCTAAATCCATAGCATCAAGTTCATGACAATACAACAATTTATTGTTAATATTGCTCTTGTAAGTGCCCTAATTTGAAAAACACTGCACTAAGTTCTAAAACCGCTCATCTAATCCTCAAATCACATAAATCCCAAACCCTTTAATCACTATCTTCCCCCTTTCATCTCATTTCATTAGATCAATAAAGTCAGCACAAGAAAAAAAAAATGAAAATCCGTTACACGAATCAAGAATCAAGATTAATTCAATTTCTAAGGAATGGACATGAGAAATTCTGTATTAAGATGCGATGATACTGAAAAATTGAATCATGTCAAATGAAATGGAAACAATAATGGATGAAAAGAGGATGGATAGTTTATATAATATTATATAGAATGAGAACAAGATGATAATAGTGGAAAAGTCACGAAGTCATTCGTTTACTGCAAAGACCAGAGAAATGAGTAAAATTTATTATTTTTAATCCGATTTTAGGATGGGGAGATGAACGGGGTTGTGTAAATGGTGGGAGATTGGATAGTTTGTCAAGTAAATTTGTGGGATTTTGGTTGAATTTTGAACAATTTTTTATAGGAGAACTAAAAAATTCTAAGATGACTTTGAATGCAAAAAAATTAAAATTCAAATTCAAAATGACCGTTATTTATCTAAAATCACATTTCAGTTCAAAAAATCTAAAGATCCTTCAACTTTCTTTCATAACCTTAAAAGTCCACCTCAAAACTTCCATCTCCACCATAATCATCTAATCTCACATCCGAACAATTTTCATCTCCATTTTTATTTTCTTCAGAAGTGATGCTAATGCAGTTGAAAGGAAGAGGTTAAAAATAATAAGTTCAGCAAGTGCATCGTTATTTTCTTGACCGAATGGATTAAGTATGAACAACAATAGCAATGAATGAGGGTGAGAGACATGAAGATTTATGAAACTCATCTCCATTTATGTTACATGATTTCATTAAAACTTGATATGTGCCATAAAAGCTTTTCATTTCTTTAATGGAATTTTTCTCATGTAATTTTATTTTTTGTTGGGGTTGTTGATGTGATTGGGGGTGTGGGGAATAGGATTTTGAGATGGTAGGAGGTTTGGGGTCATAAAGCTATGAAATAGTGTTAGGAGATTTAGAATTTGAGTAAAATTGTAAATGGATGTCGACTCTAGTTGCTTAAAATATTTTTAAAGATAATAAACCGTTAATTGCATTAATTTTCAGCTGTTTATTATACATAATATTGGTAGTGGATGCTAGTGAATTTTTAAGCAGCTAATTTAAAAGCAGCAAACAACAAAAATATATTTTTGACGATGCAGACAAAAATGATAAAATTAGCACCAAATTGGCAATAACTTGACAAAAGTTGACTACAAAATTGAACTAATAAACACCCAAAACATGATAAAAATTCAAAATAGCATCTAGCCATTAACAGCCAACACTTCCAAATTATTATTCATCCACTGATTCACTCCCAAAAAAATCACATTAAGTAAAAAGCCCTGCAAAAAAGTTTATATTTTCATTTACATTTAATTGATTGACATATTTTTCCTCAATGCTGTAATTTTATTGCTCAATGTCTACAAAATAAAAAAAACCGTCTCTAACCTGCGACACAAAAATTTTGCTGTCGTTTTGATGAAAATTAAATCATTCAATTTATTTGGTATTTACGAATCCATATGGCGTCAGTTTTACGGTAGGATGGCATACAAAAAAAAAAGTATAATTTTTGTGAGGAACTAAAATTTTTTTTAAACTTGCAATCAAACCAACCAGCAGATGTTGTGCGGTTATTCTGTGTGGCGTTCTCGTTGCAATCGAAATAGATTTCGCCATAAATTGAATTGATTTGTTGGAAAATAATAATAATAAAAAAATAACATACACACAGTCTGTGAAATTGGGCAGAAATGTGTGTATGTATGCTGGTTTATTGATGTACAAACAAATTAATCAATTTATTCGTAGACTCATTTATCATGAATGGTAATAGGTGTGAAGGTTTTTATTGGTGTTTTTTGAAAAACAAAAAAATAAAAAATCAGTTGATAAGATAAAAAATTGGGATTTTCTAAGCTAGTTTTTAGAAAATGGGTGGAGGTAAGGGTATATGGGAAGGTGTGAAAAGGCGGTTAATTAGATAATTTGATTTTTGTTTATGATACTTTTAATTATTTAATACTACATATTGTCATGCGGCTGTGGTCGGTACCCTTAGTACCTGTGGGTCCTAAGACCAATAATAAACTACTTTCTGTATTTCTTATTTCTAATTAATTAATTTTATTATTTAATTCTTATCTACTGTCTTTACATGTTACTGGCTATATTCTATCTCAATAATTATTCTCACTTATGCATACGATTATGCATAAATGAGAATAATGGAATGAGAAGAGAGTAACTGTCTTACCTCTCTCCTACACGGCTGTTGAATCATCAAGTATTAAAACTTGACTTTAGTTTACAAAATCTTGGAAAAAACCTTTAATTTTCTAATTTTTTCAGACCCCTCCAATTCATGTAAAATAGTTTACTTTGATCAAATTTGCTTGAATGTACTGCCAATTCATTAAATTCCACCTAAACTAATCACCATAATCCAAATAAATCCAATAAATTATTCACAAAAAAATCCCACAAAAACTTTTCTTCTCAAATACCATCCTCATTATTATTTCACCGCAATAACTTCATTGATACTTCCGCACCTTGTTGAAAAGAAAATTTACAACATTTTCCATTTGACAAATTACTTTTCAATAATGTTTCGATTTTCTTCTTTATACTTTTGTGTGTCAATAATTTTATTTATATTGTGATGATAAATTAGGATTTATTGTTCGATGTTGAAACAAAAAAAGAAGGAGAAGGCAAAGGTTGATGGAGTAAAAAGGTTTGCTTGTTAAGTGGAAAAGTTTTATTGTGAATGAGTTTTTCGGTTTGAAATTGATGAATGAAATGTCAATTAAAAAGGATTTGAATAAAAAAGTTGAAATTAATTTGTGAAAATCTTGTTGTAAATTGACTTAATTTTAAGTTCTGATCTGTAGATGTAGAGTCATCACCCTATAACCTATTCCGAACATCCTTAAATATTATAAATGATCAAACTTTTCATCTACAAATAATATCAACCAGCACCTCAACAAACTCAAAAATAAACACTCATATCACTCATCTATAATAACAAAAAGTATCACTCAAGTATCTCTTCGCATCAAAATTTTACAACAAAATCTGAAAACAAACTTGAACAACTTTGTCAAATAAATATCATTTATGTCAAGTCTCAATTTCCTAACAATTTATTCACATTATATCAGGTCAATTTATTTGAAAGACTTTTTCATTCTCATTCATAAACTTTCGGACTGTTTTTTTTCCTTTAACAATTTTCATAATAAAATAAAAAGGAAATAGAAATTGCAATAAAGTTGACCGGAGAGTTTAAAAATGCAGAAAATATGAAAGTTTTATAGAATTTTTATGATGCACATGCTCATGTTGAAAATGTGAAAGCAAATTTAATATTTTATGCTTTGAAGAACTGTGTAGAAGTGGAGCATGTGTTAGAGTTGTGGACACTTGAAGGGAATTATTGAGGATTTCAACTTTAAAAAGTCAGTTTCGAGTTTGAAAAGCTTGAAGAAAATTATTCATGTTGAAGTACCATTTTTTTTGTTAGAAATCATCGCTTTTAAAATGAGTCTTTGCTTTACAAAATAGATTTTGTAAGAAAAGCTCTACCTTAAAAGTTGAGGCGCTGCTTTAAAATTCAATTTTTAGGAGTAAAGCTACGATCTTATTAAAATTTTAATCGTGAAGCTTTGCTCCATACTTTAATTTTTATTTTAAATTGTTGCTTTATAGGTATTTAAATTTCTGTATATTTAAATTTAATGCTGATTCATTTCCAATTTTAAATGGAAAAGCGTTGCTTTAAAAGCTCATCAACAAATCATTTCAAATATATTTCTCTCATTTTTTTTTGTCTTTTATCACAAACTTACTCAACGAAAAAATTCGTTCATCAGTTTCGGTATCACATCATAAAAATTTCCAATTCTCAAAATAAAAAAAAAGTCACAAAAACAAACTCAATTTAATGATTATGCAATCAAAAATTACATGATATCACGCTTCATTTTCTTGTTTACTATTTCACTGAATGATTTTAGAATGTTCCTTAACTTCATCAATCTTTTCACACTATATAGTTACTGCTTTCTATATTCTATAATAGAAAATGTATTGTGGAAGAAAATAAGAGAAGAACTGAGAAGATTATTATGAAATGCTATAAGTTTCGTATTTCTCATGTTTTGAAGGATAGATGTAAGTCTGCTTAAAACTTATTTTTCTTTCATCTCATTCAAGAAAAGTAAAAGAAGATGAGTAGAATGAAAAGTTTTATTTTTATGAAAATAAGTTGTGACAGTGGTAGAAAGAAAATGGAAGGAAATTGTAAGAGGATGAAAAGTTTTTATTTTTATTTTTAAAAAAGCTCTGAGAGAAATCGTAAGTCGATCTATTTTGCTTTATATATATATTTTTAAATATTTTAAAATTGTTAGTTTTTGTGAATTGACTGAATGAGTAAGTTCGGAATGTCCAAATTTTTTTAAGTAGCTCAAAATCTAAAAAATCTAAATTTTTTAGGTTAAATTTTTTAATTTCAGCTTTTTATGTGAGCAGATTTAAAAATGGAGGTGGACGGACTTCTAAAAAAATTTGGATACACCTGAAAAGTTATGCTATACTGGAAAAGTTCATAGAATTAATTTCTTTCCCTTAAAAAATGCGCCTTAAACCAAATCCAACATAATTCTAATTTCCTTAATTCAACCTCTTCCTTTTACTATCCCTGTTGAAGCAGCCATAAGAAAATAACTAACAAGAGAATGAAAAGTATTTTACAGGAAAAAGAATTCAGTGTCGAAAAGTTTTATTTGTAAATTTAAAAGTTTCCATTTTATAGCAACAGTAAAGAACTAAATTCCTTTTTCCTTCATTCTTTCTGTGTTGCTTCCTTACAACATAACAACAAGGACGATAGTTGTTAGATGTAGAAAAAGATTGTATTTTAAAATGCAAAGACATTTTACTTGATACTGAATAATGAAACTTATTATGGCAATAAATGTTTACCTGATTGTGAATGAAGTGAATTTTAAACGATGCAGTTTAAAGGAATTTAACATCATTTGACTGAGCATTTAAGCTATTGAGTTTGAGGTGATTTTAAAGAGTGAATGTTTCGTCAAAAAAAACCATGTCGTTATTCAATTGAACAGATGAATGGAGAATTAAATTTCATGTATTTTTCCTTTTGTCGAGTATTTTTTTACATTATTTAATTTTAAAAGAGATACAATGATACTTTTATGATAGCATTATTATGTTGTCGAAGATAAAAACATTCACATTCGACTAATGTTCGAGAATACTAGTGATGTACCCGTTGAAATTTGAATAAATTTATGAGTATAAAATTTTTCAAACTTTTTTACATTTTTTACCTAATTATAATTTTTTCTATTAATGTATTCATAATTTAGAGTAAGAGTATATTCAGAAAAGATATTCATTTCAATTGCTTTCATGGAAAAATATTTCAGAAACTTAAAATTATAATTTCTTTCAAAATTTTTTCTTTATTAGAATTTAGTTCGCAGCTTATAAAGCAAACTTCCAGTAACTTTTAGAGGTTCCGATTTTTTTAATATAATCTACGTCCAATTTTCCCCAAATGGTTTTGGAATCAAATCAATTGCTGTTTTCAATCAAAAGTTATTCATCTTTTAAAAAAGGTAAGTAAAGAGTCTCATTTTAAAGGAATCAATTTAGTACCAGAATTAATTTAAAAAAATTAAAGTTATAAGATTCGAACCCCAGAACACAATATTTTGCAAATAAACAGTCAGAAAATCCTTGGAAAATCCTCAAAACCAATGATTTTGCATTTTATTCTTGATCAAAGACACACAATCCACAATAACTATACCAACAATCCCTATTATTGAAAATCGAATCAAATGGGAACAAAGAAAGAAATTTTATCGCTCATACAAGCAGATATAAAAAAAAGAATATGAAGAAGAATGAAACAACTTTTTTTATTGAGTTTCCTATTTATTTCTTATGTTCCTTTATACTTTAATTACATTTTCTTCATAATCATGACTATAAAAGCTGAAACTTCTTATTCGTTTTTACACTTCTTTTCATGCCCTATTTTTTAAGCGTGAATGCTGAAAAAGTGAATGAATGATGCGGTTTAAAATGAAAGTGACTGGTAGATGGAGGGAATGTGCAGGATGAGATGGGAGGAATTATGAGAATTACTTGCACGAGGAAAAAAGTTTTTCTTACTTCAATGTACTCTGAATGGATTAAAAGTTTTTAATTTTTTAATGCAATTATTTTTTCAAGATAGTTTTGTGTGAGCTGAAATATTTTTTGAAAGTTTTCTGCTTGGTTTCTTTAACTTTGTATGGGGAGTTGTTGGCAAATGATATCTGAAATTATAAGAAAATTTAACTTCTTTGATGACTTTAGTGAGATTCGAACCCAGGATTTTCAAATTTTTAGGGCCTAATCTTCCTTAATGGTGCTAAAAATGAAATCTGTTTATAGAAAATTAAATAAATTTTAAATTCAGGTTCAATCACAAGCTTTTTGTGCTGTAAAATCTAATAAAACTATTAACTCATTTTTTAGTATTTTTTTTTTTTTTAATTAAATTAATTATTCATCCGATAAAATATATTTTTGAATTTTCACAAATTAAATAACATCAACATCCTTAAGGGGCCGTTCACAAAGTATGTTACACAAAAAAATGACTTTTTAGACCCCCCTCCCCCCTCGTTACACTTTTTATAAAAAATTATTTTGTTTTGTTTAATCTGTTACAAAATCTTAGACCCCCCTACCCCCTAAAAAGCGAACGAACTATGTGAACGGCCCCTAAATCATAATTCAATTTTTGTAACTAGCTCAATAATTTTTCAAATCTTTCAAAAAAGTATTAAATTAATTTTGATCAAACAAGCTGATAACTCTCATAAAACTCATTCATCTCTACATGTCTAAATAAATATGAATATAAAGTCAAAAAATAAGTTTTCGTCATCAATTTTAATTATGCTGTTTAAATGTCAACACGTAGGATGTTGAAAAGTTCATTTATTTCTATCAGAAAAACAATTTTAAGAATTTTATTCAAAAGTTAAGCTAAACATGCTGCATGAAGCTTTTTCGAGAATTTTTTTTTAATTAAACCATTTAAGCGTGAAATTTTTTCCACAACTCTTGACATTCGTGTAAATGTTTTGTAGTTCATAGAATACAAATGAATGCTAGATGAATTCATTTTTGAGGTGAAGCTTTTTCTGGTTTCAGGAAGTATTCGTGTTGTATTTGAAGTTGCTTAATGAGTTTGTGCTTACTGAGAATTAATTTACATTATGAATTACTTAATATAGTATTTGGTTTCGGATATGGTGCTGGATGTGTTGTTGATTGTAGTTTAAAATTTTCGATTGCTTTATTTTGAAATTTTGTAGCTTAATAGTTGAGAATCTTAGAAATTGAGCGAAAATTTCTATCAATCTAAAAGCTGGAGGTTCGAAACTCAATGTATATTATTTCTTCCACAGCATTTAAATTCTCATCAACAAAAGAATTCAAAATTGAATTTCCGTAAATTATATTTAAAATAAAAACACATTTTCCTCAATTTCCTAAAAAAACTCTTTCTTGTTCCTCCAAATACAAAACTTTCTTTATAATTCGATAAAAGAATTGTTCTTCTTCCATTACCATTTCCAAAAACTGGGCATCAAAGAGGCTAACGAAATTTAAGAGGATCAAAAAATAATTTTCATTTCTTTCCTTTTGCTTCGTATTGCATTCTCTCTCTCTCTGAAAAAGGAGAAAAGCGTTGAGAATAAGAAGTTGAATAAGACAGAACAGAAAGGAAGGAAAACATGAGATGAAAAAAAAATTAAGCTTAACTTTATATTTGATTGAAAGGGTTTATGGTGTTTGGGAAAGAGAGAAATAAAAAAATGAAGAAAGTTTTTTGAAGGCTAAAAAACTTTCGATGTAACATGGAAAATTACATGACCGAGAACATTCTTAGCGAGCTTTTTGGAGGGAAAATGGTTGTAATTGGCTTTTGAGTGATATCGTTTTGTGAGTTTATTGGTTTTGGAATGGGTTACATGAATGCCATGAATTTGAATATTTTGGTGCAAGATCAAGCTACATTTGCAAGCTACATTCCTATATAAGAATCTTAATTTTAGGTTATATTGCAAAATTTAGCTAGATCTTCAGTTTAATTTCAATGGATAGAGTTCGTTTTATCTGCAAGCAAACTTCACCGTTCGACTTGCATCACAAAACACCGACTAAACAATCATCAATGAAAGCAAAATGATTCAATTAAAGCAAAATTAGGATAATAAAGACCATTAAAGTGTCTGACACCCTAAAAATTACAGCTCAACATGTATCTTAACTTTGTACATAATTATATTCTAAATTTAATAAATAAAGTTCAATTTATAAAAAAAAGTTCGTTTTATCAATAGGAATCGAACTAGAAATTTTGAATTACATTATTTACGACCCACAATCTAATTTTATTTAAATGCCATTTTTGGATCTATTATCCATTTTCCAAAATTTAACCGACGTAAAAAATGTCCAAAAACCTGTAAAATAAAGCTGAAAACTGAAAAATCAATTAAATAGTCACAAAACTGCGCTTAAATTTCAAACACAAAAATTTTCTCACCGACTGCACTTTATTACAGACTTTATCTCCTTCATCGTTTCTCTCACTCTGTTTTTGGCAAGAAAATACATTAAGAATTTTATGGGATAATAGATTAGCAACAACTAAGAAGTGGAAGCAAAAGAAGACAAGGAAAAAGTTTCATGTCATCAAGAAAGAATGAAAATTGATTTTTGGTACAGCATGCTGTTCAGTTTTGTGTATGGAACTAAAAAATTTTCAAATCCAATTTTATTTATCAGACACAAAAATATTTTGTTCCTGAATTCCCACAACTTCCTCTTGCTCCTTTTGTACAATCTCACGCAATCGCTTTATATCAATATCAGAAAATGCAGAAACTTTTTTAAACGGTCGCACATTCGATGCCAAGTTACGAAACGAAAATGCTGGTGGATTTGTAAAAATTTGAACTTTATCAGATGCACTCGTTTGAAGTGGAACAGTTTTTGGCGTTGCCAATTCACCCAAGCGCTTCTTTGTTATTCCCTTTGGTTTTGGCTTACTGCCAGTTTTTGTTTGTGAAGCTGTTGAGGTTTTTTCACTTGTCTCTGACTTATCGGGTTGCAATAATTTTTTCATGCTTTTTTTCTTGTACAATTTTATTGGCTTCTCGGATGACTCCTCGAAACGTGGCGATGCTGTGAGAAAGGCAACGGGACGTCCAGTTTTTGTACTAAATAAATTTTTCTTTTTTATCATCGTATTAAAACGTATTTCACGTTGAATTGATGATGGATATAAATCTTCACAACTTGCAGATGATTTTAAACGAAACGAAATCGGCTCACGATTGATAACAGACTTTTTTGGTAGTGATATATCGTCAACTGTCTGCTTATCATTTTTCATTTCTATTAAAACATGTGTGTGTGATTAGTTGGAAGGAAGATTTTAGAGGATCGGGCTGAAGATTTTTAAACATTTTTAAGTGATTATTGGCTTTTTAAAAATGACGTCAATTAAATTTTGATATTTTTCGGCCTATTTTGACGTTTTAAAACAAAATTGTAATCAATTTAGTATTTTTTTTGTAAGTTTGTCAAACAGCCAATCGTCAGAAGTAAATTTAACATCATTTATAGAGACTTCGAATAAGTCTACATGTCTTTCCACATAAATAATGCTTATTTTGACAATTTTTCAAAATCTTCAGCCCAACCAACTACACCCCACCCCCATAAATAAAATCTCATCCAAACTCACCCAAACGATGACGAAGACGACCTTCATCATGAATTTTGTGTATTGTACGATCTTTTGTCTCAGCCATACGACATTGACATGACAAATTATGAAGATTATAACGTCCTGGTTCCGGTGTATTACGTTCCTTATTAAATTCCATCACCCTCACAGGAACTGTCGTATGAGGATAATACAATATCGGATTGTCCTTCGTTGACTTCTTTTTCCCACACGCTGTCAGCTTTATTGAAAAATTTTGTGGATAATATTTCGTTGGCGGTGGAATTCCATCATCTTTTATATCCTCAAATCGCGGTCCTTTTAGAAATTTATTTTTATAAAAATTCGAAGACTTCTTTCCATCATCAATTTGTGACGGAAGATCATAAAAGTCTGTTTCACAGCGTTCGCTTTCAGGCTTTGGTGCATGATGATTTTTGACAGTTTTCTCATCTCGTTCGACTGTAAAGCACTGATAAGACCCACGCTTTCCCATCTTCTTAAGTGATTTTGTAAAGTCACTGAGACAATAGACATTTGGTGGTAATTTCCATTCCCATGACTTGTCAACAATCGAACGATCAAGTTTTGGAATTTTTTGTGGCTTTCTTGATGCTTTTGCGAGAGATTTTAATGTGACACGTGGACGGAGTGCTCGTATGACTTGTTTTGGTTCTGTGGCTATTTTTTTTTGTGTTGAACAGCCACAACAAAAAATATATTACGGACAGCGACAGATATAAACAAAAAAAAAATGAGAATTTTTTGATTTATTTAATTGCTTTTTTATGTGTAAGAAATGGCAGTCATAAAATATTAATATTTGCCATTTAGCATAACGTAGCATATACAGGACTTTATCATTGCTTTTACGCTAAATAACATGATAAATTGCATTATTATTTATTTCACTTTAATTTGTTAAAGCATTTCACCAGCAGCAGTAAGGACATAATTTTTAAAATGACAAATAAATTTTTGGATATTATGTTGTTGTGAGGAAGGCTGTGGAAGTTGCTTAATGTGAGGATCTGAGATTTATTCTAGTCAACTTTTAAGATTTTAAAAAATTGTTTTAAGTGAGAAAAATTTCACGATTTACATTAGTAATGAGTAAAGATGGGTGGCGGGGTGGATAGCAAAGCTATTCTGGAATAATTTTACAAATTTTACTAGCAGCTAATTTTATTTCTCTACAAATCAAGGCGTGGAAACTATGAAAATATCGATATTATCCCGAATTATCCCCAAATATCCCAATTTATCCCAACTTATCCCAACAAAAAGTTTTTTAACGAAAGCATAAAAAACTTGTAAAAAACTGTGCGAAATAGTTGGAAATCACTTTTTCACATCCCAACTAATAGTATCAATGCGGAAAATGGCTTTTCCGATGGGTTTTTCATCCCATCTAAGAAAATCAACGCGAAAAATGGCTTTTCCGATGAGTTTTTCATCCCAACTAAGAAAATCAATGCGAAAAATCGCTTTTCCGTGGGGTTTTTCATCTCTTCTAAGAAAATCAATGCGGAAAATGGCTTTTCCGATGGGTTTTTCATCCCAACTAAGAAAATCAATGCGGAAAATGGCTTTTCCGAAGGTTTTTTCATCCCAACTAAGAAAATCAATGCGAAAAATGGCTTTTCCGATGAGTTTTTCATCCTAACTAATAAAATCAATGCAGAAAATAGCTTTTCCGATGGGTTTTTCATCCTAACTAATAAAATCAATGCAGAAAATAGCTTTTCCGATGGGTTTTTCATCTCATCTAAGAAAATCAATGCGAAAAATGGCTTTTCCGATGGGTTTTTCATCCCAACTAAGAAAATCAATGCGGAAAATGGCTTTTCCGAGGAGTTTTTCATACCAACTAAGAAAATCAACGTAAAAAACCGATTTTCCGAGGGGTTTTTCATCTCTTCTAAGAAAATCAATGCGAAAAATGGCTTTTCCGAGGGTATTTCATCCTAACTAATAAAATCAATGCAGAAAATAGCTTTTCCGATGGGTTTTTCATCCCATCTAAGAAAATCAATGCGAAAAATGGCTTTTCCGATGGGTTTTTCATCCCAACTAAGAAAATCAATGCGGAAAATGGCTTTTCCGAGGGTTTTTTCATCCCAACTAAGAAGATCGAGGCGAAAAATCGCTTTTCCGAGGGGTTTTTCATCTCTTCTAAGAAAATCAATGCGAAAAATGGCTTTTCCGATGAGTTTTTCATACCAACTAATAAAATCAATGCAGAAAATAGCTTTTCCGATGGGTTTTTCATCCCATCTAAGAAAATCAATGCGAAAAATGGCTTTTCCGATGGGTTTTTCATCTCTTCTAAGAAAATCAATGCGGAAAATGGCTTTTCCGATGGGTTTTTCATCCCAACTAAGAAGATTGAGGCGAAAAATCGCTTTTCCGAGGGGTTTTTCATCTCTTCTAAGAAAATCAATGCGAAAAATGGCTTTTCCGATGGGTTTTTCATCCCAACTGAGAAAATCAACGCGAAAAATCGCTTTTCCGAAGTGTATTTCATCCTAACTAATAAAATCAATGCGGAAAATTGCTTTTCCGATGGGTTTTTCATCCCAACTAAGAAAATCAACGCGAATAATCGCTTTTCCGAGGGGTTTTTCATCTCTTCTAGGAAAATCAATGCAAAAAATAGCTTTTCCGATGGATTTTTCATCCCAACTAAGAAAATCAACGCGAAAAATGGCTTTTCCGAGGGGTTTTTCATCCCAACTAAGAAAATCAACGCGAAAAATCGCTTTTCCGAGGGGTTTTTCATCCCAACTAAGAAAATCAATGCGGAAAATGGCTTTTCCGATGGGTTTTTCATCCCAACTAAGAAAATCAATGCGGAAAATGGCTTTTCCGATGGGTTTTTCATCCCATCTAAGAAAATCAATGCGAAAAATCGCTTTTCCGAGGGGTTTTTCATCCCAACTAAGAAAATCAACGCGAAAAATCGCTTTTCCGAAGTGTATTTCATCCTAACTAATAAAATCAATGCGGAAAATTGCTTTTCCGATGGGTTTTTCATCCCATCTAAGAAAATCAATGCGAAAAATGGCTTTTCTGAGGGGTTTTTCATCCCAACTAAGAAAATTGCATCATTTTCATCCCATTTAATCTTAACAATAGGATGAAGAAATTTTTCATCAAGATGAAATCGTGTCCACCCCTGGAAAATTTGCTTAAAAAACTTCTAAAAACTTTTTTTTAACAATTCAACTCTGAAAAATTGAATTTTTAAGGGATTTTACCAATAACACATATTATCATCAAAGTGTTTTATTTCTCAATACACCAATCACAAAATTTGGGAAAAGGACTTTTTTTAAGGAAAAATTGTTTTTTTTTTCGAATTTTGTGAAATATTTCACAAAAATTTTATTCAAACCGACTTTTATATCATGCACAAGGAAGGAGACTTAAGAATTTTTAAAGATTAAGTTGTTTAACGTTAAATATCCCCGTTTATCCCAAAATATCCCAAATATCCCAATTATCCCATATTATCCCAAATATCCCATATTATCCCAGAAATACATGAAATATCCCAATTATCCCAAATTATCCCAAATATCCCAGTTATCCCCACTTATCCCAGATATTTTCATAGTTTCCACGCCTTGCTACAAATTCACCACAATGCACAATTCATACTAAAAACTTTTCACATAAAAAGTTCTCAATTACAAATTTTACTTCCACACACACACACCTCACCCTCCCCATCAAATCCCTTTCATTCTTTTTAAGGACATTAAACTTTCGATAAAAAGCTCATAAATCCAATAAATGGAGTTTAAAATTCCTGCAACCCATAACACTCACAATTTTCCAATATATGCTTCGCTATGCTTTATCATTCAACACATAAAAAAATATGCACAACATATTTTATAATAAAAAAATATTTTCCACAATTACCAAGCGAGCGAAATTTATAATCATATGACTTCATATGACGGAATAATCGCGATCTAATTCCAAACATGTTTTTTCTTATTTGAATTTCTGTGAAATATAAAAAAAATATATCGAATGTCAATAAATTGAATATTTTGCATTTTTTATCAAGAATTTTTTTTCATTTTTTTTTTAATTCTATGACTCAACTCGTTTGCATCAACAACGGCAGCTCCATCCTTCGTGGTATAATTTTGTTAACATTTTCCAAAAAGTCAACATCACCGTTGAGATATTTGTGTCTCGTATCCATGACTGTCTTTGACACTTGATAAGATTTTTTTTTTTTTTCTGTTGTGATTCTTTTGATGAACTTTTTTTTTTTTGCTTGCTGTGAAAAATAAAAAATTGGATTTTTTTTCTCTCTCGCGTTTCACTTTAAAAATATTATCAAAGGTTACTTGATGATTGTTGAAATTCAAGATTTTTATATATTTTTATTTACAGAGTGAGGAAAACAATAATTCACATTCGCAACTAGCGAGCTCAAAAAGGAACTGTAATAGAGTACGTATAAATTTTCACAGTCGAATAATGAATGTTGATGTATGACGAGGAGTATATGCATACACAATAAATAACAAAAGAAGAATTCGATATAGGAAAGAATTGGTTTGTTTATGTATATAGTCATGTATAAATGCTTTTAGCATGGAATTTTAGTCTGATTTGTGGGGTGGTGGTACATGTTAATTTTGACGTGGCTGGATGTCTAGTTTGGATGATTTTGTCTTGTAAAATATTTTTTTTTGAAAGAGGTTTGAATTTTTTGAAGAATTTTTGAGGTTTTGGATTTCTTTTTTAGGGGCCGTTCACTTATTACGTAACGCAAAAATTCGGGTTTTTTACCCCCCCCCCCTCCGTAACGTTTTTAACAAAAGAATCAGGTGCGAGAACAATAGACCGTAACAAACTCTCGACCCCCCCCCCACCCTCAGAGCGTTACGTAATAAGTGAACGGCCCCTTAAAGTTGTTCAAGGTTTTTATTAATGCAGAATTTCTGTCAATTTTGTCTACATTTTGACTTAATTATACTCAAATTTCCATGAAAACTCATCTTTAATATCAAATCTGAACATAAACTTGAATATCCTCCTTCATCCTCTCCTAAATGCGCCTTAACTCCATAACCCCTATCAATCCATCATCCACATGCATTGCTATTTGATAGCGCTAAAAATAGAATGAGAACTTTGCCTACTTGATACAAAAAACACACATATATATGAATAGAATGAGTATAGAAATGAAAACCTAAACAAAAATGAATGAAAAGGTATATTATGTGTGGTATGTAGACAGAACGTGAAAAACAAAAGAGACGAATAGAACATATCAAGGATTACGAAACTCAAACACATTTTTTTGGGTATGGATGGAAAATATTTGTAAATAATTCCTGGAAATAGTTTTTGTTAGTTTTAACAAAATTTAATCAACATGTAAGGATTAAAATTTTGTGGATGAGATTGAAAGGGGGATCAATCAGAAGGTACATGTACATATTTAAGGAAATTGTGGTTGATGTTTTTTTTTTTGTTAAATGGAATTACGTGAATAGAGCTTTTCTTGCTTGCTCTGAAGATTAGGATTCAATTTTGAGGCATATTTGAGTTTAATTCAATTTTTTCTAGAAAATTTGCATGTTTAACTACCAGTGGTTAGCTCAACTACTTTGATATTGATGTCGAATAAAATTGAGTTTGTTTTTAATATTCAAAGGATTTGAACTCAATTTTCAATCTTAAAACGATTGAGATTTAGTAGAATTTGGTTCAATAATTTTGTGATGCCATGCTTAATTAGGATTTTGGATCAGGTTTTTTACAGCAAATCCACATCCCATGCCTTCAAAATCATCCATCTACAAAAAATCATTCAAATTCACAACACAATCGAGTGTTTATGCCTTAAACTGGAAACATTTCTTTTATCACAATTTCAGTTGTGAATGCACATTGCATGCAATGTTCATAATCATTCTCATAAACTATAATTTTTATTTCACTTCCATTACTGCATTGCACTAAAAATTATACATTTCCCCCTTTTATTTTTTTTTGTGTGCATATATAAAAGAGTGGAAAGTTCGCACATTCACAACTTCCCCACTTGAGAATCCTTATAAAACTGTTCTAAAAGGAAGAAAGTCTCGCATGATTTATAAATAGAAGAATGTTGAATGGCAGGTTTTATTGATCCTCAAAAAATTTTTTATCATGCGATATAAAAAAAAAGGAAGAAAAAGTATTATGAGAAATAAGAAGTGTTTTGCTGTCGACTGAAACTATTTTAAGTGCTTCATTTTATAGCAAAGGCGAGAAATGTAGAACAAGTTGAAATCAATGACCTTCCAAAGTTCTTCAAGTTTCTTTTGACTTTTTTATTTTTTTATTTTTTTTGTTCTGATCACTTTTTTGTTCTTGAAAGATAAACAGGTAAAGTTTTTATTGGACTTGAGATGTGGCGGCGCATTTCCAATGGCAATCTGAAGCTTATTGCTGTTGGAATTTGAAATATTTTTTTTTTATTAAAAAGTCTCTTGGCAGTACTAGTGCTTGTCGGTGTCATTTATAAGATTATATCAGTTTAAATTATTTTTTTTTTTGCTTTTTTGATGCTTTTGGTAGTCGTATGACTAGTTTTTAAGTATTTTGAGAAGTTTTAGAAGCAGTACCCCCTAGTACCCAAACAAGAAATTAATTAAAATTCAAAAAAGGAATTAGTTTGATTTCAAAGTTGATCAAGAAGTTCAGTATCATTTTATAGCTTAGTAATTAGAGGACATAAATAAAATTTTGAAAACTCAAGTTCGATTCCTTTTCAGATTCAATTTAAATATTTTATTTTTCAACTTCTGGGTTATGTTCTTTAAGAATCAAAACTGAATCTTGTGTCTTTGTAAATCAGACAAAAATCATCACCCAAACCCCAAACAATCCTCCTTTTCTTGACCACCAACCACTTACAAAGCTTAAAGCTCAGTGTCATTTCTTAATTCACTCTTTTTCTATCTCCATGTTCCTTGTTGAATTACGCGGATTTTTTGTAATTCGTTTAAGTTGATGACTAAAAAAAGATAAAACAAAAGAAAAAAAAAATCTTCTTGTTGTTTGCCACTGCCACTTTGCTTTTTTCTATTTTCTTTCCATTCGTTTCTTTATAAAACTGATTGTGGTTAAGACTTCTTCTTGATTCTCAAGTTATAAGCGCAACACAAAAAAAAAAAATAAAATAGCAAGAGTTTCTCTCAAGTTGCTGTCATCGTGAATGTGTGAGAGGGGTATTAAAGTTGATGTAAAGTATTCTCTAAATACTTTTTGATCTTTATCGTTCATTGTAAGTAAGAAATTGTGGATTAGCTTTGAAATATTCCCTTGGGATGCGACTATAAATCATGTTGTTTGACTAGTTTAAGTGAAATTGAAGAAATTTTGCTTCTACGCTTTAAATTCCAACTTAAAGTAACTTAAAGCTTTAAAAATTCATCCCAATTCGACCTTTCGACAATGTATCATTTCAATTCGATATTATTCATATCGGAAGTATTTTTATATGCCATACATTATCCTTCTGTTAAACCAATTTCATTTCATGACAAAATAAAAAAGTGAAAAAATCAATATCGACAGCGGAATAACAAAAAAATGAGAAAAGAAATGGTAAAAAGGTACTCATTTTACAACAATAGGGAAAGGAGATGAAAGGAAAGAATGTATCAACAGTAACAAAGAAATTAGGTTGGAGGTGGTGGCTGGTTGGTGGAGGGTATAAGGCGCAGCTAATGGAAAATGCCATTTTTATTACCTTTTCGTTGCTAATAAGGTGACAATGAGGCATGAAGGAATGATAGAGAGTAAAAGTTTCCTTGATTATAACGAAAAACATACTGGAGGGGTCAGAAAATTTGTCAAATTTTAAGAGGGGCCTGGCACTTCTTTATAGTTCACAATTTTGACTTTTACTAACTAAACCTTGTCATGCATTATGTATTTTGATCAATTTCATATTCTGGATTAAAATTTAAAAAATTCCCGAGGGGTCAGTAACTTTATTAATTTTTAAGAGGGGCCTGTAACTTTTTGTTAACCTTCTTGCTCTTAATTGCCTTAAACTAATTTTCTGCTCTTTTGAGACAATTTAAGACCTCTAAAACCGAAAACATCCTTAAAATTTCACAAAGCTTACAGCAGACAATTTACCACCAGAAACACATCAATTGCCAAAAAAATCCACTCTCTCACAAAAGAAAAGAAAAGAATGAAAACATTGTATATGAATGAGTCCTTTTAGAGTAATTCGTCGTGCTTTAATGCTGTCACAATAAAAATAAATTTACTTCACGATAGCATATGTGTGCGACATAGGTTTCATTGCCTCAATGAGTGTGTAAATTTTCCTTTTACTGTTTCTGACATCCGAATGTGAAAATAAAAGGAAAAGAAAGGAGGGAAGGAAGGAGATGGAAAAAAATTGAAAGAATGTGTGGAAATAAGAAAAAATAAGAGATGGAGAGGAAGTGGAAGTGAAACACTTATACTGTTAAAATGTTTCTCGAGACTCACCTTTAAAAGACATAAAAACCACCATTGAGACATTTATTATGTTCAAGTTTATTTTCCTCTTTGTTCTGTTTACCATTCCTTTTACATCCTCATTTTCATGAGAACTTTTCTGGCTTCTTTTTGCATCTTTTACGGGGAAGGGAAAAATAGTTTAATTTCCGGATTGAAATGGCATATTTGCTTTGGCTGCTGCTACTGATTTCATTTACTTTTCTTATATATGTCTTTCTCAAATAATGAATGTATAAATTACAATTTAAGATGTAAGATGGAAAATTAGAAAATTCTTGTGGTCATGTGGTGAAGTTGCTGGGGGGAAATTTGATTTTATTTTGGGGGAGCTTGTGGTGATTTATTAATTATTTTTGTTTATTTATGGATAAATAGCATCGTTAATTGAGTTGAGCTTATTTATTAGGGATTTTTGTAGGGGAGGTGGATGAGTTGCACTTAATTTTTGGATATGAAAATTTCGTGAAGTGTCACATAGTTTGAAATGTTTGGGAGCTACTGTGTTAGGGTTTAACTATGCTATTATAAAAATTTGTAGTTACTTAAATATTTTAAAGATTTTTTGCCAATCTATTGGTGTTTCAAAAAAGTTAGCTACAGGCATCTCAAGAGTTTCTTCCTCCTACACAAACAACATCCACATTACTTCAAAAATACCTTATTATTTAATTATAGCATTCAAAAATTCTGTATTTTTTCCAATTTTAAAAACATCTTCTTAATAACCCCTTTCATAATTTAAGCTGCCAAATTTAGATTCATTCATACACTCAATAACATCGCTATAACGATAAGGGGCCGTTCACTTATTACGTAACGCTCTGAGGGTGGGGGGGGGGTCGAGAGTTTGTTACGGTCTATTGTTCTCGCACCTGATTCTTTTGTTAAAAACGTTACGGAGGGGGGGGGGGGGTAAAAAACCCGAATTTTTGCGTTACGTAATAAGTGAACGGCCCCTAACAAGATTTAAATAGAAAATTATTTACGAATTTTCCTTCAAAGGATCTAAATTGCAGAGCTTATTTTGTTGATAAAGTTTCAATGAAATTTAAATTTAGAAATTCTCAAAATAAATTTTGATTGAATTTTATTGCTTCAAATATTTCAATCACAATAATTTTAAATTTCAAATAAATTATACACACATCCAGCTAAAAATCACTGAAACTAATCATGTCTGATACTATACATTTGATGTTCAAATAAAATATTCAGTATCATTTTGTATCACATTTTGAATATTTTATAATCATTCATGCTCCTCTTCTTTCTGTTGCTACTGACGATATTCAAATCCAAATTTATTCAATATTGCAGTCTGTAAAATGCTTGATACATTTCAATTTTATATGCATTTCCCAAACAAACTTCAATATTTGATGGAATCAAAAGATCATGAAAAAAAATTTATGAAAAATTCTGTTTTTAGCTTTTTGATGCAAATTTTGATTCATCGCTTTATTTCTTCTTACTTTTTATGATATCATTGATGTGAAACGTGGAATGAAAGTTGCGAATAAGTTGATGAGCTTTGTGAATGTTGATGGTAGTAAAAGTGCGTTTTTAAAGGGGCATTCAACTAGTTTTGAGGGGTTTTCAACTTTTTCTGTTTTATTTTAATTGTATAGGATGTCTGAGCTGATTTTAAGTATTTTTCAAAATTTTATAATTCTTAATGGTTCCTTTTGATTAAATAGCATAACACAAAACTCTTTTAGAGGTCCTTAGAAATCTTCAAACATAACCAAACGACACGATTACCATACCCAAGATATTTCCCCAAAAAGTCACCTTCAACATCTCAACTCTTTAAAATTTTCATCACCTGCGTCAAACTGCTTCCTCTCACACCACATTCATCCCATCAAAAATGATTCATTCGCTGTAAGCATCACGTTTACATGATTTCTTTTTCTTTTCACCCGATAATAAGAACAGTATGAGAACTAGGGGTGTCAAGTACAAATCCCAAGTACTTGGGTATTTGGGGTATTTTGCAAGGACTTGGGGGACCCCAAGTACTTGGGTTTTTATCCCAAGTACTTGTACAAACCCAATAATTTAGTAATTTTCAGCAATTTTTCAGCTATTTAAGATAAAATATTTAATGATTTTTTCAAAAAATTGAATTTTTAACAGATTATTGTCTTTTTTACATGCAGAAAACTTAAAATGGAGCTAATTTAGTTAAAATTTTTAAATAATGAACTTTTTTATTAAAATTTCGAATTTTTGATGTACATGGACAATTTCAATTTTAATTTACATTTAAAAGAGTTTAATGACTTGAAAATAAAATTTTAACGATCAAAATAACTCTATTATTTAAAAATGTCAATAAAAAGAACCAAATATAGTATTTTTTCACCTTTAGGGTCATTTTTTAGTTCAATTTTAAGGACTTGGGATTTGTACAAGTACTTGGGGTATTTAGGACTTGGGTATTTGGGACTTGTACAAGTCCTGATACCCCCAAGTAATTGACACCCCTAATGAGAACAAGAACAAGAAGCTGAGCAGAATGATAGAAATTCAATGAAAATTTATGAGTAAAATTTTTATGTGTGATATCGTAACATTTTTCATTGGAAGACATGACGTTGCTGATGATAATGATGATGATGATAATTTCGTGGAAAATTCAAGCGCAAAATAAATAGCAAGTATGAAGAAGAGAAATCTTGATGACAATAGTGATTTCCTTTCGTTATACACCGCGTAGCAGAACCATGAAAATATACTCGAATGTAAAAAAGCTGTTGAATTGTCAACATTTAATTCTACATGAAGAACATCATCATTAATCTAAATTTGTCTTACACGAAAGAGAATTTGATGTTGTTGTTTTTGTTTTGGTTTAGTTGAGTAGTTGATTTGGTAGGGGGTGGAAGCTGCTATGGTCAAAATTATATTAGATTTAGAGCAATAAAGTGAGCAACTAGAAGTTAAAAATAAAAGCTTGTTGCTCAGTCAAATTTAAAACAATCAAATTGAGCAAAAAAATAAAAAAAAACTGAGCAACAAATTAAGCAAATTGAGCAAAAAATTAAGCAAAAAAGGTTAAATTTTGAAAACTGAGTAATTTGAGTAAACTGAGCAATAATATAGAAAGAACTCTACAATCAATCAAAAAATTAAGCTTAAAATGAGCAGCTTTGACAAAATTAAATTAAAATTGGGAACAACATCGAAACTTTTCCAGATGAAACAATAAACGCAAAAAATAACAAAAAGTTAAAAATAAAACTAACTCAAAAAACAAAAAAATTCCCTTCCCCTCAAGTTCCCTCACATCACAACCGAAAAAAAAAACACAAGAAGAAAACTTTCTCATCTCTTGACGTAAAAATAAGGAGAAAATGCAATTAGAGCATGAGAGGAAAGCAGCAACAAAAAAAAAAAAAAATGATTTTTTCTTCATGTTCCCTTGATAACTCAATAAAGAATAAAAGTTTGCTCATTTATGATACATAAGTCGCGTGGAAACATGGAAACGAAAGTGTTGCAAATGAACAACATAACTGAGCAGCGAAGGGAAAAACAAGAAGAGCTAAAACGACTCACGACAAAGTTTTTTTATTTCCAATAATTATTTTTTGAAGGGATTTTTTTTTTCTCTTCTTGATAATTTCAATGTTGATTAACTGGTTGAAGATGAAGTAATTGGATATGATAAAGATGGAAGTAAATTAATCTGTGGATTGTGGATGGAAGTTACCTCATTATCTTTACTTCACTCAAGTGATTTTATCATCAATATTAATGATGGACTTAATCATATTCTGCTTGTTGGTGAGTCTTCTTAACTTTATTATTATTATTATAAGGACTTGCTGAGACGTGGACAATAAGGATTATGAGATCTTTGAGGAAGCTTTTTCTTGAAGTTTTTAGATTGAAATTTTCATTTTTTAAAATATTACAAAAATGAATCAAAGCAAACTTTGAACTTGAATTAAAAATTAAAATTAAAATATTTTTAGTTCAAAAGTCTTCAGCACCAAATCTTCCATCACTTCCGTCTGTAAATAATAATAAAAATTGTGGAAATTTAGATCAACATCAGCATTATTTGCATCTAGAATCGCCAGATAGTTCAGATAAAAATCCAGACATAATACCACACACGACACTGGAAGAATGGCAAGAGGCGAACCAAAAGCAGCAGATTTATGGATCAATGCATTATCGGATTCCCACAGCATTTCCACCACCACAATCACATCTACATCAACTACAGCCACAAACAGCTGCTTCGGCTGCAATAGCTTACAACAATCCCAACACTGCCAATGGCATGATTATTTATTCTGGCGCCACATTGAGTCGTCCTCATATGAATAATAATTTTAAGCGAATTGATTCTAATGGCATTTGTGCTCAGCAGGTGAGTTACAGCCTTTTTTCTCATTTTCTTCTTTATTTTGTTCATGCTGCATGGATATAATACATCAATATATGTAGTTCCTAGTCTTGATATTTTTTTGAAAATCGATTTTCAAGCTCTGAAAAACAAAAAACCAAGAACTGAGAATCGAGAAAGGAACTGAATATTGTTGCTTATGATTTACAACTTCCTTTGACAATTTTTCTTCTTCCTTCTTTTGTACCATCAATAGCTGTTGTTCTGCTTCTTTCTTTTCATTGTTCACGTTTACTCATAAGACTGCCTTCATATCCACATTCAGATCCAAATTGTCTGAAGTTCATGTTGTGTCTGTGGCTTTGAAAATTCAGAAATGAGAACATCTTGTGTGGATATGAGAAACATGCATCAATTTGACTAATGATTATATGCTGACTATTCTCATTCTATCAATTCATGTCTTATTATTATTATTATTGCTGCTTAATGCCTATCTACCATGCCTTACCATGCCTGCCTGCTCACTGTTCAACTTGTAATCAAATTTTGTACGCGCAATTTACATTCAATTTTATTCGAATAATTTATGTGAAAATTCAATTTTCTTTCGCATCCATGAATTCTTCCATTTATTGTAACTAAATCGATTTAATATTCCGGGAGGCTGTATAGTCATGCTACAACTGTATTGTGTTGTACTATTGAAACAGAAACTGGAAATGCTTTATATTCGAAATATTTTGGCTTCAAATATGCAAATTATTTAATTTTATTGATAAATATCTCGGAATATTGAAATTATTTTGATGCTGACTGTTAAGTTTTGTGCTGGGCACAAGTTTGTTTTTGATGGATTTTATTGATTATTTGTGAATTAAAGTTAGGTGATGGGTGAAAAATTATTATTTTTTTATGGAATTGTTGATATGTTTTGAATTTAATTTCTATTTTGCTCAGTTTTTGATTCTTAATTTTTAATGATGTTGCTCAGTTTTGCAATAGAATTGCTCAGTTTTGCTACAAAATTGCTCAGTTTTGCTTTAAAGTTGCTCATTTTTTATAAAGTGGCTTTGTTTTTAATGAAATTGCTCAGTTTTTTTACGAAGTTGCTTAATTTCCAAAGAATTGCTCAATTTTTTATAAAAATGTTCAGTTTTGCTATAAAATTGCTCAGTTTTGTTGTAAAGTTGCTCAATTTTGTTATAAAGTTACTCAGTTTCCAAAAAACAGCTCAGTTCCTATAAAATTGCTTAGTTTTTTAGTAGATATGCTCAATTTCATTAATTTTACTAATTCTTATTCAAATTCTTGAAATTTGTTTTTAATCTTCTCACCCAATCTCTTTAATTATCATCAGCCATTCCAACCCACAAACTGTTCCAAAAAAGCACATCAGACTCCATATCAACCAAAGTCTAGAAAAAAAAAATCCACAAAACAATTGTTATTTCTCACAAGTGACTAGAGATCATTAGTAAAATTAAATTTTTTTATCCTTCAGCCTTTTGTCCGTTTCCACTCAAATGCCAACCTCATCTCCATTTTATTTGTTTGCTACACACACACATCTCTCCATCTCACTCAGTCTCATTTAATTCTATTATTTTCTATCCTTCAAATAATGATATGGGTTAATACATCTAACCGCTATTTTGTGCTTATTGTTCCAATCTCTCTACTCTACTTACGAATAACCAGAAGAATATGTACAATAGAATGGTTTTCATCATTAACATATTATTTTGTGAAATGCATAAGAACATTTACATATGGATTGTATATGCTTATGGTCCATCGCCAAAATTTTCATGTTTGAATTTTACTGTCTAATTCCATTTGAGTTTGAATGTGATTGTTTGGCACTGAGGAGAAAATTTTACAAAAGCTATGTGAGGTTATGGTTGGCTGGTTGGCAATATGACAGATTTAGTCGTGAATCAAGCATAAATTTAAGTATCTATAATTTTCATAAATTTTCCGCTCAAAATTATTCAAATTTTCCACAATTTTCAATAATTCAATAAAAACTTGATTTTCGAATCAAAAATTTCCAAACCAAAAAAGCCATTTGCCATTCACAAAATTTATTCAATCAGTTCACATTAAAACTATTGCATCGGTTTATGCAATTTACATAAATTTCATTTCAATTTATGCTTCCACATCATTTGCGTATTATGTGAAAGCTGCTTCTCTACAGAGTCTTGATTCTTCTAACAAAATACAGATTTTAGTTTGAATAACATTTTACATTTTATCAATGTACACTTAAAAGCTGTCACATGTAATTTGATTAGAGTGTCATTTTAATAATTTTGTCTAATGGAATTTAATGTTTGCTGAATTTTAAATGGCTTTTGGTGTATTGTGGAGGATGAAGGGGTGTAATTATTGAGGAATTATTTGGTTGAGTTAGGTGAATTTTATGTTAAAGTTTTGTGTTTGTGTTGAGTTTGGTGAGTATGGTGAAATTAGTATAATTTTTGGTAATTATGGTGAATTTAATTAATTTTCTTGAAAAAAATTAACAAACATAAAATTTTATGTTTTTACCAGTTTTTACTTTACAAAATAATGTAATCCGTCGCTTTCACAACCTAAAGTTCACACAAATCTTCCAAGAACACATCAACATCACACCACAAAGCAAAAATAGAAAAGAAAAATTGAGCAAATCTCATTAATGCTCAACTCTTATCAAGGCATTTATTTTTTTCAGTAAGTAATTCACTTATTTTCATCAAGCATCTCTTCGGTCATCATTATTTCGTGAACGAAGTAATATTAAAGCTTTTTCATTCTCTATCTCTCACTCACTCATTTTACATTTAGCTTATACCATTTGACATTGATTCAATTTTTCATGAATCGAAGCTTAATCTGTAGCTCATGCTGTAGCATAAATAATTGAATTAATCTTGATACTTGACTCTGCATCACTTATTTTTTTTTTGTTCATTTTTTTCATTTTCTTTAGTGCTGTTGGGAATGAGGAGGGAGGGAAAAGGAAAGAGAGATAAATGACAAGCGGACGATTTGATGATATCTAGATTTGACATTTAACTGTCGAGATATATCTTTTTTTGGGACTAAGGGACATAAAGGAAGGAGATTTGGGTTTTTTTGGATTCATTAATAGAGATCAGCAGAGTAGGTTTTTCAACTTTTGAATGTGAATTAGCCAAAATAATCTTGAACAATAAATCTAGAAAAATACTTTGTAGTAATTTTGAAAGAGCTACAAGGGTTCAATTCCCAAAAGTTATTAAATTCAATTTCGTTTCAAGCAATGAAATATTTTTTTTTGCAATTAAACAAAAATTTTCATTTTACATCATCACCAACACCCCACCCCTGTCCAATCTAATCACATATTTTTTTTTCTTCCTAATAAAAAGCCTGTTAGTCAAAGCCTATCGACTTCATTCTTTCCTATAAGTTGGCCAATTAATAAAGCTTCTTTAACTTAATGGATCGTAATTGTTAACGACATAATAATCTCTGAGGATGTCAAGATATATTCTCTTTATGATAAAATGCTTGTGATGTATTTTTCTGTCATCTTTAATGTCTCAAGAGCCATGACTACTAGTCAGATAAAGGCTTCTTCAACAGACATGTAAAAAATTGCTTATTATTGCATACGTGCACTTCCTTTATGGACAAGAAAATCTTTTACAATTTACTACCTCACAGAAGAAGATTGCCTATTGTACTAGAAATAATCCTATAAATCTCAGCAAAAGGTCTAAAGAGTAAATAAAGTTCACATAAATCAGATGAATATTTTTTTGGTAGCCATAAAAACAATTTGCTTATATGTGTATAAGTGGCGCTGGTTCCTAAAAAGTTTATTCATCCATGTGTGAAAGAATGAATGAAAATTTACTAAGTACTTATCGCACAATATGCGGTACAATTTACTGAACATAAATTTTCATTTAATTGTTAAAAAACGGAGGAAATTTTGTTTTCGCCATGGGAAATTTTTGTCCTTTTGCTGCTCTTTCTTTTTCTTTGTGGTTATTATTTTCACTGGAGACATTCTTTTCTTCTTGGGGTGTCTGCTTAGTGAGGGAAACTGTTGAATGATGAAATTTTCGTCGATGAGATGGCGTCTAGTTTAATGAAATCGATAACTGGGAATTTTCTAGCAATTTAAAGGCATTAATATGTATGATGAATCTATTCCATAAAAAGCTAATTTAGTAAATTAGTGAGTAAAAAAAAAATATATTTTTGATGAGATTCGAACCTGCGATTTTACTGAGAAAAAGTAAGAAATTTTTGTATGAAATTACATACTTCACAAGAAAAATTTTCGAGACTTTTTTTGCCAAAAATTCTAGCTTATCAATTTTTAAAAGTGACAAAACATCCAAAAGACTCCATCTTACAAATTTTTCCATGTCCTATCCTTTTGTCTCAACAACAATTCATTTAAAATTTACAATCATAAAAATTACATACGACCCAGGAAATTGTAAAAAGGAAGGAAGCAGACAAGTTCACGATTGTGAGAAAAACTAAAGTAAATGTCACAATTAATTAAACCTTCAAGACAATTATTGTACAGTTTTCTTTTCCAACTCTCTCTCCGTATATCTTCTTCTTACTTTATGGACGTTACAGTCCGTTTAATTTTGTGCTCCTATAGTTCCTTCTCTCCCATCGTCTCTTTCTTTTCATTTAAAACTACTGACTTCACGCTGTTTCATAATGCATGTGGATGTACATCTATTGTATTGTAGACTACAATGAAAGGTACAGCAATAGTAGCAGTTTGCTGTTATCATGATAGCTTAACAATAGATGCATTTTTCCTATCTGTTAAACTACTATCATTATTATTATTATTAATATTATTGCTGTTGTTAGTTTTTTTTGAGCTATCATCCAACCAATACTGAATGTTTGAAATTGTCAGCTCAGCATGAACTTTTTCATATTTTTGCATCGATTTGCAGCCAATTCGATGAATGGATTTTTTTATGTTATTGAACAATAGTTAATAGTTAATGGCTAGAAGCTGCTAAAACTGATGGACTTTTTCAAGCCAAATAGTTTTATTTGGCATGATAAAATCAAATTGAATCAAAATTAATCATAATTTAAGATTAATAAAAAGGTACCTAATAATTTCAAAAAAAAAAAAATAAATAAAAAGAGTTCAGAAATTAAAAATTGTCAAGCAAATCTTAATAGATAGTCTTCAATGGCATGAAAGTTTTTGTGAATTGAAAAAAGTTCATAAAATTTTGGGAAATTTAAGATAATTTTAGACAGCCCATATTCCATATTTTTCTAGAATTTCAAAGACTTTTCTTTTGACTTGATTTGCATAAAAAATATCAGCATATTTTGAATAATCAAAACTTTATCTACATCTACACTTGACAAGAAACAATCACAGCTTAATTAGAACTTAATGTGTCAAAAGCTGCACCATTAAGGGGTCATTCACTTAGTACGTTCGCTTTTTAGGGGGGAGGTGGGTCTAAGATTTTGTAACAGATTAAACAAAAAAAAAAGAATTTTTATACAAAAAGCGTAACGAGGGGGGAGGGGGGTCTAAAAAGTCATTTTTTTGCGTAACGTACTTTGCGAACGGCCCCTAACTGCATCATTACAGAATAATATTTTCATAATTAATTAAGTTTTGTGGTGTAAAAAAAGAATTGTGAAGAATTTAATAATTTAAATAAGAAATACACTGAAGAATGATGAAGTAAGCATATTATCGTTGTTCATAATGACAGTAGTTGAATGACAAAAGACGATGATGCTATACATATCATACTTACTGTTGATGTAATCTGCATAATTCATTCTTTGGAGTGAAGATTTTTAAATTAAGATGATGGAAGAAAAGAGTGAAGTAAGGAAGTTATTTGAGATACTGTGTGATAGAAGTTTGAGTTAATTTTGTTGAGATAGTAGGTTGAATTATGTTGAGGTTGAGAATTGAGTTCGAATACTAGAGAAAATTAATTGATTTTGGTACATTTCAAGGAGATTTAATGTTAGGTTGGTTCATAGAGTCGACAACGGTATAATGCTCAAAATAACTAGGAATTGAAGAAGTTCTTCTCAAGAAATCACAATTTAATGTATTTTCAATGAACTTTCACACTAGACCACAGAGATCCTCTCCATAATTTGCATTAAATCACCAAATTTTCAAGTCATTACCAAGTCTAAAGCTTTCAATAAATAACAACTTCAACCTAGTTTTACTAAATCTCAAAAATAATTTTCGCACAAGAAAAACTTTAAAAAACCATAAAACAGCTTTAATTATACGATAAGCCAGCAGTAATCTCATCCCCAGACAATCTGTTTCGAAAAAAAGTCAATTTTCTTAGCCATAAATCACGTTTTAAAGAATCTTCAAAGAGCTTTTGCTTCATTACAGCAACATTTACGGTATAGAAAGGAAGATAAAGTTAAGGAATGAAAGAGAAAAAAATATAAGTTGCTTACGAAAGACAAAAACAGAAAAAGTGGAACAGAACAAAAAAGAAAGAAGAAGAAGAGCTTTTCACACAGAATGGTGCAGCTAATTTATGGAAGTAATCTCCGCGGTGAAATTATCACTTAAAATAACATTTTTTTTTTCTCGTTCCTCATTCTCATCTCATCTTAATTTATTCGTCTTTGTCTCTCGTTAAGCGCCAATATTGTTCTTGTTAAAAGGCTGAGCTAGCTGTGTAATGATGCTCTATATAATATCACTGTCGTTGTGATTATATGCTTTATTAGAAAATCTTTTAAATTTAAAAAACTGTGGAAAATTGATAGTTTGGTCTGTAAGTCCATTGAGGGGCATGTAACTAGTAAATTTTAACAAGGGGCGTAGGAATTTTGTAACCAATTTGAATTTCTCTGAAAAATAGAAAGTTCTGTCCATCTACAGGGTTCGAATCCAGAAAAAAACTAGTTTTTGGTACATCTTTTGTTTCATAAATCATCATAAATTAATCATTTTTTGGTTCGGATCTGAAAAATTCAATAATATCTAGTGTAAACCTCGTGAAAATAAGGGGGGGGGGGGGGTTTGACACCCCAATATATCTAGTCAATTTATTCTAATTTAATTATTTTTCAAATTTATGTGTTTTTATTTAATTTAATCTCCAACATATGACCACCATTCTTACCAGTTTTATTTCATTTTTTATTCAACTCAAAAGCTGAAAATGTTAGATGAATGACTTTTAAAAATCTGTTTCTGATAGCAAGTCAGTGAGAAATAAAAAAAGAACTATAATGTTGGTGCCATAAATGCTGTGTTTTTGTTGGCTTTAGTTCCTATCTCTCTCACCATTCACTATTGCTGTATTTCCCCCAAAATTCCATGAATAAAGATATATTTTTCGCTGGTGTGAACAGCCCAACCAACTTTTTTTTGATATATATTTTAAGTTCTATAGAAATTTTGCACAATATTTTCTGTAAAATTTATCACCATATGTGCGTGCAATGTGCAATGTGTTTGCTTTTGAGCTCACACTGAATATATAAAAAACAACAGCAGCAGAACAAACAAACTATTCTCTTCGGATGAAATCGATTGAATGGCTGTCAAAATCTTTCAATTTTTTTCTCTCTGTCAATAATTTATGATCAATGCATGCGATTGTCAACACCAAAATGCATTTCAGTTGAAAGTTGTTTGGTGTTTTGTTTGTTCTTTTTTATGTGTCCTCTTTCTCATTCACTCACTCACTCATCGGAAGCCAATGCATATAAATTTTTGTGATGTTTCTCTTGTGATCCTTCATGGAAGGATATGTGGAGAAAATAACGATGACTCGAGGTGAGGAACAATGCGATGATTTTTTTTAAGTTGAATTTTTCGATGGGTTTGGGAGTTGATTGGTTGATTTTTTGGAAGGTTTGGTTGAGTGGAAAAAGGAGCTAGTGTAGCTGAAATTTCCAAGTAGTCTAATTTTTTTTTTTGTATCAAACCCCCATTAGATACCCTAAACCCTAGTTTTTTTCAACCCCCATTCCAATCTGCTTCACCATCATCAACATCACAGCACATTTCCAATCATGTTATTGTGAACATGATGTCCCATAAACAGATAGAAAAACATAATGCATAGGAAATATAGCACATATACTCATAACTAGTTATATCGAATATTGACGAGGGTGATGAAGATTGCGAAGCAATTCCAAGAACAACTATTTTGATAAATCAAAATAACTAGAGATGTACATGTCATTGTGTAGATGCGTTCGACAAAAAAAAGAATAAAACTCAAAGGAGTGGGTGGAGATTGTTTCAATCTCAATTTGTACAGAATACGAGAATGATGACAATATTCAGTGGATATAATAGGGATAGCAGAAAGGACAAAAATTGCCTATAAAAAATATTTTTTTGTGTATTTTGTTCAACCTTTTTTGTTTTTTTCATTTACTCACGATTCAGGCATCGAATTATTTCGAGATAAATAAACATAAATGAGGAGGATGAGAATGATTTGGAGAAATGAATGCTTGTGTGCAGTTGACAGCTAACTCAGTTAAATACATTCAAAATGATACGAAAAAAAACAGTTAATTTTGCCATAAAAGTGTGTCAAGATGATGGAATTGTGGAAATGATGTGGACGTAATGGAAATGTTTTGTTGAGTAAATTATTGTGCATAAACAAATTTTCTTATTTCCACTTTTTTGGGTCGTTGAATTTTTATTCAACACCAGATGTAAAAAGAGTTAAATTGTGAACTTGATGGTTGTGACGTTTTTTTGTTTGGCAGTTAATTTGTTTTTTTTTCTTGTGCTTTTTAATTGTTTGGATGGAGTTTGATGGTAGGGATGAAGTTGAATTTGAATTAAAATAATTATTGGGTTATAAATCAATGTCCTAAAATTTAATTTAGTTTAATTTTTATTAACCTCGAGTAGATCCTTTATCCTCCTTTATCTTAAGTTTCTCGGTTTCAAAATTCAATTTATTCATAAAATATTTTTATTGAATTACGAAAATAGAAGAAGGTTCAAAAAGTGTCAATTTTACGAAATTTTCGAAAAGCCACTAAAATAAAAGATATTTTTTACAAAAAGGGAAATAATTTCTATACCAAATAAATCAAGAATTTTCGATAGGATTTGAACCTGTTGACTAACACGATTTATAGACAATTGCAATTAAGTATACATTTTTTTTTTTTTTTTTTTTTTTTTAAATTAAACTTTATTTATTAAATTTAGAATATAATTATGTACAAAGTTAAGATACATGTTGAGCTGTAATTTTTAGGGTGTCAGACACTTTAATGGTCTTAATTATCCTAATTTTGCTTTAATTGATTCATTTTGCTTTCATTGATGATTGTTTAGTCGGTGTTTCGCGATGCAAGTCGAACGGTGAAGTTTGCTTGCAACTTTCCGACGTAATCTTCGATGGTTGGAATTTTTGCTTCGGTATGTAGATCGACGATCTTATCATATATTGATTTGTTGAGAAGTATTCTAAGAAATTTGTTTTGTAGTACTTGAAGTTGTTGAATGTGAGTTTTTGCGATGCTTTCAAAGGCTGGACAGCCGTATGTGAAGATGGGTCTGATTGCTAATTTGTAGATGAGGAGTTTGTTTCGTACGTCGAGATGTGAATTTCTGCTGATGAGGGGATAAAGCTGTCGTAGTGCGATGTGTGCTCTGTTGGTCACATAGTCTACATGTTGCTTCAATGTCACTCTCTTGTCGATGATCATTCCTAAATATTTGGCTTCAGTTTCCCACTTGATGTTTTCATTAAGGAATTTGATGTTGTTTTTTGGAAGTTGCTTGGAGTATCGATTTGTGATGAATAAAGCTTGAGTCTTCTGTTTGTTGATGTTGATTTTCCATTTGTTCATGTAGTCTTGGACTTTTCTTCCTTTGTGTTGGAGATGGGTGACAATATCGGCTGAGTTTTCTGAAGAATGATGCAATGCTGTATCATCTGCGAACAGTGCGATGTTGTCGGTTGTCTCTCTTACAATATCATACGTAAAGATGTTGTAGAGAGTTGGGGAGAGCACAGCTCCTTGAGGAATTAAGTATACAACTTTATCTTTAATTTTTTATGGCAACAAAATACTAGATTATATTTTTCGCTTGATTCTACCATCATATTTTTGCAACAACCGACTAACCTCTACTAGAAAGCATAAAAAATTCCAATTTTTACCTAACTTCACACAAGACCAAATCCCAATCCAAAAAAATCTCAACACAACAAAAAAACATATTTTTCCGCTCATTTTCCCTTATTTTCATCCATTTCGATACAGAAGATGCTCATATATGAGCTCTTCAAACAATTGAGGTCAATTTCATTTTTATCCACTTCTTTCTTCCAAGCATAAACAGCGAAATACGATATGTAATGAAATGACAATGACAACAAGAAAAGGAAAAGAAAACAGAAAACTTCTCATTATTGGAAATGACTTTATCCATCCGAGCGACATAAATAACAAATTTTTTTTAAGGAGGAAGAGATACAGTAAGAAAATCAGGTAATTAAACCGATAATGTGATGGCACTTTAAAATCTCATTAAATTGGCAGTAGGAGATTATGTCCTCTAGTAAATTACCGACTTTATATACTTATGTCGTTCGTATAATAATAACACAATGTGCTCATTAAAGATCGATAAAATAAATGACTTAATGATAGCTTATTGTATCTAAAGAACCTAGTAAGAAAAATTAAAGTCGGCCTTCTTGAACTTTTCGTGATTACTGAAATCAGATCCTTTTTTCAACTGATTGTTCAAAGATTTAAGATTCAATACGGATCATGTTACAATATTAAAGTTAGATGGGTACGGAAGCCAATTTACTGTAAATATTTTCTTCTCCTTTCGAGAGTGTAAATTAAAGTTTATTAAGCTGTGAAAGCGTGTGTTGTTTACGTGACCTTCTGACACCATTTATGATGTGTTGTATTTCCCTTTTCTATTGAGATATTAATTATTCGAATTTATATTATTGATTACAATGGTAAGTGTGTTGCTGTTATTGCTATCATAAAGGGAATTGTTCATTGAAAATGGATATTGTTTGCATGTTTATAGAGGTCAGAAGTCAATAGTGAGGATTCATTGTGAATTATGTTTGATAATAATAGGAAGGAATATTGATGATTTTAATTTATGCAATATATACTTCATCAGTAGGAATCAAACCTGCATCAGAAACTCTAAAAATATACGAGAAGCAATATTTAATGGAACTTCATGCTGTATCTTTTGATCTACAAAACTGAAAGAAAATTTTAAGTGTATCATAAAATAATTTCAAAGTAAAAGCGTAATATACCCTCGAATATAAGACAATCATGCTCTAATAAATTTGGTTAAAATGCGAGGAACTTCTACAAAAAAGAAAGATTCAACTAATTTTCTCCCTTATCTAAATCCATTAATGCAATTTTCAGACGCGAGAGGGAAAATGTAAATTGGAAATTTATCTCAAGATGTTTTACTTCATAAATCCACAAAAAAGTCCCCACCTCCTCCCCCCTTCATCATCATCATTGTCGTCATGATTTTGCCTTTTTTTCCACGATAAATAAAATAAAAATTTTCTCGTACATATCCTTCAAGCATCTGCCAATCGATAAGATTCTAATGTAATTGAGAATTGAAAGAAAGAAAATTTTATTGTCTTAACTCGTCTCCATTTGATTTCATTTCCTTTCCTTTTCAATACTGAATTTTTATATCATTCCCGCAAGCTAAACGAGAAGAAGCGCACAGAAAAAAAAAACTCGTCGCAATTCAATTCGGAAGGATTTTTTACATTGATTTATTGAAGTATGCTACCAACATGTTTTACTTTTTTATATATATAAAATTTTTGTACGTTTATATGTACGCGATGAGCTTTATTCAATTCCTCTTTTATATTCAACTTTTTTTGTGTGCCTCCTTTTCTTATGCCTTCAATTCACTCATTGCTACGGCTGTTGATGAAAATTTATTGCGATATAAAAAAAATTCGAAAGAATATTGTGCGTTGAAATGAAATAGAATAAAAATTTGTTGTTGCTATATTTGAGGTGTTGGAGTTTTTAGAATTGGTGTTGAATGGAAAGCTTCAAGTGAAGTAAAGGTGGAAGGGATGGCAACTTTTGAGGAAACTCGAAAGGCACAAGTCGGATAATCGAGACGAAATCCGGCACCAAGCTTAAGTGGAGCCTGCACCAAGCTGGCATACAATTTAAGACGGAGTGGTGCTGGTCTCACTTCAGCTTGGTGCCAGAATTTGTCTCGAATATCCGATCTGTGCCTTTCAAGATTTATTTTTTGGTTCAATTTTTCTTTAATTTTGAATGAATTTAATTCGAAATTAAATACAATTTCGAAATTTGAATTTGATTTTTTTGGTTCATCTTAATTTGAAAAACTTTTGAATTTAATTTTTTTTTTCAATTTTGTTTTAATTTTGCTTTAAGTTCTATTTCAGTTTATCTTCAAGCAATGGATCAATTTGTCATTCATTTTGATTTAATTTACCTCTAAATTTAGCTTAATTTGCTATCAATTTTAATTTTCCTTGAATAAATCTACATTTTCTTTAAATAAATTTAATTTTGCTTTAATTAGACACGAAATAAATGTTTCACTTTTAATTCAATTTGCCTTAAATTCTCGAACAAATCTTAAATTTTCCTGAAATTTCCTCAGATTTCAACTTAATTTGAACTTAGTTCAATATCAATTTGCCTTTAAATTTTTGCCAAATTAGCTGTAATTCTGAAATTTTGCCTTCAATTTCGACTTAATTTTCCTCAAACCCTCAAGCCACCACCCCCATGCAAAAGCTCTCCCCATAAAGAGACACAAAACGAAAAAAATATTCTTTTTCCAATAGCAAATTCGCTATTGTTATAATGCGTAAAGAAATATGAATATTGGATATCAATTTCGATAAAAAGAGAGCGAGGCGAGGAAGCAGAATAAGCATCACACAAAAAAAAAAAATTGTGAATATACATTCTTTACACACAGTGTGTTGGGGACCAATTTGCTGCTCCTTAATGCCATCATTATAATAAAATTTACTTCAACAGAAAATCTTTTTTTGAATAATAAAAGACGGAGGAATAAGAAGAAGCTGAAAAAAAAGTTTTGTACATTGAAAAAATAAAAATAAACACCAATAAATATGCCATGTGAATGAAAATTTATTTTTAAGGATATTGTATGAGGCACTTAGTTTGTCGTTTGTATGTGCTTTGTAGAGGTTCTGGAGGAGTTTGAAATTGTTTTTTGCTATTTTTAGATGGGATATTGTTGGTTGAAGAGATGAATTTGAGTGAAAGTTTGGGGTTGGGTGTCTAGAATGGAAAATTTGGAGGTTAGACACTAGCATCTCTGAACAGCTGTTTTGTCCGTTAATTTTTTAGTTAAAAGGCCCTCAATTGTTGAAAAAAATCAAAAATTCAAACCTTTTTTTACACATAATCCGACCAAGAAAAAGTTCTTTTTTGCAAAATTAAGTACTTTTCCTACGCTTTTATTTATTTTAATAATTATTTTTCCATAATTTCAGCCATAAACTTTGATATAAAAACAATTTAAACTAATTAAAACTAGTAGAAAGTATATAAATCTTGATTTGTTTCTTAAAAATTTAACGGACCACTTGTACTAAAATAAGGTGTACTAATGGGTTTTATTTTAGAACAAATTCAAATTTCGCACGTAACGTATTTGTTCAGAGATGCTAGGTTAGACATAGTAAAAATATTATGGCTGTTAAATTGAATTTAAATTACTGCAAAACCAATAAATCATTTAAAAAATCCAAAAATTCTGAAAACCCGGAAGTCATTTACTCTAAATACTCCTAAAACCCATCTATTTAAAGCATCCCATCTCCCCATCCATCGCGATAAAAAAATCCTCCGAATGAGCAAACGATAGACAAAAAGTAATTCAATCAATATGCTATAAAATATCATTTAAGGTCACGATTATAGAGGAGTATATTTTAAAAGATTTAAACAGTTTGATAGTACATATTGAAAATTAAATGATGTTCCTTTTTCGAGGATGGAGAAATGGGAAAAAAAGTTCAGTAATAGCACAATCTATTAAATTCATCTTACTTACTTTCCTCCTTATCAATATCATTTAAATTTAATTGAATTTTTCGAAGAAAAAAAAAAAACAAAATAAATGAATCTTTATCGTTTAGGAACAAAAAGTGAAGAAAATCGAAAAATCGATTAGACTAGAAAGGAGGAGATTAGGAGAAAAGTCATCAGAATTTTTTAAGGGTATGAATATATGCTAAAATGATGGGTAGAAAAATTAATATAGTGTAGTTTAATTAGTATGAACTAGGTGCACACCAAAGGAAACCAAAGGTTCAAATCCTTAATTTAGAAAAATTAAAATTCTCTTAAATATATCAGCAACTTTTTCATTTTTGCAATTTTTTATTTTTTAATAATAAATCGCTTCTTAATCTAGGTACTCGAATAAAAAAAATCGAAAATCTCACAAAATTCCACCCAAGGATCTCATTGAGAAGCAAATTCCAAGTCAAAGTCTGTTAAAGGAGAAGAAAACATGAATTTTGCATTAAAATTATTTAGCGTCTCAACTTAATCGGCGATTCTTTACTATCATTTAAAATTCAAAATTGTACTTGTGAAAAATACACAAAAAAGAAGAAACTAAGAGAAGACGAAAAAGTGGGAGGAGGTGACGACGATGAAGCAAAAAAAAAAAAATTTAAAATTCTCAATAGAATTTTCATCTCTATTGTTTCAACATTATCATCTCTGCTGAAAAACTATGCAAAGAAAAGAAGAAGAAGATCCAAAAAAATCCATTTAAGCAAATCCTTGGCTTTTATCAATTGGCCTTTAAAGCTTCTCCTTTTTCTTCGTTTCGTTTATTCGGTAAATTATATTATGTGAGAAGGAGTCTGTGTGCTGACTGGCTGGCTTTTATGTGTACACATCTAGTTGCAATAATGACAAAAGAGAGAAAAAAATACCAATAAGGGAAGGAAGGAAGAGAAAAATGCAACAATGCCAGACCCTCACTTGAAGATTTTAATTCTTCTCTTATTTTCTACAAATTTATATTAAAATTCTAGCAGTAATCCTTTTACTCTCTCATACATATAAGACAATAAGGCAAGCTTATTTATTTAATTTCAGTACTTGTTAATTTTTATTTTCTTTCTTCTTTTGCTTGCCTTCTTACTCTGTTGAATTTTCATTAAAATCTTGTTAGCATTAAAATTAGGAGATAAATAGGGAAGGGAATTTTGTGGTTCAATTGATAATAGGGTTGCAATCTGTATCTGACATGTGTAAAGACAAATTTTGTGTAAAGGCAATATCTGTGCCAGATCTGACCTGTGGCACAAGTATTGCCTGTGCATAGACGAAATCCATGACAGATCTGTTACCTGTTTCTTTTACAGGCATATGTTTTTGCAACCTGAGAAACTTAAATAAAAATCTGAAATGTCTAAAGTTCGAAACCTACAATTATTTGTAAAATTATGAATTTTGAAAATTTGGACTCATAATCACATAATTGTGTATTTTTTCCATCTCTTACCCAAATTTTCACTTTTTCTCTTTTAGTACCTTCCATCCCTTGCCTTTACTTAACAACAAAAAAACCAACTAGTCTGAGTAAACGAATTTTCAGTTAGGACTTCTAAAATTCAAATTTAAAAACAAAATTTTTTTGGAAGAAAATTTTAAATATTTTATAGACGTTAAATTAATAAACAAAATTTTCAAATTCATTACTTTTTTGATTCGTAAAGTGTTTAAAAGCATTAAAACTATAAGATCTTTACTATTGCTGCTTGTGTAAACATTCAATGAAGCAATATTGTTAAGAATTTTTCATAATAAATTTCTTTGTTTTGATTTTCAGTACTACAATTTTTCCATACAAAATTTTTCTTTTTGAAATTTTTCATTAATTATGTACTTTTGTTTTCAAATAACGATTGAATGTTGTTAATATTTTAATAATAATGTTTTTAATTGAGTTATAAATCAACAAAAGTCATTGAATTAGCTAAAATTAGGATTTTCCTTATTTTTCGTAACGTTTTTTATGTTCACAAATAAGGAGTACTAAATGTTCTAAAATTCAAAAATAAGGAAAAATACGTTGACTCAGACTAGTTGGCAAAAAAACAGCATAGAAGAAAGGCAAAAGACTTTCAGTCTTCCTGAAAATTTTCTTAATTAATTTTATTTTTTTTTTCCATTGTGTTTAGTCTTAAGTTTGAGACAATATATCTATATGAGGTCATATGGACAGAGTCCGCCCCAAAATCGCCCCAAACAAAACTAACACTATCAAAATTTTCTATTGTTTTCGGTATAAAAAGTTTTGATGGTGTTAGTAAATTTTTAAAATTTAACGGTCATTTTCTTATATGACCTCATATATATATATTGGTTTGAGAGATAATTGAATAATTCATGTGAACTTAAAAGGGATTTATTGAATTTCTCGTTAGCTTTAAGGAAATTGATTGTGTAGTTTGCATGAATAATTAAATTTTTCTTGTTTTTTGGACATGAAGATTTTTAAATTGATTTTTATGCACATAAGATGCTTTTGTTTTGTAAGATTTTTGCATGCTTGTGGGTATTAAGTTACAAAATTAGATTTTTGAGGAAGAAAAGTTTGAGCTTTTTTGATGTTGATAAAATATTCTTGAAACTTGAGGCTGTTTTGTTCAATGCATAGAATTATTTTTATGCTCATACAAGATGAAATCTCCTTTATTATGTGCTAATATCATCTCTTCCATGAACACTCCCCTTAATTGTCATCCTCAACTTCTCCATTCATTAATTTTTCATGTTCATAAACAATCTAGTGTCAATAATATCTTTATATTAATTAATAATTAATTTTATTGTCTTCATTGTTTAATATATAATGGCAATTTTGTATGTGAAATAAATACTTTTATAGCTTTTACCTGCTTCGTATGAGAGGCACGACCGTATTATTGCAGATAAATTTTGTTAACAATAGGAAATAATAATTGTCGTATGGATGTATGATGAAAAATTGAATGGGTTTTGTTAATTGAATGAAGAAGTGGGGAGGAGGTTCAGGGATAGGGACTTGATTAATGAGGTTTTTGGAGGTTACTAGCTTGGATTTTTGGTATGAATTTTGGTGCAATTGAGCTAGTTTTGGGTTGAAGTTCTTAAAAATTCCAACTCAAAACTTTATATACCCCTCATCCTACTCTACTCTCGAAAATCCAAAAACAAATTCATAAGCATGAACACTCAAAAATCCAGAATACATAAAAATTTCCATTTAATTAGCAAAATTTGTGCATTGACTGTATTTGATACAGCTTCTAATCCCCAAACAATTATTTACGTGAAAAATTACCAAAGAAAAGAAAGTTTCGATGCGTATACACATCCACGTTCAATAGCAATAAACAGAAGATTTTTAATAAAAGATTACAACATCAACATCAGCTCGTCTCTTCCTTCCCCTTATTCATCTACATTATATAGCAATTAATTTCCTCTTGCTGCTGCTTTTTATTGCCTCTGTCTCGTTTTATGTACTGCTGCACTGCTCCTTTAATCACATCACATACAACCTTTTCATGTCATAAACTCAAAATATGACTCGACATCAAGCGACTATCGTGACCAATTCACGTTGTAAATATTGTTGTTGAGTGCGTACTTACAGTATTCTGTGGATTTAATTAATTAACAATGTTATGCTACATAAACTACCACCTACAAATAAGCAAGAAAATACCATGAAGAAATTGAGGACATAAAAAATTTTATTTAATGTTTTTTTTTCTTTTTCTCTGTTGCCACTGCTCTATTCTTTAGTCAAGGATTAGCTGCCTTGTTATGGCCTATTTGCTTGTTGGATCTGCCTTGTTAAAATATCAAGCTATTAATTATAGGCGACACCACCTTTCAAGACAATAAACAAAAGGAACAAAAGACGAAGAAGAAGAAAATTGAAGGCGAGAAAAAAATTTTTTTGTGCCAAAAGATTTCTGCCTACATGCTTGGAAGGTGAGAATTTAATTTTTTGGGGTATGAGGGAGACTAGACGCAGTTCTATGGATAGAATTGAAGTAGGTTTTGAGATAAAAAAGAAGATTCAATATTTACAGAAAAAACAGTTTATAACGCAAAGGAGAAAGCATTTGAATATTGCTAGTTATTTGCATTTGATAGCTACTAAGTAGTAGGCAGCAATTGCATGCAAATGTTTTCATTACTTCTTTTAATTCCTGACTTATTTCAATTTTAGTTTTTTATCCGAAAGAATATAAATGACATATAATTTATCAAGAAATTCAAATTAAAAAATTCAGTTATATTTTTAAATTTCAAAAAACCGTTAAATTAATTTTTTGAATCCATCACGAATATAGACTTCCAAATTGGTGCTTTTGTACAATTTTCAATGCAACACTCAAACTAAGGACAATCTGCACACACAACTAACCTTAATTCCCCAAAAAATTCCCTACAAACTTGAAATAGGAAAAAGGAAAAATGTCATCAACTGGAATGGCGTGAACATAGTGAGTGTGAACAAATAAAGGTATGCCATGAAGTAGAAAACGAAAACGATAACAAGGGGATAAAGAAGAAGAAATTTCTGTATAGACTCGTAAATTAATCCTTTTTTTTTTGTTGCTTGTAGGAACACATAAAAAAATCTTTCTTCCTTTCGGAATTTATGTCTTCAGCTTCAGTAAGCACAATTTCGTGCGTCACATGTTCAATCAATTACAATACTTTTTTCTTTTTAATTCAATTAGCTGTTGCTGATTTTTATTCTTCGACTGTACGTCAAATGAATCCTGTCGTGTTAGAGATCGAATTTCACTTTCAGTACACAATGGTTTAATGGTAAAAGTTTGTTTGCTTGGTAAGGGTTGAGAATGAATGGTTGTTTTCCATCAGAAACACAGCAGTTTGGTACACAATGGGATTACAGGTATTTAGTAAAATTTATTGACGTCAGAATTGCCAATCAGTGGATGAAAATTGCTTTAAAATTAAACCATGGGAAATTAATTAAAATCTTTGTCGAGTTATGCAGTTTAACATACTTTAAATGGCTTAGTTCTGTACTTTTATGTAAATCTGAAATACTCAGAAAATTGAAATGAAGATTTTCACCATAATTCGCTGATAATATCAGTTCCATAATTAGCAATTATTAAAATATCATCGATAATTCGAAATTCTGACAATTTACCTCCCATCCCACCCATTATTACATACTCTAAAGTAATTAATTACCCAATCAATCAAATTACATTTGCTAATTATATATGTGAAAAAATTTACACGTTTAAAATTTCCATATTTTATTTCTCATATTTACAGAATAATTTTATCATGTATTTATTTTTATTATTCACTGAACGTGGGTAGAAACAGCAATTTAAAATTAATTAGATGTGTTGGAATTTCCACATCGTTGATTTATAAAATTTATGATGTAAAGTCAAAAGGTTACTGTTGCTTTTGGTGACATGGAGGTGTGAAAGAATTTTAATTGAATATTTGATATTTTGATAGATGAAAAGTGAAATTGAGGGAAAGGAGGTTGATTACAAGACTAAGCATGCTTGTTTCAATTTTATTTGAAATTATTTTTAAATTCTACTCAACTGTCCACAACAGTACCAAAGTCAGTCAACTAAACGTCCAAACAGAAACAGACAGTAATAAAAAGGACATCGACAGCATCCATATCAAACAACTTCAGTCTGAAATCTTTTGCAATAATTTTCTCAATCAAAATCTTCATTTCTTTGCCTTCAAGTCCTTTTCATGCTCTTCATAATTCATACCCTGCAACTGAGAAAATATAAAATGTTTCTTTTCTAAAAATTATATAAATGCGACTGCTGATGACATTAACGACTTTCTCCGCAATTTTCATTACTATATATTTTTTTATTGCTAAGGAACCTTTTTATTGCATTGAACGCTGAAAAGGTTGTAAATGACAAAAGACTGCAAAAGACCAAAAGTCATAAAAAATATCATGAAATCAATCACATCAAGATAAGAGTTGGAGAGAGATATTAAAAATAATTTTTTGGTTCATAATAGTCTAGGGTTATATTTTATATTAGCTAGGGGACATAGTAGGGATATAAAGTAGTTAGAGTGAAGTTAATGATCAAAAAATAGCGATTAAATATAAATTTTCAATAATAATAATTTGACCTCAAGCCAGAGGAAAATAACCTGGCGTAAAATTTTTTAGGAGTAAAAAAAGTGTAAAACAAAACAAAAAATGTAATCGATTATTCGTTCGATTATTTCAGGAATTTTAAAATTTTTATGTATCCTAGGTTTGCATTAAGTTTAAATAAATGATAAAAAAAATATAATTTAAATTTTTACGAATTTTTATAATTTTTTGTTTTACAAATAACACTTAAAAAATTTTCAATGTGTGAAAACTTATGAAAGATTTGATAAGCTACAAAAATTTGTACGACTGAAGTAAGAAAAAATTAATTTCTGGACAAAATTAGCAAAAACTTCAAAAAGAGTAAAAAGTGTAAAAAAAAGTAAAAAATGTGTAAAATATTTTGAGAGTAAAATTGAGTAAAAAATTTTACGCCAGCTTATTTTCCCCCTGCCACAAGCAGCTAAGTCAGTGTCTTGACATTAAATATTTAACGATCAAAACTAAATAGGTAGAGACAGATAAATTTCGCATCTATTTTTTGGAATTTTCGCATCTATTGCCCCAAAAAGCCGAAATTTCGCAACTATTTCTTAAATGTGAAATTTATCTGTCTCTAATTATAAATTTTTGCTAAAAACTGAAAATTTCATATTTTGAATTTTTTAAAAAATTTGGAAATTTCGCATTTATTGCCACAAAAAGCTAAAATTTCGCAACTATTTCGTAAATGCGAAATTTATCTGTCTCTATAAATAGGTCAGCATCCTACCTACGCCCTCTTAGACTGAAAAATATGTAAACTTGTACATACCTACAATATTTCAATTTAAGAGCATCCGATATACAGATCCAATTCAAACATGAGTTACTCAGCCCAACTTCACAATTTATCACTGAAATAAGAAAATCTGATACACAAAAAAAAAAATCTTGACAAATGAGCAAAAAATCAATTTTTATGAGTTTCTTTTTTTGAAAAATGTTCATGAATTTTTTTATTATTATTATTTTCTTTTTAAAAGTATTTCGTATGTTTGTGTCTAACAACCTTAATGACTTCTTCTTGTTCATTTTGTCTACCAAACAATCGATCTATTCATTCTTGTATTTTCATGATGAGATTCAAATTTTTTTTTCGTCTTGGCTCTCTCGTATATCATGTAGTTCTGTGAGCTATAGTCGATACATATTAAAATGCAAAATTATTTCAAAATGGTGTTTCATGACTGCTCATCGTTTGCTGACTATGTGTATAGGGCATTTCGGATATTGTAGACTTCAAAATCGATCGCTATAAATGTGGATGATAAAGAGAGAAAGAAAAATTGAAAATTTAATTTTTGGCACTGAAACTTTTAACTTAGAATGACACTAGGATGTGGAAGATGAAGTGAATTTTGTATTGAATAACTTTTTTTTATTACTAAAGCAAAAATTTTAAATGAGATGCGAATAAAGTGTGAGGATTGAATTGAGTGGAAAAATTTTTGAAAACCAAGTAATGAAAGCAAAGAGATTAAGGCGCAGTTTTAGTGGAAATTCAGATTATACAATATTGCTTATCGAGATAAGGTTCGAATCCTTCATATTTGATATGATCTCACTCTATAAGCATATTCTACGTTCTATCTACCCAAAAATTGCTTCTAAAATCCTTAACAACACCAATAAAGCTTCCTTAATCTAACAAAAAGGTCATGAAAATTTTCAAGCACATCTTGATATTTAAAACAATTTTTCAAGGAGCCTGCGTACAGCTCAAATATTCTCACAATACAATAAATCTTTATCTCCGAAAAAGCCTTCAGAAAAAAAGCACAAATCATCTCTCTCATATATTTAATAGAAACTCATATATAAATATTAAGTAGATAATCTTAAGGATTACTCAGAACCAATTTAGCTTATGATGGTATTATTGGATCAATGTATGATTCCGGAATGTATTTTCTGATTGAAATATTTTGATCAACATATTGAAGATTTATTTTATTAAGTAGGAATGTCTATAGTGGATTTTCTAATTAATTTTTCGTGGAAGCTGAAAGTTTTTGATGTCAAATTCTGATTTGTTGAGATTAAGCTGCTTAAATATAGCATAAATTTTGGAATTAAGGATTTTTTGGGATTCAAAATAATTTTCTTGGCCTAAAAAATATTTTATACAGCTTTATGTCCTTAGATGACATGCATAAGAGCTTCGAAAGTGATGCAGCAATGAAAAAGCTCTCGCAGCACCTATCCAACCCATAACATCGAAATTAAAACCTTTAATTCCCATAAATTCCATAACAATGCATGAGAATCCAAGCAGTATTCAAATCAGCAATCAAATAGACAAAATCCAACCCACTACCACAACAGAATTTCCATTCAAGACTACGCTAATAAAATAAAATAAAACAAAAAAAAAATCTTCATTCATTGAACAGCTAGCGGAAACAGTCAACGATGTGGAAACAGTAACAATAAATCTTTTGGATGCTTACCGGTTCATTAGAGTTGCAAACAGGATTAGTTGTGCTGGCAGATACGAATAATGATGGTGACGGAGGCGTTGGAAATCTATCTAATGTTGTATGCTGTTGTGCTGTATTTAAACCTGTTAATGGTGCTGTTTGATAGCTTGCAATCACCAGACCCGTTGTTTGTGTATTAATCGAATGATGTTGCTGTTGTTGTTGTTGAAGATAATACTTTTGGTAATGTTGCTGTAATGGCGGTGATGCTAAATCAAACTAGAGAAAATGAAAAAAAAAATAAGAAATGAAAATGAGAATAAAAAATGAAATAATACATGTAGCAAATTTGGTGAATTGGAAGAGAAATCGAACGAGAAAGGAAGCATAAATATGGAATAAAAATGTAAATGGAAAAAGATTCAGGCAAGCGAAAGAGGAGCAGAAAAAAAATTAAATTTTCACATAAATTATTCGAATAAAATTGAATGTAAATTGCGCGTACAAAATTTGATTACAAGTTGAACAGTGAGCAGGCATGGTAAGGCATGACAGATAGGCATAAAGCAGCAATAATAATAAAAATAATAAGACATGAATTGATAGAATGAGAATAGTCAGCATATAATCATTAGTCAAATTGATGCATGTTTCTCATATCCACACAAGATGTTCTCAATTCTGAATTTTCAAAGTCACAGACACAACATGAACTTCAGACAATTTGGATCTGAATGTGGATATGAAGGCAGTCTTGTGAGTAAACGTGAACAATGAAAAGAAAGAAGTAGAACAACAGCTATTGATGGTACAAAAGAAGGAAGAAGAAAAATTGTCAAAGGAAGTTGTAAATCATAAGCAACAACATTCAGTTCCTTTCTCGATTCTCAGTTCTTGGGTTTTTGTTTTTCAGAGCTTGAAAATCGATTTTCAAAAAAAAGACCAAGACTAGGGACTACACATATTGATGTATTATATCCATGCAGCATGAACAAAAAAATAAAGAAATGAGAAAAGGCTGTAACTCACCTGCTGAGCACAAATGCCATTAGAATCGATTCGCTTAAAATTATTATTCATATGAGGACGACTCAATGTGGCGCCAGAATAAATAATCATGCCATTGGCAGTGTTGGGATTGTTGTAAGCTATTGCAGCCGAAGCAGCTGTTTGTGGCTGTAGTTGATGTAGGTGTGATTGTGGTGGTGGAAATGCTGTGGGAATCCGATAATGCATTGATCCATAAATCTGCTGTTTTTGGTTCGCCTCTTGCCATTCTTCCAGTGTCGTGTGTGGTATTATGTCTGGATTTTTATCTGAACTATCTGGCGATTCTTGATGCAAATAATGCTGATGTTGATCTAAATTTCCACAATTTTCATTATCATTTACAGACGGAAGTGATGGAAGACTTGATGCTGTCATTGCTTTCGATTCCAATCGACGTGATCCACGCATTTTGGCGACAATTGTTATCAACAATGCAATGACAATTATTCCTACCACACTGCCTGCAACCATCATTAATATTTCACGTTTTTGCATCAATGCTGTCGTCACAGATAGTGCCAAGTCTGTATGCTTCTCAGGCATCTTTAATGTATAGGCGGATATAACATATGGTGATGATCTTCCTTTTTTATTGATTGCCGACAATACAATATCATATTCTTGTCCAGGATTTAGACCTTTCAAATCAAATATCGGCACTCTGTTGGATATGTCCATATATTGATGATGATGATGTTGGCGGTTACAGATGTGTTGTTTGTATAGAAAATTGGATATAGAAGAAGAGAAAAAAAATGAATTGATACAACAGATATTTATAGTGAGAAGAGATAGAAAGGAGATTGATGAGATGGAAGAGTCGAGGTCACAATTAATGTGGTATAAAAATGGAGATAACAGTTCTAGAGGAAGGAAAAGCAATGAAGATATAACGATTGAACTTTAAGGTTGAAGGGATGCAATCGATTCCATCAATTTTCCTTTTTTCAATATTGTTTTGGGTACTGGGTGTAGGAGTGCTTTGAGAATGATGAGGGTTTGGATTTTTCTAGCTTTGCTTTTAATGTTTAAATAATTTCAATATTTTTTTTAAATAATGTTATATTAATCTTCTTAGTTGCTCTGAAATGCAGTTTTGATAGCTAAAGAGGCTTTTTAAAAAACTTAAAACTCAGTTCATAAAATTTTGTTTACAAAATTATTTTGAGCCTTTAAGTTTTAACTTTTTGTAAAATTAAGCTTTCTGGATCATATTTTGTATTATGTTTTTGATATTACGATAGTATAGAGCTGATAGTCATTGAATAGACTGGTATAAAAGCGGTAAAATTGATATAAAGAATGAAATTTTCAATTTTTAAAATTTTTGTGTCGGCCATTTTGTACTAAATTTAGTACTAAATCTAGTACTAAATTTAGTACTAAATTAGTACTAAAGAATCACAAAATGGAGTACATAGAGTACTAAAGCGTTCTTAATTCTGAAATTTGTTCAAAATCCTAACTTAACTCACTTGTTTAAAATTCCTAGCATGTATTTAAAGCTGCATAGTCTCAATTCATTATTAACAATTCAAAATAGACAGATCGAACTAAAATCACCAATATCTTTGACGATACAATTGCAGCACTCAAAAATCAAATTTCATAATCTCTCAAATCCCAATTGAAAATCAACATACCTCCGGACAGACAAATAAAGAAAACAATAAACCAAACATGACTCTGTATCTATCCAACCATCCATCTATCTACTATTCCATCCACTCAGATCAAAAAAAGGATGAAATTTATTGATATTTATTCGCACGTATCGTTATTTACCTTGAGGATATTGAATTTGTGATATACTTTTCTCTCGCATAATACAGCTCAGCTACAAAGTCTTGCGGAAATCCACCATCATCGCCTTCCACACATACGACTTGAAATGAGTTCTGAGTTTGATTAACAACTGTGCAATTACTCAGTGGTTCAGGTTTTCCTGCCGGCACAACTTGAAATACACACGGTTCGGTTTGCATACCAATTGAATTTATGCCCCAACACAATACCGTTCCCATATAATCATTCTCACTTTGCGGTTTAAAATCCAAAATGCTTTTAACATCGTCGCTTGTTTGAAGCTCGGTGAAATCAGCAAACGATGAATTGAATTTCCACCTGAAATCATGTGCCATTGGATTTGATTCAACTTCACATTTTATGTTGGCAATTTCGCCTCGATCTACGCTGTATGTTTGTGGTAAACCTGGCCTACAAACGGGAGCATCTGAATGAAGACATGAAATAAATATTTGAGTAATACACAGGCAGTTGAAGGGGAGAGAGGAGATGAAAAAAATAAAAATGGCAAGCAAAGATGGGAAAAATGTTTTATTTTTGTACTCTCGTAGCTGCCACTGCTGATTCTGTATGGAAAATAATAAAAATTTCGTTCATTCAATTCCAAATGTTGGAAAAACTTTAATATATTTTGCAGAGACAGAAATGAGAAATTTAATGTGCAAAGACACAGAAAAAATGAAAATTTTTTGGTTGTGGCAAAAGATGGGTTTTTTGTGGCTTTTCTCGTTCTGTCGTTAAAGAAAACAAGACATTGATGGAGGGAAAGGGATGAATGACATTACAAGTTTTCCATACAACCAGCCCGCATTTCAAGAAAATGATTAATTATCATTTTGGAGATCTAAATATCGGTCATTTTGTGTAAAGGGGGAATGTGAACTTTCATGGACATGATTTTTTGTTTATTGTTTCTTGCTTTTTTTGGATGAGTTTGGAATATGGCTAAGTTATTGTCTTGGATGCAAAGTTTGATCCCGTTGAATTTGTGTAAAAATTGGTATATCCTGGTGAGAGTTTTTTGGATATATCCAAGTGTATCCCCTAAAAACCCATATCTGATGTTAAAATCATCTAACAGAACTTTAAAATTGATCAGATGTCTTCAAGGTTAGAATAGCTTTTCCAGCAACTCTGCATCATCTAAACAAGTCATCTCCATAATAATCTTCATTAATCCTAATAAACCCTAACCTCTAATAAAATCCTAACCTCCAATATCTATCAACCTTCGACTCTAATGTTCACAGTATTAAACTAGCAACAATACACCAGCTTTAACTGACAGTTGATGCCTTTAAGAGATATAAATCTATATAAACACCAGAACATCGTGTGAATTGACATTTGCTGCATTTTTTTTGTTGTTGTTATTTATTTTATCGCAATGACAACAGATTGGAAGCTCAAATGGTGATCTGCTATTAAAAACAACAGCTTTTGGCATTATCATACAGTTTTATAAAAAGTGTCAATTTTGACTCATTGTTGAAGAATTTGAAGAGGTGGAAATGATTTTGTAGTTATGTGTAGATAGGTTGTCAAGATTAAAGGGGTTCGAAGCTGTCAATGGATTCTGATTTTTACGAAAAACTCCAAACACTTAAAGCTTCATAGCTTAGCTACTTAAATTTCCAAACTTTCGGCAAAAATCCTTTAAAGATGCTTTTCAAATTCAAATTTACTCAGCAATCTCAAAGTAAAGAATCTCAAGAACCAATTTTAAAATCCAGATGTGCTTTGCTGTAAGCTTCAAACTTTCTATCTTGATCTCTACTTAAACTTCTTCTCGAAAATCCACTTACCCTTTTTTTCATTCTTCTTAAATCTTAAAAGCTTTTTTCTATTAAAATCACTAACAAGAAAACTTTGCCATAGTTCACATTCCCCTTCAATATTTTTATTTTTACTGTGTAACCCTAGCTGAAGAATTTTCATTAAAAATTCAGTAGAAAAAAAAACTTACAAAGAACATTCAACTGTACGGGTTGACTGTATCCATCACCCTCTGAATTACTTGCTATACAAACATATTCACCAAGTCTAACACGTGATATATTTTGTAAAACTAGGGACTGATTACGAATGATGATTCCTTCCTGTGGATTATTATGTAAATCATTTTCCTGTACAAATTAAATGAGAATTGTCATTATTTTTAATTTTTAATGTGTTCTGACGTCAAAGATTTATTCTTACATTATGCTTCCATGCCACTCGATAAACTGGAGGATTTGCTTTAATATTACATTCGAAATATACATCCGCTCCTTCGCCAACTGTATTTCCTTCAACAACCGGATTTGTACCGAGTTCAAGTTTTATGAGAGGCGCATCTACAGAATTTAAGATGGTTATGGATAAGTTTTTCGGGTTGATGTGGGAGTCGTTTGGAGGTTATGTTGAATATTTTTGGCGAAATTTAAATTTTTCTTGAAATTGACATTCAAATTTTTCAAAAATTGAAAATCAATAAGCTTAAATCAAGGCTTCTGCAGATTATAATCTTTAAAAATCAAAGATTGTAATCTTTGCATGAAGATTTTTTAAAGATTATAATCTCTGTATGAAGATTATAATCTTGAAAAAATCTTTGTATGAAGATTATAATCTTTGATTTTTAAAGATTATAATCTTTGTATGAAAGATTTTTAAAGATTATAATCTTTGTATGGGATTTTTTAAAGATTATTTTTTCGTGGATTTTGCATTTCGTTGCTCTTACTTAATTTCATTTTTCACAAAAATTAATAAATTAAAGAAAATGACAAGTTGTCAAGTATTAACAAGCATAAGTAGTGTTAAAAAGAGGAATTATCTTTCGATTAGTGCAAGAAAGAAACCGTCTAAGTGTATAGAAATACTAAAATTTGGATTCAAAGTTTGTCAAAATAATTTTTTCCAAAAATTAAGTAAGAGCAACGGGTATAAAAATGAAAATATCTCATTAATTAAAGCGTTTTATTATGTCTAGGTAGGTTCAAAAGCTTCAAAATTTAGAAATTCGTGATATCCAATGGCTAAAATTAAACAAAAAGCAGCAAATTTTGAGAAAAATGTGTTTTTGTAAAAATTTTCATCCAAAGAATTGCCCAGCAGTTTTTAAAAAATTTAAAATTTTATAAAATTCAAAATCTTTTTAAATCGAAATATCCAAAAAATTCAAAATTTTAAGAATTTTTCATTCAAAAATTCAAAAATATTTTGACATCCTCCATAACATCCAAACATACCTCCCTTTTAGTAATATATCATTAATATTCAACATATCCCATAAAAAATTCTTTCTTTTCTCTCATTCTAACCCAGAAAAATTATTTATCTTCCTAGTACAACTGTTTCATTCCCAACCAACCATCTTGTGTGAAATACTTACGATGTAAATTTAATTTTAAACCATCTTCAACACCCGAGTCGGGAATTTGAGGATTTTCAGCTCGACATGAGAGAAATTTTCCTTGATCCTCGATATTTGGGATGAATGTTAGCACGGAGCCAGTCGCATTTCCATCTTTCAACATCTGTGTATTTTGGGGAATAGAAAAAAATAGAGTTTTGTTAATTCTTAATGTTTGGATAAAGTCTGTAGAGTTTTCTAGCTTCTGTTAATGTGTTTTGGAGCCTTTTTTTCTCTCGGAGATGGGAAGTTGAATAATTGATGAGATTGTGGTTGTGGAATTATGTGTTCAGTTGTTTATGGGATTTATAGGTAGTTGGAAGATTTTTGACTGTGAATTGGGATTAAGATTAATGGATTTTGATTGTTTTTTAAGGTTAAATTGCAAAATATAAAGTTTGCTAATTTTTGGTACGAAATTTTTCGTAATTAAAATAATTTTAAACTTCAAAATTCTTTAAGGAAAAAAAAACTAAAATTTCAGAGCTAAAAATTTTACAAAATTCAAGAGCAAGCTCCAAAATTCTCAGCAGACCCATAAAAAAATTATTTTTCCACTAAAAAACTTAATTTAAAACCTGACGAAATTCTCTAAAAAGTAATCATAACTTTGACGTCACAACATTTTCATATTAATAATGAAAACTTTAAAGACGATTTTTAAACCAAACTTTTATTTTGCAAATTCTTCTTATCAGTCTAACAAGAAACATCTTGTGTAGACATAAATTTCATGTTTTTATTCTTCATAATCTCATTTTAAAATGTGGGATGAATTTTCAATTTATTGTGGCTTACTCATTCATAAATTTTTCTTTTATTTTTGGAATTTTAATTTAAGATTGTTTTGACAAGTTAAAGCTGTAAAATTTGAATATTTCTTGGAAATTTTTAAATTGTAGAGTATTAATTGAAAATAATTTATTTTGAAGATCATATTGAGAGAATTGAGTGGGAGCTTTTTGAAGTGGATAGAAATAGAAATTGAAGGTTTGAACGAGGTGAAACATCTGTTGCGCTGAATTGTTTGGCAATTATGAGGAGTTAACGAACTTTAATTTATACATTGGTACAATTTAAATGAGTTTCATAAATTTTTCAAATTTTTGAATTTAATGAAAAATTTCATCAAATTTATGAGCTAAAATTGTGAGAAATGGCATCAGTTGCCTAAGTGGTAGATCGTTGGTCTTCTATGCCAAAGGTCCTGGGTTCGATCTCAGACCATGTCAAATTTAGAAGCTCTTTTTCCATTTCACCGTTCTAGTTGGCAAGTTTGGTTCGTGTCTTGGGTGCAGTTTTGAGGTCTTTGACACATATTGTATTTTCTTTATTACTAGTCTCTGGATGATTTCATTATGGCAGTGCCTCCAAAAGGCTGGGCCCTTACCTCCGATTTTTTTATGAGTTAAAGTTGCGAAAAATCAAGAACTTTTGAAATAAAATTAAATTTTCTCCCTAAGCTTTAATGAATTCCCTCAAAAAATTACTCACATATTCACATAATTAAAACCTTTCTAAAAATACAAACAGCACAAAATTTTCAAACTAATATCGCAAAATATTTTATGTACCCTCATAAATAAATGCTAAATTCTCTTGTTGTTGCTACACAAACATGATTCAAATTCAGACGCTATTTTGTCGCTAGAACCTCTCTCAATTAAGCAAACTAAATAATTGCTTTATTTTATGCACGAGTAAATATTAGTCACGTACAATACACTGCTACATCTATACATCCATACAGACTCATTCATTTCCATTGAAAATTTTGTTACTCCCTCAATTATTTGACTTTCATTTTCAAATTTTGTATTTTTTTTTTTCTCTCTTTTTGTCGAACGATTATGTACGACAGCTTTTTCAGTCGACACTGGCATTAACGTTGGGGATTTTTTTTATTCTTTTGAAAAAGCTGTGTCTAAATTTGTCAATGTGAGAGAGAGAGAGAAAAAAAAGCTTATTTTGACTGCAAAAGCATAATATTGTTAAAGCACATATTTGCATAATGATTATATTTATTGTACCTGTGAGACTGACATTAGGACAGTTGTGAACGATACATAAGCTTGCATATGTGAGACAATTATAGGAAAATGCATCCATTTGCATCAAATTTTGCAGATTTTTTTTCTAGCTTGTTTCTTGTGTTTCTCTTTTTTTTGTAGGTCATGTCATGATTTAAAGCGGAGAATTTTGGATACAAGAAAGTTGATATTGAGATTGCAGATATGGAATGTGATATGAAATTTAGATTTTTGTATTTGAATTTTAAATTTTCTTCTCACAGTTGGGGTTTGTATGTTAGTGATGTCTAAGTTCGATTTTTTTTTTGCAAAATATTATCTGAATTAAATTATTATTTGGGGAAGGTTAAGTAAGTTTTTAGTAATTTTCATCAAAAATCCTAAAAAATCAAAAATAAAACTTTAAATATTAGGAATTTCAGCCCCCAAAACTACAACTCTGAATTAAAATTTTAGGTTCAACAATTCAATTTCTTGTTTAAAATTTATGAATATCCCCCAAATTAAAGACTGCATTGTTAAGAAAATATCAAAATTTATTCATTTGCACTCAAATTTCTGTCTCAATTCTAAAATCTTTCCACACAAGATTTTTAAGTTGTTCTGTCAATATTTATTTAAACAGCAAGTTTGATGTCTCATTGAAAACAAAAGCCAAACTTACCAAGCTACCTAATTAAGATAAATCAATTTAAAGAAACTATTAACATCTCAGACATATTCATTTTGAAGTATCATGTACACAACAATATCGTTATTAATATTATACATAAGATAACAGCAAATAAACAACACAATTGGTGTACATGAAATTTCTGTGACACAAAGACATGAACAAGATGTTCCAATTTCGAGTTAAGTTCTCATTCTCGATGATTTGCAACTGCTTTTAAGCTACAATGTCTTTGATGATTTTAATTTTGATAATTAAGATGATAAGATTGTTGACTCAATAAAATGAAAATTTTGTTGGATTTTCCTTGAAAGTTCTTTAATGGATCAATTAATTAATGATATTATTGGTCTATATCTTATGACTGGACATTGATGACTTTGTTATAATGACAAATTATTAGGATTTAGTCAGAAAATATTTTCTCAGTCTGATATTGAGACTTATTGAATATTCATGAACGTAGGTGATGATAATGTTGATTTTGAACAATATCATCATCCTACATTAAGCTTCGTAGTTATTTATTTTGAATAAATCGCCTAAACCAGACTTATACCCATAGTAACTTTTAACATCCGCTTACACCCACATTTTTGCTACATAAAACAATAAAATTCACAATCGCCATCATCCTCAACCCCCACATACAGATACAAATATTCAAATAAAATCCACTAAATGCTACACAATTTTGCTTCATGAAAATTTGATAAAAATTTTATTTTTCTGTTATGAGATTTCAATGCACACAGTAGCAACGCCGCTGAGAGTTAGTGCCATAAAAATTAGCACATAAACATAATTAAACTGTGAAATAATTTAATTTTTTTTTTTCTGTTTTGTATTTTCACTCAATGTTTAATTGAGAATACATACTGTGTGCATTTGTGCATTTGTGGATATGAAAATTTTTAGATTATGTTTTAATGTAGGGAGAGTTTTGACCATGAGGAGGATGTTAGGTGGGTTGGGAGTTGATTGAGTGAATTTTTGTATAGAATTGAAGTTTTATGATTATAATCAATTTTGATGAAATTGAAATGTCATTGATTCGGCTCAAAATGTCTAAGAATTTAATTCTAACTTTTGTAGTTTAAATTTCAATTTTTTTAAAATCAAATTGAGCCTGAAAATGTGTAAAATTTTGACTTATTCAAAATTTTAAATTCTAAAATTTTAACTCTTAAATTGAAGTTCAAATCCTTGAATTTAGACCATAAAATTAGTAACTCAAACCAGTCGCACATCACTGCCAAAAAATGCTCCACCACATGACTACATAACCTCAAAAACTACACAAAAAGTATGTTCATTTAATAAATTACCATTTCACTTGTATTTGTTAGCTGCGTTGAGCCTAGCCACCAGCTTATTTTTGGTGCTGGACGTGACCCTCTCACTTCACATTTCAAATCGTATTTCTGTTTTGTTGACATGAATTTTAAATCCTTCATAATTTTAACCGATAAAGGCCTCACTGTTGACGAGAAAAATAACAAAACGGAAACAAGCAAAAAGAATTAAATCATGCTGGAATGTTGATGAATTAAATTTTTTTAGTTTCTACTTTTTTGCATGCAGGAGAACAAAAAAAATCATCGTACATGTACAATTCGGAATATGCACAGGAAATTCCATTTGCAGATGGAAGGAAAGAGAATGGAATTTAATTAGAACACATGTTGTCAGCAGAAAAAAAAAATATAAAACAGAAGAGGAAATTCAATATTTATTCTCTCTCATTTTACTTTGTACGCTTTAAAACTTAGCTCCGCTGAATTATTCACATCCACTGACATTTGAAGGAAACGAAACATTCTTTTTTTGTGTGTGTTGGTTTTCGTGCTTCTTTTTTTATTGTTCAGCATTTGAACGATTTCTTTGTTGGAAATTCGTTGGAGTGAGGGAAAATTTTTCTTTTGAACTTTTTTTTAAAGGTTTTGTTTTAAATTTTTTTAGACTAATTTTTGAGGGAAAATTTCAATGAATTTAATTTTTTGGGGATTTTTCTTGCAAATTCAAGATTTTGAAGGAAACTCTACGAAACTTCTTTTCAAAAATGACCCACCTTCCCAATTCCATCATTAAATTGATGAACTCTATAAATCTATCCTCATATCCTTTCCTATTAAATTAGCTTTAAGACACGTGTATCCAAAAATAAATCGAAATAACAATTTCATTGACCTTCCAAAATAAAATAAAAAATCAGGTTCATTTTCCTCATGCTACTCTAATAAAGTAGTCCTTTTGTAAAATATCTATTGTTATAAAACAAATGGACTAGAAAACAAATTTCATAAGGAAATCTTGTGAAATCAAAAACCATAAATTTTCTTCGTAATGCCTACACCAAAATTTACGATTTCATCGAATTTGCCTCTTTCACATTTTACAAATTCAAATGTGATAAGATTTATGAAAATAAAAATTCACTACCGATGTTAGAACATCCGCTTTAAATTTTCATTAAAATTGGTTCCTTTTCCTTCTTTTTTTTTTGTTTTGAAAGCCGAGAAGCGTGCGTAGCCTTCAGTCAAGAGCTTTTTCGATAGGATTTCCTTTAAGAAATTGTTTACTTTTTTTATTCTTCCAATTTTCCATCCAATCAACTTTTCTCGGAAAGCTTGTAACGTCGAACGTACAAAAATCATTAAAAGGTTTCTCAATTTTTTTTTTTATTTTGGAATTTTAATTTCCTAAACTTTTCAAATTAATAATTTTTCAAACGGATGTAGTAAGCGAGAGAATTTTTTGAACGTTTTTGGAATATTAAAATTAATAATAAATGTTTATTGTGCCTAGGACAATTGATCATGGGTGAAGTTTGTCAGAATTTTAATTAAATTTGTGAATAAACCAAAATTAAAGCTATGGATTTGCCACTAAAATGCTCACATTTCGAATTTGTTAAAAGTTTTGGTTCGAATCAGGGGCGTAGCCAGGAATTTTTTTGAGGGGGATTTTTGCTACTTTTAGATGTTTTTTTTTTGGTTCGGATCTTAAAAATTCAATAATATCTAGTATAAACTTCGCGAAAACAGGGGGGAGGGGGTTGACCCCCAAACCCCCTTCCCTGGCTACGCCCCTGGTTCGAATCTCAAAAAATTCATTGCCAAATTTTCATGTCTTTTGAAATTCTAGCAATTTTTCAAGTAGATTAGTTTTGTATAATTTATAGGATTATCGATTTATTGCATGAAAGATGATTTTAATTTATTCTGATCTACAAATATAACTAGGATTAAAACCAACTAGGAGATATCGAAAAAAAAAATTAAAATACATTTTCTAATAAAATATCACAAAACTCTCAAAATCATACTCACAGTTTAAATCGATCATGACAGACGACGTTATTGGATCGGTTAAATTATTGTTTGACGATTGGCATGTATAACTACTAAGCAAATTTTTCCTATCGAGATTCTTTAAATACAGAACATTTCTGACTTTCTTGTCAGACAGTCTCGTAATATCAACAGTATCAAGTAATTGATTATTGTGCCACCAGGTTAACTTTGGTTGTGGACGTCCACCTTGACTGATGCACGTGAGGTTTATTGATGAGCCTTCATTATATGGCCCAAGAATATAATGTGAAATGTGCCGATTAAGCTCATTAAGGATGAGAATATTATCAGGTGGCACGATTACGAAAAGTTGAACTTTTGTATTCTTTGTTGGACTCCGATGAAAATCGACACGACAACGATAAGTACCTTCATCATCTGCTGTTAGATTGGCAATCGCAAATGTTGCCGGATTAAGTGATGATGTGTTAAAGTAATATTTTCCATCGGAATTCATGCCATGATGACTACCGCCATCGATGGCATTTGAATCACGTGCATCATAGCTGTAAATTGGTGTAGTCTTTCCCTCCTTGTACCATATTACTAATGCGATTCTATCGTCACGAATGTCAGATGTGAGATTACAGGATAAATGTCCATATTTTCCTATGACAGCCTCGACTTTTCGTACAACAGCTGAAATGATAGAGATGGGAAAAAATATGATAAAGTTTTAGATGCTGGAAGTTAATTTTTTTTGGTTACATGCTCGTGATTTGCGTCATTGAATTAAAATGATTCTAAAGCTTCTTATGTCATTCGTTCGTTCATTCAATCATTTTCAAGGATTTTGGAATTTTGATGGATTTTTAGTCAGTTTATTTTTAGACAGTTCCTGAGCTAGGTTCATTTAACAATTGAAATTAGTAGAATTGCAAATCAGTTTGATACTTTGTGTCACGAAAAATTAAGCATCATTTTTGAATGACCCCGGATTTAAATCCAGTCGATTTTTTATCAATTTAAATGGTGCAAATAGTGAACTAGACCTACAAAATTACCAAACCTCTTAAATATTTACGCTAACCTTTATTCATTCATTTCCAATCATCCTTTAATCCCTTTCAACATCCCCAATCAGCCTTTCATCAACCCAATCAAAATATCATAATCACATTTCAGCCCATCATTTAACTATCAAATCATCATTTACTTACAGTCACCCTCACTTTATCGCAGCTATCAACAATGCAAAGAAGAAAGGAAGAATAAAAGCATGAAAAAGTCATTAAAGTAAAAAGAGCGCAACGAAGGAATCGAGTGTGAAATTTTTCATACTTAACGCCAGCACAAAATAAAAGAATGAAATCTTTCATTGGAACTCTGGAAGTGATTAAATCACACAGTCAAAAATGAAAAAGGGAAATCCGACATACAAAAAAGTACCAGGCATTCAACGTGGCACTTCTTGTCATGGATTCGTTGTTTTTTTTTAGGATGAGGAGGAATAAGTTAAAAATTAACAGTGGATGTGGATTTTGATGAAAGGTGGAAGATTTTTTGATGTTGTGGATTAATTTTTTGACTGTCTGGTGAATTTTGTGATATGCGGTTGAATCCCTGACAGGATTAAAGTCATATTCGTATTAAAGCTCAAGCAGCTACTATATTAATTTAAATAAATACACAATGCTGCAGAAATCTCTTCCCATATCCCCTAAAATCATAGACATAAAATCCATTCAACCATAAATCACAAAATTAAACATCTTTAATTAAAATCCATTCGCACAAAGCTTAAACAAATAAAGCAATTAGGTAAACAACTTCACTATGATAACAACATTTAAGATCCTCAGCTGCATTACATCAATTATTGTGCACATCTTGGACATTTTCATTTTGAAGTATCATGTACACAACAATATCGTTATTAATATTATACATAAGATAACAGCAAATAAACAACACAATTGGTGAACATGAAATTTCTGTGACACAAAGACATGAACAAGTTGTTCCAATTTCGAGTTAAGTTCTCATTCTCGATGATTTGCAACCGCTTTTAAGCTACAATGTCTTTGATGATTTTAATTTTGATAATTAAGATGATAAGATTGTTGACTCAATAAAATTGAAAATTTTGTTGGATTTTCCTTGAAAGTCCTTTAATGAATCAATTAATTAATGATATTATTGGTCTATACCTTAAGACTGGACATCGTTGACTTTGTTATAATGACAAATTATTAGGATTTAATCAGAAAATATTTTCTCAGCCTGATATTAAGACTTATTGAATATTTATGAACGTAGGTAATGAAGACTATAAATTCAAAATTGAAGTTCTTAACTCAACTAAAATTGAAATAAAGTTCCAAGAAAATTAAAATCTTCAAATCATTAATTAAAAATTGTAAAAATCAAATTAAATTTTTACATCAAAGCAAGCCACAAAAATTTCATTTATTCAACAAAAAATTTGTGTCAAAAATTATTTCACAGCTGGTGACATTCAAATAATCATTCTCATACTGAGAATTCATTCAAGCACTCAAGGTTAATACCAAAAAGTTCCACAAGCAAAGATTCCATCAAAAGGACCAATTACCAATTCAAAATGAGCCTCAATTTCATTTCTATCAGCATTAAATGTCAGAGGTTAGTGATCAAGGATAAATTAGAAAAATTCATGAACTTTCTTGGAAGTATTTTATCTCATCTTGTCTCGAATGAAAGAATCACTAAAAGCACTCGAGATAATGACTTATTAATGATGATAATAATAATGGCGACTACATTAAATCTAATTAAAATACATAAAAGTCATTCTTATATTTTCTTCTGTATCAGAGTTTAAAGACGGAGTTGTGGGGTTTGTTTGGATGTGATGGATAGAAATTTATGGAGTTTTCAGGGGTAAAATTTGATTTTCTGGTGTAGTTTTTGTGTGAATTAATTTTTAATGTGAATATTGTAAGGATTTGGATAGGAAAATTTCATAAAAGTTAAGGTCAGTAAGATTCTAGCCAAAAATAGTGAGTAACATCTTTTTGAAAGTGAAAAATTTTTAAAAATTCAGTTTTGGTAAAATTAGACAAATTAATGGTAAAAATTGGATAAGATAGTCATGTAGCCATGCATAGCCTAAAGCCCAGAAGTATAAATGCATCAGAAGCCTAATTTTTAGAGAATTTGATATGTATTTAGTAAGTTCCCTGGTTCGATTCCTAATTTTCTTTTGAAATTGTTTGAATTTCTAAACTAGGGGTTGACACGATTTCATCCGGATGAAATATCCTATTGTTCCGCATGAAGGTCCAGGGGGAAAATAACCTGGAGTAAAATTTTTTACTCCTAAAATATTCTATACTTTTTTTACTCTTTTTACTTTTTTTACTCTTTTTTTACTTTTTTTACTCTTTTTACTCTTTTTTTTTACTTTTTTTACACTTTTTTACTCTTTTCGAACTATTTCACTTATTTTGTTTAGAAAATGATTTTTCCTCAGCTAAATTGTAGAAAACAAGTCGATTTGAAATTACTAAACACTTATTTTCTCATACAAATTTGCAGAGGAAACTTTTAATGTGTTTTTATCCTAAACAAAAAATAAAAATCAATAAAAAATCGACATAGTATATAAAATTTCGATGAAAAACTTAATAGAAAAGCAAATTTTCACATCGATTTTCTTATTTGCGATAAAAATTCCTCGGAAAAGCCATTTTCCGTGTTGATTCTCTTATACGGGAAGAAAAACTCCTCGTAAAAGCAATTTTTCGCTTTAATTTTGTTGTTTGAGATTAAAAAACCCCCTCGGAAGAGCGATTTTTCGCGTCAATTTTCTTATTTGAAATGAAAAACCTCTCAGAAAAGCGATTTTTCACATTGATTTTCTTAGTTGGGATGATAAACCCCTCAGAAAAGCGATTTTTCACATTGATTTTCTTAGTTGGGATGAAAAACCCCTCAGAAAAGCGATTTTTCACATTGATTTTCTTAGTTGGGATGAAAAACCCCTCAGAAAAGCGATTTTTCACATTGATTTTCTTAGTTGGGATGAAAAACCCCTCAGAAAAGCGATTTTTCACATTGATTTTCTTAGTTGGGATGAAAAACCCCTCAGAAAAGCGATTTTTCACATTGATTTTCTTAGTTGGGATGAAAAACCCCTCAGAAAAGCGATTTTTTGCATTGATTTTCTTAGTTGGGATGAAAAACCCTTCAGAAAAGCTATTTTTCGCGTCAATTTTCTTATTTGGGATGAAAAACCCCTCAGAAAAGCGATTTTTCGCGTTGATTTTCTTAGTTGGGATGAAAAACCCCCCAGAAAAGCAATTTTTCGCATTGATTGGTATGCGTTGGTATGAAATACCCCTCGGAAAAGCAAATTCACATTTTAAATTTTCGTCTCATTTTTCAAAAGCAAAAATTCATACGTTTAGCCGGCTATAGTCGGCTTATACCATCTTTAATCTATCAAAATGAAGAAAATCGATCAAAACTTTTTAAAATGTCAAAATTCTTGTAAAATGTATACTTTGAGCACTTTTTTTAATTTCAGACCAAAAACTCAAAAAACTTCCAAATATTTCCAATTTTTTCTTACAAATTATAAAAATTCTACAAATTTGAAATTTTTGCAATTTTTCATACACTCTCCTGAAAGTTCTGATTTCTTACACTTTTTACTTTTTTTACACTTTTTACTTATTTTTGCAATTTTTCATACACTCTCCTGAAAGTTCTGATTTCTTACACTTTTTTACTTTTTTTACACTTTTTACTTATTTTTACGCTTTTTACGCTTTTTTACGATTTTTTTTACGCTTTTTACTTTTTTTACTTTTTTTGTTTTACACTTTTTTACTCAAAAAAAATTTTACGCCAGGTTATTTTCCCCCTGTGAAGGTCTTAACCCCTGGTTTCTAAATTTCTGATACAAACCTCCTTAACAATAATTGCAACCAAAAAATGTCAACATCACTCTTAAACACCCCCAAAAAAAGCAAAAACAAAAAACTTTCCTCAATTAAAAAACTCATTTTCCGTCCGAGATCTTTTGAATTAACAATTTAATAATTGCAATTGAGAAAGAAAAAGAATATAATTATGAACGAAGAATGAGCTGCGCTAGTAAGGAATAAGAAAAAAATTGCAATTTCATTTCACAGGAAAGTCGAGGAGAGAGATGAAGAAACGGAATATGTGAGACTAACTCATAAAGTTTTATAATTTCAATTAACACTCTCAGCTCGTTGCATTTCTACAGCTTTTCGAATTCCATGAGAATGAATATGGAAGGAAAATAGAAACAAAAAGTATGAACAATATTTTAATTATTAATTTATTTCTTTTTCCTACTTCTTCTTGATTTTTTTTTATGCATTCACGTTGCTTGGTATTCGCAAAGATGAAGAGAAGTGAGGAAGAATGAAAAGTTTTTATTTTTTTTTTTTGTTAAATAGTTGTTCATAAAAAATGAATTCATTTGCAAGTTTTTAGCTTAAATTTATTTTAAAAGGAAGCATTTAATGGGTGCAATTTGTGCAATTTTCTTTTCGAGAGCATTAATGTCGTGAAATTGAGAATGATGTGCTTAAGTTTTTTTTTTGTGAATAAATTATTAATAGAGGGAATTTTGGGGATTTAAATTAAGAAATTATTAGAATATAAGAAACTTATTTTGAGTAAAGTTATATCCATATTTCAGTTAGGAGTCGTTAGTTATGTTTCAAGTATTCAGGAACGTAGTCAGAAGTTTTTCGAGGAGGATTGGGATTTTTTCTCAAAAAACCCTAACAAATTAAAGAAATTTTCCAAAATAGGGGGTGTCAAAATCCTAAAAATCTTCCTAGCTTCGCCCCTGGCAGTATTTGTTCAGGATAAACAGAATTAATCTAGCAGGTTTTGTAAAAAAAGCTTAATAACTTATATTATTTGAAAAGTAGCAAAAATTCAAACTTAATGAAATTTGAGCGTTAATTGACTTTCATAATCCAAAATTATGTAGACTTTCAGAAAACCTTAAATCTTTTCCCTAAAACTTGAACGTCATAAGTAAAGTAAAATTTTTTGAAATATTAAAACACCTTAAAAAACCAAAAATGACTATTTTTGAAGGAAAATATAAAATTGGTCTGACGCAATAATTAAAATTCGGTATAAGGTGTGCTGCGAAAAAAATTTGGGCAAAAGTATTTATTACACTAATGTTTCAGAAACTTAAAAAAAAATAATTTTAAAAAAATCAAAAAATTAGTTTTTCTAACGGTTTTAAAAAATTCAAAAAAATATTTTTTTAATAAAAAAATTATTATAATCTTAGAATGATTTTAAACTTGCTACTTGTCAGAATCTATTAAAATTCAGCCATAAATATAACACAAAAACTCAACAATGTTTCAAACTTACTTCCTTCATTTCGCTCACTTTTTCAAACCCCAAAGAACAAACTAAGACGAGAAATAAAATGCATGAAGAAAGATAAATAAATAATTGTTTTCGAGGAAAGCAAGCACACAAAAAAATCCTCATGAGGAAATGAATTTATTTAACTGCTGAAAACAAAAAAAAAAAAACAGCAACAGCAAAAAAAGCTTTTTTTCGTCATTTTAAAAAGTCGAGAACAAACATTCATAAATTGAATTTCATGTTTCTTCTGAGAAATGAGAGTGACAAGTCTCAACATTTTCTTTGTTGTTTTTTCCACAATTTTTTTTTCTTTCTTCTATTTAATTTCTCAATATAACTTTCTCATAATTGAAATATAAAAAGGCACATAGCGGCAAGAGAGAAAGAGAAACGAAGAAGAAGAAAACACGAAGAATTTTTTTTTAAATCTACAAGCATTTGGTAAATGGAATTGGTCTTTTGGTCTGTTGATTTCCAACTTTTGTGGGGGTGTTATTGCTTGTTTGTTGAATTAAAATTAGAATCCTGAGGAGTATTTCTAGCTTATTTTCTTGTTATCTTTCGATGCTGCTTTGAAACAAAACAGATTTTCTAAGAAAAACAAAAGATTTTTTTTCATTATTTGATGGAACTGAGGGAAATTCTTTTGTTATTATGATTTTGTTGTGATTAGCCAAAAAAATTCTTTTGAAGATCTGATTTGAAATTTATTAGAATGGATGTATAAAGGGAACATTATGAAAGTTTATGTAATACTTTTAAAAATACAGAAGGGCATTTATTAAAGATGAAGAATCAATATATGAATGTTGAAAAAAAATAGGAGTGTAGCCTAGATTAGGTTTCAAAAAAAAATTTTCTTTGCTAGTGGATTTCAGAAAAAAAATTCAAACTTCCTTTAAAGTTTTCTTTAAAATAAATAATTTTTTTATAGAGATATTAAATTTTTGTATTAAATTGATAGACAGAGCTTAAAAGTATCAACAAAAATGATTTAGTGGAAACAAAATTGTTTTTATTTTGTAATTATTTCACAGCTTATTAATGAAAAATAATCTCTTCAAATACTAAATGTCAATATTAACTTTCATTAATATTTTCCATCATTAAATAAATTTCATAGATTTTTTTTTAAGTAAATGCTTTATTCAAGGGGTAGAAAATTTGATATATTTTCAAAATTTTTATTTGTTTCTTCATACCAGAGCTCGAAGTCGATGAAATTTTATATGGAGTCGAATCGACTCGGAGTCGACTCTGTCATACAAATTTAACAAAAAATCCGAGTCGACTTCGAGCTCTGCTTCATACTCTATTTTTTCTTATAAACTACCACTCGTTACTAAGCTACTAGAGAGCCAAAAAATCAATTTTCAAACTTAACTTAGTTAGCTACTAGCTTATAAAAAAATAACAGGATTGATATTTTTTTTTGCAAAAAATTAACATTGATGTATTGAATAAAAAAAAAATTGAATCTTTTTAAAATTTTTTTTTATACCCTCTAAAATTGAAATTTTTTTCAAAAAAAAAAAAAAAAAACCAAAACCACAAACTTAACCCCCCACCAAAAAAAAGAAGTCCATTAACCAAATTTTTAAGCTGTATTTAATATTATTTTCATTAATATTCATAAACAGATTTTCAGTGAGAAGTTTTTCATTGAAATTTTGATAGAAATTAAGACTGAACATTAACCACAATGAATTATTTATAGAAAGCTTTTAATCGCTGAAAATTGAATGAATTTTCTGAAAAAAATTATTTCAAATATTATTTTATGAATTTTTCAATTTTTAATACCATTTTAATTGGGTATTCATATTTTAAGACTATGATGAATGAAAAATTGAATTTTAAATTTTTTACTCTTGTGGGTTTTAAATAAATTTGCATTTTTGTAGTTAATTTCTAACAATTTTATTTTTGCCTATATTTTCAATTTTACTCAGAATTTTAAACAAAACATGAGCAAAAATCACATTAAATTTTCAAAACCCGCAAAATTCTATTCAATATATTCAAATATTGATCAAAATATGAAAATATTTCAACATCCCCTCTACATGCATGAACTTGTTGAAATAATCACATACCTATAGCTTCAGGCATAAAAAAATTTTACATAGAAAATCCAGAATTGTATGCTGATATTTTCAATGAACATAACTTGTAGAATACAAATCAGTAGGCGGAATGGAGTGTTTATGGCTTTGTTTTTATTTACTAGGATTAAAGTCACTTGAAGGCAGTGCTTTTGTGTATAAAATGTGGTACTTAAAAAATTGTTGAAGTATTCTTTTTTGAGCTGAAATGGAAATAAAAAGCTTTAAAAAGGAACTGAAAAAGAAAATTTTTTGCTTTAAAAATTTTTTATGCTGAATGAAAAGTTTATTGGGGAGTAAAAGCTTCTTTTATGTTTTGAGGAAGTAAGGAATTTTAAGAGTGAAAAGCGTTTAGAGCGCATTTTTTATCAAAATGCCATTTTTGAAATAGGTACTTAGAATATTTCTAATTTTTAATTTTATTTTATAAACAATTTTATAACAAAATTTTTGGACACTATTTGCCATTATTACTTTTAAAATGCCATCAAAGTCTAGTTCATCCCAAGATTAACCAAAAATCATCAAAAAACCCCCAAAACTGCCCTCTTCAATCTCCAATAAATTTCATCTCAATTCCATCCACAGGCACAAAACATCAAACACACACAAAAAAGCTCTCATCTTGAAAAACATCAGCATTAATTTGAATACACAAAATAAGAAACAAAATCACAGCGGAAACAAGTAAGTACGCAAAATATGTCACACAAAAGAGACACAACAACAAAGACGAAGAAATTTATGTCGTGACAGTGAATGGATAGTAAGGAAGTAGTCAGAATAGTCATAATATTTAGTAGCATTTATCGATATGAAAAGGAATGAAAAGACACAAGGAAGTAAAGAAAAAAAAAGTATCAAGTAAGTAAGTAAGATAAAGTTTATCAGGAAAAGTTTATTGTCCATACAGAAAATTTTTTTCTTCTTTATTTTTTTGGTGAACAATAAGAAGGGAAAGTTTTTATGGACGTCTTATAAAAGAGTTGTGATTTTTTTAAGGGAGGAAGAAAGTTGGGAGAAATTTTGTGGGATTTGTGGTGGGCTGGTTAGGATAGATTAAAGATTATATTGATGATAAAACTTAGTTTTGAAGTTATTTGCAATTAAAAAATCTCAGAAATTGTTTTGGACTAGGATTTGAACCTAAGGCTTCTTAAAAGTTGGTTCAGAGCTTATCGATTCAAATCATTAAAGTTCAAATTTAAATTCCTCTATTTTCTTCAAAAATCATCAAATTTCTTGCTTAATTTTCAAAATTAACACAAAGACTAGTCACTAACCTTGCTTAAAATATTAACATCTCATGTCTAATGTCCACAAAATTATCAAAAAAATAAAATATCCATAAATCTCCCCACAAAATCACCCTAAAGACGACAAGCTCAAAAGAAGACAAAATTTTCTTTTTTTTTTCAAAAGATTTCTTATTTTTCGTCTATTCGTGAATGAGAAAGAAAAAAAGTCATGAAACAGCTCTCGAAGGCGAACACATCCACATTTAGTTTTTGTATATTTGAAAAGGAAGCGAAAAGAAAAAAAATCTCACAAGCCCACTTTATTCATGGCATGAAAAGGATTCTCCTTCATATCTTCTTTTCTTTCCTTTTCATTGTTTATTGAGAGATAATGATGAGGTTTTTGGCTTTTTTTTTTGACTGCTCAATGTAGTTCTGTTCTTCTTTTTATTTTTTTGCAAACTTCTTCATTCTCAATGCACGCCCCGCACAACATTTATGTTTTAATACACAGACGGGGTAGAGAATAAAAAAAAGGCCAAGCCGCACAGACATAGGAAAAAGTTTATTTTTTTTGCTCTTTCTGTTCATTCCTTTTTTTAGTCAGTTTTATATAAAAGAAAAGCCGCATGTACATTGAACAAAAAAAAGTTTTAAATATGATCGAAAAACTAACTGTATTGTGAGCTATATTCATAATTTTTTTTCTGTGTGTGCCAAAAACTATATTTCAATTTCTTGCTCTTTGGATATGTTTAGCAGTGATGTGACAACTTGTGCCAAAATTTTAATGGACAAAAATTCCATTCTTTAACTATTTAGCCTGTTTTTTCAGGCATCAGTGGAAAAAAAATTAATTAGAGTCCACATCACTTCCACACAACTCCCCTCCTACCCCAGAATCTCCATCTTTTTGTTCGTTCAAAAATTTTACATGCTAACTGTGGACCATAAAATTGTTATTTTTTCCACAACGATTACATGATATCTAAATTTAGAATTTGTGTTAACCCATTTTGTAGATGGAAAATTTGCATATTTTTTGGAGCAAATATTTCATGCTCGTCATCTTTCTTGTTGGATTAAATTGTTTGGCAAATTAAACAGTTTGTTAAATGTTTTGTTTTTTCTATGAGAAATGTTTTAATTCAATTTGTTTGTAATTTAAAGTTGAAAATCATGTCTTTGAAGATATTTTGTAGAATTTCACTAGGAAATTTTACTAAAAAAATTATTTAAATTTTCTAAAAACTCATAAAAATATTTCAGTTTTGAAAAAAATTTTTTAAATTCTGAAAAATTTCAAAAAAAAATTCTTAAATTCTGAAAAATTTCAAAAAAATTCTTAAATTCTGAAAAATTTAAAAATACCCTCAAAATTCTACAAAAAATTCACTCAATTTTATAAAAATCTTAATTTTAGTTAAAAAATCTAAATTTAGGACCTGAACCCATTTCTTGATTTTATCAACTTATGAATCCAAAAATTTATGCAAATTGAACTTTAAGTCATGAATTTCAATTTATGCCTTTTTACTTTATGTTTATATCTTTGAATTTTATTATTATGCCCTTAAAGGTAAATTCATAATTTATGAGATTTCCTTTTGTAAAGAAATATTTATGAAGAAGCTTTGCGGAGTTACTCTCCGCATTAAATTATACCTTAAATGGTCAAAAGGTTCAAATGTTTTTTTTGTTGTTGCAACAAATTGTGGACTGACAAGAGCTGAATGATAGCTTTAAATATCATTAATTTAACATAAATGACAAAAAACTTTATTAAGAATTCAAAAAAAAAGCTGAAAGATTTTGTATCACTTCTATCCTAAGCTGTAGATTTTCTAGCTTTAAAATATTTTTTGTTGAACAAATATGAACTTTATATAATAGCTTCAGGGCACATTTTCTCAGAGATATAAAAACGTGAGCAAACTATAGAATAGATATCTGCCAATTAGTATTAAATATTTATAAACTCAAATGGATCTTTGAAATTTTCTCGAGAAAAATGTTAGAAAATAACTTGAGGACATAAAATTTGATTTTGTACTGTAAAGCGAGTAGGCATGGATGGCAATAACGAGTTTTATGGACTTTTTGGAAGGAATTTTGATGATGTAATCGGATGAAGTGTGTTGAATGGCTTTAAATGGGTTTGAAAGATTAGGAAGTTGAGTTAAGGATTTTTTAGTAGATTTTATGTTGGTATGGAAGTCTGAGTTGGTCAATTGAATGGTTTGAGGATATTTAAGAGTGATTTTCATTTTTGAAAATGTCTACTTTGTTGATACGTCGGTCGGATGTCTAAAAAGCATCAAAAATGAACAAAATTTTTTCTTAAAATTTTGGAATTATTTATTTCTGTTATTCTAGTAAATAAGTTCATGAAACGACATTTGTCACAGTCACAAGACATTAAAGCTACTCGGGCTCAAAACCTAAAAAATCAATCCAAAATTCCACTCAAACTCCAAAACCTCCGCTCATCATTAAAACGATATCTCAATTTAGATAATCTCAAAAATAATCACAAAACTTAACAGTTCCAACAGATAAACATCTGATGAAATCATCATCATTTCAGATTATCAAAAAAAGAGACATTTAAATGTTTTGAAAGTAAACAGATTATCATGATGAATTTTACGTTCAGAACAGAAAATAATTTCACAGCCAATTCATGACTGGCAAAACTTTGTTTCTTCCTCATCTTCTTCTTTTTCATATCTTTATTCGAGAGTCCAATCGCTCAATACGACAAGAAAAATAAATTTTCCTTCCTCAACCATCAAAATTCAGTCATGCGAAATTTTTGCTTCTCTTCTCCATTTTATTTCATTTCCGTATATTTTTTTGGGTGATTTTATGGAATATAAAAAAATTTTTTGCAATCGAATTTCCAACTGCATTCAACCCACATAATTCAATAAAAAGAGAAAAGAAATAAGAAGTCGGACTAAATTATGAGGAGGCAAAGAAAAAGTTGGCAGATTATTATTTTTGGAATGAAATAGTAATAATAATGAGCAGGGTTGTTGACTTAATTGAAATATAATTGCTGATCATTTTTAGAGGGAGCAATTGTTATTAATTGCTGAATTTTTAGGTATTAAAGGATTAAAGCTATGGCATCAGTTTTCAGGGACGAATCTATAAGTTTTCAAATAAAAATGAATTTTTAAGGCAGGGTGAGTTGGTTCAAATCTTAAAATGTAACAAGAGTGAAGAAGAGATTTTTTTTAGAGATTTTAGACACCATACCCCCTCCCATCTGGCTAATTTAGGTTTAATACTAATGACCATTATTGATCTCCGCCAACCCCCCTTCTGGTTACAATAAATTTTTTATGATATTTTTAAAAAAAATTTATATAAAGCGTAATCAAATCTCAAACCCCTCTATAAGCGTTACGAATTTCACGAACGATCCCTAACCTTATTAAAGAATATTTTAGAAATTTTAGAATAAATCTTTAAACCTCATCATTCAATAAGTTTGACTTTCTTTGCCTGACTAATTATAAACTCTCTCAATATTTTTCGTACGAAAATTCCAAACAACAACCTTTCTTCATCATCAATTTGTGATAAAATGAAGGTTCTATGATGCAGCATAAGCTATTTATAATAATCTTCATAATATCTTGAAGTCCACCCAAAAATACTTCAAACAAGATTAAAAGGATTAAAAAAAATCTTTGCTACCTAAAAATAGCAAAATTATTAATTAACTTCTTTATTAAGGTAAGCATCAAAATCTATACTCAAAAAGTAACAAAGATGATGCAAATAGAACATCGAAAATTTACTTTAGATTCTGTCCATGATCAGATTTCAAAAAACCACTAGATTGACAACCTTTCAACCCAATTCAATAATTCAATCATGACCTAAGTCAAAATCAGACAAAAATGAAACATTTTTCATAAATATTTTTCCACATCACATCACATTCCTTTCAAGCTTGCAAACAACAAACAACCCTGACATACCAAAAAAATAATAAGAATTTTATTAAAAATGAGGAATTTTCAACTTACTCGCTTCATCTTCTATATTCCCATAAGTTTTCTCGAACAATAATCCCAACAAGAGTAACTTTATGCACATTAACATTTGCAACATATTTACACAAATACAAAATTTTCTTCCTTCCACTTCTTCTTATCGTTTACTTCCTGCTTAATTTCTTGTTGCTATATACATTTAAATATTTTATTTATTTGTTGTTGTTGGATTTATTATTGAATTTTGTAATGTGTTAATTTGAGATGATTTTATGAATGTTCGGAATTCATTTAATTTTCGAAGGGATTTTAATATTATTTTCGTATATATTTTGAGTTATATTGAATGAAACGGGATGATGATATTATTTACATAGGATTGATGGTTTAATCGTTGGGAATTTTTTTAAGGTATTTATTAAGATTTAAAAATTAAACTTTTTTGTTCGTGGATTTTTGATAATTAGAGTTTGTTATTATTATTATTAAGTTTTTTAATACTTTTATTATGAATTATGAATTTATATCTTTTGATGTGTATTTTGAGTTTTTAGCACATTTTTATGGTTTTTTGTTTGTCATTTAAATGGACATAAATTCTTTTAACTTTTAGTATTTTTTTAAAGTTAAATCTTCAATTGCTTATTTCTTTTTCTTCATTTTAAATTTTTATTTTCTTATTTCAAATTTTAAATTTTTTTTTCTTTGTTTATCAGTTTTTAATAAAATTAACAAACTTTTGGTTAAAACACTCTCAAATTCCAGGTTTTATCTGTTGACAGTCAATGGCCCTTAGATTGAGTTTTCGATCCTAGATTAAGTTGATTTTATTTTTAATCAATTTTAAAAGTAATGTGTAATTTGATGGCTTGAACTTCACTTTTGTTTAAAATTTTTTCTTAGATTCTTATCCCAATTTTCCAAATTATTCAAATTCAAATGAAATTTTTATTAAAACTTCTAAAAAGAATGCTTAATTGGTAAATTTTTCGATCCAATAATTCTTCCAAATTCATTAAAATCTCAAATTTTAAAAGAATTTTATCAAAAAATTTCTAACACAATTTTCAAAACTTTCCATATCTTCCAATTCCACAAACTTTTCCTTTATCTCTCAAAAATTCTCAAAATGAAATTCAGCAATCTTGATTATCTCACACATAAAACCCTAAATAAATTAGATTGTATGCTAATCATATGGGTCTTAATTCAGAAGTTCTCGCTTTTTTTTTTGTTTACAATTTCTTCATTTTCTGCTCAACTTTTTCATTATTTTTGTGCCTCATGAGTTTATTTGTCTTCTTCATTTGCCGAAAAGTTGCTCATTTGAAATTTATTGTTTTTATTTCTCACATTCATGTTATGTAGGCATGAGTTTGTGTTGTTCTTCACTTTAATTTAGGGAAACTTTTTTTTTATTAATTTGAATTTTTTTGGGGTTACAAAATTATTTTTTCATGAGTTTAAATTGATTTTACACAATTTTGAAATTTTTCCGCACAATCTTTAAACATTTTATTCACGACAGTTCCAAACAAAATTCTTTCAATTCTCAAAATTTTTCAAAATATTTCCTCATGTCAGTCGACGAAAAGTTTTACATTTCTTCATATTTTCCATTGCTGCATGTAATTCACACCCCAAAAAACAAGATTTTTTTTTATTTATTTACATTGCAGCCGCAGACACAAAAAAACATATTCCATATGATTATTATCTATTTTCTTTTTTTTCTCACTCACAAAATAAATAATAAAAAAAATTTCCGACAATCAAAACTATTCTCCGTCTAATTTGGTCGATGCGTTTCGAGAAACTGATAATGTTTGACATATTTGACTCGAAAGTGAACCGTGCCGAGAAAGTAAAGAACAGAAAAAAAAAAATCTTTCACATTTTCAATGTTTTCGATTCGGATGCTGCATGCAATGTAACAATCATTGAATGTTTTATGCTTACGGATAATGATTGGTGGTGTAGTCATCGTCAGTGATTTTTGTAAGGGATGATTTTGTGAGAGAGAATGTTTTGATGCTGATTGCAAAAAAGATGAGAGGAAAGAGCAAAAAAAATCTGTAAAGTCAAAAAACATATTTTTTAAATGATTCTTCTTTATGCACAACAATGATCTTAACATAATACATTGCCATGGAAGGAGCTGAAAAAATTTATGTATGTATTCTAGTTTTATTACCGCATTCTTGTGTCATAAAAACTTCGCACAAAAATGTTGTATTTCTATGGATCCTTGGGAAACTTTTGGGTGGAATTTTTTCTTTCTTGCTTTTTTTGTTGTTTATTGCAATTGTGGAAGCTGAGGGATTGTTGCGTGGATTTTTTATGTGAGAATTTTTTTTTGTTTTATTTAATTTCAAGGAAAACAATAATAAGTTAAGGATGTGGATTTATACAAAAGATTTTTTGTAAAAATACAAATTTGTAGAGAAGTATTTTGTGATCCATGGGAAATTTGGTGCTATTTATGGTGTTTTTGATGCATATTTTTTTTTAGAAATGCATCATGAATTTAAAATCCTAGGGAAATGAAAAAAAAGTTAGCATTCTGTCAGCTCTGGGAAAAAAATCAAACATGATTTATATAAGGTCCATTTTTATGAGTTCTTAAAACTGTCAACCCCCAAAAAATAAAATCACGCATTCCCCAACCTCAAAATAAAATCAAAATTTTACAAAAAAAATCTGAATTCTTCAAAAATTCACCACAATTACTGAATCTTTCATCAGATTTTGATAAGGGATCGTTTACTTTTGATGTCTGGTTTTAGGGAGGGTGTTCTGAGGCTGTGTGAAAGTTTTAAATACTAGAATTTTTTTCTATGAAGGTTTTGTGACAGATGAGGGAGGGGGTTTAAAAATCCAAGATATTGATGGATGTCATAAATGATCAGCCCCTAACTCAACTATAAACCGGTTAAAAAAGCAAGCTCAAGAAGGAAGAAACTAAATTACAATTCCTTTACCTTTCCATCTTTCATCTCTGCCAAAAGAATTTTTTCATCCACAAGAAGTTAGAAGTAAAAACAACATAAGCACACACATCCAAAAAGACCTTTAATCTTGCATGAATAAAACTTTTCTTTCTTTTAATTATTTTTTACATCTCTGTGTGTAAGAGTGGAAAAATTCCAAAAAACCGTTTTTTATGACTTTAAATCGTTTTATGTATTTACGCTTCGGGTGTTTTATTACGGGAAGTTCCGAGTAATTGACCTCGACATCGTCGCAAGCAACAATAAAAAAAAGTCGACGAAGCTGCATGCAATTTTTCTTGTGAAATTCCTTTTTTTATGCTTGTGCGAGCAATTAATTGCCTTTGTGCAATTTTCTCATCTTTCTTCTTCCTTTTTTTTTAGCGCATTTTCCCCTTGGGAAAAGGACGCTATTGTCCGCACTTTGTCTGTCTGTCCGTCTGTCTGTCCGTCCGTCTGTCCGTCCGTCTGTCCGTCCGTCTGTCTGTCATCGCATCTCCTCCTCAGGGTTAAGCTTTTTTGATGCGGTTTTTGGCTTAAAATGTGTGTAGTATGTCTGGCTAGAGCTGGCGAAAAAATCAGCACGAATGGTCACTTCCTCTGCTGGAACCAGCGTAAAAAGTTCCAAAATGCCATTTCTTTGTATGTGTTAGTGTGGTCGAATGCACTAAAATGTTGATTTTTCAAAAACTCAGCCTTCCTTGGTTCAAATCCCACTGATGACATTTTTTTTCTTTTGCTTTTTTGATACTTTTTTGATTTCTAATGACATATAATATTAAATCATGTCATAATTTTCCATTTTCACAATTTTCCCGAGTTTTTCCGACGATTTTTGTTAAAATTTTCAATATTTTCATACAATTTTCATAGATAATTACTCTTTTTTATATTTTTTTGATATTTTAGTTGTTTAGTTTTCTATTTTTATGGATTTTTCATAGTTTTTCCGGAAAATTTTGTGAAAATTATAAAAACTTACACTTATATAAAAAAAATCATCAATATAAATAATCAAATTGTCACATGAACATTTCATAAAAAGAGCGTCAGTGGCGTAATTGGTAGAGCGCACGAATACTAATGTGGGAGGTCAAAGGTTCGATCCTAGCCCCCGGCAAGTTATTTTTTTGCTTTTTTTATTTTTTTTAGATTCTATGTCGCATAATTTTTTTTATCAGTTTTTTTTGCTGTCAATTTTAAATTTTCGGTAAATAATGAATGGTTATAGTTAAATATTTGGCTTTGTACTTTTGGGGTTTTAGTTCTTTGTTTATTTACTGATCGCGGAAAATGCGCTTTCGTCGGTCACGAGTGACCACGTTGATACTAGTTGTCTTTCACGTTCGTTTGATTCATTTTTGCCGGTAAAAATGGAGCAATGATTATCGTATAATTTATGTGTGTGGATGTATATTGAAGTGAGAATGACTAGGAGGAGGTGGTGCTAGGCGCATTTTTGGTGGTTGCTAAAAATTAAGAAAATATGAATTAAATTTTAAAACATATTTCAAAATAATTTAGAATTTTTTACTCGTTTCTTAATTCGGTTCTATCAATCTCCTGATCTGATCGTACATCCAAGTTTTTTCATGAATGCAGGACCCCTTAACCTAAATTTTTGACAAAAAACCTAAATTTTTGAATTATTTCCAGTACCTCTTGCCTCATATTTCAATAAATATAATATACCTCTAGACAATCAGCCAAACTAAAAATATAAACACATCCCCAGCCCAGCCATAGCAAACTATTAAATCCCACTTTATATGAATATCAAATTAAAAGCAGTAATTAAGCATCCAAAAAAATGAAAAGAACCGCATTTTAGGAAGAACCAAAAAATTCATCTCACATCCAAAAAAAATGAATACTAATTCGACTCCACTCCAAAATTTACCCACACTGTAATGAACATGATGGGATTGCAGTAGTTGAAAATATAAAAATTATTAAAACAATCCAATCTCATTATGAATCTACTATCATATTCGTACCAACAACAACAACATCAGCATCATTATTAGTCAGTCGTTGTATTCGTTATTGCATTTTCATGAAATTAAAAGCGCGGTTTTAATTGTAAATAATTGGCTGGCTTGAAGGGGAGGAGAGGTGGGGGGACAACACATGAAATATAATTTTTTTATTGTTTCATGAATGCTAAAACTCTTTTTTTTCACATCCAACAAATATTTTTTTTCTGGTGCTTAAAAGCATTTCCAATTAAAATATGACACATGCAATGAATATTTTAGCAAGTTGGCAGATTTTTTTTTTGTTGTTCCCTTCTCCCGCACCTCCTCCCCAGCTAGCCTTTTTTGTACAAACACATTTGATATAGACAGGGAAAAAAGGTAAATAGAGGAAACAATTTTGTGAGATAATAAAAATAGTTTTTTTGTTTTATTTCATGTGATGTGAATTAAAATGAGCAAATAGAGAAATGAATGTGAAATGGACAGGATGTAGTCATTCATTAAGTATGAAACGAACGTAAAAGTTTTAGTATCTTTTTTTTCTGTGATTTTGTTTTGAAAATTTATTTAATTTTGTTAGATTTAATTAAATGTTTCTCTCGTGAATGGCTAATGATTGGGTGGTAGTTTAGTATAATAATATATAGTGCTTGGATGAATGTGTTATTGGTGATGGTTATGGATGTGAAAACTCAAAATTTCAATAGAATTTGATACTTTTTGGAAGCTTTGTTTATTTTAAAGTCTTTTTTTAAAAATTATAGGATTCGAACCGATATTTTTAAAATTAAAGTGTAAAAAAAATTTAGCGAAATTCTCACAATTTTGGCACAAATCTTCCAAACCAACAGCAACCCATCAAAACTTAATTAATAAAACAAAACCAAAAAACCAACTAGTTTAAATCATAAATTCCTTCGAAGCTTTTCAAGTTTGTTTAATACACACAGATTAAATTTTGTAATTAATGTAATATTTTGTAATCTGCTTGAGCATTACGTGCTCATCAAGTTGTTAAGCTTAATTTGTATGAAAATATGAAAGCACATAGCTTAGAGATTTTTTTTTATTATTCATCAGTAACAACAAAATATGTATAACAGAACGGAAAGCAGCAGAAAATAAAATAATGACATTGAGAGGAAATTCAAAACGAAAAAATTTCCTAACTTAACAGTTGTCCTTTTCTGCTGAAAATTTATGAACCTTCAAGGTAAATGATGTCGAAACATAAATCTCTGCCCACGATTTTAAGACTTTAATAGAATGTAAAAATTTGTTTGAGTTTCTACGCCTAAACATATGTAAATTTGGGATCAGATTTACTCAAGTCTTTAATTTGATACATTAAATTATAAAATGTTCTGTTATGGTGAAATTCGATGAATTTTTATTTATAGTCCAATTATGATTAGCCCTGGGGAAAGTAAAGAGATTGTCCATGTAAAATATTAAATTTCAGATAGTCTGAGAATTTTCTTTACGTCATATTAAATTTTTTTTCTTTTTCATGCTCTGCACAGCATGAGGGTGAGGTAGAGTTAATTTTAAAAATTTTTGTAATAATTCAATCAAAATTTTACTTTAGCCATGAAGATTGAACTTAAGTTTGACTTCACTTTATGTTCCTAAATTAAAGAATTAAATGAATTAAACTGGGAATTAATGAAATTCTTACTAAAGCCAAGACATAAAATAAATTGTCAATTACTGCTTTAAATTATTCGTAAAAAAATCAATATGATTGTTTCATAATTCTATGAAAATTGATTTAAAAACTGCATCCAACAATATTCCATCTTTCCCACCTCCCTAAATAAAAAACATCCTTACAATATGATTTATAATTACTCAGCAAAAACACAAAGTATGAATTATGAAAGTTGAATAGTAAGCACTACAAAATAGTAAGCATAACGAAGAAGATAGAAGAACATAAAACACGTCTAGTTTGCAAAAAAGCTTGAAGCACTGTAAAATTTTGTTGTATCTAAACAGCACTTTAGTTAAATAAATATACATCAACTGGGTGGGAAAGGCAACATTTTGTTTTGAGAATATTTTTTTTTATTTTTATTCCATAAGCTTTTTCAAAACAGAACCATTCACACACATAAAGTAACCTAGCTAACTAGAAACAGTAGGTAGGTAGAATACAGAAAAAAAGTATGAGAGATAAGTGAGTAAATGATGACAGCGAGAATCACATGGGAAATTATGAGTGACAAAAACATTCAGCAACAGCAGCAACAACAACAAAAAACACGACTTACGTAGAAAGCCACGAACTTCCACGCCACCTTCCCAATTTTTTTTCATAGACAGATTACAGAATATATGCTTAAAACAAATTATGATGTATACAATTTAGCTTATATTTTTTAGCTTAAATTAGTAGAGAAAAATCTATGAAAAAGTGTACTTGCAACTCGCCGTGAAATGATTTCAATGTGGATGAAATTGTACTTTTAAGGGAAGTCTTGGAAATGGCAGATGTTGGTGGGGGTTGTGGATGAGATGTGCGGAACGAAACGAAGTGGAACAAGCATCATGCTTCGCATGATGCTTGTTCCACTTCGTTTCGTTCCGCACATCTCATCCACAACCCCCACCAACATCTGCCATTTCCAAGACTTCCCTTAAAAGTACAATTTCATACACATTGAAATTAAAAAAAAATAAAAAATCTAAAAATAAAAGTTATGAAATTTGCTGAAAAAACTTTAATATATATTTATTAAAATTATTCGAGGTCGCGCGATAGCGCGACCGAGAAAAATTTTTGGGGGGTCGAAAAAATCAGTTTTTTGGCTTTTTGACCCCTTTAATGGCCTTTAAATTGAAAAATTCCTGTAGATTATGAATCTACTCATCGAGACGCACATTTTGGTACCAAAAACTTCTCATAAAAGTGGTGGGAACATAGTGAACTCGAAAATGGGCATTTTGAGTGAAACCAATAACTTACACGCGATGCGTGGAAGTTAAAAACTTTAGGAAAAAGATAAAAATTTTGGGAAAAAACGACTAATTATGTTGTATATCGGTGGTTAGAGACCATTAGGACCAAAAAAAATTTTTCATAACTTCATCCTGCCATGCGTACCCAAAAAAACGAAAAATGGACCTTGTGGACACAGGTATGGACGAAATTGGCTGAAACTTGGCCTATACATTTTAGACATAAATACCCCGAAATGGTTTTTGAATTAGTCAATTTGAGCTTAATACAAGCGAGAACGGTGCCAAAAATGGTCAATTTTGAGCGTTTTTTGGCCCTACTTTGACTGTTCAAAGGTCTATAAAGTTGTGCATATATCAAAAAGTTAGCTTCCATTCCCCCAATTGCTTATGTTACCTGATCATATGGCAAAAGAATCAGTTCCCGAAAGTCTAATGGTGAAGCTGTGACCCCGATTACAAAATTTTATGACCGAAAAAATCAGTTTTTTGACTTTTTGACCCCTTTAATGGCCTTTAAATTGAAAAATTCCTGTAGATTATGAATCTACTCATCGAGACGCACATTTTGGTACCAAAAACTTCTCATAAAAGTGGTGGGAACATAGTGAACTCGAAAATGGGCATTTTGAGTGAAACCAATAACTTACACGCGATGCGTGGAAGTTAAAAAATCATTTATATACATATAGGTAGGGAGTTAGACACATACCGAGTAAAATGAAAATAGGGAGATGAAAAATGTCAAATACATGAGCACCAAACCACTTACATTTGCACGCCTTGTTGAGAATCATCGTGCACTTGGGGCGAAAGTCAACATCAACAGTGTGTATTTGCTTTAAGTGCTCCTGAGTTGAAGTAATAGTGGTTGTAGACAATTAGAGAAGGTAAAATGAGAGAACATATACAAAATCTACACCTTTTTGCGTTAATTACTGTAGAGGCAGGAGAGTAAGTAACAAGGACGCGGGAATAAAGTTTTGTGTGGAGCACTTGACATTTATTCGCTAATTGGAATTTTCTAAAATTTAAAATGGAGGTCGTCGTGAATTGCAGGAATAGGAGCGATGTTTGAGTTAATGAAATATCGAGTTTGATGGGAAAAAGGTAGCTGCAGTTGGTTTATTTCCTTTCTTGTGACTCAAAATTGCATTTGGTGATGCGGAAGGCTTGAAATGCATTTTGGAGTAGGAACTGATAAATTGATGTAGTTCCATGAAATTATTATTGTGATAGCGAAACTCTTGTTAGATGTGAAAGTGCTTTAAATTATTTTATCTTCCAAAAGATGTATAAGCAATTTTTACAAAAGAAATGCCACAGACAATACTGAAGCCATCTAAAATACGCATCTCCTGTAGCAAAATTCTCAAAAGTCATATCCTACAACTTATTCTTCCCAATCTAATCATTCTTACTCTCAAAATTATTTATCATCTTCTCCACGTTCCTACTTCCCCATTAAAACTATATTTATAGTTAGTTACATAATTTACTTAACTGTCGTTTCATGAATCAAGTTATACAAAATTTTAAATTAGTCTTTATTCTGACTTTATGATTATGTAGAAAAGAAAACATAAAAGCTCAACCGTCAAGTAATTTTAAAATCATGACATTGTGATTACTGAGCTTGAGAAAATAATTTAAAACTTTCTCACATTTTTCTCATCATTTGTAGAGATTAAAAGTGACTTGAAAGATGCATTAAGATGAAGGTAAAAATAAGTGAGATCGTAAATGAATGAGCTTATTATTGGTGCTCATTAGTTTCAAAGTATGTTGAAGTAAAAAGTTTTTTTTTTTTAAGTTTTGAATGATTTGAACTAGTTTTGAAGTGGAAGTGCTTAGCACCTGGGAAGTTTAATGAGGTATGTTCAGTAATTGAGAATGAAAATCTTGAACAATGTTGATGTATTCTAGCGTAAGCACATGAATTTCTAAAGTTTAATAAAAGTCATACTGCAGACATTTTAATAAGTTTATACACATAAACAGCTTGACAGATTTAATTCTAAAGCAATTTTATATTGTGAAATTCAGAATTCTATTATGTCTAAGATGCTCGACTGCACTTTCAACTTACACCATTGTCACCTGCATTCTCATATTCATGAGACATTAAGCTTGCGTTCCTTATCGCATTTATTTTAAACTGAATGGAAATGAAGGTGCAATGAAATTCATATTGTGTTGTGTAACATTTTGAAGATATTAAGGAGTGTAGGATGCTTTGGAAGTTTAAATTATACAATTTAAACAGCTTAAAGTAGCGAAGTAAGAAGGTGACTCTTGCATCTTCAAAATATGAACTCATAAAATGATATGTGAAGTAAATTTTGATTCTCATTCACTCTGCACCTTAGAGATATGCGCATGATGAGCAGAATTTCCAGAAACACACATTTATGATGCTTTCAATTCCCTTTCAGATGAAGAAGAAAAAAAGAGAAATTTAAAATTCAATTTAGTGTTTATGGAGCATACAAGATGGAGCACATATACATTCAGAACAACAAAGTACTCAAAACATATTATGAAGTCCGGAAGATCATAACAGCATTGTACAATCCTCATATATGAAAAAGCTTCGCACTTGATTGTGCCATATTGATGACGACATGAGAGAAAGCATGTCACTTTTTTGTATTGTTGATTCCATGCATTATGAATTTTAAATTCTTCATTGTTCTTACGTATTTTTTGTTTTTGATGCTTTTTGCTTCTGATAGCTGTGTTTGTATAAGGTTGCTGGTGGGGGTTGTTGAACTTTTAAGTCGATAAATTTTGTGTAAAATCACAAATTGGCAATAAAGTCTAGCTTGTATATTAGAGGTTTATTTCGATTCTTAAAATGTAGAAAATTTTTGCTTGTAACTTAACCTTACTTGATATTAAAGCTTAATTTTACATAAAAACCAGTAAATTCTTCAAAAAATGCGCCTTAATTTAACAGTCAAATAACTCCCCTACTTATTACCATACGTCTTCACTTCCCATCTCAAAAATCCCCAAAATTCATGAATTTAATATGATTGCAAATCACGACTATGCACAGGCAAAATAGCATCGCACACAGCAACATCACTTAGTCAAATGCCTTTTAACTGAATAAAGTAAATGGCAATCTTATCCATGTGTACATTGACTACTGTTTTCATACATGAACAAGCCTAAATAGACTAGTTGTGGCTGAATAGCTGAGTATGAAGACATAAATAAATTTTTCTATTGAAAAGTCAGAAGATTTAATGAACATTTCGATAGTGATTTAATTGCTATCCACAAAGTACATCTTCATAGAAGTACAATAAGATGTGAGGCAAAAAGCAGCAGGAGCAGCATGCATTCATACATACATTATTGCATATCCTGTATGTCGAAGACACACATGTCGTAAAAGGTAAATAATAAAATTCAAATTTAGATGCTGTGGTGTATTTATGCAATGATTTTGAATCTGTATAATGCCAATGATATCATCGATGCTAGTTCCATCTTTTTGTTCGCAGTGGATGTGGAATTGAAAATAGTTTGAGTGAATTTTTGTGTACTTTATAGTGATGAGTGAATCAAGTAGCTAAAGGGTCTAGAAAATCTTTAAAGTCATCCACAAACATCAATTTTCTAACAATTCCAGCATCAAATTATCCAATTCACAGCAACAGAAATAAAAACTTTCACATTTTCACAGTCGAGTACACCAGATACGAGATAATCGAGAGAAGACAAAAATCAAACGCTTGAGAAATTTTCAATCGCATTTAATTGCGTAGAAACGCCTTTACCGTTCGCTACACTAAGCCTTTATATTCCATTTCAATACATAGGCTTACAACGATGCTGAAAAAAAAGAGCGACGATGAGATGAGAATTGGATTGATTAATTGCACAAGGACAAAACATGACAGATATACACGACATTTTTTTTATTCTATTCTATTCGATCTGTATCTTTATAGATCTCATCTCATACCATCGTCAATTCACAGCTATACCTTTCTATGTCTGTTTGCCATTTCTGTTCTCTTTTACATTTCCTGTAAATGTGAATGGGCTGACTGGTGAGGCAACAAATTGAGATGGGTATTTTTTTTTTTGTTGTTACTCGGATGCCAATAGAGCGCAATTAAGCCGTAAAATTTATTGATTGAGATCGAACCTAATGTAAAAGTAAAACTGATGAAAAAGAGAAGCGAATCTGATGTCTGATTTTGTTGAGTTGTGTGGGAAGGGTTGATGTATGGATTTGAAGTGTCTATAGATGCTGTTTTATAGTTTTAGGGAGCTGAAGATGATTTGAAGGTTTTATAGGTGCTGCATGAGGCTACCTATTTTAGGTCATAATTGTTGTGTCAAGTGGATATTTCAGAATTAGGAAACTTTTGAGCAAATTTGCATAACTTTAAGTCTAACTGTGCCAATACCTTCAAAACCGAAAATATTGTAAAATTAGGACCCAAATTACACAAACTTAAGCATAAAAAATCATTACTGCAATCCACAGCTACTTTCAGCCAACACCAATTACTGTCCCACCTATCTCCATCTCTCCCAAGACAACACTTGCAACAGACAATAATTGGATGTTAATAATGTCAATAGTACTGAAACTCAACAATTCAAATTACAAAAACGTGTCTTTCTATTCTCCTTGTTGCTCTCCATACATCGATTCCAAACAAATCACGGCAATTGGTGAACGAATAAAAAAAAATCCATTTGCGATTTCAGTTTGCTTCATGTAACAGCTTTAATTCAATTTTATTCCGTCTTTTTCATTTAGTCTTCATCCTTTTGTTATTTTTTTTTTTTTTTGGTACAACGAAGCGTTTGTACGAGAGTCGACCATGTCATGTCAATTCTTCTTATTGTTGGAGGTATATATTGAATTTACATTGATGGAAGAAATTCTCTTGTGTTATTTGACAAAGGAAGTGGGAAGAATATTGAAAATGATATTAGATTTTATTCCTGGTATGAAGTGTGATTTTGTATGGTCATTGTTGTAAAAGGAGAAGTTACGTTGGGTTTTTAGAGGGTTGGGTCATGAAACTAGTAATTTGGTAGTCAAATTATTGGTTCCTAAAGTTAAAGTATCCAATTTGGATAAACTTAGTCAGTTCTATTAATAGAAAATCCTTTGCTTTTACCCAGAAAATATAAAAATAATATTTTTACAAAATTCTGCATCTGACAAAAGTTTGATGACCTATTCTCAAATCTAGCAAGATTCGCCGACAATCAAATATTAAATTAAATTTTCCTAAATCCCACTAAATATATCCTCTCTAATCAATAATTTCAAAGACTAGCCATGACACCAAGTCAATATATCCACCAAACTCAACTCCAACCTCCAAATCACAAACAAAATCAAGCTAATAAGCAATTATTGTAAGCTTTTGTGTTGTGAATTTCTCGTCTCAATTGTTATCAAGTTAAAGGATACATACATTTACACCCATTCATGATCTGTTCGTACACACATCCATCTAGAAAACATTCATACACAAACACACATATAGGCACACAACAAAGAGGAAAAAGTCAATAAAGGATCAAAGAGATTTCGGGGTAGGAAAAATCTTTCATCTTCCACCCATCAAAAAACACACAAGCACATTCATCAGTTGTGAGCATTGAAACGTACACGATGATGGATTTTGAATATTCAGTAGAGGAACTAAGAAAAACTAAGCGACAAAATATCAAATGATGTGAAAAGGAAACTGAAAACTTTAAATTACAATTTCTCATTTGCATAAAATAATTTAAAATCCGGTTTTGTGATGTTTCGAGGTAGACTGTTTCTGTTTCTTGGTGCGTACATGACTAAGGATTGAAGATTTTTCCCTTGAAAATTAAAAACATTTTGTAGATGTATGAAAATGAGGACGATGTTGATGAATTTTCATAGACAAGAGGATTTTAATCAAAATATAGATATAAAATAAAATATTATAATGACTTGGATGTAGGAAAGAAAGAAGAAATAGTTCTTATGAATATTTTAAGCTTTATATGCTTCTATCTTCATTCGAATAAAACTAAATTGTTGCAATAAAATTTTCTTAATTGCATTGCATTTTAAGTTTTATTTTATCGGATTTTATATTATGGACAATGAAAATGTATTGAAATGAATTAAAGGTGTTTGTAGAGCTGTCGAAAACATTTATGCAAATTTTATTATTTTTGTCGTTTAAGAGAATGAGAGTATTTGTGGTTTTTAGTTTAAGTTTAAGATGCTATTTATTTCTTTGAAAGATCTTTAGGATTTGATTTTTTTTGAATAACTTGAAAATTATGTGAGATGCTATAGAGGCTGTTATCTTATGACGTACATCAAAAAACTTAGAATTTTAGACTCCCTCTGCCTCAAAACCTTCATAGGAAAAAAAATCTAAAACCCGTCCTCACCCCCCCCCCCCCTCCTTTAAAAATTTGACATTATAAGTGAAAAGTTCCATATTTTAATTGTTCAAATAAAGGCAATGGGAATCGAACCCACACTGTGTCTTTCTAACAGAAAATAAAGCTTAAAACTTAAAAAATTTGCCACATTAATTAAGAAGAATCCCAAAGACATCTCTTGATGATCACAACACCATCTCAAATCAAGCAGCATTCTATGACGTACACTGAAAAAAATAACTCAACATAAAACTTTTCATTAAACAATTAATCATTTTTTATGTTCTTTTTCGCACCACAATTTTTTTTATCATCATCATCACACGTTGTTTTGCCGCATCGTTGAATTTCCAAGAGTGTCGACAGCGAAAAAATTCAAACATGTTTTTTTTCGGAAGTATTTTTCACTCTTTTCAGCTATGTTGTTGCCATTGCCTGCTATTTGATTATGCTACATCCTCAAGTACATGTAAAAGTTTCATGTGGAATGAAAAATAAAATGTTCAAGTATCTCATCATCCAGTGATGTTTTTGAACATATACGCCATTGAATGTTTTGTGCTAGGCACATGGCTGAAGATCAATGTATGTGCGTAGGTATTTCTTGAAACTTGAGACATTTTTTAATATGAAATAACAAAATTTATCCTTGGCATTTTTTGTCGGAAGTGATGAGTGTGTTTACATCAGCATGTGTGGAAGAAAAATTGAAAGAGAAAATTAAAATTTGTTGTTGTGGCTTGTTGAGTGTTTTTTTGTGGTTTTCTTGAAATTAAAGAAGTCAATAATAAGCTGATTTATTTATTAATTGGGAATTTGAAGAAATAAAGGAGAATTTGTACCAACAGTTGGCTTTGGGGCCGTTCACTTAGTACTTTCACATTTTAGAGGGAGGGGAGTCTAGGATTTTACAACAGGTCAAAATTTCCATACAAAAAACTTAACAAGGGGGGGGGGGGTCTTTTAAGTCATTTTTTTACGTAACGTACTTTACAGATCAATTATGATCCATAGCCTTTTTTAGTTGTCGTCTGAAAAAAATCGAGTTAATTTAAAAACCAGCTCAAAAATTTCAATAGAGTAAATATGATCGTATTCAGACCAATATAAAAATTTCCAATATCTAACTTTCATCTATATTATTAGCATTGTTTAAAATCCTTACAAAGTAATTGAAAAATATATCAAAAGCAGTAACAATAAGATGTTTGTAAAGTGAATATTGTCTGTGTAAACATTCTCAATCATTTTTTCAGTTTAAAAAGTTAAGTTTGTTAAATGAAAGCAGATATTGTTGTGAAAAATAACATTGAAAGAATTTATAAATCATTGCTTGGATACAAAGTTTTGCCAAAGCTTTTCATAAAAAAATTTTTATGATTCAAAAATATTAAAGTATTAAGTTTCAAATTATATGGAATTTTTCTTATTATTAAAATAAGGATTAATTTTTGGATTTGAGAAATGTATTTTTAATATTTAAATAAATTCAATATGAAAAAGTATTTTGTTTGTTTTAAGAGTTAAAAAAGATAATTCATTCGAATTTCATAATCTTCAGAAATAATTTATTGAGCTAGGTTATAAAAAAATTACAAAAATAAACAATTTTACACAAACTTTATATATATATATTTTTCTCTCTGAGAGTGGACGTATCGTAAACAGTGATCCGAATAAAAATTAAGTTTTAAAATATTTTGGAAGTGATAAAGTTAATTAAAGTGAAATCAAAGAAAAGACAGAGAAAGATATTAGTGCAAAAAAATCAAGGATACATAAATCAATGCTTAATTAATGATTAATTAATAAAAATACTAAAGACAAAAGGAGTGAACAAAAGAAAAACTTTAAGTGAACATATATTGATAAGTAAGAGCTGATGAGACTAAAAATTGATTGAATTCCATAGAATCTTGATCACACACTTCATATCAATCTCAATAAAATTAAAATTAAAGTGAAATAATTGAATAAAAAGACATTAATTAAATCATAAAAAAAAGTAACTAACACAGTGGCATCACGCGCGCGCGCCAAGAAAGTGGTGAATTTGACAAAAAAAGAGAAAGAGAAAATTGGTGAATTTGGTGTATTTTATAACCGAGAGGAGCGAATTTTTAAAATTCAAATTATTTTTGGCCGTTACTGCTACCAAGAGAAACATTTTGAGTTACCGAGAGGAGGAAATTTAAATTTAAATAAGATTTGACCGTTAATGTGCCAAGTCAAACTTGAAGCATTAAGCTAAAAATTGGATCAACTGTCAGACTCCCACGAGGCATATTAAAGGGCTGTTAGTTGATATTTATCACTAACAGTCTCATACGGTGTACGGTACGTGACGAAAAAAACTTGAAGAGGTCCTGCGTTGCTGCCTTAATCTTTTTTTTTTCTCTTTCTCTTTGCAGCTTAATAGTGGGAGTCTGTTCTCGTCAAAATGGCTGATGAAGACAAAAAATATGATGAAGTCAAGAACGCTGAACGGTCTACTTTGACACCGAGATCCCCTTTAAATCAAAAGCGCCTGGAGAATGATGAAATTTTTATGTCTCCAATAACACCAACAATAAGAAATGATCTGAAAAGAAAAGGAGATGAAATGATTGAAAAAAATGTTGAAAAATGTGGAAAGATTGAAAGATCGAACGACGACCTATATAAAGTAATAGTCGGTCTTGGAGGAAAATTGACCAGAGAAATCAAGAGTGAATGTGGGATTTTGAGAGAAGAGCTTTCCAAAAAAATTGATGAAACTTTTGAAGGGATGAATAATGAAATGAAGCAGATGAAGGGAAGGATCGATTCAATAGATGAAAACATGAGCATACAAGAGAAAAGACTGGATCAGCAAAGCAAAATAGTTAATAGGATGATGCAAGAGAAGCTAAGAAATAAAATGGAAATAAGTGGAGCTCCATTGTCGGTGCTGGTCGACAAAAAGAAAATAAAAAGCGAAGTCATTCAAATTATTAACAACTTTGGCAGCACTATAGAAGATGACAAAATAGAATCAATTTATGTAAAGAATGTTAAAGTCAAAAAGGACGATCAAGAACATACAAGTCAAGTTATTGTGGTAGAATTCAAGGACTTTAATACTAAAATAAATGTGATGAAACAAAAGAGAAAGTCTACAATCAAAAATGGCATATATTTCGATGATTCGTTAACACCTACAAATAGATTCCTGATGGGAAAGGTCAAGAAAATAGCAAAAGAAAAGAATTTCATTGTCTTCATGGGAAACAACAGAATCAACGTGAAAAAGTCTGAGAATGAAATAAAATGGATTGAGGATGAAAAAGATTTAAAAGAAATTGAGAATTGGCCACCGAATGAAAAAATGGAACGTCCAAAGAAAGCAACAATTGCAACTAAACCGTCATCAAGTCATGAACAAATGGAAGAGCAATGACAATTAATTCAAGCACCGAAAATAATCGTTACAAATGAGACAACTAATGGAAATTTATGTTTTAAAAATAAAGAATCATCTAACAATTATTTTGACTCGTTTTGCTCATTTACAAATAGTAAGATTATGCCAAATGGATTTTCAATTTTGCAACTTAATGTGAGGGGTATAAACACTGTGAAGAAATATGATAAGATAAAAATACAACTGCAACAACTGAAATTCAACTGCGATTTGATAGTATTTAGTGAGACAAAATTGAAACCAAAATTTCCATCAAACCTATATCATTTAAATGGATATGAGAAATATAGTAGTTGTCGAGATGCAAAATTCAGTGGAGGTGGACTACTCGTTTTTGTGAATAAAAATATTTTTGTAAAATCAGTCAGCAAGTCTTCTACAACATTTGAGAAATTAAAATTAATGGTACGACTGAATGATCAAGACTTCAAAATACTATGTTATTATAGGAATCCGGTTCTTCAATCATTCAAACCATTTCTAAAGGATATTGAAACAGAGATGCAAGAAAATATTAAAACGATTATTTTGGGTGATATTAACTTAGATGCAAATGGAGATAATGATGAATCAAAAAGATATATAGCAATGTTAAGCAGCTACAATTTTACAATTACAAATACAATAATGACGAGAAATGAAAGCAAAAGGGTTATTGATCATGTGGTTGTGAATTTTAAAGAAAATAAAAGCCTTAAAAACTATACGATACATAACAGACTAAGCGATCACAATGCAATAATAACCGATGTATGTAATTTGAGATGTGACAAACACCCGGTGGTCATTGAGAAAGTCAAGAATAATTGGATTAAATTAAGAGAGATATTCGCTATACTTAGCAATCAATCACAAATTCTGACAATGCAAGACCCAAATAAAATTGCACACGAGCTCATACGAATCACACAAAAAGCTATCAAATCCTCAAGTCAAAAGTATAAATTCACAATGAAAAAAGAGACAGAAATCTGCAAATGGATGAATGTTAGAATTATTAATGCATTAAAATACAAGGAAAGGATTGCAAAGGCATTTAGAAAGAGAAGAAGTAGCATACAGTTGAGACACAGACTAAGATATGCATCACTGAGACTGAGAAAAATCATTCAAGAAGAGAAAGTAAAATATATGAATAAAATGACATCTGGAAATGATCCCAAAAAAGTCTGGAGGAATCTTAATGAAATAATGGGAAGAACAAAGCAAAGCTCGGAAATAAAAGCAATAGAAATTAATGAGAATCTTATCTTTGATCCAAAGACGATATCCGATAATTTCAACGAGTACTACATTGAATCCGTAACACAATTAACACAAAATATTGTTGAGAATACATATCCTATTGCCGAGAGAAATGTTATGAAGTCAATTGTACTTGAAAATGCAACAGAAACGGAAATCATGTTAATTATTGGATCTTTAAAGAATTGTGCTCCAGGTATTGATGGGATTAGTACAACGCATGTAAAAGTAATAGCTAATGAAGTTACCCCACTGTTAGTTCATCTTGCTAACAAAATTATGGAAAGTGGAATATATCCGGATGCTTTCAAGGTAGCTATTGTAACACCAATCAATAAAACAGGAAAAAGAACAAGCGTGAAAGATTATAGACCAGTTTCTGTGCTGACGACTTACAATAAAATTATTGAGAAATTGATTCACAAGAGATTAATGGACTTTACGGATGGGTACTTGAAGATATTATACAGTCATCAGTTTGCATACAGAAAAAAGTCATCAACAGAGACAGCAGCTATTGAAATGATTGATGTAATACAAAAAAAACTCGATATAAGAGAAAAAGTCTCACTGGTATTTATGGACTTACAAAGAGCGTTCGATATTGTGGATATAAACTCATTATTACTCACCTTAAGAAATTATGGAATCAGAGGAAAAGCGTTAGATATGTTGCAAAGCTTCCTCACAAACAGACAGCAAGTAGTAAAAATAAATGGCATCCTTAGCGAACCTCGTATTTTCAGTCAAGGTGTTGTGCAGGGGTCAGTGCTTGGAAGTCTTTTATTCCTGCTCTTCATCAATTCAATGGCTGAGATTAAGACATCTGGTAAGCTGTTCATGTATGCAGATGATTGTGTGCTTATGAATTCGCATCCAAGAAATGAAAACGTTGAGACAAAAATCTGTGAAGACATGAAGAAGATTATTAACTATTTCAACGGAAAGAAATTAATCTTGAACGTGAATAAAACCAAATTTATGATTGTTCACACTCCCACAACGAAAGTTGATGATATTGAGGAAATAAATATTAAATCGAATGAAAATGATGAGATCCAGATTAATGGAGATTATAAGATTGGACGGGTTAGAGAGATGAGATATCTTGGATTAATAATTGATGATGTTCTTAGTTGGAAAAGTCATGTGAATAATATTGAGTCAAAAATAGCTGGTGCTGCTGGAGTATTATGGAAATTGAAACAATGCTTACCTGAAAGATCCAAAAAGATGATCTACAAATCACTGGTTGAGTCTCACATAAATTATATGATTCCAATTTGGGGTACGGCAAATGAGACAGTCATTAAATCGCTTCAAAAAGTCCAGAATAGAGCACTGCGCAATGTTTATAATATTGATCGGCGCACGAAGAGGAAAGTGATGTATGCCACTATGACTGAAGACAATCTCCCAATTAGAGCAATTTTCTTCAAAAACACCACTGGATTTATGTTTAAGGCAAGTAAAGAGCTATTGTACACTAATTTAAAATTTCAATTTGTCCACACAGAAAGAAGGAACAGCTACATAAGACCTGAAAGAACAAAATCAGTAATAGGAAGAAAGAGGATTAATGCTATTGGACCGAGAATCTTTAATGACTTACCTCAAGAAATCCAGAGATCCAGAAGTGTCAAAAGTTTGATTGAAGCTGTAAAGGACCATCTAAAAAATGAGGAGATGCTCGCTAAATGCTTTAAGGGTGAATTCATGGCTAAATATCTAAAAGTGAGCTGAAATGAGGAAAATATATGCCGATTGACTTAACTGGAAAATATTTTTGGAAATTACACTTATTAGATTATACTTATCTTATTTATGATGCTTATATGAAGAATCTGCTCTCAATGATCACTTAGTAATCCTATTTATACCTCTAATATGCACTTAATCACTTCTTTTTAACTAGTTTAATTTTTTTTCACTGTTTCACAAATTTTGATAACAACAAACTACCGAGATGATAAATTTTTTGTTTGTATTGCTAATATTTTGTATGTTTAAATTTAAACTTTTGCGAGACGTTATTTTTTTTGTAACTGAAATTTTAAACACAGAATGTAAGAGATTTCTTTAAAGTATTTTATACATTGAAACTCTTTCTTGAGATTTATAACGTTTGATGAAAATATGTTTGAAGGTTTTTACGCCCTTTTATGCAGTTAATTCTGTTTAAGAGGACTTTTCCTTCTTCCTATAAATAAAATAATAATAATAATAAAAAAAAAAAACTTTTTTAAAAATAACTAAAAAATATTTTTGATCTGCTTGACTGCTATTTAGCATATTACAAATTAAATAAAATAAAACACACAAAAATTATAGACATTACTTCTGACTGTCAGCCAGAATGACGTTTACGCAAATAATATCACGCTAATTAAATTAAAGCGTCATTAAAATGTGTGATATGCTTTTATATATTTTTGTTAATTAAGATCTCACGCTGTCATGGAAAAAAGTACTTTATTTCTTGGTTTATTAGTTGCAGTAGATCACGAGACATTGAACTAAGAGCTAGGCTTCGAAGCAAAATGTTTTGAAAGTTAAAAAAATATTTTTTTTTGAATTTAAGTTCTATTTTTTTTTTTTTTTTTTGAAGTTCAAAGTGACTTAAATTTATTTTTTTGGCTTACAAAGTCAAAAAAAAAATTATTCGATGGCTGATACTGATTTTATAGGAAATTTTTTAGGCCCGTTTGGAAAATGGCAGTTGAGAGCAACTTTCATAATTTATCTTGTTAAAATTCCATCAGCTTGGTAAGAAAAATTTTGTGATTTAATTCAAATTTTTTAATCAAAATTTCAATTTTAATTTTACTTCTATTGTAGGTTCATGGCCTGTGTAAGTTATCAAAAAAAAGTACAAAACTCATGTCCACAAAAACCTCATACCCTTCAAAACATTCTAGCTTATCTTCACAGCAAAAACACCAACACCTGGAGAAATCTTTTGCCATCAGCCAAACAACATTTTAATCGAAAACTCAACATCACTTTGGATTAAAGCCGCACACGTGGAACAATTTAGCATTATTGAGAATGAAGAATCTTATGACTTATGTACAATGTACAATAATTCTGTTGAAAGGTACTTGACTCAGGATTTTGGAGATAGCGGCATATTAATTTCATGTCAGAGATTTGAGCACGTGATTGAAGATAAATACTTTTCATTATATCATCAGTATGACACTTTTTGTGGACGAGATTGGCTTGTGCCATTGACGCAAAGTTTTCATCTTTTGGGTGTACTGATTGGTGGAATTGTGGCGAATTCTTTGTTGAAGACGTAAGTTTTCCTTAAGTTAATTAATTCTGGAAGTATTTTTTTGAGGTTAGGGATGAATTGAAACTGCCAAAACTATAAACCAACTAATTTAATAGCTCTAACAAAAATCATAACAATCAAAATCTTTCCTAAATTCCATCCGAAAATAACAAAGTCAACAGATTTCTAGAAAACTTCATTTCCTCTAACTTCCAATACTACTGCATAGCACACAAGAATATAATCCCTGCTGGCAATAAATTAATGACATTATTTCCCTTTCTCACTTTCTCTTTTCCTTCCTTTTTTCCATTAGAATAAGTCCACGTGAAACAATGCTGATCGGAATGATTTCACAAATTTTCTTCGGCATTGCCACCGGCTATGCACCTACATATCTCTTACACATACTCTTTCGTGCTGCTGTCGCTGGTACATGTAGTTTACAATGTATCGGTATAATGATATTGTCAGACATAACATTGAGAAAATATCGTGCAACTGTCGTATCCCAATTTGAACAATTTTGGGCAGTCGGATTGATACTTTTACCATTTGTGGGTGGCTATTGGAGCAGTTGGGCATTGGTTTATGTTTCCATAACATTACCAACGTTTATTTTAATGTTTCTATATCGATTCATACCGGATTCACCTCGATGGCTTATTAAACACGAACGAATTGACGATGCCTTAAATGTTCTTCTCGATGCAGCCAAAATGAATGGCAAAAATGACATTTCGAATGAACAACTTCGAAATAAACTTGTGATGATGTCAATTGAATTGAAAAAGGAACCACCGGAGCCATCATGGTGGAATCTTTGGGATGGAAATTTTGCATTTAAAAGAAAATTAATTGTTGCACATTTGGGATGGTCAATTTATTTGATGCTTCACTTTGCATATTTGCTGCATGTTCGAGACATGGGTAGAGATTATTTGCAAATAAATACAGTCATGATAGGAGTATGTGAAGTAATTGGTACACTTATAGCACTTTATCTAATTTTATGTACCACAAGGAAGTGGATATGGATGAGTTTATTGAATATTGCAACATCGTTTGTTGCATGCACTGCTGTTTTTGTGCCATATACAGTACCATCAATATACCGTATGATAATTTATATGATAACTGTTGTCATTGCTAAAGCAACAGTTTCAACAAGTCTCGCTATTTTCATAACATGTAATTCAGAAATTGTCACTAAAGAAAAAAAGAGACTCTGCAATTATTCGACAATGACTTGTTCGAGGACTTTGGTTATGATTTCACCATTTATTGGATATACTGCAAAGTATGGGCAATTGGTTCCTCAATATATAATGGTTGCAATGAACATAACAATGTCATTGCTAATTATTGCATGCATTGACACGCCAAGAACGATTTCGTTGCAAAAAGAGGACAATAAAGTGCAAATTTATCAAATTCCAGACGCTAACACATCTGGTGGAAATATTGAAAATACTCGAATGTGATAATTGAATATGATGATAATTAAATCTATTGTGTAACTTAATTATAGCTGTAAAATATTAATTGAATTATCTTTTAATAAACATTGTGTCTATAAATTTGTAAGCATTGTAAATTGCAATTGTTTTAATAATTGGACCAATTTAGAGGATAATTGGTAAAATTGAAATTACAATTTACATTACAATGGAATTGAATTAATGATTGAACATGATACCAATTATGAAGGGTTTTCAGCATAAAGGATTTTGTATTAGTTAGGTGTCTTAAGTAGTCCGTTCAAATTTACTTACAAATTTACTTACTCAATTTAAATAACCATAAATTTCCCATATCAAAATTCAAATTTTAATTTTAACGACCATTCCTCATATTTTTCAATTTGCATGGAAAAATTTTGGAACCAAACAAATTTTCAAATTGAGGACCCCTTGTAAAGTTTACAACTAAGTTTAGTATATTTTTAGCGCATTTTTGCAAAAAAATGACGCTTATAATTTCACTTTGTTCGGCTGGCTGGCTGGCTGGCTGGCTGGCTGGCTGGCTGGCTGGCTGGCTGGCTGGCTGGATGAGCTCTGAGATCTCAGAAACCAGACATAGTTAAGAGTTCTGTTATGATGAATTATCTTTCTACTATCGAGTTATTCCGGCCTCGCTTATTAAAAAATCGTTAAATGATCTACAATTCCTGTAATCAACGATTTAACATTAAATAAGGAAAAAAATTGTTGAAAACCCCTCGATAAAAATTTGAATTTTTTTTGTCCGTTGGAATTTAAAATTTTTTTGACCGTTATTTTTGGTCAAAATTTTTTTCTTTCTTTTTGTAAGGTTTTGTATTTTTTTATTGTGAGAACAGACTTTTCATGCATAGTGCATGCTAGAAAGGCGGAATTTAATGGATTCTGTTATTATTATATAGTTTTTTTTTTATAAAAATTGTATTTTCTAGCAGGGTTTTTTGATGATAAAAGAAGAATTAAGGGATTTTGTAATTAAAAGCAGTTTCTATTTAATCGATTACTCATCGCTGCGACAAAAATGCGCTTAAGTCCCTCGATTAACAACACGAGGACTTTGAACATTTTTTTTTTAAACTACAAAATTCAAATATTCATTAAATAAAATTTAAATTATTTTTGTCCGTTATTTCATCAAGCCAATTAAATTTTTTTAAAAAAAATTGCATAATAAAATGCCATTGGACTCAATAAACTTTCCACTTAAATGTTCTAGATATTCATAACACAATAGTTGACAAAGTTCAAATCATACATAAATTACCAACAATAAACTCTATTTTAAGATGCATAAAAGAAATAAAAATTTTCATCATTTATGAGTCCTTGCTTTACTGCACTTGTACTCAGTTTTATTACCACTTAGTTGCTTTATTTTTCAAGATAATTCCAAGAAAATGCCATAAAAGTGAGCTTTTTCTGTAACAAAAGCAAAAGTGTGCAATTGCTGGAAGGTTAAAGTCCTTAAAGATATTTCATAATTTACAACAGTCTTTATTGTTGTGTGATTTACTTTATTCCAAAGCAGTGATAAGTTGAGATACTCGAGAGAATAAAAATCTAGAAATAAACTTTACAAAAAAATCCCCGTCAAACTTGATGATTTGATTTAATTCCAACTCTGATCAAACAAAATTTTTATAAAAAAACTGATACAAAGTTGCACTCAAAGAAAATAAGCAGTACTTACAATTGAAGTAGAAATGTGAAGGAAAGGATGAAGAAGACGAGAAAAAATGTAATTTATGTTCATTTCACTTCTTTTTATTCCTTTCATCCACAATCATGAAAGAAAAGAGAAAATCTTATTACACTTACTCTATGAAGAAAAAAAAAGAGAGAAAGGCTTTATATGACTGCCAATTTGATGAAAAGCATATAGCCGTAAATAAAAGAAAAAGTTAGGGGGTGTTGAAATTTGAAGCTGATTCAAGCGCATTTAATTTTTGTTGAGTTTTAATTATAAAAAATAGGTTGAATGTCATTTTAGAATAAATTTCAAAAAGTGCAAAATTTTTAGTACTGCTGACTTTTAGTAGAAAATGGCTGATAAAAATTTAAAAAGTTTAAATTCTTCTCATTTTATCAGTTTTAACACTTTCAAATTTATGTGATACTTTACCTCAGGTTCTCAACCATTCACAATTATCGAAAGACTAATATTATGGGCCAAGGACGGAGCCAGAATTTTTTTAGGGGGTTCAAAATTTTTTTTGCATGGAAAAGAAAATTTAGGGGAGGGAGGTATAAAAGCTTTTCTCAAAAACCCTAGCAAAATGAAGATATTTTTTGCTTGAAGGGGGCTCTGAACTCCAAATCCCCTTGGACCGCCTTGCAAATTAGCAAAGCTTGAATTTCATGAAAACCAAAATGAATCTAGGTTCAAATCCCAAAAATTTGTTCACCATCAATAAATTTTAAAGAAAACATAATTCCATCAAATTTCAGCTAACACGCATACAAAGTTGCTAATAACAACATCAATAGTACTTACTTACAATACAATAACCACAAACGTGTGTAAATTCAATGAGTTTTCCTCAAAAAGCTCTCTCTTCAAACACACGACATGAAGCTCACAAAAAAATGAACATAATTTTTGATTCTGGAAGTTCACAGTGAAATAAAAATCATAAAAGTGTTGCCATGCCACATATAGAGACATGTATAGACGTAATTTGTGAGATGTGTGCGGAAACCTGTCAAATTAAATTCTACCACGATTTTTTTTCGTCTATTTTTTTGATGCTTGTCGCTACACATTCAAAGAAGGAAAAAAAATATATTGAAGTGAATCTATTGAAGAGCAAATTTGTGTTGGATTTAAATGACATTCAACACATATAAAATGTGTTGTGTGAAGGAAAAGAAAATCATTTGACAGTTGAATGACATTTTGAAAAATTTCTATATGAAAATGGGAAAATTGAGTGACATTTTCTAGCTTTTTTGCTGTTTTGTTGTGATTGAAGTGAATGGAAATGAAATTGAAGGATTATTTGGAGTTTTTGTGGAATTTTTATTAGGTTGGTTTTATGTGCTGATGGAATTTTCGGCGGGAAAATAATTTTTTTAAAATAAATTTTTTTAAAGACAAAACTAGCTCAAAAAACTTGACACAAAATATCCAACAAAATTCCAAACTAAAACCTTTCCATTTCTTTTCAATTACGTGATTATGTTATATTCCACTAACAATCATTAACCATATCGCCTCATCATTATCGTTGTCAAGGGCCATTACCTAATGAGTGTGTACGTTCAATTAATACGTGACTCATAAAAGACAACTCTCAAAAGGAATGGAAAAGAAAATTGTCAAGATGAAAAAGATGCTTCTTGTGTATCCACAAAGATGCCAATAAGAGGGCGACAATTTTATTCTCTCTTTTTTTCTTGAGCTGTTCTTCTTTTATGATAAAATAAAAATTATTATATTTTTTCCAAGAAAAAAAAATATGAAAGGAAATAAAATAAAATTATATATTTATTTTTCCTTTGAATGCATTCGCTGTTGGGGTTTTGGATGTTGTTTGGGATGGATGGAAATCTATATAAAAATTTTATTTGATTTTTTTTAAAGATCCATGGAATTTGAGAGGGGATTGAAAATGTTAAAGGATGGTTTTTGGAAGTTTATTAAATTCTAAACAATATGAAAAAGTCCATAAAATTAACTAGGATATAGTTTCAATATTTTTTGAACCAAGTCACACTTTTGTAAAATCTTAACCGAAACCGCACACGGCAAATGGTTTGAATATCTTGAATTTTATAACAGCACAAGACTTGGTCATCAGTTATCTAGATAAATAGCAAGAATTGATTTTAACAAATAAAAACAGATTTGGTCAAATAGCTAGCATGATAAACTAGCTCGGCATAAACCCATGGTTCGATCCCAAGATTATTCGATTCAAAAATTTTCCATTACTTCCGAAAATTATTCTTTTTTATATTCATTTTTTTTAATTGAAAGTGATTTATTTAAGTTTCATATACATATAACGTCTTCCTGTTGTCTAATTCCAAAAATCCCTCAAAATCCTAAAATTGGCTTTAAAAATAATTGAATTAAATATTTCATAAAACTAGCACTGGAAGTAATTTTTTAAATACCTAAACTATAATTCACTAAACTATGAATAAATTCCAAGTTCATCCATAAAAACAAAAACGAAAATGAAAGCACGTCTTCATGATGAATAATGAAATTGTTCACCAACAGCAATGAACGACAAACAAGCAAAATGGGTTCAATATTTCTTTATTACAATAACCAAATGCCTTTTTTGCATGGAAATTATGTTACATTTGTAAAAGTAATAAAAATAATAATAATAATAATCGAGTAGGAAGTGCTGACAATATTCTATATTAGACATTTCAGCACCGGATGAACACACAAAAGCATATGCAAAAGTTGTCAGTTACTGCCGAATACATGAAATTGATCAATGAGGATGGATGGAGGGTTTTGTGTGTGCTTCAACCTGAATGTATGCGATAGCATGTGTGAAAAGTAACTAAATTGCGTGCGATGAAGAAAATTTTCCATGAATAAAATTTGCATATCCAAAAAATTTTCTATTTTATTTTTCATCATGTAACATATTAAATATATAACAATAATAATATCCGAGAAAAAATTGGTAAAAGCCACAACCACAAAAAAGTAGCTCCTTTCTGTTCCTTATTATATACTCATAAAAATTCCTTTTACTCCTCAAAGAATTTTTCTTATTTTTTTTTTACTGTTGCCAAAAGCACATATGAGCAACATTCCTTTTCATACGTGACGAAAAAAAAATTTTTTTTTTGTTCTTTTGTGTGCTCATAATAACCTGATAGAGAATGGACCCTTTGATGAATCTTGAGAATATTTTAGATTGGAATTTAATGGGTTGCTTTTCAGGTGTGAAATTTTATGAATATTTTATTATTATAGTTTTGAGGTGTTTATGGAGATGGAATGGTAATTTTATGTGGTATTTTAGAGATATTTTGATACTTTTATTTGATGACATTTAGATAGTAATTTGATCGATTATGATAGAATTTTATTAACATTTTAATAACATTATTGCAAATTACATTTTTTAAAATATAAAAAAATATGATTTTAAATTTTTTATGATTTTTTTTTAAATTGTAATTTTTGTAAGTACCAATTTGGATTTTTAATTTCCAAAAAAAAACCAACATTTTTGAAACAACTTTTTTTAGAACATTTTATATTCGAAGGAATTTGATGTTATTTATTACTATTTTATTTTTATTATGGTCCGCATTAGATATTAAAGGACCTTCACTTTTCCTTTCGGTTTCCATTTGATTGAGGAAAAATAAGTTTGAAACGTACTTAAACTATTTTAGGCTACATAAATTTGATGAATTTTTATTAAAGAACTTAATTTTGTGACAGGAGGGGAGAGTTTGCTAGGGTTTTGGTTCGGATCTGAAAAAGTTCAAAAATTTCTAGTGTAAACTTCATGAAAATAGGCCACTAACCACCCGTCCCCCTCTCTCTAGCTACACCCCTGAATTGTGGAATAGTAAATGAAACCTGAATTTTAAATTTTAATTAAATGCTAACATACCAACCTAAAAATCAAAATATTTATATGTTAATTCTTTTTATGTTACAAATTCCTTAAATTTTTAATTTTTATCTGCAAATCTGAAAAAAAATTCCTCCTTGATACCAAAAAAATCTCCCAAAATCAACCCAATGGAAAAAGTTTCACCTGATGCCTTTTTTTCTTATTTTCAAAAAAAAATGTAGAAAGTTAAACATATGAGGAAGTAATTGTGAATTCAACATGAAAATTAGCATAATACATACTTTGTGTTAAGCAAACTGAATGAAGTTGATGTATTACTGTATATTCCATCACATAATAATTTATTTTATTTTTTTATTTTAATTTATCTCAAAGACTTCATCTCAACATCAGCTCTTGATGTTTGAAATAAAAAACAGGAATGAATGTTTGCTGAAAATGAGAGCATGGTTTTAGGTATTCATTGAAAGTTAAATTGCATTTTATTCGGAAATAAAATTTTGTGTGAGTATGAAAATTTTATGAGAAAGTTTATGAAATTTAATTAAGGATTGAAATGAAGGTTTAGTTTAGTTTAGTTTAGTTAGTGCATGAAATGTGTGCTGAATTTGTTATGGATTTAGTTGGTAAAATATGTAGTAAAAGTTGTAAAATTTTGTGTAAAAATATTTGAAATTTTATTAATTTTAATTTAATTTTTGCTAAATTTTATTTTCATTTAGGGCTCGTTCACTTATTACTTAACGCAGGGGGGGGGTCGAAAAGAGAACAATAGAATTTCTGAGAATTCCATTGTTCTTTTTTGAAATATGACCGTTATTTTGTTACGTAATAAATGAACGATACCTTATTTAAATTTTTAATTTGGTTGAATTTTAATAACTCTAAAAATTTAAATTTAATTTGCAAAGAACTAAAAAAATTGATTGTTGTAATAAAAAAAATTTTGTAATAAAAAAATCAAAAACTTTTGATGTTTCTGAAATTTTCTAGTTTAAATAAATTTATTCACTAAAATCCATAACTTTATATTCACATTAATTTCCCATATTAAATTCTATCATAAACAAAATTAATCTAAACAAAATTAAAGCATTGACTTCCAGCATCAAGACTACACGTGCATCTAATTTAACTAAAAATTTATTATTATTGTACATCATAAATATCATGAAAACTCAAAAAGTAAACATTTCATGAATATTATGATTCAAATTAGTGTTTGTGTAATTATGAAGTGAGCGTCTATCACACTTCAAGAAATTTATTCATATACATAATGAAATTTTCATGCATGCAAATAGCTTTTTATATTGAAATGCTAATTTATGTATGAAAAAATAGCAAAATTAGCAAAAAACCTCATAAAATTTCAAGTGGATTTGTATGATAGTTGGATGTGGGATGTCTCAGGGGGAGATTAAGTAAAACTTTGTTAGATTTTTGAAAATTTCAATTTTTCTTGAAAAATTTCAATTTTTTTTTTGACAAATTTGAATTTTTTAACAAATTTGAATTTTTCTTGATAAACTTGAATTTTTCATTGCAAATTTGAATTATTCTCAATTTTTCAGCATTTTTAACTCAAAAACTGTAAAACAATTATCAAAACTGTCTCAAAATCATCCATCCATCAAACCATGCAAATCTTTAATTCTCGTCCTTAAAATAAAATCCCAGTCCTTGCACAAGGACTTAAAATAAACTTTATATCTCTAATTAAAGCACACAAAAAAAGACATTGTCGAGAAAATAAAATAAAAAAAAATGATGAATCAAGTTTTTCATTATCATATCCATCCATCTCTCATCTCATCTCCTTCTCTTCATCATTGACATAAAAAAAAAGTTATTCAAAATGCCATTCTAAATATAGAAAAATGTCTCAACGAGAATTCTACTTACTCTTAACAGCTCTATATATGTGTATGCATTGGCATAATATGGTAGTAAAGACTCTGTCATTAAAAACATCTATTACAACTTCTGGCAATGAAAAGCAGAGCATGCAATAAAACGATTCACATTCTTGCAGTTTATGTCTCTTTGTCATGTAATTGCTTTAACTTGAGACTTAATGTGTGCGACATTAAAAATTTCTTTTTTTTTTGTGTGTTGATTTTTGCTGTATTCCGTCTTGTTCTGTATATTTCTTAAACATTAAAAAAATTACCGAAATTTTCACGCGAAATGAAAAAGCAATGAAAAAAATAAGAATTGCGGAAGCTAAGAGAAGTTTATTTGCCAGGATTGCTAGGCAGATTAATCGGATTTGTTATCTTCATAATGAGTTATTTCTTGTGTTTTAAGCATCATTAAGTGGTTGTAGTGAGGGGTTATGAGGAAATTATGTCAAATTATGAGATTCTGTTCTCAAACTAGTGTTTTAACCTATAATTGTTGAATAGACAAAGGTTCTTCAAAAACTCATCTCAAAAAAATTATGACCACCCTCTACATAAGTTCAAAATAATCCCCACATCAACCCAACCACCAAACAATCCCCAAAAGAATAAGAAAAACATCGAATATGAAGAAGTGAATGGAATTTAAATTGAGATCAGGTGGAAATTTATCTCACATATTCTCTCGTTCTGTTTCTACTTTTCGTTCTCTTTTTATCTCCTGCCATCACATCAATGCCTTCAGTTAAATGTGAAATATGAGATATTATTCATTTGATGAGATAATTCATCAAGAGACGTTCAATTTTTTTTTTATATTTTATTTTCTTCGTTGTGAGCTGGTTTTTGTGGTTGAAATGTTGTTGGAGTGTTTTCGTTTTGCTTTGTTGCTAGGGAATTTTTTTTAAAGTGATCATTGAGAGTAAACTAAGTTTGAAGAAACACAAAACAAAGACTTGAATTTAAAAACATTTAACTGACACAAATTTAAAGCAACGCTTTAAAATTCTACGAAATGCAAAAAAAAAAATCAAATATAAGGCAAGGCTTTAAAGCAACGTAAAAGAAAGGTAATGCTTTAGAATTAGGAAACATAAAGCATCGCTTTATGTTGACTTTTTAAAAAAATAAGGCATCGCTTCAATAATGATCAGATTTAAAGTAAAGCTTCAAATCGAGTCATTAAAAATTACAAACAGTAAAACTCAAAAATTCAAATTAAAGCAACACCTTAAAATATTTTTTTTTATAACAATTTCATTTATCACAAAATTAAGTCAACGCTTCAATAAATGTTTATTACAACAATGCGTCAACTGCTACAAACACAATCATCACAAGTCATTTACAAACTCATTCACTTCCTTCCACATTTATACATCCTTAAAATAATATAAGCGACGCTTTACAGCAAGTAAACTGCGATAAATTTTATGTTGTTCATTCCTGTATTCTTTAAATCCATTTACTTTTTATTTCCTCCGTTTTTGTGCCTTACAAAGCAGGTAATTTTCCATCGCGATGGATAAATAATATTCTTTTCCTTATGAAAGGAAAAAAAAGGATGAATTTTTTATTTTTATGCTCATTTCCTGCTCCTTTTATTTTAATCTACAAAAGGAAAATTTTATGAGAAAGGAAAAAAAATTAAATCAACGCGTATTACCCTATGAATAAGTGCTTGTGATATGATGCGATGAAGATGAGATGGTTAAGAAGCGAAAAGAAGAAGATTAAGATCGTTTTGTGGCATAAAGCATATTGGTTAATACGGATGAGTGGATGAATGAGAAACATAAATCAACTGCAATTTTTTTTGCTTATTTATATTATTTTGATATGTTCTGGTTTGTTAATAGGCCTATTGTCGCCGTGCTTCTTATTTGTCATGTTGATAAGTTTGAAATATAGATTGGACTTGATTTGTTAGAGAGACTTTAAGATTTGGAATTAACATCAGTTGAAAATAATGTTAACCTTAGTAACTAAAATTCTACTTTATAATGCATTGACTGACATCAAATCACCAAAATTTAACCACAAAACAGGATACCTAATATCGCAAACTATCAATGCACAAAAACTACCCATTTATTCTGCATTTTTTAACTACAATATTCTTGCATACCACAGTAAAAAAAAACTCACACATAACCGAAATAATTTTTACCCTCTGCATTATGCGGTTGAACGGAAACTATATTTAAAATAAAAAAAAGCATTGGAAAGAAGTATGAAGCGTGCATATGTGCATATTTATAGCTAGTACATATGAGAATATGTGTAGAAATTGCAGCATTTATGAAGTGTAACAAAACTTTTTTTTTCAACCATCTAGTTAGTCATATGTGAAGTGAAAATTTGTGGGATTTGTTTAACTTAAATAGTTTATTTAAATGTTTCTTGAGGATGGTTGGTTTTAAGGTTCAAATCTTAATTTGAGATTAAAATTCAATATTTTGTAGTTTAATATGGTGTTGAACATTTATAAACATAAAAAGCATTAATAAGGTTTTATTGCATTTTATGTGTCTAAAACAGTGTAGGCCAACCTTTTTTTGTGCCGCGGCACACCTTTTGAGTAAGTCATGTAAGTCATAGGTCGGAAAAAATTCGGCACACTATTGTGCCGCGGCACACCGATCCGTCACTGGGTCATTACTGGTCTAAAATGACGCTCTAAACTGAATAAAATAATACTTGAGACAGTAAATTGCTTAAAATAGAGGCGTAGCCAGAAATTTTTTTAGGAAAGTCTAAAATTTATTTTGTATGAAAGAAAAAAATTTAGGGAGGATGGAATCCAAAAAAATTTTTCCAAAAAAAAAAATCTAATTAAAATTGAAGCAGTCGTCAAAATCAAAACCTCATCCTTAACACAAATTTTTCATCATGTCCTCATCTTAAACAACCACCAAGTTCAATTCCCATGCACAAAAAAAAAATTCTGCAAAATAAGCTCAAACAAAATCACTTATGCGAAGTAAATTGTTGTTAGGACGAGAAGCAAGCGCCATCAGTTCATATACTGAAGAAGAGAAAAAACAGCGAATATTGTATGTGAAAATGCAATTTGCAAATTTTCTAAAGAAATAATTTATGGCGGTTTGTGTGACGTGGGTAACTAACTGTAATGTGATTCATCAAAATGCATAAAACATATTCTATGCTGCCGCTTTTTCAGCCATGTAAACTCATCAGCTATGAGAACAAAGGTTTTTTTTTCATTCCATCATCATTCTCTCTTCTTTTCGAGGATATTTTAAATGCAGTGTAAAATTTTATGTATGAAGAATTTTTTTTTTCCTTTTGGTAATCAAGTGAATGAGCATTTAATAAACAATGAGAATACTCATTGAAATTTGGCATTTTAATGGTGTTGTGGTTGTGCGTAAAAGCATTTTTTTGGTATTTTTGGATGTATGGGGGTGTTTATGCCAGGGGTCTAGCCAGGAATTTTTTGAGAAAGATTTTTGCAACTTTTCGATTTTTTTTAGTTTGGATCTAAAAAGTTCAATAATGTCTAGTGTAAACTTCACGAAAATAGGGGGCGTTTTAACCCCCAAACCACTCCCCCCTCGGCAACGCCCCTGATTTATGCTTTATGAAAGTTTGATGATAGAAATTGAATGTTGATGTTTTTTCCTATCTAAAAACTACTATTTTCTCAATGATCTCATTAACCTAAAATTGAGAATTACAAAAACTTCACCTCCCTACATTTTTTTTGGGATGTTGTCAACTTAACTAATTGAAATTAAATTCTCGAAATCCCTCTAAGTGCAATTTTAATTAGACATCTTTTTCAGCATTTGGCATCAAAAGACTTTATTTCCTTTGAATTTTTGAAAAAACCACGCAATTTTAAAAGCTGTAATGAAAATTTCATGAAACCTTGTTACTTATTTATAAAAATTACTGTTTTACTAGCTTGATTTTCTATAAATTCCTACATTAAATTTGATAACAATTAAATTCAAGTCACTTATCAAAACATCTTCACTCCCACCAACAAATACATCGTTAAATCTTAATTAAATCCTCAATTATTTCTACAACCTTATCGTTATTTCCATTTTCAGATTGACTTCTCAGTACGAAATCCATTCATCAATTTATGATAATAATTTAGCACATTTATAAATACACATGTGAATTAATGAAATGAAACATCATTAGTTACAATGGAAATAAAACAATAACAATATAAAGGAAATATTAATGTTTATGCCTCATTAACACTTACACAAAAGAATCTCAATTGGAACAAAAGGAAGGAATACAATGGAAAATTTGATATAAAATTGAGGATTTTGTGATAAATTTACTAACAATATCAATCAATTAATTATCAACCATAAACATTTAGATTGATTTGCTTATGGCGAAATTTTCATTAGTCACGGTGGGGTGGCAATGATTTGGTTGAATGAATTTTGTCAGTCGACATGTTGGTGGTGGTGTTTGATGACTATTGGTTGTGGAGAATTGGTAATTGAATGTTTTGGTATTATTTTCAGAGGTTTGAATGAAATTAGAGTAAAATTTTCAGTAAATTGGCGAAAATTCTTGGAATCGAACTCGGGACTTCAGAATGAGTGGCCAATACTTAAATTTTAAGCAAATTAGAGTATTTGAAGCCTCAAAATTTTTTTGACAAAATTCATTTTTAAACATTTATTCACGCGCAATTTTTCAATGTCAAAAATACAACCTTACACGCGCTTATAACCTTCAATATTTAATTATAAGCTTTTCCAATCATCTTACGTTCTCCATTCAAATACAAAATATACAGAGACCTTCAATCTATAATTAGCTCCAAAATAATAAGCTTTCATACTGAATACTACTTCATAAGCTCCTGACAAAATACTATAACAACATAATACCTCCTCAAAGTTTACTCGAGCATCTGAAAAGCGAAATTTTAAATAACTTGAAAATTTACTTTTTTTCAATCAGTTCCGAAGAAAAAAGTCTTCGACGCAAAAAAAATTATTCAGTAAAGATTGTTTAACGAAACAATAGGAGAAATAATTATTAAACTAACCCTTCCATGACACGAACTCAATGAATAATAAATAAACAAATTTTATGATAATTTTATGGAAGGAAATAATTTCCTTTTCATATTTTTTTTCTCGTGCTAAGATGTGAAAATCTCATCAGTTAACAAAAGATTTTTTTCATTAATTTTTTTTGTTCTGTTTGCTTCCATCATCATCATCATCGTGATGCTGATGCCTTTCCTCTTGGAAGAATAAGAGAAATGAATAGCAAAAAAAAAAAATGTGTAAGACTGAGAAAATAGGGAACGAAGATTAATTGATCGATATTTCGGAAGACTTTATTTCTATGCCTTATTTCCTATTTTTTTGTTTGTTGTTTTCTTGAAGCTGAATTTTTGAGGTTAGGAGCTTGGTTTTTGGAATGTTTTGATCAGCTTTTTTGAGTTTTGTTGAAATTTTAAATTTTTAATTTAATTTTTCTCAGTTTGACAAATTTATAATTTTTTTGGAAATTAAATAAAGTTTTAAGTAAAATTTTTTTCAAATCATTAACTTTTTGGCGTTTTTGTTTGGAAATTCTAATATTTTTAAAAATAATGGATATCTACAGCTTTATACGGTGCAGTCTTTTTCCCTTTTTTATAGATATTAATTATTATGATGTGTACAAGATTGGCTTAATGGATTTTAACTTTAACTTAATTTTTAAAAAATTTTAAGAAAATTTTAAAAACTTGAAAAAAATTTAATCTTTTCATGCACTTTTTTAAATGAACATGAAGTCAAATAAATCTTCAAACCAAAATTTACCATTTTCAATTAAAATGCGTTACATCGTTAAACTTATTCAGCTTAATATTTAACCCCAACTTTCCATTATTTTATCGTGCTGATTGCTTGTCACACTTTTTCACTTTTCTCATGATTCTTAAATCAACACACAAACAACAGAATTATTTTTTGTTTTATTTCATTTATCATGAGAATGAGAATGAAAGAGAAAAGAGAAAAAATTCAATAAAAATGAAGTTACATTGAGGTGGTATCAATAAATGAGGAGGAATCAATTAATATCCCAATGGAAAAGTTGATGAATCAATTTCACTTTTTTGCCAGATTTATTGTCGGAATTGTTTATTGTTCATTATGATTTTGTTCTGAATTTAAAGGTGTTTTGTGTAATTTAAAAAAGAAGAAATTTTAAAGATAAAGTTTGAATCCAAAAATAGCAAAAATAAAAATAAATAACAAAATGAAAATACAAAAATTTTATATACAAGGGATTTGAACCCTGGGAATCACAATTATTATTTTAATCCCAAATAACCGAGTCTGAAACTCTTATCAGTACATAAATCCAACACTTTTATTTTCATGGAACACTCGGCCAGTTTCTTAATGTAAAAATCTTTTAAATTCCAAATCCCCAACCCAACTTTAATAAAATTCAAAAAATTCATTAACAATATTTTTTCAAACACTTTTCAATTAAAGCCAACAAGTTTTTAAATAAAACTTTTTTGTGTTGAACGTTTACAGCAATTCACAGTAATTGCTTCCATCAAAAAATGCCCCGCAGTCATTCAAAAAAAGAGAATTTTTTCCATAATGAATTTTTAACTTGCCACCCTTTTCCACAGCTTCATATTCTCGAACACGAGTTAAAAAATTCAGTTCCTCCAACTCTCAGCCTTTTGTTTCTGTTTCATTTCATTTAGCATAAGCCTTATGATTAACTTTATCAATTTAATAATTTTACAGTCCTATATGGTGAATTCAGCCGAACAATAAAGCGTAAAAATGAGAGATATATTTTTTCCATTAATTCATTAAACGTCGGAAGGGTGCTGGAGTGAATATATGTGCTGTATGTGAATGTATGAAATATTTAACAAAAAAAATTGAAATAATTATGAGCACGAATAACTTTACAAAGCGACGCGTAGGGAAGCATAAAAAATCATAAATATTTTTTTTTTTCATTCAATTAAAATAAAAACGATGAGAAAAAGCTTTTATTTGTGAATTTCTCTGTTTCTGTTGCCGCTCATTCCGCTCACTTTATTGTTTTGTAGTCAGTGCTGTGGAATGAAATATTATACACAAATAAAAAGGCAAATATACAATGTGATGAAAACAGGCATTGAAAATTGGTAAAAGTCAATCAACTGGATAAATAAATCAATTTTTGGCTCATGCAATATTGAGAGTCATTTTTATATTGACTTGGCAACTGAAAGGATGAAATTGGTAATGGACGTTATCAAAATTAGTTTTTAAAGATAAGGCAATTTAACGGATATTGAAGGAATTATGATGGATTTTTTTACAGTTTACAACTTACTGCGTGCTACTTTTTCGTGAAAATAAGCAAATTTTTTGAGATTTTGAGATGAAAAATTGAAAATTATAATTTCTAAAAATTTTGATTTACCAGGATTTGAACTCTTGCCTGAACTGTGAATTAAAAAGAAAACTTTAGAGATTTTTATATGAAATCATATACTTCACAAGAAATTTATTTACATTTCATTCATACAAAAATGTGGATCGAAAAAATTAAATAAATAAAAATTTCAAATAAATATAAGCAGAGCTCTGCAGAGTTGCAAACAGATATCTGTGCACAGATGAAAACCTTACAAATCCTTGATAATTTGAAAGGTTTTTTCCAGAATTTGTATGGTTTTATTTAAAAAACCTTACAAATGGGAATTGTACGGTTTTCATCTGTGCACAGATATCTGTTTGCAACTCTGTATCAGATTAAATAATCAACCATTTTTAAAAAATCATAAATTCCCACAGAAAAAAATACTTTACGATCGTGTATAAAAGAAAGTTAGAAAAAGTTTATCGACGCATGAAAAAGCCACAAAAAATTGTTGCAGATAGATGAACAGGAAAATCCATTCATTGATGATTCATTCTATCGTAAAACTTAAAGTGCTCAACAAAATTCAATCATCAGTGACAAAAATAAGAATCCCAAAAAAAGAATGCGAATAAATTGTGGGTAACAAAATAAGTAGCTTATTCTCCTCCATCAGATTCCATTTACCTGTCGATTTATCAAATACACATAGATATATACATTAAATATATTAAATTTTGACACGCATCAGTTAAAGTATTACCTTTAATATCATCACATAAACATCGGTCGTTTGCCTTTAATATATTCTATCCACATACACATCATGATGTATATGTCTGTACATGAGCAGTGAAAAACAAGAAAGGAAATGAAAAGAAAAAAAATTCTCAAAGGCATGACAAGTCATTCAATTTCATTAGATTGAAATCAACGACACACCATAGGTCACTTGATTGCTGTTATGCGGCATGCCATATAAAAAATAACCAAAAAGAAACTCAACACATACACGAAAATTGGATGGAATTTAATTCTGAATTGGACTGACATTGAAGAAAAATTTGAGGTCATTAGCTTTTGTGGTGGAGAGAAAAAGAAGAGATTTTTTAGGGGGTGCATAGAGTCTGTGACTCAATCAGGAAAAATAAAATAATTTGGCATGAATAAAAATTGAAGGCAACTAATTTCTAGCACCTTTCTCCAGTGACGTCATTCCTGAACATCTAACTCACCTTATTTCTAACTAACTATTTGCATTACATCCCTACACACCTCACCTCAACATCCAAAGCAATAAAACAAAAAAAGGCAACAGAAAATTCCTTTTTTTCTTATTAAATGTCTTTTGCTAACAAAACATGATCTAACTGATAAGGCACACAGCACTGAAACATGAAAGAAAAAATTTCCATCTAAATCTCAACCGTCGTAAGTGAGACCTGAAAAAGAAGAAAAAGGTAAACGAAAAAAGGAGAACTGTGTAGATGACTCGAAATGAACCCCAAAAATGTAATTGAGGGTTTTTGTCATGACCAATATAAGACTGATATGTCCAGGTTTCCATAATTTCATGCGAATGTTGGCTCGTGTCAACATATATAAAGTACAAAAATTCTATTATTTTACACATTGCCGAGGATGAAAAAAAATATTCAGTTGGTCTTCATTGTGAATATCAATTTCGCATATTTTTTCCTTTTTTTATTCCATTCCAGCAGCCAAGCGTGATGGAGAAGACATGAGAGGAAGAAAATTAAATTAAATTCGTTATTTCACATAAACAATAAGACAAACAAGGAATGAGACAGAGAAGGAATGAAAAATCTTGCTTATCACTCGGGCTCTAGATCCTTGTCACATCAATATAATTTAAAAAGGACATCTTTTTGGGTTAGTTTTTTTATACATTTTTCCTTTTGGTCTGCTTGTGGAATGTCTTGCTGTTGATAGTCTTTGAACGGATATTTTAGATGGTTAGAGTTTGTTTTGTCTATTTTGACTAGGTTGTGGGTTTGATACTTGAAGATTGGTAAAGAAAGTAACATGCTTGGTGTTTGAACCTCTAACAAATTTATTTCCGATAAATTCATCATTAAAATATCAGTAACAAACTGTCGGATGAATATACTCGAGAATTATTGTCTGTAGGATTTGAACCTGTATTTAAATAATTTTCGGCGTCACAATTATGAATTGCAAACCAATGTACTAGCTAGTCACCGTATTTTCCCTACAACTTGCAAAACTGCACCTTAAGCACACAAAAATGGAAAAATCTCAGCAAATCCCAACTTCCTCCCAACTTATTTTTCACGCAATATACTTCTTAAATTTTCTTCCTTACCCATCAGTTTGCTGCTGAAAGTAATATTGCTACTCAAAATAAGGAAGAAAAGAAAAAAATCTTTTTTTGCTTGCTTTCTGTTCCGCAACATTCCTCAACCTCTCCCTTTTTATTGTCTTTTCTGTTTTCTGGGTAACTGCTAAGACTAATGCTGATGCTAGTTTGATGATAAGGCATAAAATGGGAAAGAGAATGGAAATATTTAATCCACAAAAATAGCGCTACTTTGTGTGTGTCCAATGGAATTTTTTCTGTCTGTTCATTTTTGGGGTCTTCGTTCTTATTTCATGTCATTTAAATTTATTTGATTATCGGAGATGTTTTTTTTTTGCTTGCTTCCTTTATTCATGGAATCTGGGTTGAAAAAATAAGAAAAATTTGTTTTTTTGAAAGAATTTTCCAAAATATTTATCTTTTAATGGGTATTGTTATGATCTATTTTTTCTTGCTTTATTTTAAATCCTTTTATTGTTTTTTTGTCGTTGAATTTTGGGGGTATTGTAGGAAGTTTTGATAAAAGAAAATTTCATGTATTAGAAATGAATCATATTTAAAGACTAAAATAAACTTTGTACACTTTAGAAAAGAATTAGGTTCGTAATAATGATTTTAATAGGTGAATAAGGTACCCTGCTATACTTAGACTCTTTAATTTACGAAAAAATCAATTGCGTTTTAAAATCACTTCAATTCATCCCACCAGCATGCTGCTACATCAATATATTATTGAAAAGAAAAATAATAATTTCATCAGATTTCATTGATTTTTTCGAGTTGTGTTCAACTGTCAAATTGAATAATTTTGATAATTTTTCAATCAAACTATTAAAAGTTTGAAAAAAAATATGGTCTTCACTAGTGACGTCAATCAGAAACTTGAATTTTTTAAGATTGGATTTTTTAAATTTCTTCATTTTTTTAATGAACATGTCGGACTATTACTACAAATTGGTATATACGCCAAGACTATGTTTCATTCATTTTAAATTTTTAAAAATCATTATTGGAAAAAATCTTATGCAAATTTCCATCCCCTGATTTTTTGTTGCTCTGGTATTTCTGTGATATCTGATATGTTTTTGTTAATTTCCATGAAAAATTTTGTTGTTGATAAACAATTCAATAAATGTCAATGACATAAAATTATCAGTATTTTAAATATTTTAGAGATAAACAATAATATTTAAAATGATAATATTTGATGATATGGGAGGCATACAATGTCATGTAGGCATATGTTCATATATTCGCTACATTGTGTTTTATAAAATTTTTAAGTGGTTTAAAGATTTTCCATAAATTTAATGAGATGGACTACATCAAAACATTTTAATTCCAACTCTCAGAATGAAAAAAAAAAATTAAAATTTCCATAACAATTTCTACAAACAAATATGAAAATCAAACAAACTTAAGCACATGAAAAATATTAAAACTCATCACAAAAAAGTTGTAAAATCCAAAACAGAACAAAAAATAAAATTACAAATAGAGATATTTCAACATGAATAGATTGAATAGATAGATGAGAGTATGAGTAAGTAAATGGAAGCTTTTAATTTTCAGATAAAACTTTTGTTGGTTTTCATTCAAAATTACCATGATGCTTAAAGCATAACTAGAGAAACCGCATCAACCACATACTATAATATAGATCTATGTATATGTACTTGAGAGTATGGAACGGATACAAACATTACCACTTTTCACAATATCAATAGAAATATATGTGAATTTTATGTATGAATATTTGTATGTAGATGCTGATCTGTACATAAATATATATTTTATAATATGCATACATGTACAAATTTTCGATATCGAAACCAGTGGTTGAATTTATTACTATTTGATGGCTCTTAGGCAATTTCGTATGCAAGTGCTTATTTTCCTTGCTCTGATTCCTTCCTTGCCTGCCTATACATCGACTCTTCTCAACCTTATCAACCACCCTTCAATTTCTGGTCTGAATAATTAATAACATTGTTTCATCATTTTTTCTCTGTTCCTTCTTCTTCTTGTTTGCATGTTTCTTCCTTATTTTCATTCTATTGAATATTTTTTTTTCTCTTTTAAAATGTTCAGATACATAAAATATCAGGAAAAAATGAATTCTCATCGATTTATTGAAAATTGGGAGAATAACAAAAAGTGTAAACAGGCATTAAGGAAGTAAGGCATGGTAAATGGGAAGATTATTTGTTGTTTTTGTCTTCCTTCTCGATTTCGAGGTTGTTGACTTTTGGGATCTCTGGATTTTTTGGAATGATTGTACAAAGGTGGTCTCAAAACGTAAAATGGATTAATTTGATAACTTCAAAAAAATAGTTCAAGAGCAATAAAAAAAAAATATGAAAAGTGGGGAAATTTAATTTAATGGCAATAATTTTTATAAATTTTCACATTTTTTTAGAGGTGCCATCAGGGGCGTAGCCAGAAATTTTTGAGTGGGGGGGGGGGGCAGGGGGTTTGGATTTTTTTGTATGAAACGAAAAATTTAGGGGGGTTTTGAGATTTTTTCTCAAAAACCCTAGCAAATTGAAGAAATTTTCCAAAAAGAGGGGGCTTAAAACCCCCAAAACCCCCCTGGCTACGCCCTTGAGTGGCATGTGACTTCAACGACCTCCACTTAACTTTCTAAAATAAAACATCAAGTCAAACATCAAGTCAATTTGATGGTTTTTAAAATCATCTTACGAATCAAAAGAATCGTGGATTCCAAATCAAATTCCATCTGCCAAATCTCTTAACCTCCAAACAAACACATTTTCCAACATCCACAATAATCCCATCTTACAGAAACCCCTACAGTCGAGTACACAAATCCTCAGCATTGCAAATGATGCTGAATATCTAAAAATAGATAAAATAAAGCCACATAAAATTAAACATAAGAATTTTTTTCTTTATCGCCTTAAGCATTACATGCACATAACTGTTCATAACTCGATATCATGTAACAAAAATATAAAAATATCCTCAAAGGAAATAAATTTTTAAAATAAATAAAGGAGTATCCAACAAATGCAGCAACAATAGAAGTTGTAAGCAGACAAATTCAGAAAGACAACAAAAGAATTTACTTTTTTTTCGCAAAAAGGATGGAATTTCTGCATCAGTAAATATGGAGCAGATGAATGAATGAAGGATGTAAAATCAACAAATATCAACAAAAAGTCAATAACGAGATTCTTTTTTTGGTATTGTGCTGTATAAGGAGGGTAAAGTTCACATTTAAATGTGTCTCACATGATAGGAAAATGACATACATATGTACGCAGAAAGGAGAGATATTCAGGAGAAAAATATATCGATATGTTTGTCATTGGAATTGTGAAATGTAAACAATTTTTTTTCACTGATGTGATGTCGAGTGGGTGGCAAATATCGCTTGTGTCAACAAATCGACTTTTTCTTCAATCAATTCCATTTAAATATTGATGAAAATAGAGTTTTGTGTATCAGTGAAAAAAAATATTAACATGCAATGTTCAAGGGGATGGATTGATGGGTTGATGATGAAAATTTGTGTCAAATGAGGCTATTTATGTAGAGCCAATCATGGAAAATTTGATTTGTGAGTTTGAATTGTTTTTTGCTTTAATTTCACTCCCCAAGACTTAACTTATGAACGACCCTTATGACAACTTAAAATTCAATCCAAATTTAGTTAAAATTAAGCAAAATTTTTGCTTCCGAAAATTCAATAAACTACAACTCCCACTTCAAAAATTGACCTTACAAACATTTCCAACCAAATTTCCCCACCCTACCATTAAACCAGCAAATTTATCATCACACAAAGAATTGAAAAACATTTTGATAAAAATAAAAATAAATAATTTTTACAACTGCCAATCCGATTCTCAATTCTTATTCATCCTCACTTCCACCATTTATATACATAAATGATGTATGGATCTTGCCTTTTATGTTTTTGTTTTGACTAGTCTGTAACCATTCAAGTGCTCTTCATCATCATCATCACCCTCTTAAAAAATTATCATTTATGTCCATCACATTGTGTGTTTACTCGGACAACCTCAAATTGTGGATGTGAGACGTAAAAAATTATCCTATTTTTGATACTTTTCAGTTATTTTCACATGCTGTGTTTCGGTTGATTTTTTTTTCAACCACAAAAAATGCACACAACACAAACAAAAATTTAATTAAAAGCTGGCTGGAATGTGATGGGAAAAAATTTTTGTGAAGCTGTAAACATGTTTGTTGTATGAAAAGTTTTTGAGACAATTTTAAGTTGAGAGTTTAAAGTAACTATGGTTTAAACACGCTTGAATATAATTCGAATCAGAAAGGGATTTCCATGAAATATTAAGATTAATCATTTTTTTTTTTAAACAATAAATTTTGTTCTTGTTCCAAGAATATAGAATTTTTTTGGTTTGGATACTTCAGAAACTAACCTTAAAAGTGTGGTAAATGGGTCATTCTTAAAATTCGTAACGCCAAAAATGGACATTTTTGTCCCTACCCCCTAAAAATTTTTACGGAACGTAACAAAATCTTAGACCCCTCCCCCCTCCCTAAGAGTTCCGAATTTTACAAACAGCCCCAAGGATAATTATATTAAAAAGGCCGATAAAAATTGTATTTTTGATGAAAATCGAACCTACGCCTTCACTATAAAAAACCCCGAGTTTGGTTGATTCTCGTCACTTGATGAATTTAATTTTTTAACTAACACCCCAAAAGCACATAGAATCGTGTCTATCTATGCTAAAATGCCCCATGTCTAAGAGAAAATTGAATTAAATTTGATTTTTTTATGAAATTTTTAAAATTAGCATTCCTATGCTCCATATACCATGCCAAACCACAACCATTACTTACTGCATTCAAAACATTTCCATCAAAAAGTTTCTTTTTTTTAAACAAAAAAAAGATGCTTAACATAAAAAAATTAAATTACAGAAAATAAATAAATTAAAAACTTTTTACTTTACATGCAGAAATTTTTTCCTGCAACAAACAATTCATTAACAAAAGCCTTCACACAAGCTCCACATATTGCATTGCCATGTCTATCGAGTTTTCAACTCGACTGCCAATGTAACATACAAAATACAAAAAAAAAATCACATATGTACACATTTAATCAGTGGGAAAAAGGAATGATGATGATAATGTACGTACATATAAACACATATGAAGCATTTATTCCGATAGAGAAAGGAAGTAAAGCATGAAGTAATTCAGTAAAACTTTTCAGCAATTGATTATATGAGGTGGAAAAATTGTTATGTCTAGATTGAGACGAATATGAGGTTGATTTCTAGACGTAGATGATAGCTTCATATTTTTCATATTTTTGGTTAAATGATTGACAAACTTTTTCACTTTTTTCCCATCCAGATGCTTATATTGACGTCTTGCACACAAACAATCAACTCGATTATCACAATTAAAGCTTGGTGAGTTAAATGATCATGTTGTCTGCTACTTTGTGTCAATAACTGCACATCGACTGGAAATAAAACTTTCTCAATGAAATTATGGAAAAGTTTTTCCTTTTTTTTTGCAACATTGAAATTAGAAAGTTTTTATGCTAATGGCGATGATGGTTGCGATGGAGAAAAAATATATTTTGTGTTGAAATTTCAATGAAAAAGTTTTAATTTCTGCAACTACACATTTTCAATTTTTTATGTTAAATTTTTTGTTGAGTGAATCTCGGTAATTAAGTTTTATTGAATTTTTAATGCTTAAGATGAGAGTGAGTTTGTGATCGTAAAATGTAAAATTTTAATGTAATGTAATGCAGGAAGGTATATTTAAATTGTTTGTAATTTCTAATTTAATTTTTTGTTGGTATTTTGTTTTGATTTGATCAAAAAGGGCTTCATGATTGTGATTTGGTCTACATACTTTGAATAAAATTTTACTGAAACCAAAAATGATTGTATAGAATATTTAAATGAATTGGTGTGCCTCAAAAAGGTTAGCGACCACTACCCTAAGGTTAAGGATACATCATACCCTAAGTAACCACGAAAAACAGCACTTAACTGTGTTTATCACTTATATTAAAGATATCATCCATTATACTACATTGAATTTTAAGAAAGCAAGGCTATAGATGATAGAAGGCTAATTAAATAATACATACATGGATGAAAAAGAAAATAAATTGTGTCTAGATGACAAAAAACTGATTTCAACATGACAAAAAATTCAAACAAGTATAACGGTGGTCACTCGTGACCGACGAAAGCGCATTTTCCGCGATCAGTAAATACAAAAAGAATTAAAACCCCAAAAGTACAAAGCCAAATATTTAACTATAACCATTCTTTATTTACCCAAAAATTTAAAATTGACCAAAAAAATGGAAAAAAAACAATATGCAACATAGAATTAAAAAAAAAAGCAAAAAAGTATTTGGTCACGGGCTAGATTTGAACCCATGACTCTCATGTAGGAGCCTCACACTCTACCACTTACGCCACTGATGCTCTTTATATTAGAATTATAATGTGACATTTTGATTATTTATATTGATGAGATTTCTTTTATAAATGTAAGTTTTTATAATATATACAAAACTTTTCGAAAAAATTATGAAAATCGAGGAAAAAGGAAAGTTCAACAGCTAAAATATAAAAAAAAAAATCATTTTTTCAGAAAAATGTATGAAAATATTAAAAATTTTCAAAAAAATGCTCGGAAAAACTTGGAAAATTCGTGAAAATGGAAAATTATGACATAAATAAATATTATATGTCATAAGAAATCAAAAAAGTAAAAAAGAGCGTAAAAAAAGGAAAAAAACAACTTGCTGGGGAGCTAGGATCGAACCTTAGACTCCACGGTAGCAATCGTGAACTCTAACACTTACGCCACTAATGTTCTTTTTTTTAGAAATTTTTATATGACAATTTGATTATTTATATTGATATGTTTTTTTTTTTAAATAAAAGTGAATTATTTTACAATTTTCACAAAATTTTCCGGAAAAATTATGAAAAATCCATGAAAATAGAAAACTAAACAACTAAAATATCAAAAAAATATAAAAAAAGTAATTATCTATGAAAATTGTATGAAAATATTGAAAATTTTAACAAAAATCGTCGGAAAAACTCGGGAAAATTGTGAAAATGGAAAATTATGACATGATTCAATATTATATGTCATTAGAAATCAAAAAAGTATCAAAAAAAGCAAAAAAAAAGTTTTTGTCATCGGTGGGATTCGAACCGAGGACAGCTAAGGTTTTGAAAAGTCAACATTTTAGTGCATTCGACCACACTAACACATACAAAGAAATGGCATTTTTGGCACTTTTTACGCTGGTTCCAGTAGAGGAAGTGACCATTCGTGCTGATTTTTGGTTACATGGTAGCCAGACATACTACACATATTTTAAGCCAAAAACCGCATCAAAAAAGCTTAACCCTGAGGAGGAGATGCGGTGACAGACAGACAGACGGACAAAGTGCGGATAATAGCGTCCTTTTCCCAAGAGGAAAATGCGCTAAAAAATACAATTTAGTGTTCGTTCATTCGTTCAAGTGTCAACAATATGAATTCAATTTGGTTCTTAATCTTAATACCTGCATTCCTTATGCCTCCCGTGTTTTTAATTCCCACGTACATCACTCAAGCTATTGTAGAATTTATTGATGTTTTTTATGTGCAAAAGAACCAAATTTTTGATATTATATTTTACGGAGAATATATTGACTTTATGGAGGACGCAATGAAGGAAATTTAGTGACTTAATACACAAAACTACACATACGAAATTAAAATCATTAAAAATCCATTAGATTGGGATCACAAATTTTATCAATCGGCGATAGTTTTTTGCCAACAAGTTGAGTTTTTACGAGTTTTGCATCTGGATTCTAAACTAGAAAATATAAGTTACAAGGATATGAAATTTCTTACAATTTTCAATCATGAATTTTTTTATAAAAAATATAATTTCAACGATTATCGATTGAAAGAGAACGAATATTTTTTAAATGCTAAGGGGAAAGGTTTAAATAAATTTTTGAGTCCAAGAAAATTGAAAAAATTTATGTTTCACACTAATAATAAGATGATGTTAGATTCTGGTCCAGGATCTATCAATCAAATGCAATACTTCATCATACCAGTTGAAAATGAAGTAGTTTATCTAGCAACAATAGTATGGGTCAGCGAATTGACATGCGAACATTATCCACAACTTAAATTAATTGATGTTTTTAACAAAACAACTGGAAAGTGGAATTTGAAAAGTTTTGAAAAGTTTCACAACTTTTATGGATGCAATTTGACTCTTATTGTAGATAAAATTCAGCCTCAAATAATTTTTATTAAATTTTTTTTTAATTTATTGGCAAAAGTTGGAAATTTTACACCAATTTATTTATATTCAAATAAAACGTTTGGAAATTTAGTTTTACGTATGTATGTAAAGTTAAAATATAATGAAAAATTTCACACAACAACAACATTTTTATGCATTAATTATCAATTTTTTACAACACCTGGACAATTATACTCGTCATACGAGAAGCTACTCATGCCGTTTGACAGTATGACTTGGTATCTTTTGATCACAACATTCAGTTTATCCTACATAGTCATATTAATTACTAAAGTGTCGCCACGTGTAGTAAAAAAGATAATTATCGGTAGCAACGTTAAAACACCAGGACTAAATGTCGTTAGCATATTCTTTGGAATTTCTCAACTGCGAATCCCAAATAATGGATTTTCGAGATCTTTATTCATTATGTTTATTATTTTTTGTCTAATATTTAGAACTGCATATCAAGGTGTACTTTATGAATTAATAACATCTGATAAGCATAAGCCGACACCAAAAACGATTCAACAGATTGTTGATATGGATTATACAGTGTACAGAACAAATGATAATTACCTTCCAGAAGAATGGTTTTTGCAGTTAAGGTAAATGATTTAAAACCTGGATTAAGTTTGGGGCCGTTCACTTTGAACAACAATGTTTTTAACAAAACGTACAAAAATAGACTGTAACAAACTCTCAGAGCTTTAAGTAATAAGTGAATAGCACCTGTCATAATCTACTTAGGGTTTGCAAATATATTTTTTTTTCAATATCACAGCGACTCTTTTTGGATTTTATTCACTGATAAGTAAGTTAAAAAAGTTTTTAAATTTTTACGCTTAATAACAATTTTTAAAATTTAAAAAATAATTTTAAAAAATTTTAAATTTTTTTGACCGTTAAAAAATTTTTAAAATAATTCAAAAAAATTGCTCGGAGTGGGAATCGAACCCTTGACCTTAGGAATGGTATCCAGGCGCTTTACCACTGAGCTACCAAGCCATGTGACTTGCTTATTATTTTTAAAAAACAGTTTTTAAAATTTAAAAATAATTTTAAAAAAAAAATAAATAAATAAAATTTTAATTTTTTTATAATATTTTTTAAATTTTTTTTATGAGTGTTCTAATTGAATTTTAGTTTCTTTCTTAATTCAATTAAATAAGATTTGATTGATTAATCATTCATTTAAAAATTTTCCATATATAGTCCTTAACCCTTAACCCCGCTCCTGATTAGCAAACTTTATTTCACTTTTTCATTGAAACTTTATTCAATTTTAGATCAAAAATTAAATTTTTGCCATCTGTTATTCCCGAATACATAAAGCAAGCTCACAATTCATCAGCAAAAGAAGCATTTCTGTTCACAAACGAAGAAATCATGATTATAACAAGTTCGGAAAAAATTCAACCATTGAAAGTAGATGAAAATCTCGTAACATTAAACGCTGGATTCGGCTTTGATCCAAATAATTTCATTTATAGTTTATGCGAAGATTTGATTAGGAAGCTACATTCGACGGGAATCATCCAGCACTTGTGGTTTAAAGGATTTGATTTAAGAAGTTATTGGAATACAAAAGTTCCAAAAGTTATGACAGTTGAAAGTTTGAGTTTTGGATTTGTTTTGTGGATATTTGCTTGTGCAGTTTCAAGTTTATGCTTTATAGTTGAGGTGTCATATGATCTAGTGATTAAAGGAATTAAATTTGGAATAGGATTAAGATCAATGTTTAGGATAATTTATGGTAGAAATATTTATCGCTAAGAGGTGAAAAAGTTACTAATTAAAAAAAATATTGTAGTATTGTTGTCAGAATGAACCTAAAAATAAATATCACGTTTTGGCCACATACAAAGATCTTTGCTCACATACAAAGATCGAAACGAAAAACCCTTTTTTCAGAATCTAAATTTGAAAATTATACCTTTGATTTTACGTAAATATAATGGGCATGGCCGAAAAAAGAAGGAAATAAAAATCAACGGTCAAAAATTATTTAAATTTCTCTCTCGAAAATTCGAAATATCTTTTTTTCAATTTTTGCTGTAATTCGATACTTTAAATATGATTTAATGATCACACATCATCAATTTTAATCATAGGAAACAATTAAATAACTCCACTGCTTTATTTCTAGTCTAATCGCTTCATTTCGATAATTTCGAAAAATTTGATTTATTTTTTTCACTATTTTCAACTAAGAAAATTTAAATTTTATGAAACCGTTAAAACATTATTTTGTTAATTTAACTATTTTCGCTTAAGATTTTCCATGATTTTTCAATGTAAAATGTTAAAGCAACATTGAAACTATGTTTTAATATTGCAAACAGATTTTATCAATGTAAATTGAGAGAAATATTTGGATTACTTTGTTGATTTCCGACGCTAAGAATTATGCATTTATTTCTTTACTGTTAATATGTAGACTTAAAATAATGATTGTTGTAGAGCACAAAATTATCTACAAATCAAGATATTAATCTTTACTTAATCATGTCTACTTAAAGAAATAAATCGATAATTCATAACGTCACTGACGAATAATTGGTTTTCGTCCGAGCCCTAATCAATATGTAGTGTTTAAAATATATACTAATATTAATTACAATGAACAAATTGTCTTCAATTAATGCAATAAAAATGAAAAAAATGTAGTCAAAAATGTATCGAGACACCAAAAAGGTTGCCCATCACTACAACAGAACAATGTTTCAGCATCCAAGCATCGAAAAAAACAAAATGTATGAGAAAAACTTTTCAGTTTCTATCAATGCACATATTTAAGTAATTGAAATCTCTCACATAGTACAAATAGTAAGTGAAACAACCACATAACACAGAATATATCAGAATATATCAAAATTTCTTTCTTCTGCTTTATTCTCTATTTTTCGACACTGTTTATTTTGTCAAATTGAAAATGAAGCTTCCAAAAGCTGTAAGAAGTTATTCATTGATGACGTACAGCATTCCCAGAGGGAAGGGCTCTCAGACTAGATATGACAATTCTTAAAAAAATGTATGATGAATAATTTTTCTACTAAAAATTGAAAATTAATTGGCATTAAAAATTCAAATTTATATCAAACATCATAAATAAATGAATCCCTAAACGAAAATTACGCTGTACATATGCAACTCTTTTATTTCTTTTAAAAACTTATTACATCTTCTTTTCTGCTTCTTCTACTTCTCGCAAAGCATAGTTTTTACAGCAGTGAAGCAATTTGTTTCCAATAAAAACTTTTACCTGGAAAATCTTTTTTGTATCTTTGCTTTATATTATGTTGCTGTAAAGGAAAAGAATGTATTACAAATTTAATTTAAAAGATGTATTAAAATGACTGCAGGGAATTTTTCTTTGTTTTGGGATATTAAAGAAGAATTCTTAGAAAAATATAATAGATTTGGAACTGTTTTCAAAGTTGTGTTTAGTTGGTCGTTATTTTGTTTTTATGAAAAGTGTATTTGGGGTTAAAATTTGTACGACTTTAAGGCAGACAAATTTTCAAGGATAGCATTAGATAAAGACTTGAATTATGAATTATACAGGAGCTATGACTCTTATTCTTATTCTTACAGATTTATAGATTCTCAGTCAATTTATTAGCTTTTGTTAATACAGTTCATCTTACTACGCAATTTTAATAAATTAAATAATTATGAAAACCAATTCAACTTTATTGCGCAAATTTTAATAAAACTTAGTTTATATATATTTCGAACGATTCCATCGTCCATCTTCAGAACTTTTAAATTGAAAAATTAAAAATCAAAATTTATCAGCTAACTGTGATTTGGGTGATTTTTGGTTTGAAAAAATTTTTTCTTCCAAAACCACCCAAATCACAGTTAGCTGATAAATTTTGATTTTAACTTCTACGCTTTAGCGTATAAGTTATTGGTTTTGCTTTTGCCCCTTTTTTACGTTTTTTGCATTTTTTGAAAAAAGTAAGCATTTTTACCCCATATAACCCGGATACCAAATGATGCACATTTAATTACGCGTCGAATGATGTAACCCGTTTTCCCAAAGGTCCCCCCCTGTGACCCCTCGGGGGGAAACAAAAATGCTAAAAAAACGTCAAATTTTGTTCAACGGGTTGTAGCTTCGGGATTAACATATTTTGATGAGGTTTTGATGCCATTTCATTAGGCAAGCAGTGAACCGGATGGGAAATTGGTGCGCTTATCGTGATTTTGAGGTTATATTAGTGTTTAACCTCCAAATCTGAGAGGAAGTTGAAAACACATTTTTTTGAATTCTGATGGTTGGTTAGGTCCAAGGAAGCTGAAATTTGGCATGTAGGTTCCTTGGCTATGCCTAAATATGGAACCAACATCAAACCAAGATCCGAGGGGCATGCTACTAAGGTAACCACGTGTTTCTTCTAAAAAGAGAATACACTTGTTTTGATGCTTGATTAGGTCCAGGGAAGCTGAAATTTGGCAAGTAGGTTCCTTGGACATGCCTGAATATGAAACCAACATCATACCAAGATCCAAGGGGCATGCTACTAAGAAAACCACGTGTTTCTTTTAAAAAGGTGTACACTTATTTTGATGCTTGATTAGGTCCAGGGAAGCTGAAATTTGGCATGTAGGTTCCTTGGACATGCCTGAATATGGAACCAACATCATACTAAGATCCAAGGGGCATACTACTAAGAAAACCACGTGTTTCTTTTAAAAAGGTGTACACTTATTTTGATGCTTGATTAGGTCCAGGGAAGCTGAAATTTGGCATGTAGGTTCCTTGGACATGCCTGAATATGGAACCAACATCATACCAAGATCCAAGGGGCATGCTACTATGAAAACTACGTGTTTCTTTTAAAAAGGTGTACACTTATTTTGATGCTTGATTAGGTCTAGGGAAGCTGAAATTTGGCATGTAGGTTCCTTGGACATGCCTGAATATGGAACCAACATCATACTAAGATCCAAAGGGCATGCTACTAAGAAAACCACGTGTTTCTATATAAAAGATAATACAATTATTTTGATGCTTGATTAGGTCCAGGGAAGCTGAAATTTGGTATGTAGGTTCCTTGGACATGCTTAAATATGAAACCAACATCATACCAAGATCCAAGGGGTATGCTACTAAGAAAACCACGTGTTTCTATATAAAAGAGAATACACTTATTTTGATGCTTAATTAGGTCTAGGGAAGCTGAAATTTGGCATGTAGGTTCCTTGGACATGCTTAAATATGGAACCAACATCATAACAAGATCCAAGGGGCATGCTACTAAGAAAACCACGTGTTCCTTTATAAAAGAGAATACTTTATTTTGATGCTTGATTAGGTCTAGGGAAGCTGAAATTTGGCATGTAGGTTTTCTGGACATGCCTGAATATGGAACCAATAACATACCAAGATCCAAGGGGCATGCTACTAAGAAAACCACGTGATTCTTTATAAAAGAGAATACACTTATTTTGATGCTTGATTAGGTCTAGGGAAGCTGAAATTTGGCATGTAGGTTTTCCGGACATGCCTGAATATGAAACCAATAATATACCAAGATCCAAGGGGCATGCTACTAAAAAAACCACGTGTTTCTTTATAAAAGAGAATACACTTATTTTGATGCTTGATTAGGTCTAGGGATGCTGAAATTTGGCATGTAGGTTCCTTGGACATGCCTGAATATGGAACCAATATCATACTTAGATCCGAGGGGCATGCTACTAAGAAAATTACGTGTTTCTTTATAAAAGAAAATACACTTATTTTAATGCTTGATAAGATGAAGTTTTTCTCGTATATGTATATATACATATTGTTTTTCTAGACTCATACAACTCTTCAAAAATTGAGACGAAAAAATATTATACTTACTCAAAATAGTTGGTTAATTCATTAATATCAATTCATATTTGTGGATTGTAAAAATAAAACAAATTCTTTTTGCATTTTATTAAATAATACTTTATTAACTTCTACGCGTAAGCGTATAAGTTATTGGTTTTACTTTTGCCCCTTTTTTACGTTTTTCGCATTTTTTGAGAAAACTAAGCATTCTTACCCCATATAACGTGGTCATCAAATTGTCGGAATTTAATTACGCGTCGAATGGTGTAACTCATTTTTCCGGTGGTCCCCCCCTGCGACCCCCCGGGGGGAAACAAAAATGCTTAAAAAACGTCAAATTTGGTGGACAGGCCTACAGCTTCGCGATTAATATATCTCGATGCGGTTTTGATGCCATTTTATCAGGCAAGCAGTGAAATTGGGGGAATGGCTATGCGCTTAGCGTCATTTTGAGGTTAAGTAGGTGTTTAACCTCCAAATTTGAGAGGAAGTTGAAAACACATGTTTTTGAATTCTGATGGTTGGTTAGGTCCAGGGAAGCTGAAATTTGGCATGTAGGTTCCTTGGACATGCCTGAATATGGAACCAACATCATACTAAGATCCGAGGGGCATGCTACTAAGAAAACCACGTGTTTCTATATAAAAGAGAATACACTTATTTTGATGCTTGATTAGGTCTAGGGAAGCTGAAATTTGGCATGTAGGTTCCTTGGACATGCTTAAATATGGAACCAACATCATACCAAGATCCAAGGGGTATGCTACTAAGAAAACCACGTGTTTCTATATAAAAAAGAATACACCTATTTTGATGCTTGATTAGGTCTAGGGAAGCTAAAATTTGGCATGTAGATTTCTTGGACATGCCTGAATATGGAACCAACATCATACTAAGATCCGAGGGGCATGCTACTAAGAAAACCACGTGTTTCTATATAAAAGAGAATACACTTATTTTGATGCTTGATTAGGTCTAGGGAAGCTAAAATTTGGCATGTAGATTCCTTGGACATGCTTGAATATGGAACCAACATCATATTAAGATCCGAGGGGCATGCTACTAAGAAAACCACGTGTTTCTATATAAAAAAAAGAATACACTTATTTTGATGCTTGATTAGGTCTAGGGAAGCTAAAATTTGGCATGTAGATTTCTTGGACATGCCTGAATATGGAACCAACATCATACTAAGATCCGAGGGGCATGCTACTAAGAAAACCACGTGTTTCTATATAAAAAAGAATACACCTATTTTGATGCTTGATTAGGTCTAGGGAAGCTAAAATTTGGCATGTAGATTTCTTGGACATGCCTGAATATGGAACCAACATCATACTAAGATCCGAGGGGCATGCTACTAAGAAAACCACGTGTTTCTATATAAAAGAGAATACACTTATTTTGATGCTTGATTAGGTCTAGGGAAGCTAAAATTTGGCATGTAGATTTCTTGGACATGCCTGAATATGGAACCAACATCATACTAAGATCCGAGGGGCATGCTACTAAGAAAACCACGTGTTTCTATATAAAAGAGAATACACTTATTTTGATGCTTGATTAGGTCCAGGGAAGCTGAAATTTGGCATGTAGGTTCCTTGGACATGCCTGAATATGGAACCAACATCATACTAAGATCCAAAGGGCATGCTACTAAGAAAACCACGTGTTTCTATATAAAAGATAATACAATTATTTTGATGCTTGATTAGGTCCAGGGAAGCTGAAATTTGGTATGTAGGTTCCTTGGACATGCTTAAATATGAAACCAACATCATACCAAGATCCAAGGGGTATGCTACTAAGAAAACCACGTGTTTCTATATAAAAGAGAATACACTTATTTTGATGCTTAATTAGGTCTAGGGAAGCTGAAATTTGGCATGTAGGTTCCTTGGACATGCTTAAATATGGAACCAACATCATAACAAGATCCAAGGGGCATGCTACTAAGAAAACCACGTGTTCCTTTATAAAAGAGAATACTTTATTTTGATGCTTGATTAGGTCTAGGGAAGCTGAAATTTGGCATGTAGGTTTTCTGGACATGCCTGAATATGGAACCAATAACATACCAAGATCCAAGGGGCATGCTACTAAGAAAACCACGTGATTCTTTATAAAAGAGAATACACTTATTTTGATGCTTGATTAGGTCTAGGGAAGCTGAAATTTGGCATGTAGGTTTTCCGGACATGCCTGAATATGAAACCAATAATATACCAAGATCCAAGGGGCATGCTACTAAAAAAACCACGTGTTTCTTTATAAAAGAGAATACACTTATTTTGATGCTTGATTAGGTCTAGGGATGCTGAAATTTGGCATGTAGGTTCCTTGGACATGCCTGAATATGGAACCAATATCATACTTAGATCCGAGGGGCATGCTACTAAGAAAATTACGTGTTTCTTTATAAAAGAAAATACACTTATTTTAATGCTTGATAAGATGAAGTTTTTCTCGTATATGTATATATACATATTGTTTTTTTAGACTCATACAACTCTTCAAAAATTGAGACGAAAAAATATTATACTTACTCAAAATAGTTGGTTAATTCATTAATATCAATTCATATTTGTGGATTGTAAAAATAAAACAAATTCTTTTTGCATTTTATTAAATAATACTTTATTAACTTCTACGCGTAAGCGTATAATTAACTTCTACGCGTAAGCGTATAAGTTATTGGTTTTACTTTTGCCCCTTTTTTACGTTTTTCGCATTTTTTGAGAAAACTAAGCATTCTTACCCCATATAACGTGGTCATCAAATTGTCGGAATTTAATTACGCGTCGAATGGTGTAACTCATTTTTCCGGTGGTCCCCCCCTGCGACCCCCCGGGGGGAAACAAAAATGCTTAAAAAACGTCAAATTTGGTGGACAGGCCTACAGCTTCGCGATTAATATATCTCGATGAGGTTTTGATGCCATTTTATCAGGCAAGCAGTGAAATTGGGGGAATGGCTATGCGCTTAGCGTCATTTTGAGGTTAAGTAGGTGTTTAACCTCCAAATTTGAGAGGAAGTTGAAAACACATGTTTTTGAATTCTGATGGTTGGTTAGGTCCAGGGAAGCTGAAATTTGGCATGTAGGTTCCTTGGACATGCCTGAATATGGAACCAACATCATACTAAGATCCGAGGGGCATGCTACTAAGAAAACCACGTGTTTCTATATAAAAGAGAATACACTTATTTTGATGCTTGGTAAGATCAGTTTGAGCTGAAATTTGACATGTAGGTTCCTTGGCCATGCTTAAATATGGAACCAATATCATACTATGATCCAAGGGGCATGCTACTACGAAAACCACGTGTTTCTATATAAAAAGAATACACCTATTTTGATGCTTGTTTAGGTCTAGGGAAGCTTAAATTTGGCATGTAGATTTCTTGGACATGCCTGAATATGGAACCAACATCATACTAAGATCCGAGGGGCATGCTACTAAGAAAACCACGTGTTTCTATATAAAAGAGAATACACTTATTTTGATGCTTGATTAGGTCTAAGGAAGCTAAAATTTGGCATGTAGATTCCTTGGACATGCCTGAATATGGAACCAACATCATACTAAGATCCGATGGGCATGCTACTAAGAAAACCACGTGTTTCTATATAAAAAAGAATACACTTATTTTGATGCTTGATTAGGTCTAGGGAAGCTAAAATTTGGCATGTAGATTCCTTGGACATGTCTGAATATGGAACCAACATCATACTAAGATCCGATGGGCATGCTACTAAGAAAACCACGTGTTTCTATATAAAAAAGAATACACTTATTTTGATGCTTGATTATTTCTAGGGAAGCTGAAATTTGGCATGTAGGTTTCTTGGACATGCCTGAATATGAAACCAACATCATACTAAGATCCGAGGGGCATGCTACTAAGAAAACCACGTGTTTCTTTTAAAAAGGTGTAGACTTATTCTGATGCTTGATAAGGTGGGATAAGGTCATACTGAACTGAAATTTGGCATGTAGGTTCCTTGGCTACGTCTGAATATAAAACCTACACCATCTGGTCTCATGAATAGACTGACCGCGGAGCAGCAACTGGAGCGAAGCGGAAGTTGCAAAACTATCGAAACTGTAATCTATGATAAAGTCTGATCTAACAAAAAGACCAACATATATGAAGCTCTGATCTAATGAATAGACTAACCGTGGAGCAGCAACTGGAGCGAAGCGGAAGTTGTAAAACTATCGAGACTGTAATCTATGATAAAGTCTGATCTAACAAAAAGACCAACATATATGAAGCTCTGATCTAATGAATAGACTGACCGCGGAGCAGCAACTGGAGCGAAGCGGAAGTAGAGCGAAGTAGAGTTCGACACTCCTGTAATCTATTAAAGTCGAACGGAACGAAGCGAAGCGAAGTGGAGTTCGACACCCCTGTAATCTATAAAAGTCGAACGGAACGAAGCGAAGCTAAGTAGAGTTCGACACTCCTGTAATCTATAATAGTCGAACGGAACGAAGCGAAGCGAAGTGGAGTTCGACACCCCTGTAATCTATAAAAGTCGAACGGAACGAAGCGAAGCGAAGTGGAGTTCGACATTCCTGTAATCTATAATAGTCGAACGGAACGAAGCGAAGCGAAGTGGAGTTCGACACCCCTGTAATCTATAAAAGTCGAACGGAACGAAGCGAAGCGAAGTGGAGTTCGACATTCCTGTAATCCATAATAGTCGAACGGAACGAAGCGAAGCGAAGTGGAGTTCGACACCTCTGTAATCTATTAAAGTCGAACGGAACGAAGCGAAGCGAAGTGGAGTTCGACATTCCTGTAATCTATTAAAGTCGAACGGAACGAAGCGAAGCGAAGTGGAGTTCGACATTCCTGTAATCTATTAAAGTCGAACGGAACGAAGCGAAGCGAAGTGGAGTTCGACATTCCTGTAATCCATAATAGTCGAACGGAACGAAGCGAAGCGAAGTGGAGTTCGACACTCCTGTAATCTATAAAAGTCGAACGGAACGAAGCGAAGCGAAGTGGAGTTCGACACTCCTGTAATCTATAAAAGTCGAACGGAACGAAGCGAAGCGAAGTGGAGTTCGACACTCCTGTAATCTATAATAGTCGAACGGAACGAAGCGAAGCGAAGTGGAGTTCGACACCCCTGTAATCTATAAAAGTCGAACGGAACGAAGCGAAGCGGAGTTCGACATTCCTGTAATCTATTAAAGTCGAACGGAACGAAGCGAAGCGAAGTGGAGTTCGACATTCCTGTAATCTATTAAAGTCGAACGGAACGAAGCGAAGCGAAGTGGAGTTCGACACTCCTGTAATCTATAATAGTCGAACGGAACGAAGCGAAGTCGAAGTCGAAGTGGAGTTCGACAACCCTGTAATCTATAATAGTCGAACGGAACGAAGCGAAGCGAAGTGGAGTTTGACACTCCTGTAATCCATAATAGTCGAACGGAACGAAGCGAAGCGAAGTGGAGTTCGACACCCCTGTAATCTATTAAACTCGAACGGAACGAAGCGAAGCGAAGTGGAGTTCGACACCTCTGTAATCTATTAAAGTCGAACGGAACGAAGCGAAGCGAAGTGGAGTTCGACATTCCTGTAATCTATTAAAGTCGAACGGAACGAAGCGAAGCGAAGTGGAGTTCGACATTCCTGTAATCTATTAAAGTCGAACGGAACGAAGCGAAGCGAAGTGGAGTTCGACATTCCTGTAATCCATAATAGTCGAACGGAACGAAGCGAAGCGAAGTGGAGTTCGACACTCCTGTAATCTATAAAAGTCGAACGGAACGAAGCGAAGCGAAGTGGAGTTCGACACTCCTGTAATCTATTAAAGTCGAACGGAACGAAGCGAAGCGAAGTGGAGTTCGACACTCCTGTAATCCATAATAGTCGAACGGAACGAAGCGAAGCGAAGTGGAGTTCGACAACCCTGTAATCTATAATAGTCGAACGGAACGAAGCGAAGCGAAGTGGAGTTTGACACTCCTGTAATCTATAATAGTCGAACGGAACGAAGCGAAGCGAAGTGGAGTTCGACACTCCTGTAATATATAATAGTCGAACGGAACGAAGCGAAGCGAAGTGGAGTTCGACACTCCTGTTGTTAAAAACACGTCTTATCGTATTCGTGTATGTTTATCAACTGATCTTTATTTTCTTTTTCGATTACTGAGATCATTTTTTTTTTACATTTTATGATTACTTAGATCATTATTTTACATCTCCCTCCTCTTATCCACTTCCTAAACGTTGTATTGGCTTTGGTATTCTCGAAGAACGTCGGAGCGTTGTCTGATTCGAATTATTTTGAGTTGATGTAGTGAATGATTGTTGAGGAGCAGAAGAAGTATTATTTGCATTGGAATCCAAAGAAGGTTGATGCAGTAGGTTGTCAGTGAAGAAATTTTCTAAATTTATCCTATACTGATTTTCATTAAAATAGGCATTCTGATTATTTAGATTAGATACTGTGGATTTATCAATTCTGATGAATTTAGAGTTTCTTCTAATTACTCTGTTATTTTCCATGCAAATTTCATATGATCTAGGCTGTGAACACTTGTTTACTATTGTCCCTTTGGACCAAGTACTGTTGGGCATTTGAACCCACACATTATCATTCAAATTAAATTGTTTGCGTTCAAATGTATTACGGTTATAATAAAACTTAGTTTTCTGCTGTTTATTATCAAACCGTTCATTTAAATTACTATTTATCTTTGGTTTTAGCAAACTATCTTTCATTACAATTTTTGTTCTCATTCTTCTGTTATTTAACAACTGACTCGGAGATAAGTTAATGTCAGTTAAAGGTATATTATTATAATTATAAATCGCTATTAATACATGATCAAAATCAATGCACTTTTTCATCATGTTTTTTACTATTCCTACGGCCTTTTCTGCAAGACCATTAGATTGAGCGTAATGAGGACTGGAAGTTATTATTTGTATATCCCATTCTTTAGCAAAATTTCTACATTCTAAAGAGTTGAATGGCATATTGTCAGCTATAATTTTTTTAGGAAAACCATGTTCCGTAAATATCTCTATGAATTTTGAAATTACATTGCTCGAATTTTTTGAGGATAAATGTTTACAAGATATCCATTTTGAAAAGTAATCCATGACAACGAGATAACTCTTTCCATTGAACTCAAGGATATCACATCCAACTTTTTCAAAGGAACGAAGAGGAATATCGTGTTGAATTATTGGTTCTTTTTTATTAGACCTTTGAAATTTGTTACATTCTTCGCAATTACTGATTAAATTTTCAATGCTCAAATTAAGTGATGGCCAAAATACTGATTCTTTAGCAAAACGCAAAGTTTTATTGATTCCCATATGACCTTCATGAAGATCTTTCAAAACAGTTTGTCTCAATGACTTTGGAACAATGACTCTATCTTGGTAAAATACTAGATTATCAGAAACATAAATATCATTGCGTATCTTATGATAATACTTGATTTCATCCGGAATTTTAGATTTATCTGATGGCCAACCTTTTATGAAATAATTTTTTAACAATGAACATTCACTATCTTTGTCTGTCTCTATCTGATATAATTTTAGTTTATCGTCGCTTACATTTATTGAGTGAATCATTTCCTTCATGAAACTCTCTTCAAAATCTTTTTCTGTTTTCTGCGAAATATAACGTGATAAAAAGTCAGCAACTGGAATCTTTTTACCAGATCTATACTGTAAATCTAAATTATATTTATGTAGTTTCAATCTAAGACGTTGTAAGCGTTTTGAGCCTATCTTATTTATGTCTTTTTTCATTATACTTTCTAAAGGACGATGGTCAGATATAATAGTTACATTTCTTCCATATATATAATTGTGAAATTTTTTACATGCGAAAAATACAGCTAGAAATTCTTTTTCAATCTGACCATATTCTTTCTCTGTTTCTGAAAGACATCGTGATGCAAAACTAATTATTTTGTTATCTTGCTTCAGACAAGCTCCTAAACCATATGATGATGCATCTGTTTCAATAATTATTGGCATGCTTTCATCAAAGGTTGTACAAGAAGTGACGTTTTTGATAACGTCCTTAATTTTTTCAAATTCTGCTTGATGATTTTCAAGCCACAAAAATTCACTATCTTTTTTTAATAAATTTCTAATATTTACAGTTAACGAGGGTAAATTTGGAATAAAATCCCTAACGTAATTTACAATTCCTAAAAATTTTTGAACATCTTCTTTATTTTCAGGTTTTGGAATATTATTTATTGCTAAAATTCTTTCTGGATCTACCTCAATGGTATTTTTTGAAAATATATGACCAAAAAACTTTACTGATGTTTGCGTGAATTGTAATTTTTTCTCATTAAATTTCACGCCTTTTTCTAAAGCTCTAATCATTAATCTCCCTAAATTTTCATCATGCTCTTTGAGCGTTTTGCCAGTTACAATGATGTCATCAATATAAAACTTGACACCAGGCAAATCACCAAAACTATCTGTCATATATTTTTGAAATATTTCTGAAGCAATGTTTAATCCAAATGGCATTCTGTTAAATTGCCATAAACCAAAAGGCGAACTAAATGTGCACAACTTTTTTGAATCTTCATCTAATTCTATGTGCCAAAATCCATCTTTTAAGTCTAAAACAGTAAAATATTGACAGTCTTTTAAATCTTGTTTTAGTTCCTCAAGAGATGGAATTGGATAATGAAATTTGTTTAGTGATTCATTCAAATATTTTGGGTCAATGCAAATTCTAATTTTCTCTCCTTTTTCAACAATTACGATGCTATTTATCCATTCTCGTTGCTCATGAACCTTTGATATAATTCCTAATGATTCCATTTCATTTAATTTATTTAAAAGCTTATTTTTCAATTTAAATGGAATGCGACGGTTCTGATTAGCAACAGGGATAGCATTTTCTTTAACTTTTAATTTTAAAGGTTTCTTAAATTTGCCTAAACCTGTAAAAGCTTTAATGTAATAATCAACAAATTTAGACTTATGCTTGTCAGAGCTTAACAATTTATTTACATCAACCACGTCAACACGCGATATTAAATTCAAATTAACACAAGATTCAAGACCTAAAAGAGGCTTAGCATTTTGCTTTATAACAATAAATTCTTCATTGAATGTTTGATTATTAATTTTAACTGGAAGTATCGCTTTTCCTATAGGAACGATTAAAGTTCCACAATAACCTTGTAATTTCATGTTACATTTTTCAATATTTATCTTTTTGTCAAAGTTTTTCAGAATAGACGCACTAATTGTGTTTACTTGGGAACCAGTATCTAATTTAAATTGAACAGATTTACCATAAATAGCTAAATTTTTTATCCAAACATTTTTTTTAACATACCGATCTAACACGTCACAGCTGACGGTTTCCTCTAAGTCATCACTTCTTTCTACTACATCTACCTTCTTCTTTTTCTTCTTGCAAACATTTGCGAAGTGTCCTATTGTTCCACACTTGTAGCATGTTGACTTCACAGCTGGACAATTATTCTTATCATGAATCCTTCCACACTTATAACAAGCTGGTTTTTTGTCAATGCGTTGATCTATCTTATCCACTTGATGAATTGAAACTTTTTGAGATACTTCATTAAATTGTTGTTGATTGAAATAAAACATTTTTATTTTGTTAATCACAGCAGGCAATGTTTTGTTTTCCATGAAAATAACTTTTTCACGTAGATTTTCATCGTTCAAACCAAATATTATTCGATCTCGTATAGCTTCATTTTTGAATTCTCCAAATTCACAGTTTTCTGCCAGTTTGTGGATATCAGAAATATAAGTGTCTATATTTTCACCTTGTTTTTGAGTTCGAGCTTGAAACTTCATTCTTTCTATTAAGAAATTTGAGGAAGGTGAAAAATGGTTCTCAATTGCTTCTAATAACTTCTTAAAATTCTTCTTTTCAGCTTCTGTTATTTGAAGATTCTTTATTACGTCCACGGATTGAAATCCCATCAATAACGTCAAATAATTAATTTTTATTTCATCACTTTTTTCGTTCAGTTCGTTGATTGCTAAATATGCTTTAAATTGAGTTGAAAATCTTGCCCATTCCAGTTTTAATGAACTGGCTTCAAAGTTGAATTTCTCAATTGAAATAATTGACTGCGCCATGTTAAAAACACGTCTTATCGTATTCGTGTATGTTTATCAACTGATCTTTATTTTCTTTTTCGATTACTGAGATCATTTTTTTTTTTACATTTTATGATTACTTAGATCATTATTTTACACCTGTAATCTATAAAAGTCGAACGGAACGAAGCGAAGCGAAGTGGAGTTCGACACTCCTGTAATCTATAATAGTCGAACGGAACGAAGCGAAGCGAAGTGGAGACACTCCTGTGGTCACTCCTGTGATCTATAAAATTCGAACGGAACATCGCCGAAATTCCTAAATAGGCCCATATTTCCAAGAGGCCGCCTTGGACACCGGTCGCCTGAACCAAGAGGCCGCCGAGGATAAGAACTATGGATTGGACCGCCGATTTCCAACCATGATATGGAGATTTAAGATTACAGCTTAACTGATTGCATAAACTGTAATTTTTCAGTAAAAAAATCTATCAGAAAGTAGCGTAGAAGTTCCTGGCTTTCTACGTAAGTCGTGTTTTTAATTTTTCAATTTAAAAGTTCTGAAGATGGACGATGGAATCGTTCGAAATATATATAAACTAAGTTTTATTAAAATTTGCGCAATAAAGTTGAATTGGTTTTCATAATTATTTAATTTATTAAAATTGCGTAGTAAGATGAACTGTATTAACATTAACAATCGGACAACGATGATGTTCATCAGAAAATTTGAGAAGTTGAATGTCAAAAGAATAAAAATCTTAGAGGACATCAAATTTCTTTCAAAATGTATAAAAAACAAATTAACACCAAATTTTGTAAACATCAAATCATCAGTGAATAATTCAAGATCATATAGAGCTGTTAACGCTGCAAAAACTCATTGGTTAAATTTGGAGTTACGATCAAAATTTGCAACATTGGATGATCTGAATTGGCAACTTTATAACAATTATCAAGAACTGGTTAGCTTATTGGCTCCTTATTATTTTCTGGTTGATGAGGTGATGACAAGAATTCAAAAAACTTGTGATAACATTAAAAGAGAAAAGAAGGATAAATTGAAGAAAAAGTTTAAATGTTTACTCATAAAAAGAGACGAAATAGATAAACCTGAATCTACAGTAATGGAAAAAATCAATATTGTTCATAATTTAGGGTAAAAAATATTGAAATTTGTACAATATTGAAATTTGTATGAACAAAATCACAAAAAAATTTTTGTACAATTTTCGAATGTGAAAAAATTAGCTATGAAGACATTTTGGTCCACATATTAAGGTCTTATGACTTTGCTCGGAGATTGAAGTTTACGATTAACTAAACTTTTGCCCGTACAAATCACTGCTTATACGAAAAAAATCAACTTCATTCCAAATATTGAAATTTGTATACAACAAATATTGAAATTTGTACAAAATTTCAATAGTAGGCGGTGAAGAATTTCAATTGTTTTTGTGTAAACAAATTAATTAAATTTAATTTAAAGGACTAATAAGCAGCTCAAGATGATGCAGAACCTACTCAAATAAAAATTCTTCAAGAAATTTAATTTTTCCCAAGTTTTGGTTGCAAAAATCGAGATAATGTGGTATACAAATTTCAATATTTGTTTGTACAAATTTCAATATTTTTTGTACAAATTTCAATATTTAAATGTCAAGACGTTTTTTAGTGCTTTATGCTGCAAAAATAGCTGTTTTCAAGATTGATTAATAAAATATGGAAACCAAATAAAGTCCTAGGAAAAATTTGGGAAATCAACATTGCTCCAAATGAAAGTTACAGGCAATTGAAAAAAATTTGTTCGTTTTGTACAAATTTCAATATTTTTTACCCTATCTTCAGTTGTATTTTCAAATGAACAGATAGAATACTTGAACAAAGGATTAAACTTTAAACCAGTGCCAACTAAACCTCCTATAGCAGAGATAATTGTAAATATTGAATCCGGTCTAGAGAAACTTGATATTGACAAAGAAGGTAGATCATCAATCAGACATGAAATAAGAGAAGTACTCAAGTCAACTAAAACTCCTAACAGTAAAATTAGAAATAATAAAATTATAAAAGAATTGAAAGAAAAAGGAAAAGATGTAATATATACCAGACCTGATAAAGGCAAAGGTGTTGTCATTTTGGACAAAGTCGAATATGAAGAAAAAATGAACAAGGCACTGAAAGATGGCCCATATTTAGAAGTACATGACGGTCGTTGGAAAGATCAAAGTCCATTGTCAAAGCTTCAAACTGATGTTCATAAAACCTTAAAGAATCTTGTTGACAACCATCAATTCAATAAGTTTATTGCAAGTTCATTGATTGTGAGTAATCCAAAACTACCTAGAGTTTATGGACTCCCTAAATTGCATAAAAGTGGAAATCCATTAAGAATAATTTGTTCGAGCCTTCAAGAACCTATATCCAAAATTGGAGATTTTTTGATTAAGGAGTTCAGTAATTTTCAGTATAGAAGTCAATTTTCTGTTCAAAACTCTCAGCAATTTGTTGAAATATTAAGAAATGAAACGATCTTGGATGATGAATTGATGGTGTCTTTTGATGTGGTATCATTGTTTCCAAGTATTCCGAAAGACATTTTAGAACAACAATTATTGGACTTTATTAATGAACAAAATATTGATGAAGATAAAAAGAAAGTATTAATTGAACTATTTCTTCTGTGTATGCGACATAATTATTTTGAATTCAGAAGAAAAATCTTTATGCAAAATAATGGTTTGGCTATTGGAAACAAATTGTCTCCGTTATTGTCAGAGTTGTTCCTAAATAATTTTGAAAAGTATATAAAACAATTTGAATGGTTTCCGAGGATATGGTGCAGATATGTGGATGATGTTTTTGCTGTAATTAAGAAGGATAATTTGGACAAGATTGTAGAAAATCTTAACAAGACTGCTTATAGAATCAATTTCACCTATGAAGTGGAGAATGAAAGTTCTTTGTCATTCTTAGATATTAACATAAAAAGAGAAGATCAAATTTTTAAATTCTCAATTTATAGAAAACCGACTGATAGTCTGAGATACATAACAAATGATTCCTTTCATTGTGCTCAAAATAAACATGCTGCTTTACATTTTCTGATTCATAGATTAAGTACAATTCCCATGGATAGAAAAGATTTTGATATGGAATGGAAAGAGATTATGAGAATTGCTGAAATAAATGGATATTCAAAAAATCTAGTTGAGAACATTCTGTACAATAAAACTCGGAGAATAGCAAGATCAAGTATAAGTTCTTTAAATTCAACAAAAATGAAAGAATATAACTTTATCTGTGTTCCTTTTTATCCTCCAATTACCAATAAAATAAGGAATATATTGAAAAAGAAGGACATTCAGTTAACTTTTTCAAACCGAGGAAAAACACAAGATTTATTAGGAACCACCAAAGACAAAATTGAGAACAATAAGAAATCGGGAATTTACATGATTGAATGTGCAGATGTGAAATGTCAAAGTATTTATATTGGCCAGACGAAGAGAACCTTACATCATCGAGAATTAGAACATAAGAATTTGAATAGTAATAGTGCAGTTGCAGCTCATAAGTTACAAGAGTTCCACTCAATGAAAGACATTAAACTGTTAAAGGAGGTAAACCGAAACGATCATCTAGATGCTTGGGAATCATTTTATTTGCATAAATTTAGACATCGTAAACTTCTAAATGAAAACAAAATTGGAAATTTGATGTCTTCGTTGTACGGTTTTGGGTGATTTTTGGTTTGAAAAAATTTTTTCTTCCAAAACCACCCAAATCACAGTTAGCTGATAAATTTTGATTTTTAATTTTTCAATTTAAAAGTTCTGAAGATGGACGATGGAATCGTTCGAAATATATATAAACTAAGTTTTATTAAAATTTGCGCAATAAAGTTGAATTGGTTTTCATAATTATTTAATTTATTAGCTTTTAAATCATTATTTTTACGAAAAAAATAATAAAAAACTCTGTTGACTGTAAATTTGTTCAATTTCAAAGCTGTTCCTTCTATTAAACTAAATTCATCAAAAAATTCAAGATGATACCAAAATAAATAATTCCCAACTCTTAAAAAAATATCCCTTTCATAAATAAATTAAGGAAGTAATTTTGCCTCGAAATAATTGAGAATTTAAATCCTTTTTTTAACCAAAATATATCCATCAAACTTTCGATAGACGAAAGGAACGAAGAATTAAGAAAATAGGGGTAGAAAAAAAAACAAAAAAATTATAAATTCACGACATGAATTTCAAGACAACAAATTCGTTTGATGTTTACTGCGGGGCAATATTAACAACAAGTTAAATGAATTTTTCTTCTCTTTTTTCTTTTTTGGGTCTCAAAGGGCTTTATCGTCATATAATTGAACTTTTTTCCCATTAAACGTCAAAGGCAATCTATATTCAATGAACACACCACCCACCGACTTCCGTTTTATCCTTAAACCCCCCTCATTTTCATTTTCATTGCCTATATTCCATAAAAAGATTTTTACTATGTGTATATGTGTAAGAGAGAAAGTCTGAAGATGGCAAGATGGTAAGAAGAAAGGAGAAAAATGCTCCATCACGTACATACCGCTGAGATGATGGTCTTTTAATTATAAATCAGATGGGCAGGAAGCTCATCATTAATTTCCTTATCTATCTTATTCTGCTTGCTGCTTTCTCTACTTCTTGTGATTATTCTTATGGTTTAGAGAATTCAAATGGAAAGGCTTTTATGTTTTTGGGTGGTTTATGGATGAAAGTTGAGAAGTTTTTGGTGATTTTTGTCGAATAAGTTGATAAATATAAGACTAGTCTAGATTTGACTCTTATATTTTAAAAAAGTAACAGTACATGTTAGGGTCAGCATATTATTAATGCAAATATCAAAATGAACATGGATTTCTCAAAATTTTTCATGAATGAACAATTGTGTAGTACGTGATTATCCTATATAAAAAGTCCTGCAGACAGTAAGATTTTTGCAATGAATTTTAGGACTATAAACCTGGTCAAGTTCATATATTTAATTATACTAAATGACTGAAAATCAAATTATGGTGCGAAATATATGAATTTGGAATCTGTAACAAACGAGATTCGAACCCACGTAAAATTGAGAAAACTAAAATTTTAGTCAAAAACTTAACTAATTGGCTGAATGAACTATTCTGGTGACTCAGACTTTCCCTAATTCTCAGGCTCAAAAAATTGTAATAACTGATTACTTTTCGAATTTTTAGATGCATAAAACTGCAAAAATTGGAAAATTGTACAATTTTTACAATTTTTTAACTAACTCAGTTCCAATAATCAGAATCCCTAATCCAAATGACTAAGATAGCCAAGTTATACTTCTTTTGATCCTTTTCACTTCTTATCCCTTCCATTTTCCAAAGAATATTACCAAGAAGCAGTCCACAATTGTTTATGTTGTCTTTTAACTTTAAGCTAAAGCGATAAATAAAACGAAGCAAAAAAAATATAACGGACAATAAATAATAGTGGTTTTATTAGTTGTCCAAGAACATTATCCATTCTTGATCTTCTTGTGACAGCACTTGAATGTCCTTCCACTACTCTTTTGTTGTCTCTTACGACATACAATTTTAATCCATGGCAATTTGCTTCGAATGCAATTAAATTTATGTTTCATGTCGATACACAACGAGAGATAAGTCGAAATAGCCGGAAATTTCAATTTTCTTATGCTCCAATTATTAAGAATGGAAAAGGAATTTTTTCTCTCTCTTCTTTTTTTGTCTTCCTTCTTTTCATTCTTTGACATAGCCATTTTGCTCTAATTGTTTTATACCATTTAAATAATTTTTAATTCTTGCTAAAAAAAAGAACTGAAAATTGTTTATCGTCATTTTGACGTAAATTTAATTAGAAATTTTTGACTTTTTTCGTTCTTTTTTGTTTCTTTTTATTTACTTGGATGCTGTGATGAAATGAAAAAAGAAAAAAAGTTAATGAAAATTTTTATGCATTTTTCCTTGAATTTTTATTTTCTTTTATCCAATGAATGCTTTAAAATACTAATTGGCAACATATTTTGGACTGCGAAATACTTTAATAGTACTCATTGACCATAATCTCACACAGCATGTGATACGTGAAATATATCAAATATTTTCGTGACACTAAAGTTGTCCATCACTGTTTAAGAGTTATAAATCCAGCATGCTGGAAGAAAATTGTGAAAAATTCTGTAATGAAAGCAAAATCCAAAATTCTTTCATATCCTCAAAATTCTGACAAAATTTCATTTAAAAGGCATTTAAAATTTATTATTCCTAAAATAATTTTTTTATTTTGCCTAAAATGAATTTGACAACATAACTTAAAAGTATTTTGCCAATATTTGACATTTATTACAAAATTCTTAGAATTAAAATGCTAGTCTACCTAAAACAAATTTAAAATTTTTATGTATGTATTTTCATTTACACATCAGTTTAAAAAGCATAAAATTTGAATGTAAAATATACAAAACTTTCCAGACAAACATTTAAAGCCTGTGTGAAGTACGGCGGTCCAACTTTGAGTTTTGAGCTGAAACTTGGCATGTTTAAAGACACTTTTGCGACACTTTTCGACAACTATTTAGTTTTTTACGACACCCCTTAGATTTCGAGATATCGATGGGTCAATTTTTGGGGAAAAGCCCGCCGTACTTCACGTTTTCTGGCGGTCTTTTTTCTAAAACACATCTTTATTAGACATGTTATGTATTATTTTAATAGTATTTTTTGCGACACTTTTCGACACGAAAACCGTTTTTGGATCCGACTATCTGTTGCTGAGTTAAGGCTTGTCAAAGATTCGCATACTTGAGATATTACCCAAAAAACCCAACTTTCGCTATTTCTAAATATATACTACAAACTATATATCAAAACACATTGCCTTTTCATGAGTAATTCAAATCTGCAAAGATCTTTTCAATCCGATAAGTTGTCGCATAGTTATGGCCATTTAAGTGACCAGCCAGGTACACAAGGTTCACTTTGAAGTTTTTTTAACGACACTTTACGACAAAAATTAATTTGAATTCTTAATAAGACTTTTCTATTGTAATTTTGTCTGATAAATCTAAATCTGCAAAGATCTTTTCAATCCGATAAATTGTCGTTGAGTTATGGCCATTTAAGTGACCAGCCAGGTTCACAAGGTTCACTTTGAAGTTTTTTTAACGACACTTTACGACAAAAATTAATTTGAATTCTTAATAAGACTTTTCTATTGTAATTTTGTCTGATAAATCCAAATCTGCAAAGATCTTTTCAATCCGATAAGTTGTCGCATAGTTATGGCCATTTAAGTGACCAGCCAGGTACACAAGGTTCACTTTGAAGTTTTTTTAACGACACTTTGCGACAAAAATTTATTTGAATTCTTAATAAGACTTTTCTATTGTAATTTTGTCTGATAAATCCAAATCTGCAAAGATCTTTTCAATCCGATAAATTGTCGTTGAGTTATGGCCATTTAAGAGGCACCAGGTTCACAAAAATTGTAGTATTACAAAAAGTGAAAATTTCGAATATCTGATATTTTTTAAGAATTTTTGTTAACAATGATTTCTTATTTACTTGTACCTAAATTTTTATTGCTCAAATTTAAAATCATTATTATTTTAATTTCAACTTTTAAAATCATAATTTTTAAAAATTTTGAAAAAACCGAAACTGAGATTGTTTATTTTCTACCTGCTTCTCAATTTTTTTGTTTTAAAAAGCTTCTTTAATTTTGGGATTAAATTTGTTTTCTTTTTCTTATGGTTGATTACATTTTACCAAGTTTTATCTTTTCTGAAATTAAATTTTTTTAAAAATTCCAAAATTTATAATTTTTTAGTTAATTCTCTACTTAACTTAAAACAAAAGAATTGAGAAGCAGGTAGAAAATAAACAATCTCAGTTTCGGTTTTTTCAAAATTTTTAAAAATTATGATTTTAAAAGTTGAAACTAAAATAATAATGATTTTAAATTTGAGCAATAAAAATTTAGGTACAAGTAAATAAGAAATCATTGTTAACAAAAATTCTTAAAAAATATCAGATATTCGAAATTTTCACTTTTTGTAATACTACAATCTTTGTGAACCTGGTGCCTCTTAAATGGCCATAACTCAACGACAATTTATCGGATTGAAAAGATCTTTGCAGATTTAGATTTATCAGACAAAATTACAATAGAAAAGTCTTATTAAGAATTCAAATTAATTTTTGTCGCAAAGTGTCGTTAAAAAAACTTCAAAGTGAACCTTGTGTACCTGGCTGGTCACTTAAATGGCCATAACTATGCGACAACTTATCGGATTGAAAAGATCTTTACAGATTTGGATTTATCAGACAAAACTACAATAGAAAAGTCTTATTAAGAATTCAAATTAATTTTTGTCGTAAAGTGTCGTTAAAAAAACTTCAAAGTGAACCTTGTGTACCTGGCTGGTCACTTAAATGGCCATAACTATGCGACAACTTATCAGATTGAAAAGATCTTTGCAGATTTAGATTTATCAGACAAAATTACAATAGAAAAGTCTTATTAAGAATTCAAATTAATTTTTGTCGCAAAGTGTCGTTAAAAAAACTTCAAAGTGAACCTTGTGTACCTGGCTGGTCACTTAAATGGCCATAACTATGCGACAACTTATCAGATTGAAAAGATCTTTGCAGATTTAGATTTATCAGACAAAATTACAATAGAAAAGTCTTATTAAGAATTCAAATTAATTTTTGTCGTAAAGTGTCGTTAAAAAAACTTCAAAGTGAACCTTGTGTACCTGGCTGGTCACTTAAATGGCCATAACTATGCGACAACTTATCGGATTGAAAAGATCTTTACAGATTTGGATTTATCAGACAAAACTACAATAGAAAAGTCTTATTAAGAATTCAAATTAATTTTTGTCGTAAAGTGTCGTTAAAAAAACTTCAAAGTGAACCTTGTGTACCTGGCTGGTCACTTAAATGGCCATAACTATGCGACAACTTATCAGATTGAAAAGATCTTTGCAGATTTAGATTTATCAGACAAAATTACAATAGAAAAGTCTTATTAAGAATTCAAATTAATTTTTGTCGCAAAGTGTCGTTAAAAAAACTTCAAAGTGAACCTTGTGTACCTGGCTGGTCACTTAAATGGCCATAACTATGCGACAACTTATCGGATTGAAAAGATCTTTACAGATTTGGATTTATCAGACAAAACTACAATAGAAAAGTCTTATTAAGAATTCAAATTAATTTTTGTCGTAAAGTGTCGTTAAAAAAACTTCAAAGTGAACCTTGTGTACCTGGCTGGTCACTTAAATGGCCATAACTATGCGACAACTTATCAGATTGAAAAGATCTTTGCAGATTTAGATTTATCAGACAAAATTACAATAGAAAAGTCTTATTAAGAATTCAAATTAATTTTTGTCGTAAAGTGTCGTTAAAAAAACTTCAAAGTGAACCTTGTGTACCTGGCTGGTCACTTAAATGGCCATAACTATGCGACAACTTATCGGATTGAAAAGATCTTTGCAGATTTGAATTACTCATGAAAAGGCAATGTGTTTTGATATATAGTTTGTAGTATATATTTAGAAATAGCGAAAGTTGGGTTTTTTGGGTAATATCTCAAGTATGCGAATCTTTGACAAGCCTTAACTCAGCAACAGATAGTCGGATCCAAAAACGGTTTTCGTGTCGAAAAGTGTCGCAAAAAATACTATTAAAATAATACATAACATGTCTAATAAAGATGTGTTTTAGAAAAAAGACCGCCAGAAAACGTGAAGTACGGCGGGCTTTTCCCCAAAAATTGACCCATCGATATCTCGAAATCTAAGGGGTGTCGTAAAAAACTAAATAGTTGTCGAAAAGTGTCGCAAAAGTGTCTTTAAACATGCCAAGTTTCAGCTCAAAACTCAAAGTTGGACCGCCGTACTTCACACAGGCACATTTAAAATATTTCAAAACTTCAAATAAAATCTTCCGAGAATTAATTTATAAATATTCAATTTTAAAAGCTTCAAGCATTATAAAGTCAAAAGAACATTTTCCATGAATGCAAACAGAAAACTTCAACAAAATATTTGATTTTTTTTTTCAAAATGAAAACAATTTTGTTGATAGAGTCTGACACAAAATATATTAAAGTAAACTCAATAGGGGCCGTTTACGTATTACGTAACGCTAAAATTTTGGTTTTCAACCCCCCTCCCCCCATCCTTCTTAACGTTTTTAACAAAAGAATCACATATGAAAGCAATAAACCTTAAAAACTCTTGGAACCCCCTCCCCACTCAAAGCGTTACATAATAGATGAACGGTCCTAATAGCATTACTGTGCATGTCATAAATTGTTGACAAAGACTCAATACTCTTTTTATTCTGAAAGATTCTGAGAAAGACAACTCGAGTGAACAAAAAAAAGTATGCACTTGATGCTAGACACACTAATGCCAAAGTGTTGATCGACAAACAAGAAGCAGAATGAGAAAGAATTTTTTTTAATAAGCTTAGATTGTTGTTCGCAGTACAGCACTAAATATGACTCTATTCGAGAAAAAAATTCTCAATTCATTTCCTTGCCTTTGGAAGTTCATTTCTATCTGTGTTTCAGCTTCAATATTGACTTGAAATTTAATATTGTTTTGCGAGAAGATAAAATATTTTTTTTGTTATTTTTGGATCAACTTGGTATTGAATTTAGAGCTTATTTACTTTTGAATGCATCACTTCAAAAGAGACATTTAGTTTCTTTTTTTTAATATTAAAAATTCTTTATGAATTCATCCACTCATTTTTTGTTTCAAATATCAAATATCTTAATATAATATTTCAACAAAAATAAGTTCAATGAATTCCTCATGAAAATTTTATAACTACAAACTACCTGGTGAATAATCAATAAAAATATTTGCTGACCAAACAGAACTTAAAGTTCATTTACATATTAAATCTTGCATGTAATAAAAAAGTGTAATTTTATATGCACTTACTAGGTTGTAAATTCTCAGAGAGGAAATAAAAATTGAGAGAAAAAAAATAATTATTCACTTGTAAAAATTCTTGACACACAGAGAATGAAAAAAGAAAAGAATACGTAGTAGAAAAAAAAGTAAATTGTAAGTAATAGAGGAAATTTAAAACCGGTTTTGATGTTGTTGTAAACTTTTAAATGCAAAAAAAACCGGATAGAATTTTATTCTTTTGGATATTTCTTAAGGGGTCATTTATAAATAACGTCCAAGGGGGATGGGGGTTGAGATCGAAACAATAGAATTTTTTAGAATTTTATTGTTCTTTTTCTCTGGAAAAATGAACGTTCATTTCGGACGTCATTTACGAACAAGCCCTAACCTGGAATAAAAAAAATATTATCTGAATTATTTTTCAAGGTCATTCAAGCATTAAGAAATCTTTTGAAGACAAATCAATTTTTAGATGACCTTGATGATAAATTTTCAAGATTTAATTTTAAAACAGTGATGACCAAAGTTTATGTTGTCATGGCAAATTTATTTTGCGGGATAAAAATTTTTAAGTTATGATAATGAGTTTAATTAATAAAGTAATTTGTTTGACATTGTTCCTATAGACTAAATAAAACATGTGCTCAACAATTTTTAAAAAAAAGTTTAACATTTTAAAATTATCTTAAAATCACTCATCATCATGTAAACCACCCAATAAGAGAATTATAGTAAGTAACGTATCTGTTTTACATAATAAATAGATACCTACATGCTACTGGATTTATTAACAAATGATGTCTTTCAAAAATCAAAATTTTATTTTTTTCTTTATTTTTCCAATTTTTTTAAAGCAAATCATGATAAATTTCTAAGAATTTAACATAAAATTATTACTAAAAAAATATATCCCTTCCCCCTAACTTCCCCATGTAATTTGATCTTTTTAAATAATTATCTATTGTACACACAAATTAAGAGTGTAAAAAAACGTTTGAATGTATTTTAATCAATAATAAAAACACATTTCAGTTACAACAGTTAGACAAGAAAATTCACGTGTTTTGCATCGTGACCCGTGTTTTAACTTCACTACACAATTGCAAAATTGTGTGTTTGTACATTCATTCTACAAATACTTTTACATGTTCAGCATGTTGTGACTTCGAAAAATAAATATTTTATTGTCAGTTTTATTTGAGCGTACTGAGATTGTAGTCGCAAATATTGATAATTAAAAGTTGATCATAAAAGTGATATAAAGAAAATAATAAATATTAGTGACATAATAGAAAGTTTGAAATTAATTTTATTGTGATATTGGAATGTTAAAAGTGATTTAGAACCAATTGATTTGGACATTGAACTTACTTTTAATTGGATTATTTTTGTTATTATATAAAGAAAACTGTAAGTATATGCAAATTACAGAGCTTAAAGTAAGCTTGAATTTCGCCGGGTTTTGTTGATTATGGAAATTTTGAAACTAAATTTTTTTAGTTTGAATTCTTGTTAAAAATTCTTTTCAATTTCTAAAGTCGTAGTATTTTCGGCAATTGACGTCAAATTTATTTAAAGCATTCAAATGATATTCGATCTTCTTATTTGGGCAAATTTTGAGTGTAAATTTGGATCAAGATATTTTCATTCATTTTATTTTTGAGGTCGGTTTGTTGAGTTTGAGCAAAAATTTCAGTCTTTTTAGAATTTCAATAATCATTTTCTTAGTTGCAGTTTTAGTTAATTAGATGCTTGAAATTCGATAGTTAGACAAATTTTTACTTATTGTAAGCATTTTTAAATTAATTCATATTAAATCTTTGTGAGAGATAAATTAAATTAAATTCTCGACAGAGATACTCAAAAAATTCCAGCAATTACATAAAACGAGGACAAAAAAATAACTCATAGAATTTGTGATTTTAAAGAATATTAGCTCAGGAATTTATAAAATTTTAAGAATCAGTAGAAAGTTTTAGTAAATTTCAAGCTTTTAATCTGACATATGCACCCAAACCCTATCTCCACATTACATCTGCCAATTTCCAATTCCTATGAAATTTACATCACTAATCATAACGCTATTCCATAAATTCAAAAAATTCGAAAAAAAAATTTACAAAAAAAAATTTACGAGTCGTAATTTTAATTTCATAAAAAAAAGAGAAAAAAACATATAAAATTCAGATGAGAATATAGAGGCAGATATGTACATACATTTAAAAGAATTAGCATTTAGTTCGATACAAATGTCTTGAATTTATTCTTATTTCTTTATTTTGATGCACAATTTATTGCATAATGTAAAATTTATTATTTTTTATTGGACTATGCAAAGCCTTTTAAAGATAAGACGTAATTTATGATTTTTCTACTAGGAGAGTCTCATGTTAAGAATGATAGGTTTTATCGACTTCCAGATGCTATTTTTTGCTTATACAAGTGAAAGTCAACGTGATAAATTAGTCAGATGTTAGGCCATGTTAGGTTGTGTGGGGGTAGTACGAAGAAAGAACAATTAATTTTAATGAAGGCTTGGTAACTAGACAATAAGTGGTACAAGTGGATTTTGAAATTATTAAAGGAAAATTGATATACAAATTAATAATTTTAGGTCATTTAGTTTGGGGTGGGGGAGGAGGAGGTGGGAAAAGAAACTAAAATCTAAAATTTCCTAAGTGTAAATAATCATACCCAAAAACCCTGAGTACACCAAGCCCGTACACGTTATGCAAAATTAAAATTACCTATGTTGTCGCCACGTGCATGAAACAATTCCTTATTGCGCTGCAGCTATAAACTCAACCAAGATATGAAGACCAAAAAAAGTTTTTATTCATCTGTTCTGCAAACTTTTTAATTATTTTTAGATATTTCTGTTGTTATTTGTTTCCATTTTCCATAAAACTTATTTCCATCGATGTAACAATAGACAAAGCATAATGTTCTTTTAAAAGAGTTTTATTTCAATTCAATGAAGAATCTGTGCACTTGTTTCTGACATTTTTCTTCACTTGGTGATTATATAAACGCCCACAGATGGATATAGCATTGAACAGAATCCATTTCTATTAAAACTTTTATTTTTAGATTTTTACCGTATCTGGTGTATGAAGCTACCTATTCTCTTTCATATTATTATTGGTTACGAATAGAAATAATTAAACTTATGTCATTGGAGTGGTGAAGGATGGATGTTATTGTTCAAAATAAAAACGTATAGTGATCTAACTTTATTAACTTTGAGAATAAATATTATGAAATGATGGCGCGGAGGCTGATTCCTCAAATAAATTAGCATTAGGCAATATTTGACTACATAATATGCAAACTTAAAATATGCACCTTGCATTGAGTAATAATGGCTTCAAATCAGAAACAATGATTTTTGTAGATGTGATAGCAATAATACTAGATTTATTTTGAGATTATAGTTTTGTACTATATTTAAATATTATAGGATGGTGATTAGTTATTTTATAAGAAGGGAGTCTAGTCATGGCGTGACTCCAGATTCATATCCTCTTATCTCCTGTACTGTAATAATATATTTATTGATCTCAAGGTTCATTTCCTTTTAAATTTATTTATTTATTAATTGGAAACCAATCATAAACCTCCAAAAACCTACCCACTATACTTTTTAGTTTGATGAAACTTAATTTCAAATTTCTATTTCAAGACAAAAAGCAAAACAGTCACAAAAGGACACAAAAATGGAAGGAACAGAATCAACACATAATACAAAAATTTCTGACTCAGCATACAGTAATTCATGCAGCAACAGTCAGTCACAGAGGAGTGGAAGTTCTAGTAAATCTAGACAAAGTAATTCAAGTGGGTCATCATCTGGTTATGGTGGCAAGCAGCAGACAACAGATCGGTATGTATTGTGAAACTATTTTTGATCTTTTCTATTTTCTTGGGCTTATGTGACCTAATATTGAAAGAAGTGTGACCAAAGGTAAAGGAAGCGATATTGTACCCGAAATCACTAACCCAATTCCAATTTTCTAGCATCATTTTCAACATTTTTGGATCTAAACCTAAAAAATTCATATCTAATTCCAAATCCACTCCATTCTCAATAGCGCAATCCCACAACCCCTCTCAAAACGATCAAAAGACAGGAAGAAGAAAAAATTAAAGAATACAATTCAAGTTGGAACAACTACCCAAGATGATGCACAACCAACTGTAATTAATGAAAATCAAGATGATGGAACTACAGAAAAAGAAACAGGTATGATTTAAACATAAAGATTTTCTTTAAGAATTTTTACTTTTGAATATATAAACAGAAGAGAAAAATGATGCCCAGGAGCCGTCAGTGACAGAAAACTCTTCTTTAACAAGTATTGAGAATATTCAACCTGTTTCATCACCGATTCTTAATAGCAAGAAGATTGTTGAAGATGATCAGAGTTCACAGAATATGGAAGGAATCAATGACATCAATTTAGCTCAAATTGATCAAATTCAGCAGACTAAGACTGACAAAAGTACACCTGAAGAAGGCTTTTGTTGCGTAATGAGCATGCATGATGGAGTGGTTTTATATACAACGCCGTCAATCACAAGTAGCTTAGGATTCCCACGTGATATGTGGTTGGGAAGAAGCTTTATTGATTTTGTGCATCCAAAGGATAGGTGAGTCATTTTTATTAGATTCAATAATTGAGTTCAATGACACATAAATGCAATTATTGTCTGTAAATTTAACCAATGACACCAAAACTTAAAATTCTGTATCCTAATTTTTTCTCGTTTCTTTTCCATTTTATTCACAATTCAGACCTACATTTGCATCACAAATTACTTCAGGAACAACAACAGCGCTTGCTGAAGCCCGTAACAGTAACTTCAAGGATACAAAACATACGTTATATGTCATGTTACGACAATATCGTGGACTTAAATCCTACGGATATGGCGTAACTAACAAAGCAGTAAGTTATGAGCCATTCAAGTTGACTTTGACATTCCGAGAGGCTCCTGACGAGAACTGTATACCAAATCAAATGCCATACAAGACAACACCATCTGTCAACTCATCAATGCTTCTAGTAATCAGTGCGACACCTGTCAAAAGTGTTTACAAAAGTAAGTTTAAATTAATTGACAATTTCCTGTTATTTAAATTTTCTTTAATTTTAAACAGTAAGCGATGAGGTGTTTACTGGACAAAGAGAGCATACCAAATTTACAACGCGGCATACAGCATCCGGAGTGTTGAGTCACGTTGATGGGACTGCAAGTTTGCTAGGATTTTTACCTCAGGATATGCTTTCTCGTAATATTATGGAATTTTATCATCCTGAAGACATGAAGCTTTTAAAGGAAGTTTATGAAACTATTATGGTTAAAGGTCAAACTGCTGGTGCTTCATTTTGTGGCAAGCCTTATAGATTCTTGACTCATAATGGAACATACTTGACTATAGAAACTGAATGGTCAATTTTTGTTAATCCATGGTCTCATCACTTAGAATTTGTCATAGGATATCATCATGTCAAAAAAGGTCCATCAAATCCCAATGTCTTAGCTTCTACAGAAATGCAGTCGCAATTTTCTGAGCAAGTCATTAATGAAGGTAAAATTATACGTGAAGAAATCTTGAAACTTTTATCAGAACCAATAATGAGACCAAATGATACAGTAAAGCAACAGGTGTCAAAACGATGTCAAGCACTGGCAAGTTTTATGGAAACATTAATGGATGAAGTAACAAAATCAGGCTCGAGAGCAGATCTAAAATTAGATTTGCCGCAGGAAGCAGATTTGACCTTTTCAGAACGTGATAGTGTCATGCTGATTGGTGAAATTTCACCACATCATGACTACTTCGACAGTAAAAGCTCGTCTGAGACGCCACCAAGTTATAATCAATTAAATTATAATGAGAATTTACAGCGATTCTTTGATAGCAGGCCTATAACAGAGCCTGATATTATGAAAATGGATCAAACAGATACGGAAGCTGATACACGAGCCAACTTAAGCCCCATGCAATGCTTTGGTGAGAGTGGAGGGTCTGAAAGTGCAGGTAATATGAGTTCAGCGAGTAATGCTAATATGGAAAGTATTACAAATACATCGACGGGAACGTCCAATGGAAGTTCAAATTACATTCCGCCAACACTAACAGAAGCGCTGTTATGTAAGCATAATGAGGATATGGAAAAGATGATTATAAAACGACATAAGGTATCGAGAATCAATAAAGGTGGTGAAAAGAATAAAAAGGCACAAGAGCAACAGTCGCATGGCGTCAAAAGAAGTGGATCACATTCATGGGAAGGTGAAGTTCACAAGACATCGAAACAGCAACACATAATTGAGACACAAAAATCTGTTGCACCATTCCCAAATCAAAACAATACACAGCCTTATCAAAATGCAAATGTCGACTTGTGGCCTCCATTTTCTGTAAGTCTTACAACAATTCAGAGTACGCACACTACAGCACATGCAACACACTTTGCTACTTCCTCAATTTTTCCTACTGTCTACTATATACCTCAAAATATATCATCACAAGACCAGCATGGTCCAATACAGACTGTTCAATATATGCCTGGCTTACTTTATCAATCTATGGTGTATCCACATCCATCAACCTTTTATCAAATGCAATTCCAGCCACAACAAAATCAATCGAGTATTAACGATACAATTTACAATGCAACATTTCAATTTGATAAAGGAAACATTGCAATGCCAGTACTTCAAAAAATTCCAACGCCAATTGGAAGTGGCTCTCAGAATCAAAGTACGACATTTCAGAGACCACCATCGCAAGCCACTTCTGTTAAGGCTGATATGGGTTCAACATCTGCATCTGTTGTAAATAGGGTAAGTGGAGGATTCTTTTAGGTTTTGAAGTTCTCATGTGGATTGATTTTGTTAATGTAGGCGCTTTCGGAGTCTTCAAAGAAAGGACAGGTGGATTCACCGGCAATAGACGTAACAAATGATCGAAATAATCAAAATAATGATAAAGTAAGTTAGTTTGAATTAATTGGAGCTGTTAATTTAGGGTACTGGGGTTGGGGTGGGGGGTCCATAGAGAGGAATTTTCAAAAAATTCTCTTGAGGGCCATGTACCTGGTCTGGAGCTTTTTGACGTGGATTTATGAAAGATCCCAATGGTTCTTAAAGCAAGTGTGTCATGAAATAAAAAAAGGCACAAAATTTACGGTAATATAATAGTCTCGAGTATGACTAAACTTATCTGAAATTTTTGGCTTCACCAAGTGTGTGGCACTGCTATAATTATAAATTTTAACAAATTCTTGATGCTTTTATGTTTAGACAACAAGTGGTACAACAGGAACGAGTGAAGATGAATCTAGTCATTCGAGTTTTTATTCCTCATTCCTTAAAACCGATGAGGGACCAACATCATCAAATGAAGGAAGGAACGAGAGTAAGGATGACATGCAATGGGAGAAAACACCAAAAATTCCAATTAAACGACCAAATCCTCATTGGCTTGATAACATCAATGTCACACCTGAACTTATGTATAGGTATCAAATAAGCACTAAAACATTACATGATGTACTAAATGATGACATGTATGCACTTAAAAATATCCATCAGGTTAGCATTTTTAGTTAATAAATTTTAAACTTTTCATAATTTAATTACTTTTTTACAGCCTGATTTGGTCAATGATCAACTCAATCAGCTTTACTTAGACCTAGAATTAGAAGGATTATCAGCCAAATTATCTCTCGAATCAGCATCATCAAGTAGTGGTGAAGAAAGCTTTAATTCGGTTAAGCAAAGACGCAAAAAGATTCAATATAATAAGCTTGTCTTAGTGTACGAGGAAAATTGTCCTTTACCCTCAGACTAACTTTTATTTACTTAAAGTTATTACATGACTGACACAAGTTTCTCATGTCTGACTGATTTTTTTTATACTTATTCCAAGTTATATGTGTGTGGTCATGTATGAAAGTATTGACTTATTTTGATTTTGCATTTACAAAATTACACATAAATGTTACATCATATTTTACTATTAATAAAATTACCTGACTATTGATAAATAAATTTATTTTATGTAATAATTGTGGTTTATTGAATTTATTCTACTTGTTATATGTAGCTATCTTATCTAAGAAGTAATATCTCCTATACAGTTTATAGTAATCTTCAATTAACCTCGAATTTTGTTTGCGAAATTTTAAGTTTATATAATTTTTATTTTTCATGAAATCAAATAAATTTTGATAGTTTTTATTACGCAGTTATTATTACTTAAATAGTATAGAACCTTAGTTCAATTTTCAAATCACTATGAAAGTATTAAAATTGATACAAAGTACAAAATTTTGAATTTAATCATTTTTATGTCGGCCATTTTGTTCTAAGAAAAAGTGCTAAAAATTTGCCATTTTAAATTTTGTTTTAAAATAAAATATAACGCATTTATTCATCTAAATTCTAAATTAAAGATATTCAAAACCTACAAATTTTTGTTAGAAATCTAAGTTTAACTCTCAAAATGCATCTCTTACCAAAAAACCTCATAAAATCCACAACAAATCACCAAAACAAATTAACAACTCAAAAGTCCATTTCGACTGTTAACTGTGCCAGCAAGTTTCCTTATACATCTGGCTCCCTCGACGACACAAAAAAAAGCTCACATAAAATGTAATAATCTGAATATTTAGTGAATGCATAAAAATATTACGAGCTAAAAAATGAATTGATAATGAAGCTAACAGCACATACATATGTATGTTAGTGAATATAAATATACATAAGTCTCATATTCGAAATGAAAAAAAAAATATCACATTAGAGAATGAAAAAAAACACGACTTACGTAGAAAGTCAATAGCTTCCGCGTTCGACTATCGGGTCAGCAAAGCTTCGCTTTGCATTAGTTTGAAGATTAGGATTCGATCGGGTCAGCAAAGCTTCGCTTTGCATAAGATTGAAATTTAGTATAAGTATTAAATCTGGCTTAAGTACCTAAACTGACGATGAAATTCAGAAAAATTATGTTTTCCTAAAATTTGACTGTTTTCTGCAATTTTTGTTCGTATTTAATAATTTTAGAAAAAATTGGAGTTGAGTCAACAAAAAATTGTTATTTAAAAATGTTAAATCTTTTGACATAGATTAATTTTAATCCGGACTGTTTAACCACTAAATCAAGCTCGATTTGTCAAGAAATGTCCAAAAACGTTAAATTATGTCAAAATATGTCAAAAATGATCAATTCTTAACCGAAAATCTCAAATCAATCGAGTTGGATTAAATTTAAATAAGCTGATTTATTTTATAATTTTGATTAAATCCAAACACTACCAATCAAAGCTCAAAATATTTTTTTTCTTCAATTTTAACTTTATTTAGCTGTTTTTAGTCAATTCTAACCATTTTGTAAAAATTTCGAGTGAAAAAAGTAAAATTCGTTAAATTTCGAAATTTTAATCCTCACACATGGATTAAAATTGAGTCGGGATTAACTCTTAGATTGCTTAATTCTCTTAAAATTTCAAATTTTTTGAAAAACTGTTTATTTCATAAAATTCTACTATTTTTTACCTTAATTTTGATATATCATTCATAAAAAAAAGTTTTGAAAAAATTTTGAATGAGGGGGTTTTGTTTTTAATCCGATGGATTTAAATTTTAATCCGATGGATTAAAATTGTTCATGCTCGTTCTCGAAAACGATAGAGTTTCACGCAAAGCGACAAAATTTCCCACCTACTAGACCTCCGTAGCTTTCTAACGATATATAATTCATTATGTTTAATGTTGACCTGCGAGCTGTAGGTTGGGTGACAAATTTTAATCCCTTTTCGAAAACGTAATTAATAGGGAAGGATTAAAATAAATCCGACGGATTTAAACTTTCAATTAATTTTCCTGACTCACAGTTTAACCAAAGTGGGTCATGTTTGGTATCGTTGGAAAGGTAATTTTAAGGGCTATTTTATAAAAATTACTTCATTCCAAATCTCCCCCACCCATGACCACCAGACCAACCACAAAGTTAATCCCCCTTTGAATAATCATTTGCATGTTCTGCTGAGTCAGGATGAGGTTATAAAATTTGGATTTTAGTTCCAAAAAATTCTAAAAAATATTTGAAACATTTAAAGTACCAGAATTTTTCCGTTTTAGTGCTGTTAAAAAAAGTTATAGCAAAAATGAGTTTTGTATGGGTTTTGTATGGAAAACTTGTAGGTGGCACCACGGTCGTAGATAAAGTTTTTGGGCCAAGCGACAAAATTTCCCACCTACTAGACCAAAATACCTAAATTTTGAGATATGAACCATTACCTCTCGATTAGATAGGGAGGCTGTAGGTTAGGTGACAAAATTTTCAAAGTGTACCAAAACAGCTTCCGAGCTTGCGCGGAAGCTAAAAGGAAGGAACGTACGGAATGAGAATGTGTATTGGGAAATGTGATATTGTTGTAAAAGAAAAGCGAATAAAAGTCCTCTTAATACAAATATGACGAAAACATGACCCAGAAAAATGTTTTATTTTTATACATTTTATGAATCTGTGCTTCTTTCTCTTCTCCATCCACTCCTCGCTCTTGACTTCCTCGCATAAGCACATTTTGTATATGCTTTCATACAATACTTTAGCAGACATATATAAATATTTTGGCACATAACGCGTTATATCGATTCTTTGTCCTTTAGTTTCTCTTTTTTTGTAGCAAATGTGATTGTATGTATTTGAATAAAGGGAGGGGTAGGTATGGATCTGAGAGGAGTTGGGGGTGTTTTCTAGCATAAATGCTGTCTTAAAGATTCTAGTTGATAATATGAATTTTGAAATAATATTCATAACTCTTCAAGATTTAATTGGCTGCTTGAACTTTAATTTAGTCAATCCCAAGCTTTTAAGCATAAAACTCGCATTAAATATCAATTAAAAAATTTTAATTTATAAATTTTCAATCAAATTAAAAATATTGTAACAGAAAAAAAAAATTAATAATTTTAAACCATAACAAAAGCTTTTTTTCCTCATGAAACAATGGCGCCATATACCATGAATTGTATGAACAATAATAATCATCATGTATTTATGAGAGCGCTATAGTATTTTATTACAGTCACAAAAGAGATCTACTGGAAACATCAACAACAGAGGAATTTCTTTTTTTTTCAACACAGTGAATAGAAAGCTTTTGAGATGTAGAAAGTAAGAATATGTTGAATATTATTCTACTCCCTATAATCCTTCCATATTGTGCAAAAAAAGAAATATTCCACACATCGAATATCAGATATGAGAAGCTAAAAATGCTTTTTTCATGTTGTTAGCATAATGATGAAAATAATAATATCAGTTCTTTGTCTGCAATTTTTGTGTCAGCAACTTGAACAATACAATCACAATATTTATGAATTGTCTCTCGCTCAACTGCTAATCCTATCATGTTCCAAATTTATAGTTTCATTGCAGCAATTTTATGATTTTTTATTGTCACTAGATTCAATCTTTGAACTCGTCATTGTAGTGGGTTTTTGTGAGGAATTAAGTTGATGCGAGTTGACACTAGTTTTGATGTTTAATGATGATAATGAGTGTAGTGAAGGTTCGATTCCTTTATTCAAATATGGGTTTTAACTGAAATTATGCAAAATACCTGATTTTAAACTAGTAAGGGCCTGAGTAAGGGATGAAAATATACTAAGTAATCAGTTCAAGTCCTATCAAGAATTTTCCTTTTTAAATTTGAAATACCTAAATGCATATTTAATCAAGTAAAATCCTCCTAGTTGTGACAATAATTCACACAGTCAGAAGCTTTGCCAAGATCAAACTACTAATTATAGAAATTCAAAAAATCTAGAACCTGAACAAAATCCACGAGCTTTTCCTTCAACTCTCCGCAACAAATCTCATTAAACAAGAATAGAAAATTGTCTCATTTCAATTTACGTAGAAAAATTATCGACTTTAATTAATCATCAAGTTGTGAATCTAATTAGTGTGAGAGAGAGCAACAGCAAGACTCTACAACTTAAAAGCACTTTTTGATGTCATTTTTTCAGTTTCTTTTTATAGCTGAATAGAAATGAAAAGGCAAAAGTGTAGGGATGATGTGAAAAAATTAATGAAAATGAAAGAAAAGAAATTAAGTTGGAAAGGCATGAGTTAGGGGATAGAGCGCATTTTTTTGTTGATTTTATTGATTTTTGTGTCTGAATTTCACTTTATTCATCTCTTTATTACTAATTTTTGGACTCTAACCAAATCACACCCAAACTGATCACTATCCAAACCACAATCTTCATCCCCAATAAAAAATCATGCTAAATAGAACAGAAGTATCAAGATAGAATTGCCATCGCAATATTTTACACCAAAAAAAGTGTAGGAACGGGAAAGTGTAAAAGAAAAATTAAGAAAACAAGAAAAAAAAAGATTTTCACCCAACAAACGTAAATTGAAGTAGAAAAGTAATTAAAAATCATCGTCATCCCTTTTCCTTTCTAGTCGTACATTTGCCATTCGCATCTCAATATACACCGCAATAGTACGGAATGTTAATGAGAAAAAAGAAGCAAAAGACAATTTTTATTTTTTTCTTTCTCTCTGTTAGACTTGACTTTTTTATTATTACTATCATCAAAAAGCATCGTCGACATCATCAACGACGCTCTTTCCAATTAGATTGCTACTCTCTTTGATCTTTGGCAACGCTTCAATGGCGCTTCAAATTAAAATGATGTTCAGTTTACTTCTATTTTAAATTACGAGTTTTTTTTTCTGGAAGAAATTACTGCTTCTTATTTGACCTTTTAAAGTTTAGTGTGGTGGAATGTTTTTGAATCATATTTTTAGATTATTTGATATTTTAAATGGATGGAGGTGATTTAATTTATTTTGGTTAGAATCTGTATAAATAATTTAATCATTTTAATCGATTATATAAAAAATTACGCGCTTACACACTCCCCCCAACCCTTCCCCCAATTACCCATAACCATAACCTAGGCTTAACAATGGTTTATCAGAAAAACCAGAAATTTTAAGGTTAGCGTATTGTTACAGTAAAAATTGCAATTAAAAAACAGGGCATCAAATATTTTACAGGAAAAATTTAAATTTCTGACCGAGCACATGTTGAAAAAGTTTGAAAAAAGCAGGATTGTCCTATCAAAAGTTCAGTAGATGGTCTCTATACCCAAATACCCCCAATTTCTGTGATGATCCAGCTTACCACATACAACTCAGCATCAGTCTCAATTCAACACAAACTTTTTAAATTTTCATCTAAAAGCTTCACTTCCCAAAGCAGCCAACTACTCCCCTAAAGGAAGCAAAAAAAAAAAAATATACATAAATAAGACAAGATAAAGAACTCGACGCATCTCAAAACATTTAACTTCATTTTCGTTTCATTTTGCCATTCTTATCATCCACATTTAGGCATCAAAAGAGAAAAGAAAGAGAATATTTAAATAGAAATGAAAGAAAAAGAAGTTGAAAGAAGCACTGATAAAAGTCACGTCCGATAAGTCAAAGGAACATTTTTTTTTCATGAATTTCTAAAAGGAAAGAAAGATATGCTTTGTGGCATTTTGAATTCACTTCTTTGAATGCTCTCCTTTTACACGAGCTACACAAAAGTTTAGACATTGAATGTGATACGAAAGGAATGAATGAGAAATAGAATTACGCAGCTGAAAGCAGCATAGAATATTTAATATTTACTTGTGATGATTTTGAAGTCTGTTCAGGATTTGACGAGCATTTTCCTGTGATGTAGATTTTTTTCGTAGAATTTTTAATTCCTATGAAAAAAAATTCGTTCATGACAGTGCAAGCAATTCTCTTGTGATGGAACATACAAAAAAAAAATATTTTGTCACCCAATTTCAGTTCCACAATTCACATCCACTGTCAAAGTTCAATTCAAGCACAAATTTGTGTCATTTCTGTCAAACTCATACACCAGACATCATACAATATTTGCGATGATTTAGCTCCTTTTGTCGTTCAATTTTTCGACTCTTGACCCATTGTGTTATATTTCATTTATTATTGTAACTCGACTCTGAAGCTTTATGATTTATTATTTTTGCAATATTGCCATACTATCTTTTGTCCTAAATTTATACCCTTCGCTGTGCTATTCACGATATTTCTTTTTCATTCTATTTTTGGGAATATTTTTTTATTGCAGTTATGATGTAGAATAATTTTTGGGAGTGGGTTGAATGTCTGGCTGGCTGTGAAAAATTTGAATATTTTATTTAAAAATTTGATTTCTTCAAATCTGAAAATTTCCAAATTTGAATAAAATAAAATTCTTTGCTTTAAATTAAAATTATATAAAGATATTTTTGCTTGGTTTGTGAGTTGTGTTAACTCAATGGTGTAGCCAGGAATTTGAATTTTAAGAGGGTGTGGATGATTAGTTTTTTCACAAAAAACCTTAGCAAATTAAAGAAATTCTCCAAAAAGGTGAGTAAAAACTCACCTAATCATCCCCCTCCCCCAACCGGCTACACCACTGCTACAGCTTAACCTTCTTAAAATTCACACTAAAAAAATTCTATAAAAATTTACCATCAAATTCAAAGCGCTTCCCAAGGCTTTTTCCAAAGCTCACCTCTAATCCACAGTATCCACCAAAAGTTTCAATCACCAAACCATAATTAAATTGATTCAAATCCCCACACTCAGCCACTATTAATCCTCCAATATACATCACATAAATTCCAACAAATCATCAAATGACCTGATTTAATCTTCCTCGAAATTCAAAACATTCCAATTTGCATTCCACAATTCATGATATTTCCAACTTGTCTTGCCTGTTTCGCTATTTTTTGGCATTGCCTGTACTCAGCTCTTTTTTGTATTTCCTTCTATTGCTATTTTCGTTTCGTTCTGCACCAAAATATGTACGCATTGGGGATGGATGAGGGGTTGGATGGGGTCTTGAATTAATTCTCCAATTAGCTTTTAAAGTCATATGAGCTATGAGAATTAATTTAAATGAGGGTATCAAATGGGATTTGACCCCTAATTACAACCCAGAATCACCAAAAAAATTCAAGCTGATAGGAATATTTTTGGTTCTTTCTCATATATTTTATGTTAAAAAGCATGAGCAATAATAAAATATAAAATTATATCGAATGGATGTTATGTGATCAATAACCTCGACTTTTTATTCTGTCTCTCAATTTATGTTTTGAATCTGATGCAGATAACATGGCAGTTATGTTTCAATGTATTGTTTCTTTTTTTGTGTGTTGCTACTGCTTGGCACTGCCATAATTTTAATGAAATGCAATACTATAAATAATTCAGTAGCAAGACAGAAACATTGTCCCGCATGAGACCAATGATGTTCAACTTGCTGTCTCTTTTTTACTAAACGAGAACTAAAATATGTGTGTTGAAATAAAAATTTAAGCACAGATTTTTTTAATTTAATAATTTTTCTTTTTCTTTAATATGAAAAAATTATGATGATATTTTTTATGCATTTATGTGATGCAATAATACATGAAAGTTGATATGGAAATGAAGATATGACTTTGATGCTCATAATCATATGCAGTCATCGTTGTTGTTGTTGTTGCTGATGATGCATAACCCATGATATACAAAAATATTAAATAAATACAAAATATTGTATATTTTCAGGATGGAGAATATTTGCAAGTTGAAGGAGATTTTGAGGTTATTTGGGTATAAAGCGCATTTTTAGAGGGCTAGCTCCTGTTGTATTTGCCTTTTTGAAGCTTTTAGAGTCGTTAAAAGGACAAAATTTAAACTCTCATAGAAGAAGGCCAAATTAAGCTTGAATTAATCTAAAAAAATATATTGAAACAATGAAAAACTGTCTTAATTCCTATACCCTAACAGACAAAGAGTGTGCTCAGAGCATGCTTTCTAAGTCTTTTTTTTTTAAAAGAGCTCACTCAATTAGCGTACTCTTTCATATAATCAAAAGGACCTCTACGGTACCTCAGAAAGAACATCTCGAGAGCTCGCTTTTTTTTGCTTGCAAGTTTTTCATGCAAGTGAATCTTGAGAGCATGCTTAGAGTAAGCGTTACTGAGCACAGTTTATTTTTACAAAAATTAAAAAAAATTCAGGCTCAGAAGAGCATACTCTTGAGCACGCTCTTAAGATATTTATATTTTCTTGTTTATTTGATTTTTGAAGATTTGAACCTTAAACCGAGGGTGTCTTAATGAAATTCCTAACATCTCTTTGCTGTTCTATTGCCTTTCGAAATTGATATACTCACTTCAACAAAAAACAAATTTAAACTTTCTATACAGAAAATTTTAGCTCTTGTAATAGTAATTTCTGCAAACGCTTGTGAAGTATAAAACAAGCAAAAATTTAGCGTGCTCTTAAGAGTTCATTAAAAAGCATGTTTTTTGCGTACTCTCTTGAGCATACTCTAAAGAGTATGAAAAAGAGTACGTTAAAAAAACTTGCATGCAAGTATTGCTTCATAAGAGTTTGGTTTGAGTACGCTATAGAGCCCGCTCAATAGCGGGATCTTGGGAGTTGATTAAAAAACCGTTCTCTCGACCATGCTCTCTAGACAAGAGCATGCTCCTTGTCTGTTAGGGTATATTTTTCAATACCAATTAAAATTATTGTCGAAAAAAGCACTCGATCCAGTATAAAAATCACCCAATAAATTAATTCTCTTCTCAGAATTCCCATGTAACAAAAAGTAAATAAACTATATCAAAAATGCATCCAGTAAAGTTTCATCGCGTCAGCAATTAGCTTAAATCAACAAGACAAAGTGTGAATCACATCACTTTAAAGGCACAGCATGTACTAAAAAAGCTCAACTAAAATGCAAAGCGAGAGATTTTTTATGTTTAACAAAAAATATTTGATTAAAAAATGTCATATTTATTGACACAATATTTATACATGCACACATCCACATACATCTGTATATCCATATTTATCTGAAAAGTGTAGCGTACGGCAGCATCACCAGATAGCTCTCTTTTATTTTATTTTCGTCATTTTTTTATTTTTTGAATATTTAATTTTGCTTGCAGCCAAAAAAAGCACTGCCCTCATTGCTCATAGTTGTCGTAAAATAAAAGACAATCATGTAGGAGGAATATAGTGGCATGTACGTAATATAATCCAGAAAAATGAGATAAAATTTAAATTCGATCACTCTTATTCATGTACTAAATTTATGTATTAAGCTTAAAATTTGAATAAGAATATTAGAAAATCAATTTGAGTCAATATTTTCGGAAAAATGTCAAATGTATTACATAAACGGAACTTGATCAGATTCTATTACATTTCACATTATTTCGATCAGTTATGAAATTAAAAATAAAAAAATATCATTTAATGTATAACAAGTTATAATATCAAGTTAAAGTCCATAAGTCTTCATCGTTATTTTTTTTTTATTTTTTTTTTTTAATTTTCGGCATTTTTCTGTGTTTTTTTTTTTTTTTTGTTATTCAACTTTTTATATCAGTCAACCTCATTTGTGCCGCGGCACAACTTTCGAGTAAGTTATGACCAAAATCGCATGCGAAAAACGGTTTGTGGTACTTTTCTAAAAAAACAAGTTTCCGGCTGCGCCCCTGCTACATTAGTTATAAATATTTATTCAATATAATAGTGAAATCAAATATTGTATAGCCTTTCATTTCCATTCTATTAAGTTATAATTGATTAGTCACTAAAAGTAATACATATGAAATAATTGATTACAAAGAAAAATTTTATTTAATGATTGTTATTACAAAGCGAAAGCTATGTCAGGAATGTTTATAAATAAAATGATGTATAACAATTCATAACAATACTGTTTTATCATTAAAACACTAATATTTATCGATGACATATGCATATACAAAGTTATTAAGTCAATAAGATATTAAGCATTAACAATGAAAAAGTAAACCGTAAATAAAAATACCTTTTTTATCAGTAAGTTTGTTAAGCTTATTCATATTTTATTTACTTTTAAAACCACAAAAGATAATAAAATAATTCCATTTTTCCTTTAATTTTTAGCGCATTTTTGAAAACTTTTTTTCAAAAAGGAAGCTCAATCATGCACTTTGATCGTTCATTCGTTCGTTCGTTCGGGTCCCAATTATCTCTTGATCTAGACTTCGTAGCAAGCTCGGAATTATTTTAACAGTTTCATTGAATGTTTTTATTAGACGAGCAGCTATTGAAAAGTTAAAAAACACTAATTAAATAGCTTAATTCATCGATTTTATATTTAAAAAAAAAATATGTAAACAATGCAGGGCAAAGCTATGCTGATGAGAAATTTGAATTTTTTCTAACCGTTAAAAAATTTGAAATTTTTTTGACCGTTATTTCGGATCAAATTTTTTTCTTTTATACACCTTAATTAATTAACATTTAATTTTTTCATACAAAACAAATATTAGTGTGTTTAGAAATTTGAAAAATAATGGATGTGTTCAGAAATTTAACGAGTTTTGATCTTTAATTTTAAACTTATTATTGAAATGAATTATGACTAAAGAAACAGCAATAGAGTTTTAAAACTCGACATTCTTTTTTACTTATTCAATTGCTAATCGCTGCGTCAAAAATGCGCTGAAGTCCCTCGATATAAAAAACGAGGATTTTTATAATTTTTTTCTTATCAAAGTTATCTTTGACCATAATAGTAATACTTCACAATCATAACATCAATATAATACAATAGTTTATAACATTCAGATGCCTTTAATATGCTTGAGTTTTAGTCATTAATTTGAATCTACTAGAAATATTCCACAAGCATGGATGGACTGAGCGATGATGTGATATTTCCAATATTTAACCACTGCGATGATAATACAAAATTGAAATTTGTTCTCGCTTCAAAACGGTAATTCTTTAGATGTTTTTTCATTGTTCATGTAATCTTAATTTTTTTTAATTTTGCAGAGCGTTTTGTGTATTTTGTGATTCATCAGAACTTCGGAGAAAGTTTCAACTCAAAGTCGATTGCAAAAACTTCAAACAAATTTTCGAAAGTGAAATTTTTAGAAAAGTTCAATTTAAAAATATTTCAGTTACACTTAATGGAAGAACAAAATTCAAAGATCTAGTAAAATTTTTAAATCGATTCACAGATTCTTTAGAGAATCTAGAAATTAAAAATTTGAAACTTCGAAATATTGAGGAATGTAAAGTGCTTTTATCCAATTTGAATAGTTTGAGAAATTTGAATTTAAAAAATTGCCTCGTGGAAAATTTAAATTGTGAAACGCTGGATCCAATCAGAACGTTAAAATCTATATCCTTTAATAAATGCAATGACAATATTTTCAAGATTTTTACGAAGCAAGAATCTTTAGAAAAAATAACAGTTATTAATAATGATTGGACATGGAATGGATTTCCACATGAAGTGTTCAATGAAATCTGTAGAAATTGCAAAAATTTGGATCATCTTGTTTTTGAAGGAGCTGGAACCGGAAGTTATTTTGACAGTGATGAGTTTCCCTTCAAAATTACTAAACTTGAGACATCAATGATCTCATTCCATTGGTATGTTGGGATTAAATCAGCACGTGTTAGTTTTTTGGAATCTCAAAAAGGATACTTAAAGGATCTAACTATTCATCAACTTCCATATGACTTCGATGGAGGTAAAGTCTTAAAGTATATAGTCGAAGAAATGAATTTGAATAATTTCTATTATGGCAAAATTCCATTAATCCTTAATGGTAAGAAGCAAAAGATTAAGGAATTCGAAGCTACTGAAATTCAAAATACTAGTGCATATGAAATGATTAGACAATTTAAATGCGATAAATTAATCTTGAAGCTCTCAAAAACTGACGTCTGTAGTGATTCAATAGAGAAGATCATCAATCCACCAACCAATATATTTGACAACATTAAGGAGTTTGAAATTATTGACAACAGTGCATATCGAGGAGTTTTTGGTGTATTTTTGGGACTCTTAAGAAATTTAAATAAGATTCAAAAGTTAACATTAAGAACTCAAGATAAAAATATTAATACAATTCTCGAATGTCTTAAAAATATGCCAAATTTGGAAGAAATAAGTTTGACTTCAACTGCACAAAGAGCAACTGAAAGATATCAATCAATTTTTAAGTTTGCTCCAAATTTAAAGAAAATATATATTAACAAGCAATCTTTAGATGCTGCAATTAATGTATTTAAATCAAGAAATGTTGCAATTTTCGATATTAATGACTTACAATGTTATAGGATGTTATAACCTGTGTTATAGCTGTGTTATAGATCAAGGGTTCGAGACTCAGCAGGGGAAATTTTTCAACTGTAGTTTTTTCGAATCATATGTACTGGAAATGAAGCACACAGCCTTCCTTTGTAGGCTACAGGCAGTAATGTCATCAAGGGAGTGGTTCTGATCCCACTATAAACTGTAGGTCTTTTGAGTGCTGTAATCTGGCTAATCCTCACTCGCTAAACAATATTAGCTAAGAGACGCATAATAAACGCGAACCTTTGGATCAAACTATTGATCTGTAATAGGTAAAGTTTTTTATAGCTGAAAATACAATTTCATCTAAGGGCTCGTTCACTTATTACGTAACGCAGGAAGGAGGGTCGAAAGGAGAACAATAGAATTTATGAGAATTCCATTGTTCTTTTTTGAAATATGACCGTTATTTTGTTACGTAATAAATGAACGCTACCTAATAAAAACTAAGAAAATAACCCACCATTAACAAGATTTGGAAATTTCATAAATGGACATAAATTCTAACAATTAATATTTATTTAATCTAATTCCAAATATTTTTGAAAATTATGTCGAAATCACCGAAAAAATTATTTAGTAGCTCAAAATTTTAGTTAAGTTTTTTAGAGTAGTGAAGGCCGATTTTTTTTTTTTTTTTGAAAAGTACATCGAGCCGTGTTCCGCGTGCGTTTGGTCATAACTTACTCACAAAGTGTGCCGTGGCACAAAAAAGGTTGGCCAACACTATTTTAGAGATATATTTCATATTTATTTGCTAACTAATGGTTGTGTTACAATTTTTACATATTAGTTGGCAATATAAAGTATGTTATCCCTGGTGTAACGTAAATAAAGGATCCGTCCTAGGTTATGTTTTAATTATTTAGATATTTAATTTTTCTTTATTTATTTGATTAGCAATTAACGAATAAATGTTCTTTACTTATTACTGTTATTGTTGTTATTTGGTTAATAAGTCTGAATCTGAATTTATGACGGTTAAAACTATTTTTCCTAAAATGTTTTAAAAAAAATTATTAAATAAAAAAATTGTGAAACAGAATTATTTTATCAAATACAAACTTCCATTCTCATCTCCCAAACAACCAATGCACACAACAAAATAAAATATTCTAAAACTGTTTTTTAAAGAACTTCCTGAAAGTACTCTTTTAGAATGGCTAAATGATGATAAAAAAGTACATGAGCTCAGAAAAGAGCGTCAAGAGTTATTGAATTTTTTATCTCGCTCAAAACTTTCACACAATATATATTCTTGACTGTATATTCTAAAGCGTTTTGTCTATTCATTTGGAATTTTATAAAAAAAATCCCTCTCGTACCCAGCACATAGCAAAAAGGAAGCTCAGCACAGACAAAAAAAAATATTTTCTAAAGCTTTATTTTTTACAGAGGAAATAGAAGGAACAAAAAAAAAAATTCTGGTGTGTATTTTTAATGAAATTTATTGGCTTGGGATGTACCTGAGTTGACTGCGAAATTGTGTGAAAAACTAGGAAGTACGTAGAAGTGGCTTTTAAATATCTAAAAAAAAATTTATTCTATTCGAATATTTTTTTATCTATTCTATTCTTTTTAACTTTGAATGAACATGCATGCAAAAAAGGCCATAATAAAAAAATAGATATTGCCAGCATTCGTTTGATATATCAATCACGCACTGAGTTATTGCTTTTATCGGTTTTCATTTTTATACGCTTTTATTTGTATTGGGAAATGACTATTGCGAATTTTGAATGCATAATAAAATATGGCGATGATGGGGATTTTTTATGTTGAATTTTTGATGCATTTGAAGGAGATATGAGCTGGATGATGGCACTAAGAGGAACAGTGGTGTAGCTAGGGGGCGGAATGCGTGAAAATTTCTTTAATTTGCTATGGTTTTTCCTAAAAAAATGAAAATTATACTTCCCCCCTTAATTTGCCATACAAAAAACAAAAAATTAAATTTTTAACCCCCTTCTGTTAAATGATTTTACCCCCCCCCCCCCTTTTTATTAATTTACTGGCTACGCCACTGCCAGTGCTTTAAATGCTATTTTGAATAAACGCTTCTGTTAAATGATTTTATTTTCATTTAATAAAGTAAAATTCCAGTAATCTCTTGAGTCAAGAGTCTTGGCCAAGCTACATATTAAATTAAAGAATCTACCAATCGCATTACAATTTAAAAACAATGCACTTCTATCAAAATCAGTTCAAACAATACAACACGTAAAAATAACCGAAATTTCCACTTCTACTTCCACCAATCTGAATTTTATTAAACTCAAAACAAAATTCCATTTATTCATTCAAAATAAAATAAAATCTCTCAACACACAAAATTATACAACCAGCAATAAAGCACTTGAAACATTATTTTTTCTGGCACTCAATATGCTGCCAATAAATTTAATAGCATTGGATTAGTGTCCGCTAACATCGTGCAAATTATTACGATAATGTTCCTTCCCCCCATTCCATTTCCTATTTTTTCACAGTTATTTACCATATCGCGCATAAATAACAACTGTGAATCCATCTTTAGACAGATTTATACATATGAGAAGCTTAACGCGTTAAGGAAGCAAATAAACAATTCGAAAAAGCTCAAAGAGTCATCCATCTTGTGCTGTCGAGATTCGAAGACCCATCATAAATCTAATAAAGCGTGAATATTCACTCCCCATATTTACTTTCTTCGTAGCCTTCGTCATTCGTCGGTGGTACGTGAACATGGAAATTTCGTGGCGTATGTGGCATTAAACATACAAATATTTCTTTCATGATGAATATAATGGAATGAGATATTTAATATTTTGATAAATAAATTGCTTAATTCTGTATCATTGCAACTTAAATCCGCTGAAAGCTTCTCTTAACATGATTTACGAAAATAACAACAACTGAATATTTTTTTGGAGGTGATTGATGATGGAATTATAACTTCCACTCTTGGTGTGGTTTTATTTATAATTATTGACAGGATTTGTAGGGTTTTTGAGGAGCTGGTGTGTTTGATAGTGCAGGGTCTGGACCTTCATTTTGCTATTTCATCCAAAAACAAAAATTGGACAAGAAAAAAAAATTCTGACTACGAACCTGTTTGATTTTATTCGGAGTATTGGATTCTACTCATTTTTGTATAATTCATAGTACAAGGTGCCCTCGATTTAAACAGATCGATTTGAGTAGACGGGAGTGTACAAAAATTTCCAACAAAAATTTTCATTTCAAATTGTCATTTTTCATACGTTTCGATTTAAGTAAATTCGAATTGAATAAAAATTTTCTGGATTTAAGAAATTGTTCAAATAAAAGACCCACTGTAGATGTTAAATCTATTAAGTCTAAGTTATCAATTCTCAATTCATTGCGCGTGGAAGCAATTTAGCAGTTATTTTTATATAACACATCAGCACACTCACAAATATTCTCACAATCTCCTTCCACCAATTTTTCGTCATGATCCATGCGTTGAACGAGTCGACAATAAATTGCTTCACATTCATCACTTTTTCATCAACTTGATTAAGACTTTTTTTGTTTTATTAAACTTTTTTTTCTCTACTTCCCTTTCCCTCCAATTTCTTTTCATCTTTTTCATTTTCATCTACAGCAAATGAGTGTTATAGCAACTACTACACTGCGTATTGCCTCATTTATTTATTTTTCCTTTTTTTTTCAAATGACTTTTTTTCTCTTTCTCGTCTCTTACTGACTGTTACATTTACAGTAAAGTGGCAAATGTCCGTTCAGCTCATTCAGGCTCATCAATTTTTCATCCTGATGAAAAATAACTTTCAATTGAGCTTTGAGAAACTTTGTGGCTTTTTATTTTTTTTCTTCATCTTTCATCGTTAGTTGTGGGAATGAGGAGAATGAGGAATTGAAAAAATGGTAATAAGAGGCTGAAAATTGTAAATTATGGCAGCTTTTAATTATATTTTAAAGTTTTGTTATGCAATGTTGTCGAGAACGGAGGATCAGTTAGTAATCAAAATAATTTTTTAAATTCCTGATTTTATTTGCATACCAAAACTAATTCTTCCGGTATATTTCTTAACTAATTGAGATTCAGAAGAAACAGCATTTAAAGCACCAAAAATATGCCATAAACTTCCTCTCTTCCTTATTTCTTACAATTATGATAAAATTTATGTTTGTGTGATAAAAAAGGCAAAAAAAAAAAATAACAAAATGTGCACGAACAAAATGTGGTCTACAATCACAGGACAATTTATGAATATTTGAAAATAATGAATATTTAATTTATAAATTATTAGAATTATAAGTTTAAAGCTCAAAAAATCCAAAACAAAAAAAAAAATTAAAAAAATTTCCAAGCACCTCAAATCTTAAAAAAAATCCGTTTTAGAAAATGGAATTAAAATCTAGATCTCATTTTTATCAACCTACTTAAAATTTCAACTCACAATTCATTCCAATATTTACTTCATCGTGCGCTCCTTCCTTCCATAATCCATGTCGCATAAAATTAATTGCTTGAGTATTCGTGCCGTTGATTAATAAAGTACTGATAAAAGGCATTCGAGATCCTTGTGGGAGTTTTAGAGAGAAACGTTGAATGCTGATTGGGTTGGCGGGTGTGTAAAAATAAGCTTCTAATTTCCAAGAAATTCTTTTAATCTAAGTCAACTTTGAACTTTTTAATTTTTTTAATCAGAAAAATTTTAAAATTTTTATTCAACTTCATTTGTCCACTTTTCATTTAAATTCTGTCCTTAAAATCATCCAAGGGTCCATTCGTTCATACTCATGAATATATAATTCAACATTGCAATTTAAAGCCGACAGCAGCGATGAACAAATTTTCTTTTTTTTTTCGTTCACACAAAAACGTGAGTTTATAGCCATTTACATCCTTAAGGATAGAAAAAAAAGAGACACAGGAAAATGAACAGGTTTGTAAAAATAAAAATTATTATCGGATTAGCGACATGTCAGGAATTTTAAATTGTGAAAATTTTTAACATTAAAAAAAATGAAATTTGGAGAGCTTTAATGAAAAAAAATTTAGATTTTTACGATTTTATTTACAATTTTGTTCAATTTTTAAGATTTTAAAATTTTCAAAAAAAAAAACTTTTAAAATTTAAAACTTCAAGTAGCTTCAATTAATTACTAATTTTTCAATTTTCCAACAAAATGTTCCGCGCATACTTTTACTACAACATCAATTTCTCATTATAACAAATCTCATTATAAGTTATGACATGACATCATAAAAATTTGAACATTTTAAAATAGTTTTTTTAACAAGTTTAAAAAAATGAAAAACTTCTGACATCTTTATTGGCAACAATGAATCCACAAGAAGAAGGCATGTGAGCTTTTTTAGAATCTCTTGTTGATGTGAAATTCAAGGTAATGAGAGGAAAATAAAGTCCTTGAAATTAAAAATTTGATATGAAATGTTAAAAAGTTTAAAAATTTGATAAAAATTTAAGTTAGTTAGATTTTAATTAATTGAGAAAACTATGTCAATGTATTTTGGATAATTTTACCAGCTGTTCAAAAATACTTATCAAGATGACATAAATCACATTTTCAACTTTCCAAAACTCTAGCAACTAATCTCACAAATTCACTCACAAAAAAATCCCAAATAAATCCTCAAACAATTAGCATAACTTAATTAAATATCAAAATATGAAAAATATGATGCAACCGCAAAAGAATGCAAACGCATCAAAAACTTTTCATCTTCATTTCTCATAATGACTCGAAAAATATTTCACAGTTTTCAAACTAGAACAAATAGCAATGGCAATGAGAGAACAGCCACAGCAGCAGCCATGCAAAAACATCGGGAATTTTAATTAATTTAAAACAATAGTACAATAATTATAAAATTATTATTATTATTATGATAGAAATGCTTTTACGTTATCGCTATATTTGCAGCATTTCACCTCTCATTATAATCAAAATAATAATAATAATGAATTAATTGACACGCATTATAAATGCATATGAGAGACTTGTGTAGACATAGAAAAATTAAAATTATTTTGCAGACTAATGATGAATATATTTTATTCATATGATTATTTAAAATCTATTCAAAGTCATTAAAATCTCACGCGGTTTCACTGCATGCACATTGTGGCTCGTTCAAACAAGGATTGATAACTTGAATGTTGTTTTAGTTTAAAAAGCAATTTTAAGTAATTTTTTGCATCTTTTTATATTTTTTGCATCAATTTGTATCAACATATATCAATTTTGCATCATTCTGAACTATTCCTGCATCAATCTAAAAATCTGCATCCATTATGAACATTTTTTATGTTTTTGAATATTTTACATTCCATTAATTGCTTTGCATTTTTTTAAACAAAAAAAAAATGCATCTGTTTTTTTAAAAAATTTTGAATATTTGTAAAATTTTTGCATATTTTCATTTTTTTTTTCAGTTTTTTTTGCATTTTTAATGACTCGAATTCTTTTTAGACTTTCGCGTCTTTTTCATACTTTATATGTTTTTTTTTTGTTTGCATCTTCTTAAAAGTTTTGCATCTTCTATACGGTTTTGCGTCTTTTTAAATTTTTTCGCTTTTTTCCATATATTTTTTCGCATATTTAAATATTAGATTTTTTTAAAAAAAAAAAAAAAATATTCGCATCTTGCATAAAAATGTTTCCACAGCTAGTTCACATAAACACAGTCTATCATTAAAATAATATATTTCTGTACGAAATTGAATGATTGAATTAAGGAACAAACATTTTCATACAAAAATTCTGAGAAAATAATGAAAATTCATCATGAAAAAGAAATTCATTTTAATTAAAATTTTCACGCATTTTCAAAATAATTTCTCAAATACATTCGATTAGCTGATATACGAATATAAGCTTCATGCCTTTCTTTTGCCATCTCTAAATGGCATAAACGTAAATGGAAGATAATCTCTATTCATCTGGGATATAATACGCACAATAGAATTTATATCGCATAAAAAGTATTTTTTTTACTTTATTCTGATCCCATGAGAGCTTCATTTTATTCACTTATAGCTTCTGCCATTGCCATTTGTAAGATAATTTAATATATGTGTGTTAAATAGATATACACACAATTCTTTTTCTTCCTTTTCATTTGTGACTATGGAAGTTTTCCAAGTGTTTTGTTAATATTATTTTGTGAACGTGCACGAATGATACGAGTATTTAATTTATTAAATTTTTGCGGTATTAAGAGAATTTTATGGCAAGATATATGATCAATTGATTGAGAAATTTCATAAATTTTGAAGATGTGTATTTTTTACTTTTTGAATTGTTTTCTATATTTTACACCAGATTTAAAAGTTTTGCATCTTTTTAATCAATTTGAACTCATTATAATGTTTCGCATCTTTTTGAATTTCTCGGATTTTTTATTCATTTTTTGCCCTGTCTTAAAATTTATTTGCATCCTTTTTGACATTTTTGCATTTTTTAAAAAATATTTTTACATCCTATTTAATACTTTTTCATCTTTTTGAAATTTTTTGCACATTTTTAATATTTTTGCATCATTTTTAACACTTTTGCATCATTTTTAACGCTTTTGGATCATTTTTAACACTTTTGCATCATTTTTAACACTTTTGCATCATTTTTAACACTTTTGCATCCTTTTTGACATTTTTGCATCCTTTTTAATATTTTTGTATCCTTTTTAATATTTTTGCATCCTTTTTAATATTTTTGCATCTGTTTCACTACTTTCGCATCTTTTCACTAGTTTCGCTTCTTTTTATTACCACGTTTTTTACCACGTTTTTCTTAACTTGCTTTCTTGTCTGTTTGATTGTCAGCAAAATTTTCAAATTTTGTATTCGATTTTTCGACCACTTCTACTTATCTAATCGAGCTGAAATTTTTTATACTTGTGTATTCTGGATGACAATACAATATTTAATCATTTATATGTATTAAAAATGCATGGTTGAATTTTAATTAAATATTGAAAGTTAAATAAGGAGAAAAGAATCCAACATCAATGATGCATGTGTTTTATTTGCTTCATGCATCATGTCTTAAATGATGAACGTAATCTTAAATGATTATTCTTTCATTAATTAATATTGTCAATTAATAATTTCATTACTTAAAAGCTGTTTTGTAATGAAATCTGATTATAAAATACTTTTTTCCACGGAACTTCAAAGTGAAAATTTGAATTTCAAAATAACGGTCAAAACGAAAAAAAAAAACAAGGGGGTCTTCAATATTAAAAATTGTTCAATATTTTAAAAAAATCACGAAAAATACAACAAAACATCAAAATATCAATTAGTTAATGATTGTATATGAACATTTAATCAATAATGTTTATACTATTTATTTCTGTTTTATAAATATTGCACTGAAAATCACATTTTATTTAAAGGGTAAATTTTTTGAAAAGTGGACTCCCTTTGTTGTAAACAAAATTAAATCCCTGATTAAATCTCATTTTGAAAATTAATTAAATTAATTGTTGTTTTGTGTTTAGTGACTGAAATTGTGACTAAATCTAATTTAAAGGACATAAATATTTACTGGATCTTCATTTAGAGGACATAAAAAGTTGCTGGATCTTGTTTGATGGACAAGTATGATTACTGCATATCATTCGTACATAAATGCTCACTGGATCTCATTTTATGTTCATGAATGCTCACTGAATCTCATTATATGATCATGAATACTTACTTGATCTTATTTATTGGTCATCAATGCTTGCTGGATCTCATTTTATGATCATAAATGCTCACTGGATCTTATTTTATGATCATAAATACTCACTGTATTTCATTTTATGATCATGAATGCTTACTGAATTTTATTTTATGATCATAAATGCTCACTGGATCTCAATTTATGATCATAAATGCTCACTGGATCTCATTTTATGATCATAAATGCTCACTGGATCTTATTTTATGATCATAAATACTCACTGTATTTCATTTTATGATCATGAATGCTTACTGGATTTTATTTTTTGATCATGAATGCTCATCGTATCTCATTTTATGTTCATGAATGCTCACTGAACCTCATTATATGATCATGAATGCTTACTTGATCTTATTTTTTGGTCATTAATGCTTGCTGGATCTCAATTTATGATCATAAATGCTCACTGGATCTTATTTTTTTGTTCATGAATGGTAACTGGATCTCGTTATATGATCATGAATGCTGATTAAATCTCATTTTATGTATGAGATAGGGTAAAAAATATTGAAATTTGTACAAAACGAACAAATTTTTTTCAATGGCCTGTAACTTTCTTTGGAAGCAATGTTGATTTCCCAAATTTTTCCTAGGACTTTATTTGGTTTCCATATTTTGCAGTTCAATCTTGAAAACAGCTATTTTTGCAGCATAAAGCACTAAAAAACGTCTTGAGATTTAAATATTGAAATTTGTACAAAAAATATTGAAATTTGTACAAACAAATATTGAAAATTGTATACCACATTATCACGATTTTTGCAACCAAAACTTGGGAAAAATTAAATTTTTTGCAGTTCTTTTGTTTGAGAAGCTTCTGCATTATTTTGAGCTGCTTATTAGTCCTTTAAATTAAATTTCTTTAATTTGTTTACACAAAAACAATTGAAATTCTTCACCGCCTACTGTTGAAATTTTGTACAAATTTCAATATTTGTTGTATACAAATTTCAATATTTGGAATGAAGTGGATTTTTTTCGTATAAGCAGTGATTTGTACGGGCAAAAGTTTAGTTAATCGTAAACTTCAATCTCCGAGCAAAGTCATAAGACCTTAATATGTGGACCAAAATGTCTTCTTAGCCAATTTTTTCATGTTCGAAAATTGTACAAAAATTTTTTTGTGATTTTGTTCATACAAATTTCAATATTGTACAAATTTCAATATTTTTTACCCTATAATCTATGAAAGTCGAACGGAACGAAGCGAAGCGAAGTGGAGTTCGACACTCCTGTAACCTATGAAAGTCGAACGGAACGAAGCGAAGCGAAGTGGAGTTCGACACTCCTGTAATCTATAACAGTCGAACGGAACGAAGCGAAGCGAAGTGGAGTTCGACACTCCTGTAACCTATGAAAGTCGAACGGAACGAAGCGAAGCGAAGTGGAGTTCGACACTCCTGTAATCTATAACAGTCGAACGGAACGAAGCGAAGCGAAGTGGAGTTCGACACTCCTGTAACCTATGAAAGTCGAACGGAACGAAGCGAAGCGAAGTGGAGTTCGACACTCCTGTAACCTATGAAAGTCGAACGGAACGAAGCGAAGTGGAGTTCAACACTCCTGTAATCTATAACAGTCGAACGGAACGAAGCGAAACGAAGTGGAGTTCGACACTCCTGTAATCTATGAAAGTCGAACGGAACGAAGCGAAGCGAAGTGGAGTTCGACACTCCTGTAATCTATAACAGTCGAACAGAACGAAGCGAAGTGGAGTTCGACACTCCTGTAACCTATGAAAGTCGAACGGAACGAAGCGAAGTGTAGTTCAACACTCCTGTAACCTATGAAAGTCGAACGGAACGAAGCGAAGCGAAGTGGAGTTCGACACTCCTGTAATCTATAAAAGTCGAACGGAACGAAGCGTAGCGAAGTGGAGTTCGACACTCCTGTAACCTATGAAAGTCGAACGGAACGAAGCGAAGCGAAGTGGAGTTCGACACTCCTGTAATCTATAACAGTCGAACGGAACGAAGCGTAGCGAAGTGGAGTTCGACACTCCTGTAATCTATGAAAGTCGACTGCAGATTTTGGATTCATAAGGCAAAATGAAGCTCACAAATTTTTAAAACCTGAACAAAGCGAAGCGAAAAATTTTCTTAATACGTCCCCAGACTTTGGATTCATAAAGTAAAATGTGAAAATGTTCGAGCGAAGCTCACAAATTTTTACATTCTGAACGAACCGAAGCGAGTGAAGGTGTGAAAATTTTTTTAATTCATTTCCAGACTTCGGATTCATAAGAAAAAATGTTCGAGCGAAGTTGGAACATAAATAATTTAAACTGATCTTGGAAATTTTTTGTCGGATTTTGTAATGAAAAATTTCACTGTAATTTTTCCTTTTACAAAAAGATCAAGTTGTAAATATATGAAAAAAAATTTATGAATATATATATATTGCTTTACCTATAACACTAAAAAGTAGAAAATAAATACTTTATAAAAAAAAACTTTTTAAAAAACCACGTTTTTCGCGTGGACTAAAAAGTAGAAAATAACTTTTTCTTGGATTAAATATAATTTTCTTAAAAATATTAAAAATTTCAAAATTTTACTATTGGTTCCAATCGCATATGACCCAGTACACCTTGATGTTATCGTATACTTTGACAACCAAAAACGTGGGCGTATTAAAGAAGAAATATATAAATTGAAGTTTCTAAATTGCAATGAAATTTTTCAGACCAGTAATACGCCCACGTTTTTGGTTGTCAAAGTATACGATAACATCAAGGTGTACTGGGTCATATGCGATTGGAACCAATAGTAAAATTTTGAAATTTTTAATATTTTTAAGAAAATTATATTTAATCCAAGAAAAAGTTATTTTCTACTTTTTAGTCCACGCGAAAAACGTGGTTTTTTAAAAAGTTTTTTTTTTATAAAGTATTTTTTAATTCTGCCAATCCTCATCAAGAACAATCAAATACCTAATAAATCCAGAAAACAATTTATTACTTTCTTCATTAAACGATCAGACATGTCCATCTAAAAATACCATTAAATTAAGCATGTCACAGAGTCTATCCAAAAATGTCCAAATAAGTATTCCCTAGACAAATTAAATGCTCTTTCTGTTTTACCTTCCTTCGTGCAATCCCATGGAAAACATTTTCCATTGTAATCTCTTCTATAAATGAATTCTGAATTATTGATGAAGCTTACATGCAATCAGTGTTGAGTTGAAATTTTATACCATATTAATTGGCATTTAAAAAGCACATACGAGATGTGATTCAACTAATTGAAAATTCCTAGTAAAATGGTTTTATGTTTGTTGCCATTGAGAATATTTTTAGAGATTTATTTAGAGCTATGTATGTTGGCGAAACTGTAAAAGTGGAGTAGAAATATTGAATTCATTTAATTAAATTGAAGCTATATAGAGAAATTTAGAAAATCTACACTTAACCATCCCACTTTTTGTTCTATTTATTACTATTTTAACTTTCATGAAATTTTTATAAAAAATAGTTATTTTTATAAAATGACTCTTGTTTTGTTAAATTCCTTGAACTTATTTTTAGTTTTATTGAACAATTGAGGTACAATAATTATTATTATTATGTTTTACATGTCAGACTTTAGAAGATTTAAATTGAAGTAATCAAAAAGAGATGTTATTTTTAATTGGAATATTGATTTTAATTAATGTGTGTTTTCTTTAATTTGAAATTTGAAATTTGATATTTAGGATATATAAAAGTATGTTTTTAAAATCTGATTAATTAAAAACTTAATTATTGGTCAAATTAAAAAACTTTTTAAATAAGTTGTGATTTGTGATAAATTTGTTTTTCAACTGAATTATTTTACTCAACTTTCCTTCAATTATTCAATTAAACTCTTTTTATTTCACAGAATAAAATTAGGTTGTATTTTTAACTAGACTTTAAGAAAACCTTAAAATCTTATAAAACCTTATTAAAAACTACTAATTGAGTTTATGAAAAAATGCCACATCTCCTATCTCTAAAATCATCTTCTTCTATGGGCCGTTCATTTATTACTTAACGCTGAAATTTCGGTTTTTACTCCCTCCATAACGTATTTAACAAAAGAATTAGGTTTGAAAACAATTGACCATAATAAACTCTCGCCCCCCCCCCTCCCCAGAGTGTTATGTAATAAGTGAACGACCCCTATCCTAGTCTCAATCAATTGTCCTCATGTTGTCATTTAATCAATTATTTGTTATTTATTTCGGTAGCTGATTTTCTCTCAACTGATATTCTACTTATTTCCTCTCATCCTCATTTCTTTTGCTTGATGGCATCATCTCAACAAATAATTGCACAACAGTCGGCCAACATTTAATGAACATCGAAAGTTTCATTAAAGTATAGCCACGATGATCTTTTTTGTTTTATTCCTTTTCTGTCCTTTCATTTCGACTTTGAGTCATTATATTTATTTCACGGAAATAAACTGTTAGAAATTTGTCATTTTATTTAAGGCAGAGAAGATGCTAATAAAGAAGAAGAATAGAAATAAATTGGAGGGGATAAGAGAGAGTCAATATGAAGATAAAGATGGAAAAGCAAAATATAATTAAATTAGGAAAAATTAGCTTCACTGCCTTTTTATCTCTTGAAGAGATTATAGATGAATCATACATTGACATGCATGCACAACTACAAATTAACAATCGTTATGATTATATTGAGTGATAAGGGGGTTGTTCATGAATTATGTTTAGGGAGGAAGGAGAGGGTTGAAATAATGATTTTTTGAATATTTTCTGATAAAATTAATTTTAAACTTCAATTATAGAAAACTCTAGAATTCAAAAATTTGTAAAATAAAAAAAAATGTTTTCTTTCTCAGAAAAAAAGTTAAGTTTTTAATTTTTTTATAGAAAACTTGGAGGTAGTTCACTTATGATGTCCAATTTTTAGGGGGAAGGGGGGTTTGAGGCTGTGTGACAGTTTTAAGCAATTGAATTTTTTGTATGAAGATTTTGTGACAGAGGGGGGAGGGGGTCCAAAAATCTTAGATTTTGACGCACGTCATGAGTGAACAGCCCCTTGACAGTTTTTGTAGGAACACTAAAGTGTCTTGGAGAACATAATTGAGGAATAATGCCCACTCCTTGAAAAAAAAAATTGAGATGAATGAAAAGAAAAACGAAGAAAATAAATCATACAAATTTCTTATATTTTCCTAAATTGTCGAATAAATGAAGCTTCTCATTATTGTGTCCACATATAAGCTATATTATAACATATGCATACATATACATTTATTTGGATTAGGCTATTTCTTAATGGAGACATATAAGACCAAACACTATTATCTATTCCATTCTATACATACATATTCATATCAATATCAAATTTATTTATTAAATGAATGCAGTATGAAGCATAAAAAAGATAGAGAATGAGGAAGAATAAGAAAATAAAAATATCCACATAGAATCATCATTGAAGCAATTATTATCCATCAGAAGAGGAAATGAAATGAAATCAGCAAGCTTAGCATCTTTATAAATGCTGATTCAAATCTTTTATGCCATCAAGTATTTATTGTAGTTTTTTAAGATTATGATTTTTTTGTATGACTGCTGTCGATTCTATGAATGTATGGCATGGCAGTCATAAAACAAACAGATTCATTTTCATATAGGGATTAAGCATCAATATATGCCTATTAATATATCACTTTATTCCCTAATGAAAATACCAATTTTTATCGAAATATTCAGGCTCATCAATCTCATGTCGTTGCTTCTTCCAATTTTCATTAAGTCTTAAGAGAAATGAAAATTTCCGGCGCACAACATATTTTTCATTTTCTTTTGCAAATTTCCTCCAATTCCGAGAGAGACAAGAAAGACGTACGCACACATTGACTTAAGATCTTCTCTCTTTTTCCTTGACTTGACGGCAGGCACATTCATAATTCATCAAATTCGCTAATTTGCCTCATCATCAATAACAAGTTTATATATACATCGTCATAGAGAATGAAGATGAAATATTGGCACAAAAAGTGAAAGGAGGAGTTGAATGGAATGGAATGGAATGTAAAAAGGAGAAATTTTTGCAAAGTCATTGAAAGCAAGGAGATTGGAAGTGTTGAGAGCATTTATTGAGGTTATGTGTTGAGATTAGTAGCGCATTATTGAAAATGGTCTTTTAAGAGGTGCGAAATTCTAATCTTAGATTTAATCTAGGATGAAGAGCTGATCAAATCGCTATTTGGTCATTTTTGATCAATTTGATCAGTTTCCCACCCAACCTGAGTCTTAAAAGATACATCTACGAGGGCTTTTGCCAATAATCTCTAAGAAAAAATAGTTAATAATCAAAATACATCCAAAAGCACCCCTGAACAATCTACGTAAGCATAGTCTACCTTTACCATTAAGACAACCTCTCCTTGCATCTTAAATTCAGACAAAATGCCTCGAAATCCCAATCAATACCTCTCCCAACACAAAATCATTGTCTCTTCAAGACACACTTCTAAATATTCTATCATCATCATTCATGCCATCTAAATTTATAACTTACTTAAGTTTAATGAATGCGATCATATAATAAAACGATTTTTGTTACGCGACGCAGGAAAGACAGAAAGGAAATGTAAATGAGCGTGAAAAAAAAGAAGAAAAAAGTTATGAATGAGAAATGAGGAGGAGATTTGTAATGATTAAACATGCTGAAATGACTAATCTATCAAGTGCTGCTTCTTTCTATGTCTTCGATTATGAATTCATAATTAGAGGCATGAAAATGAATGAATATATTACATCCCAAAAGGATTATTCATTAGTATTCGTAATTTAATTAATGGATGATTTTTTTTAGAATGATGATACTGGTGTATATTTTTTTGTTGGTGGATGATTACTTAATTAGCGATTATAAACTTTTATCAACTTGGATGTTTACATTCCTAACTACTGATCCCTGTTTAAAAAATAAAACTATTTTTAATTCTAGGATTCGAACATTGGATCCTTTAGATGATTTTGTTAAATGTAAATACATAACCTCAAATTTATAATTCATATTCAGCTCCACATACACTAATCAATAAAATACTGTCCATATCAATTTAATTACTATGCAAATATCCCCAACTTCCATCAATATTCTCATCATATTCCATATTTATTATTCCCTTTAAAAAATAATTTTTTTTCTTTCTTTTGATAGTTTTTGAATGGCTTTTTGCCTGCGATCCTCCTCGAATTTATCTCTTTATATCTATCATAAGCCATACTCAAAAGGCGAGAAAAACTCTGAACACTATTAATAAAATGACAATTATGCAAATTCTTTATGGCACAATAGAAAGAAGAGCAAAAAATAATTTTTATTTTTTTAGTTTTCATTGTTGATGTATTCCAATCACGTATAGACACTTTTGCATCGGTCGTGCTTCAAATAAGTCAATAAAATTTCTATCCTTTATAGTCACAGCACTTAAATTAATCTTCATCTATATGTATGAGTCTATATATTTCTGCTGTTTGAAAAGTAAGTAAATATTGTATCAATATCATGTGAAGTGACGATGATGTTGCTGTTGATGGATATTTTTTTTAATATTATTGTAGATTTAGAATGGACAGTATTAAAAAATTCTATGAGGGAATATTAAAAGAATGTATAAATTGAAGTTATTTGTGATGAATATTAAAAAGTTTTATGGGAATATGGAGATTGAGATTGTGATGGAAGTTGTGTGTTAAGAGGTGTGGGAACTTGAAGAAAGTCTAGTTAGAAAAGTTAGTGGATAGATTAAGTAGAAGTTAAAGGCAAATTAAGACGGAGAAGATGGAATTAAGAAAATTTATTCAGAATTTGATTGGGAGCAATTCAAGTCTAAATTGGTTTGAATTCCATCTTAATTGAGGCAAAATTGCACAAAATTGTTGTAAATTATCCAAACTGCTCCAAAAATCAACCACAAACTCACCATCCCCAGATTTTAAAACTTTAAATCTTTTCCTCAAACACTAAACTCCCCCCTACCCCACAAAAAAAATGCATTGAAATTCTTATAGTATTTGCATCTAAAATGCTCCTGTTTCAATCATCAAATGAGAATCTGTTGGGAATTTAAAATTTTCTGATAATTTTTAAGCTCTTAAAACTGATTGTTAAACTCATTTGGTTTTTGCATTCAAGATAAGTTTTATATTTTATTTTTTTTTTCTTCTCCTTCTCCAAACTGCAAAAATACTCTTATCACGAAAATGACTTGTCTCTCGTGTGTCAAGAAGGAAGAAACTTAGAACTAAGCTTTAATCTTGCAAATGGAAAAAGATACTTGAACATTTTTAAAACGTAGAGTGAGAATATTCTTTTTATGCATCATAAAATGGTGTTTTAAAGAACGTTGAGGTTGCAGCTAGAGAATGTCGTGTTGTTTTTAGATTGTCATGATGAGGTACAAACATATTGGAATTTTAGCTCAAGATATGTTAGAAAATTTAATAATTTAAAGGTTTTAGAAATTTTGGGGCAAATTAAGGCAAATTCGCCATTTTGAAGGCAAATTCGCCATTTTGAAGGTAAATTCAACATTTTTAAGATAAATTCGCAATTTTGAAGGTAACTTCACCATTTTTAAGATAAATTCGCAATTTTGAAGGTATCTTCTAGATTCCACAAAACAAAAATTAGAGAAATCGCAATTTTAAAGATATTTTGATATAATCTTCATTTGCTTACCAATCCAACCACTTCCATGCACACCAACTCAACCCATTCTCATTACAATTTTCTACTTCCTTTTTTCTAATATTCACAATGTGCTCGGAATGTTTGTTTGCTCTTTAAAAATGAAAATAAAAGCTATAAAAATAACAAAAGGAAGCAAATTAAGGAACCTTACATCCAGATGCTACTGTCAGACACAATCTTATTGTATCATTATTGCTAGACTTCCTATTCAGGAAAAGGATTCAGTTCTACATGAAAGTACATTTTAAAGAAATCAGGCACACATTGCATTTCATGTGCTACAGGTATGAAACACAATGAAGATTATTATTAAGCATAAATTTATCCCTCGAGAATGTTATTTTAAGAAAAGAAGTTCTTGCTTTCTCTCGCTCAACAAGAGAGAATGTGTGGCTAGCCAGAAGGAAAGAAAATTTCCTTGACAGTAAGGTGTGATGGGATGGATATAATAAAGGAATTACTAAGGGATAAGGGTTTGGAGTTTTATTGAATGTCTGAAATGTCAAAAATTATATTATCCCCTTGGAACATGTGTTTAAGTCTTAGTGGAGATTGAGATGAAATAAATGAGGATTGAAAAGGTGATGAAGTAGACGGTGGATTGCTTTATGGGACACGGAGGAGGTTAGAAAATTGGAAATGGATGGAAAATCATTATTGAGTAATGGAAATAGCAGAATTGAGAGGAGTTGGAAAATAATAAGAATGGATATAAAAGTTAAATCCAAAATTATTCATAAGTAAGGTTTCGTACACTTTCGGGTTCTTCAAACCCTAAGTTAATGCTACAATACAAAATATATTCTTTACAATAGTGTCAAATAGTTTAGAATTGAATCATATTGCTCTTCCCTATTTTTTGATACCAAAGAATTCAAAAATTAACTTCTTACTAGATCCTTAATATCGATCAAGTATCAATTCATATTTCCCCATAAAATACAAATCACCTCCTAAAAATTCCCAAAAGCTCTACTCAAAATTAAAATCACATCAGACAGACAGTAAAAGCATCATCGACAAGCACTTCATCCAATAACAATATAAAAAAAATCTATGAGACACAAAAAAAGGAGAAGAGTCCCATTCATGTAATGGACACCCGGGATAATAAAGATGTTTTTACAAAAGCTTACCATTTTATGTGTATAGTGTAGCTGAATAGATTTAGAGCACTCTCAATAGACTCTCAAGTACACATAACCCTTTACGATTAAAGCTCAATAAAAAATGGTCACACATAGTTGCTTTGCTATATCCTTTCCTTTATAGAAATACAGAGACTGATATCCATTCCGATCGTCTTTCAGGGAAAAGATTATGAAATTCTTTACAAATGGAATAAGAAAGAAAAGGCAGAATAGAATGAGGATGGAAAAAATAAACACAGATGGATGTTGATGTCAGGAATGACATTTTAATTTATTTACTCACTGTTTGAACAGATGAATCTATCTATCGATGTCTCGATGATCCATTATACACATATAAAAAATTTATTTCATGCTTTTTTGCAATAAAGAAATGAAAAAAGATTCTGGGGAAGTGGAAGTGAGAAAAGGAGTTGTTCGAGTTGGAATTTGGAACGATTTTATAGTGTAGTTGAAACCTCCCTCTCCAAAGCTTTACTTCTTTTCTTAAAGCGTTGCTTCTTTTTTAAAATGTTTTGCTTATTTTTTTCAAGCGTTGCTCTTATTTAAAAGTTTTACAACTTTTTTGGAAGTTTTGCTACTCAAGAAAGCTTTGAATTCTAAAGTTTTTCTTTTCTAAAGTGTTGCTTCTTTTTAAAGCGTTGCTTGTTTTTAAAGCGTTGCTTGTTTTTAAAGCGTTGCCTCTTTTTAAAAGCGTGATTTCTTTTTTAAAGCGTTGTTTCTTTTTCAAAGTGTTGCTTCTTTTTTAAAGTGTTGCTTTTTTAAATCATGTCTTCTTTTAAAGCGTTGCTTCTTTTTAAAACGTTGCTTTATTTTAGAGCTTTATTTTAATTTAAAATCATTGTATTAATCATGAAATTTTTCGATATTTTGCAAATTTTATAAATATACATTTTTTCAAAGCGTTTCTTCAATTTTAAAGCAATAGTTTCTAAAATTCAAACTCTAAACAGAATGACTAAAAACAAGCAAATTTATCATGTCCTTTTTTAAAAGAAATTGTCAATTTTTTCATCATCATTTTTCACATTTTTTCAATCGTCAATATTCGTCTGAAACTGAAGCAAACATACATGCTGAACCATTAAACAAGTTCCTCAATTTATAAAACTATTAATTTTCATTCTTTCAACTCCATCCCTCGTCCGTAATCAAGTTGTAAAAAAAAAACTTTCTCCAGCATCCGTTGAACACGTGTAGGTTGAGGAAGCAGTCCTATAATAAAGAAATATCACCGACAATTTACACCAACACAATCATTAAGGCTGTGCCGTCAGGCAAAGAGGCAGCGAGAAAGAATGAAAATGAAAGAAAAAAAAATTATTTTGCAATTAAAAAGCATTTTAAGCAATTATTACCAATTGAGTGAACTTCTAAAAGTGAGAAAATTTCACATTTCTGTGCTGCTTGCTTTCTTCCCTTTCCTGAAACAATTTTCATTAAATGAACTGTAAAGGATCTTTAATGACGACGGAATTTTTTTTTGTGCTTTCTTCTTTTTTTTTGTTCTGTCCAATTTTGTGGTACGGCACAATTTCTACTGACTAAGCAATGACTTTACATCGACAAAATTGTTGTTATGGTTTTTTTTTTTTTTCTTTTTGAGAATTGATTTTTATTGCGATGTTGTTGGACATCTTGATGCTGAAAATAGAACTTTTTTGTGTCATTTGAATGGTATTTTTTGACAAATTTAGATCGATTTGGAAGCATCAAAAGCTTGGGTATTCAAGTTGGGCAGTTTATAAATTATGAGAGTTTTGAAATAGCTCTCAAGCCCTTTCTATGTGACTTTTGATAATTCTCCTCCTAAAAACATCCAAATAGCCCCCAAACTTATGTCTATTTTAATTTCAAAATTCAATGGAATTTCAAAAGATGCTTTTCGGCATTTCGATGATTCTCAAAAAGTCTTTTGATGTTGCTGAATATTTTTCATATTTCATGTTTTTGTTGAAATGTCAAGTCTGTTTGAATGATATTGACCTTTACATTCATTTAGTGAATTTAACCTTTCATTGACTTTATTTGCTATAAATTTGTGTTTTGTGTTGGATGGACGGATGAAAGTTTTCATTTGAATGTCATACTTAGCTGTGCCTGTGGTGATTTAATGTGTAACTTTGTGTACATAAGAATATGTGACTTTAATTTTGACTTTATATCAACAAATATTTTCAAATAAATCCACATATAGTCAAAATTTCAAAACATTCAAGCATAAATCATCACAAATGTATCGCTGCTGGCACATAAAGTTATAAATGAAAATGGGGTTAAATTAAATGTGGTTATTCAACTTCCTTTTTCATCAAAAAAGGGGAAAAAACGTGCCCTAAAATCAATTTTCAAATCACTGAGCTGAAAGCAATTTGAAAACTTTTTCTTCTTATTCTTTTGAATTGTTTCACTCAATTTCACCTTACCTGGACAATTTTTTCCCTCGTTCTTTTATTTCATTACTTGCTGGTAGTGGAATTTAATTGAAAATAACTTTGCAGCATCAAAGAATATTTTTAGCGCAAATTAGGGTTAATTTAAAATTGAAATTTTAGTTTCAACTTTCCATTTATTAATCACTATAAAATATTTCAATCTTTAATTTTCAACATTTTATATCTGTGCCATTAAAAATAGAACAGTAGGAGAAAGGAACGAAAGTTAATTTTATTGAACAATAGAAGCAAGTCAAAAAAAAAACTTTGAAACAAAAACGAAGCAAAACAAAGTAAAAGAAAAAAAATTGTAATGAAATGAAAATTGAATTTTCTACTTCAATGGACTTATTCACTGCTCTTTAATTAAAAAAATCATATTTTCTGCTTCTTTTTTATTATGTCCTTGTCTCGCTATCTTTTACTTTTTGCCATTTCTTTTGTTTCTTCTTTTTTGCTGTGTTTTATTGAAGCTGGGGATGGAAACTAGTTGTAAATATTGACAATTGGTTTTTGGTTAAATTTAGGATTATTACTTCATTAAGAACAAGAATTTTAAAACATTTTAATAGAATTTATCATTAAAATGAAAAATCTTTCAAAATTCAAACATTAAGTGCTGAATAAATGATTACTTAGATTAGATTAGATTTTTTTAACTCTCACTCGCCTCTCTCGTCTCTGTTATATTCATTCAATCAAAAAACTGAATCAGATTAAAATTAAATTGAATTCAAATTAAGTACTGAATTGACTTTATATAGCTTTTTAGTATGAAAAATAGAAGAGAACTGCGAAACACAGACAAAGATAGTTTAAGCAAAATGGAGAAGAAGAAGAAGTAGTGGAAATTAATTATCATTAAATGTCAATTTGAAATGATATAAAGATTTTCTCTATAAATGCTACTTTTTTAATTAATGACAAGAGAACATTTTAAAGGAATTATTGGCAGTCTATTCCTTTCATTTATTTTTAATTATTGATGGTTGAGTAATGTCGAAAGATTTCTTCTTTTCACTAGTTTTCTACTTTTTTATGCAATAAATTCTTGTCGTATCGTCTTCTTGTAGTTAATACATATATTGGATATTAATGTGATCTTAAAGTGTAGAAAAAGGATGAAGTAATTATGTTTGTGTTGCACAAGTCTTGCATATTATAATTTTTCATGGCTTGAATGTATTATTATTTGATTTGTTGTAAGTTGTAAATCAGAATGAAATTGGACTAAATTAAATTTGATAAATTTAAGTGAGGTTTAGATCAAATCGGAAATGATATAAAAATAAGCTATAAGTTTTTGAAAAATTTACTCAATTAAACTTATTTTTTAACTTTTTTGATAAAATTAATTTTTAATTCAAATTAAGAAAAAAATTAAAATCATTTCAAATTCAAATATTCATATAATTTTCAAATCAAACATTCTGAATCGTAGCTTCTCGTACTCTAATTCCTCCATAATACATTTTAAACATATGTAATATAACACATACTGAAATGTTATAACTTGCATGAATAAAATTTTAAATTTTCTGCTTAGCAATATGATGATGATGTGTAACTATTTGAAGTGAATATCTTTGACATTTATAAATTGGAAAAAATATCATTTCATAAGATAGCTACAAGGATAAATGTAAGAATAAGAGATATGAAAAAAAATCTACAGAACTTGGAAACGTTTGTAGGAAATGAAAAGAAACAGGTGAATAAGCTGTTATAACAGATGGATGTTGTAATACTTTTCAACGAGAATTTTTCTTTTCTGTAACTTTATTCAATTTTTTTTATTTCTAACATATTTTAATATTGGGAACAATAAAAACTTTTTGTTCACACATATTTTAAATTATTGAAATTTTTTTTAAATTCTTTTATTCACAAAAATTAAATGAAATTTTTTTGAAAAAATCTTGATATCAATACACTAGTAAATAATAGGTAGGATTATTTATTTATTATGTTTGTGATTTTTTTTTTGCGAAAAAGATTCAAAGTTCCTCTCCTCTCCCTCCCTAAATCATTCATTTTTATACAAAACAAAAAATCATTCACCCTTTTAAAACATTTCTTAGTATACGCCTGCTTGACATACAATACTTTAAAATTTGATAGTTTTGTTGTTTTGATCAAAACAAAAAAAATATTTAGTCTTTAAATTATGACAAACTTTGAATGAATCATTTAAATAAGTGATAATTTTAAAATAAAATAAATTGAGTAAATTATAAAATAGAACCAAAAACCCCCAAAAACTTATTTTTATTTTTATTACTATCAGTTTAGTCTTAGAAGCTCTATATACTCAGTTTTATACACTCAATTTGAGTGACTCAAATATGAAGTGAGTATGAAAAAATAAATTTGCTACCATAAATTGAAGAATTTCAAATAGTTTCAGAAGTCCAGTTTTAATAACTTTAACAATTCTTCTCGCATCAAGTTTAGTAAAAAGTGGAATATTTAAGAGCTATGTTGATGACACTATTTATGGCGCAATGCATGTTTTTTTAAAAAATCAATTTCCTAATGAGCCAAAGAAAATTGACTGCATCATTCAAGATTTTAGGCAAAAAAAAGTGGCTGACAAATTTTACACACCAGACTTGCTAGTTGCTCAAGACGAATTGTAAATAAAAATTCAGCCATTTATCGATGAATCAGCTTTGAAATGCACTTTTATTACTTTTTTCAAATCAACAATTGTCAAAAGAGTTTTAACTATATTTTATGTTTTTGTTCATACTTATATTAATTGTTGCTTGCTATGCTATATGTATCATCTTGTAGATAATCGGAGATGAATGCTGAATATTCTAAATAATATTCAACAGTTTTTAAAAGCTTTAAAAAAATCAAAAAAAAAATTATTTTGTTCAAAATATCAAAATTATCCTCATAAAAATGCAGAGGCGTAGCCAGGAATTTTTTGGGGGGGGTTTTTTGCTACTTTTCGATGTTTTTTTTTGGGCTTGCCTTTCCCCCCCCCCCCCCTCTGGCTATGCACGGGCCAAGAGAGTCCAAACCCCCTTCATTTTGCTAGGATTTTTGTAGGAAAAAGCATTTGGACTCCCTTAAAATTTTATCTTCCATACAAAAAAAATTTTTTTGGGCCCCCTAGAAAAAAATTCTGGCTACACACCTGTAAGAATAAAATTTCGAACAATATGGCATTTCAGAAAAGAGCATTCGAATAAGGAACAAAAGCTGTTGTGAAATGATGAGTGGAGGAAAAGAAAACGATGAAAGTTTTTCCAGGCATTGATTTTCATCAAAAGAAATCGACAAGAATGAAAGCAAGAGAAGCAGCAAAAAAAAAAGAATTTTAAATCCCAATTCGTAATTCGACTCACTCAAAAGTACTTTCATTCTTTTAGCTTCCGCGCAAGCTCGGAAGCTGTTTTGGTACACTTTGAAAATTTTGTCACCTAACCTACAGCCTCCCTATCTAATCGAGAGGTAATGGTTCATATCTCAAAATTTAGGTATTTTGGTCTAGTAGGTGGGAAATTTTGTCGCTTGGCCCAAAAACTTTATCTACGACCGTGGTGCCACCTACAAGTTTTCCATACAAAACCCATACAAAACTCATTTTTGCTATAACTTTTTTTAACAGCACTAAAACGGAAAAATTCTGGTACTTTAAATGTTTCAAATATTTTTTAGAATTTTTTGGAACTAAAATCCAAATTTTATAACCTCATCCTGACTCAGCAGAACATGCAAATGATTATTCAAAGGGGGATTAACTTTGTGGTTGGTCTGGTGGTCATGGGTGGGGGAGATTTGGAATGAAGTAATTTTTATAAAATAGCCCTTAAAATTACCTTTCCAACGATACCAAACATGACCCACTTTGGTTAAACTGTGAGTCAGGAAAATTAATTGAAAGTTTAAATCCGTCGGATTTATTTTAATCCTTCCCTATTAATTACGTTTTCGAAAAGGGATTAAAATTTGTCACCCAACCTACAGCTCGCAGGTCAACATTAAACATAATGAATTATATATCGTTAGAAAGCTACGGAGGTCTAGTAGGTGGGAAATTTTGTCGCTTTGCGTGAAACTCTATCGTTTTCGAGAACGAGCATGAACAATTTTAATCCATCGGATTAAAATTTAAATCCATCGGATTAAAAACAAAACCCCCTCATTCAAAATTTTTTCAAAACTTTTTTTTATGAATGATACATCAAAATTAAGGTAAAAAATAGTAGAATTTTATGAAATAAACAGTTTTTCAAAAAATTTGAAATTTTAAGAGAACTAAGCAATCTAAGAGTTAATCCCGACTCAATTTTAATCCATGTGTGAGGATTAAAATTTCGAAATTTAACGAATTTTACTTTTTTCACTCGAAATTTTTACAAAATGGTTAGAAATGACTAAAAACAGCTAAATAAAGTTAAAATTGAAGAAAAAAATATTTTGAGCTTTGATTGGTAGTGTTTGGATTTAATCAAAATTATAAAATAAATCAGCTTATTTAAATTTAATCCAACTCGATTGATTTGAGATTTTCGGTTAAGAATTGATCATTTTTGACATATTTTGACATAATTTAACGTTTTTGGACATTTCTTGACAAATCGAGCTTGATTTAGTGGTTAAACAGTCCGGATTAAAATTAATCTATGTCAAAAGATTTAACATTTTTAAATAACAAATTTTTTGTTGACTCAACTCCAATTTTTTCTAAAATTATTAAATACGAACAAAAATTGCAGAAAACAGTCAAATTTTAGGAAAACATAATTTTTCTGAATTTCATCGTCAGTTTAGGTACTTAAGCCAGATTTAATACTTATACTAAATTTCAATCTTATGCAAAGCGAAGCTTTGCTGACCCGATCGAATCCTAATCTTCAAACTAATGCAAAGCGAAGCTTTGCTGACCCGATAGTCGAACGCGGAAGCTATTGACTTTCTACGTAAGTCGTGTTTTTTTTTATTGAATCGCATTTAATGGTAGCTGATAGAGCTAATATCGAATGAAAAGAACTTGCCTGCTCGATTGCCTTGAGGGATTGAAGCTTTTTACCTTTTTTTCATTCTTTCATTTTCTTTCTTTTTTGCTTGCTTGCTTTCAATTCCAAAAGGTGTAGACTTAAACTTTTATTTTTATTGCTTTCTTCAAACGACGATAAATGTCGAAAGCAGGTCGGAATGTTGAATGTTGAATGCTTCAGTGCTTGAAATGAAAGAATTAAATTCTTGAGAAAATTTTGAAGTTGAAACTTTATTGAATTTTTTTGAAGGGGGAAATGAATGCAATATGTTGAATAAAATGCTTTCATTGTGTCTTTTTGTTAAAGATTTTTATTTTTTTTAATAAATATGTTTTTTTTAGAAATTTAAAAATTAGATAAATTTTTAAAAAATCTAATTTTCACTCAATAATTTACGATGAAATGATAAAATTACAATAAAACAATAAACTAAGTATGAATCACATAAAATTCCCAAAATGACTCTATTAAAAGTTAGTGACAAACAAATTCCAACAGTGAGTAATATAATTGATGAGACATTTGAAATAAGATAACATAAAGAATTGCAACTTTTTCTCTAAAATTGATCAAAATTTTAAGGTTGATTTTTAATAAAATATTAGTATACATAGGTCGCAGTTTAAGTATGACTGAAGCTTATAAAATATCGAAACAAAACTTTACCTTTACATAACCTCCGAATAAGACAAATAATCCAATTAATCCGATCACACCAGATATAATACACAAGATTCCACCTAAATGCATTGCTGCAAATTTATTAAAATGCATAAATTTTATTTCAAAAAAATTGTATGAATTCTTTAAAATTTAAAAATTTGTTTGAAATTTCTTAAAATTTTAAAATTTTCTTTAAGGTTTTTAAAAATTTAAAAATTTGTTTAAAAATTTTAGTAAAATTTGATCAACACTTTTAAAAATTTTCAAAAAAATATTGAAAATTCAAAAATGGGCTCAAAAATTTCAAAAAATTAAACGATTTCAACATTTTTTTAGAATTTCAAAATCACTTTAAACTTTAAACAATTAGGGTAAAAAATATTGAAATTCGTACAAAACGAAAAATTTTTTTTGAAAGTCCTGTAACTTTTATTTTAAGCATTGCTGATTTCCCAAATTTTTCCTACGACTTTGCTTGTCCTCCAAATTTTTTTATTCGAACTTGAAAAGAGCAATTTGTGCAGCATAAAGCAGTAAAAAATCCACTTTATTTCAAATATTGAAATTCGTACACTCAAATATTGAAATTCGTACACCAAGTACTCACGATTTTTGCATCCAAAACTTAAGAAAAAATTAATATTCTTGCAGTATTTTTACTTGAGAAGGTTTTTTTCATCCTGCGCAGATTATTTATGCTTTAAATTTAATTTATTTAATTTGTTTACACAAAAACAATTGAAAATCTTCACCGCCTACTGTTGAAATTTTGTACGAATTTCAATATTTCTTCTGTACGAATTTCAATATTTGGAATGAAGTGGATTTTTTTCGTATAAGCAGTGCTAATTTATGCCTTGATTTAATTTAATTGGAAAGTAGAGTGCACGAGCAAAGTCATAAGATCTTAACATGTGGCCAATCTTGAGTTTAAATGCTATTTTTTCAAGTCTAAAAATTGTGAAAAAAAATTTTTGTAAATTTGTTCGTACGAATTTTGGTTTTGTACGAATTTCAATACTTTTTACCCTATGTGAATGCTTACATTTCCTGAAAATTATGAAATTATTTTCATTTTCAAAACTCTTTGTAGGAAGTTCTACAATCATCATAATTTGAATGATAATTTGACTTATATTATACACAAATTTCAATCTAAAATATTGAACAAATAAAACATGTTAAAAATTAAAAAAATTAAAAAAATATTAGAAATGCAAATAAAAAAGTTTACAATGCAAAACAACTAAATCCCATTTCTATGTCGCAACAAAGAAACTTTGAAGTTTTACACATTTTAAAAGTGTTTTTAATTTCTTATGTTGAAGTTTATTAATTAGACTACAATAAAAATTTTATTTTTTAAAATTTATCTAATGAGAAATCATTAAAAATACCTTAAATGATATGATTCACGAATTATGATTTTATTATTTTAGTAATTTCTATTACACATTATAATTTGTCACCAACATAAAATTTCAAAATTTGTAATCTTACAAATTCGGTTTTTAAAGACCTAAACTCATCTTATAAATCTTCCAATCCCAATGATCATTAAAACAGATTTAATAAATAAAAAGATGCTTCCAATGAATCCAAATAATGCGGAACCAAACATTACTAAAATTTAGAATATTTAACAATGTTTATTGAAAAATTTTGTGTATAAATAAAAGCTCAATTCTGAAAAATTCAATTTGTATAAATTAATAATTAAAGTTTGGAAATCACTCAATTTTTTTACCCAAGTAGAAATTTGCCACCTTTCAAAATGTCAATTAATAAACCCATTTTTCAAGAAATCTTAAAATGACAAAAAAAAATTAAAATTTATGATTATAAAAATTAAATTTATTGCAATTATTAATGCGGTCTTTTTAAATGTTTAAATAAAACTAATGAAATTTTTCGTGTTTAATAATATTGTTTACCACATTTATGATGTAATTTTGATGATTTTTTTTAAAAAAAATATGATCTAAATATAAATCAAATGAAATTATTAATCATACCTAGAATTCATAGAATTAAATTGAATCAAATTTAATTTAGACTTGCATTAAGTAACTCCCTTTTAATTTCATAAAATACACAAAAACAGTAATCATAAAGTATACTGTAATTACATCACCAATAACTATAATAACAAATCTCATTGATGATGCAATAAACAGTTCAGAAGAATCTATAACCAAAATTATTACACTAACAAGGAGATAGATTTTTAAAAGTAAACAGTTGCGCTAAAAAATAAAAAAAAAAAAGTTAAAATTATTCAAAATATTGAAAAAATAATTAAGCAACAGTGGCGTAGCCAGGAGAGGTGAGGTCCTCACTGGCAAATTTCTTTAATTTACTAGGGAAAAAAATGAAAATTCAATCTATTTACCTTCACCAAATTTTTTACCAAAAAAATTAAATTCATACCTTCCACCCTACCCCCCCCCCCCCAAAATTCCTGGTTACGCCACTCTCAGGGCCTCAGGGGTAAAACAAAAAAATTTAATAACCAAAAAAAAATAAGATAAAAAAATTATTTACTTTTACGATCCCCGCAATCAGTATTACAGCTTTTGCGATATTCATCATGCATGATATAAGCGTAAAAATGCTGATTAACAATGTGACTAAAACAAATTAATTTCATTATTTCCATACTAAATGTTGAATAAATGTTTAAATTATTTGTTTAATGCAAATAAATCCTTTAATTATATTTTAACCAGTTACCGTCTTCCGAAAACTTTTCATTATAAAATTTCGATCCAGCATCATCTAAAAGCAAACAAGCAAATGGAAAACATCCAACACCAAGTATGAAGTCGATCCTAGACCAAATCAAAGCAAAAAAAATGTCATTTATTTTATTTTAAAAGTTATATAAACATTTTAAAAACCAGTCAAAAGTATTGAAATCAAAACATTTACCAAGCAACGAATATTATTCCTACTTCAAGGTCACAGCACAAAAAATAATTTCGAGAGCACATAATATCAAAACTTGTCTGTAAAGTTTAAAAAGATATGAAATTGTCAAATTTTTTGCTGAATTATTTTAGATAAACGCAATATTTTAAATGATTCATTAAAACGAAATTTTGACAAAAGTCATTCAATTATTTATTAATAAAATAATTTATGAATTTATTCTTTATTACTGATACACAAGTTTAAATACATTCTAAAATCACATAAAATAGCAAATATTTTATTTAAAACATTTGTCTTCATCCTTCAAATCCTAATAAAAAAATTCTTATAATTAAGTTGGGAAATAAAATTTCTCAAAAGATAAACTTTATTGAAAACTTTTCAATTATCAATTGTTACAAACCGAATGCAAATTTAATCCATAACGATAAAGTTTTTACTCATTTCCATTATTCACCCTTTAACTTTGTGTGGATTTCTGATCTCTGCATTTTTCTTCTTTTGACCAACAATGAATTCTTGTTTCAACTTAATTTATAGTCCATTTTATCAAAAAATTTGCATATTGAGATGAAAGATACAATGGATAAAGTTATGATGTTTGTTTTGGTTCTGATAAATTAATATTATTTGAAAGTTAGATTAATTGACATTTTAAAAAGTTTTAAAATTTATTTAATTTAATCTTTTGAATTATTCAAAATTATTTTTCATCGAAGTTTAATTTAATCAATTTTTTAGTTAATTAAAAAGTTGGATTAATTTCAAATTAAAAAAAAATTCTGAATAATTTGTCATAAAAATCTTTTGAAAGTAAAAAGAATTGAACAATTAAAAAATGACTTTAAAAAATTATAATTTCAACTAAGAAAATCATCAAAAAATAGAAGAACAAAATTTGACGAGTTTCTATTGCAAATAATATGTAATAAAGAAACACAAAACGAGATGAAATCAAATAGAAAATGTTAATTAATTAAGCAAAAGCCTTGTAATTGAAAAAGTTTTTAGCGCATTTTTGCAAAAAATGACGCTTATAGTTTCACTTTTTTCGGCTGGCTGGCTGGTTCAAGGCTGTATGAGCTCTGAGATCTCAGAAACCAGACATAGTTAAGAGTTCTGTTATGATGAATTATCTTTCTACTATCGAGTTATTCCGGCATCGCTTATTAAAAAATCGTTAAACGATCTACAATTCCTGTAATCAACGATTTAACATTATATAAGGAAAAAAATTGTTGAAAACCCCTCGATAAAAATTTGATTTTTTTTTGACCGTTGGAATTTAAAAATTTTTTGACCGTTAGTTTTGGTCGAAATGTTTTTCCTTCTTTTTGAAAGGTTTTGTATTTATCATCAAGAAAACAGACTTTTCATGCATAGAGCATGCTAGAAAGACGGAATTTAATGGATTCTGTTATTATTATAGAGTTTTTTTTTTTATAAAAATTGTATTTTCTTGCAGGATTTTTTGATGATAAAAGAACAATTAAGGGATTTTGTAATTTAAAGCAATTTCTATTTAATCGATTTCTGATCGCTACGACAAAAATGCGCTTAAGTCCCTCGATTAACAACACGAGGACTTTGAACATTTTTTTTGCATTTTTTACGGCAAACAAAAGTTGCTTTTAGTATTTTTTGTTCTCATTCAAATTGAAATTGTATACATTTCGTGTTGTTTATAGCACTAAAAAGAAGGAAATTTTCGAGATTTATGTTTGACTCTTCTGACCGTTTACTAATAGGTTTTAACTAGATATTATTTAAAAATAATTAAATTTTGAGCTTAAAAATGAATTAATTTAACAATTTATTTTTAAACTGTGTTCTGTTATTAAATTTCGCATTATATTGTGGATTATTGATCATTTTAATCAAATTTTAAGTTTCTTAATCTTTAAAACTATTGAAAATTGAGCGAATAATGAAGAATAATAGATTTAAAATTTAAAATCAAATATGAAAAAATGTAAAATTGAAAGTTTAAAATTATTTGTTTAATACTTATTTTTGAGGGAAGAACTTTGTAGAACTTCAAAAAACTGATTTTAAATTTTTCTTTACAATTTTTATTTTTTTATTTTTGAAAATATAAATTCATAGAAAATTTCAAATTAAAAAGTAAATTCCAATTAAATCATTTAAAAGCTATCAACTCAGCATAAAGCTTTCCAAATCATTATGCTCCATAAAAGCTTCAAATTTCTTACGAACCAACAAACTTCTTCAAAAGAATGAAAACTTCCAGCCAACTCAAATAATCATTCCCAAAAGTTCATGCTCATAACCAGCTCATATTTTATTAGACAAACATTCTTACATAACAATAAACTTCATCTCCAAATGCTTTTTACACAAAGAGAATTCTTTTGTTTTAAAGTTAATTTCATTTAATTTTATTTGTTTCCTTCTGTTTCATGCTGAGAAAGGGATAAGTCTGAGAAAAAGGGGGAGAACATAGCTGAAAATTACTTTGTCTTTCATTCAACAAATTCTTTACACAGAAAGTGGAATCAACAAAGGCAGAAGGAAATTGGCGTAAAGTTCTTCTTCTTTTTCTATGTAAAAAAGTTTATCGTTTCTGTCTTTACATTAAGATGTCGTTACTCAAATAGAAAATGAAGCCTGAGGGGCAATAAAAATCATGTACATGATGTAACAAAAAAAAGAAGAGACAAAAAGAGACAAAAAATAAAAATGTTCAAAGTCCTCGTGTTGTTAATCGAGGGACTTAAGCGCATTTTTGTCGCAGCGATCAGAAATCGATTAAATAGAAATTGCTTTAAATTACAAAATCCCTTAATTCTTCTTTTATCATCAAAAAACCCTGCAAGAAAATACAATTTTTATAAAAAAAAAAAACTGTACAATAATAACAGAATCCATTAAATTCCGTCTTCCTAGCATGCTGTATGCATGAAAAGTCTGTTTTCTTGATGATAAATAAAAAACCTTATAAAAAGAAAGAAAAAAATTTTGACCAAAAATAACGGTCAAAAAATTTTTAAATTCCAACGGTCAAAAAAAATTCAAATTTTTATCGAGGGGTTTTCAACAATTTTTTTCCTTATATAATGTTAAATCGTTGATTACAGGAATAGTAGATCGTTTAACGATTTTTTAATAAGCGATGCCGGAATAACTCGATAGTAGAAAGATAATTCATCATAACAGAACTCTTAAAAATGTCTGGTTTCTGGGATCTCAGAGCTCATACAGCCAGCCGAACAAAGTGAAACTATAAGCGTCATTTTTTCCAAAAATGCGCTAAAAATGTAAAGGAGATCTTTGAATCTCGTTTTACAAACAACAGAAATGGCAATTGGAAAGAGCCATAAAAATTAATTTAATGGAAATATTTTTTTCTTCATCTTCTTTCTATTGCTGTTTACGTATCTTGATTAGTTTTATTATCATTTGAGCATTTTAATATTTTTTAATGTTTCAAGAATAAAAGGCTAGTTTTCGGTGACTTTAAGCTTGATTCTTATACATATTGAGTACAATCTGTATATCATCAAAAATATTTTCAATGATTATTTTTAGTTAATTCCCAGAAGAGTTTCTCATTAAATTTGACTTTCATTATCTTTTAGCTTTCAGATTTTTTCCGTGCAGACATAAAGCCTCTTATAGAATAAATAATAAAGAAGGTAAAGTCAGTACGTCTGCTTTTGTAATAAATCAAAATTATGCCTCCTACTCTTAATAATTCTTCAAATTAATCATGTATTCAGTGATTTTTTGATGGAAGCTTGAAAAAAAATATTTCAAAATTTAATACAAAAATTATTCCTTTAAACCAGAAATCTTTAAAGCCTTCAAACTACAAACTTGAGAATGCAACATTAATTTTTAGAAAAATTATTCAAAAACCATTCAAAAATATAATAATGAGTACCATGTGTATTTCCATTACGGTTGTATGGTTGCAACTCTTCTAATCTTTATACTTTTACTCAAAAGACTTGATCCATTTCCCATAAATACCCTTACACAGGAAAATATGATGGAAAAAAGAGGAAAACAAAAGTTTTCCGACAAGAATAAAAAAAAACCTCCTTCAAGCATTTTTTGCGCTTCACAGTTCCTTCAAACATAAAAACCGGAAATTAAAATTTCTATCGGTCCGTAAAACAATTCCCTCTGGGTATATTTAAGTTTCCTATGCTTTCTTTAACTCAACAATTTTTTTCGTTTTCTTTATTTTTTTTTTATAAACAAGAAATGTGCTTAATACTTCATGGGTTTCATGGGAGTTGTGTGGAAGTAGCAAAAGAGATTTTTTTGCTGTTCCTCCTTTCAATAAGCAACAAACCAGCAACAGCGGTTTTTTGTTGAGTAAGTTAGTGGAAAAGTTTATGTTAGATTTGAAAAAAGGAAATAGTTCAGGGAATTGATGGAAGTTTAACGCATGGTGTAGTATTGGAAATAGTTAAGTTGTTTTTGGAATGAAAACAGTTGCTAAATATTTGTGGAGGTTTGAATACGAAATGTATTGGGACTGTTCATCTATTACGTAACGCTTAAATTCGATTCCCCCCCCCCCCTCCATAATATTTTTAACAAAAGAATTAGGTGTGAGAACAATAGATCGTAGCAAACTCCAGACCTCCCCCCCCCCCCCCTCCTTCAGAGTGTTAAGTAATAACTTAAAAAAAAAAAGTTGAAATTACATTTTTCTGATTATAATCTAATTTTTTTAGATAACAGAAAATAAACTGAAATATGAAAATTTAGGAAAGGAAGTCTTATTTTTAAACTTTATTGCTAATTTTAACGTAGATTTTAGTATACAATATCAAAACTGATAAAAAAGCAGAATAACAGATTAGGAATTTATCAAAGGGGTCGCAATGTTAAAAATTCGCCAACTTAGATGAAAATTTGACTGGCAACAAAAATTTTTCATTTCAAAAAAGTTTTGTATGGAAAATGAGAAAGTGTGCCATGATTAGAGAAAATCAAAAAATTTTAATGATTCATTTTTGGCAAATTTTTACCATTGCGACCCTTTTGGAATTTCTACAATTTTTTTAAAAATAACAAATTTTAGACTAAAAATACGGATAAAAATAAAAAGGTTTTATTTTTTTAACACTGTTATTTTTTATCTCCATATTGATGCGTAAATTCAAAAAATTTGTTCTGATTAAAAGTTAACAAAAAATATTACATGTTAAGTTCTTGAAAGTTGGCTGCAAGTTGTTAAAATTATAAAGACAATTATGCCAAATTAATAACAAATCTTATAATTAAATAACCCGAAAATGCAACTACAACAAAACCAATTAGGGCTGAGATGATGCTGTTAAGAATAGGCCAATCTTTAAAGAACGGATAAAAGAAAGACGTTAATATTGTACCAGGAATTCGAAAGGCGACTTCAGTTAGTGAACAACGTTTTCCGAGTGATGTTTGTGACATCTCCAAAAACTTAATACATTCTTCTTTATGAGATTCAGTATTTGATGCTTTATTTTTCACACACGGATCGTTTTCCGGTAATTTTGAATACATTTCCTTTGCTTCTAGATCATTTCCACATTTTGTGTAATCAAAATGAAAAAATGTAGCGAAAATTACGAAAATTATAATTCCAGTTAAAGAAAAAGGTATCGCAGTCGAATTGGTTGGGACAAAATTTACAACTTTTTCACTAAGTTTTCCAATCCATGGAGTAACTAGAATGGTTGATGATGTACAAATTAACATGATTTTATTAAATTTAAATTTTTAGACTTACTTTCTCCCATCTTAACTTGTTAAAAGCAAAAAAGGCACTAAATACGAACAAGTATGACTGCTTAATATTTAGCTTTTCTTATCAAAACCTCAATCTTTAAATAGATTTAAAAAGTAATGATAAAAAAATATGCGCTACGTAATTAAAATATTATTTATGAAATTCAAATAATATAACTGAATATAACATCTAAAATGAGATAACAATGTGAGTCACAATTTTTTTTTTTCGTCAAATTTTGAAAAGAAGAATTTGCGTTAAAAAATATGAAAAAAAAATAATACCTAATTCAACAATTTTTTTTATTATTACACGCTTTTTTTTTTATTACACGCTTTTTTTATTACACGCTTTTTATTGACTCACTCTGTCTGTCATTTTGTATGTTTGTCACGTTCAAAACTTGTGACCCTTTTTTCGACCACTTCCTCTGCTCTAATCGAACCGATTTTTTTTATATATACGTATTCCAGAGGGCAATTTGATATTTCATCATCATCAAATCAATAGCATGCTTAATAATGCTACAATTAATTAATGATTCTTAAATAAGGGAAAAAAAATCCAATGTCAATTATGTGAGCTTTCAATTTACAATGACAGATCATTTTCTTGCATTAAAAATGAGCTCATATGGTTCATTACACATTATATAATAATACCAATTAAAATGTATATTAAAATTTTTAATGAATCGAGATTTTTTGATAAAGTTAGAAAAATTGTCAAGTATTTTTTCCATGGAACAATTTGAATTTTTAAAAACCGTTACACATTTAAATTTAAATTGACGGTTATTTTCTCCAGTATTATGAATGCTTACTGGATCTCATTTTATGGCCATGAATGCTCACTAGATCTCATTAATTGACCTTGAATGCTTACTAGATCTCATTTTAAGGGCATAAATGCTTGCTGAATCTGACGATTTACTAATTTAGGATTTTGTAATCTTTGGTTTTAAGTTTTGGTCGGTTTACTAAACGCGGAAATTGTTTTATCAAGCGAAAATGAATCATGCTGAGCTATAAATGTTGATGATAGAATTTCAATGCTTTAACATGGAAAATATGTGAAATTGAAGGGTGTTAACCATTGATATTACATTTTAATGCTTTAACATGGGAAATATGTGGAATTGAAGGGTTCTAAGAGTCGAACGAAACGAAGAGAAGCGAAGTGGAGTTCGACACTCCTGTAATCTATGACAGTCGAACGGAACGAAGCGAAGCGAAGTGGAGTTCGACATTCCTGTAATCTATGACAGTCGAACGGAACGAAGCGAAGCGAAGTGGAGTTCGACACCCCTGTAATCTATAAAAGTCGAACGGAACGAAGCGAAGCGAAGTGGAGTTCGACACTCCTGTAATCTATAAAAGTCGAACGGAACGAAGCGAAGCGAAGTGGAGCTCGACACTCCTGTAATCTATGACAGTCGAACGGAACGAAGCGAAGCGAAGTGGAGTTCGACACTCCTGTAATCTATGACAGTCGAACGGAACGAAGCGAAGCGAAGTGGAGTTCGACACCCCTGTAATCTATAAAAGTCGAACGGAACGAAGCGAGGCGAAGTGGAGTTCGACACTCCTGTAATCTATAAAAGTCGAACAGAACGAAGCGAAGCGAAGTGGAGTTCGACACTCCTGTAATCTATGACAGTCGAACGGAACGAAGCGAAGCGAAGTGGAGTTCGACATTCCTATAATCTATGACAGTCGAACGGAACGAAGCGAAGCGAAGTGGAGTTCGACACCCTGTAATCTATAAAAGTCGAACGGAACGAAGCGAAGCGAAGTGGAGTTCGACACCCTGTAATCTATAAAAGTCGAACGGAACGAAGCGAAGCGAAGTGGAGTTCGACACTCCTGTAATCTATAAAAGTCGAACGGAACGAAGCGAAGCGAAGTGGAGTTCGACATTCCTGTAATCTGCTATGACAGTCGAACGGAACGAAGCGAAGCGAAGTGGAGTTCGACACTCCTGTAATCTATGACAGTCGAACGGAACGAAGCGAAGCGAAGTGGAGTTCGACACTCCTGTAATCTATGACAGTCGAACGGAACGAAGCGAAGCGAAGTGGAGTTCGACACCCTGTAATCTATAAAAGTCGAACGGAACGAAGCGAGGCGAAGTGGAGTTCGACACTCCTGTAATCTATAAAAGTCGAACAGAACGAAGCGAAGCGAAGTGGAGTTCGACACTCCTGTAATCTATGACAGTCGAACGGAACGAAGCGAAGCGAAGTGGAGTTCGACATTCCTATAATCTATGACAGTCGAACGGAACGAAGCGAAGCGAAGTGGAGTTCGACACCCCTGTAATCTATAAAAGTCGAACGGAACGAAGCGAAGCGAAGTGGAGTTCGACACCTGTAATCTATAAAAGTCGAACGGAACGAAGCGAAGCGAAGTGGAGTTCGACACTCCTGTAATCTATAAAAGTCGAACGGAACGAAGCGAAGCGAAGTGGAGTTCGACACTCCTGTAATCTATGACAGTCGAACGGAACGAAGCGAAGCGAAGTGGAGTTCGACATTCCTGTAATCTATGACAGTCGAACGGAACAAAGCGAAGCGAAGTGGAGTTCGACACCCGTAATCTATAAAAGTTGAACGGAACGAAGCGAAGCGAAGTGGAGTTCGACACTCCTGTAATCTATAAAAGTCGAACGGAACGAAGCGAAGCGAAGTGGAGTTCGACACTCCTGTAATCTATGACAGTCGAACGGAACGAAGCGAAGCGAAGTGGAGTTCGACATTCCTGTAATCTATGACAGTCGAACGGAACAAAGCGAAGCGAAGTGGAGTTCGACACCCCCGTAATCTATAAAAGTCGAACGGAACGAAGCGAAGCGAAGTGGAGTTCGACACTCCCGTAATCTATAAAAGTCGAACGGAACAAAGCGAAGCGAAGTGGAGTTCGACATTCCTGTAATCTATAAAAGTCGAACGGAACGAAGCGAAGCGAAGTGGAGTTCGACACTCCCGTAATCTATAAAAGTCGAACGGAACGAAGCGAAGCGAAGTGGAGTTCGACACTCCTGTAATCTATAAAAGGCGAACGGAACGAAGCGAAGCGAAGAGGAGTTCGACACTCCCGTAATCTATAAAAGTCGAACGAAACGAAGCGAAGCGAAGTGGAGTTCGACACTCCTGTAATCTATAAAAGTCGAACGGAACGAAGCGAAGCGAAGTGGAGTTCGACACCCCTGTAATCTATAAAAGTCGAACGGAACAAAGCGAAGCGAAGTGGAGTTCGACACTCCTGTGATCTATAAAAGTCGAACGGAACGAAGCGAAGCGAAGTGGAGTTCGACACTCCCGTAATCTATAAAAGTCGAACGGAACGAAGCGAAGCGAAGTGGAGTTCGACACTCCTGTGATCTATAAAATTTGAACATAGTTCAAACTAGGTTGAGCGAAGCTCACAAATTTTTATATCCTGAACGAAGCGAAGCGAGTGAAGGTGTGAAAATTTTCCCAATATGTCCTCAGATTTTGAATTCATAAAGTAAAATGTAAAAGTGTTCGAGCGAAGCTCGAACACATGAAGTTTGAACGTAGTTCAAACTAGGTTGAGCGAAGCTCACAAATTTTTACATCCTGAACGAAGCGAAGCGAGTGAAGGTGTGAAAATTTTCCCAATACATCCACAGACTTTGGATTCATAAGGTAAAATGTAAAAGTGTTCGAGCGAAGCTCGAACACATGAAGTTTGAACATAGTTCAAACTAGGTTGAGCGAAGCTCACAAATTTTTATATCCTGAACGAAGCGAAGCGAGTGAAGGTGTGAAAATTTTCCCAATATGTCCTCAGATTTTGAATTCATAAAGTAAAATGTAAAAGTGTTCGAGCGAAGCTCGAACACATGAAGTTTGAACTTGAACTACGTACATCCTGAACGAAGCGAAGCGAGTGAAGGTGTGAAAATTTTCCCAATACATCCACAGACTTTGGATTCATAAGGTAAAATGTAAAAGTGTTCGAGCGAAGCTCGAACACATGAAGTTTGAACATAGTTCAAACTAGGTTGAGCGAAGCTCACAAATTTTTACATCCTGAACGAAGCAAAGCGAGTGAAGGTGTGAAAATTTTCCCAATACATCCACAGACTTTGGATTCATAAGGTAAAATGTAAAAGTGTTCGAGCGAAGCTCGAACACATGAAGTTTGAACGTAGTTCAAATTAGGTTGAGCGAAGCTCACAAATTTTTACATCCTGAACGAAGCGAAGCGAGTGAAGGTGTGAAAATTTTCCCAATACGTCCACAGATTTTGGATTCATAAGGTAAAATGTAAAAAAGTTCGAGCGAAGCTCGAACACATAAAGTTTGATCGCAGTTCAAACTAGGTTGAGCGAAGCTCACAAATTTTTACATCCTGAACGAAGCGAAGCGAGTGAAGGTGTGAAAATTTTCCCAGTACGTCCTCAGACTTTGATTTCATAAGGTAAAATGTATAAATGCAAAGTTCGAAAAGAGCAAAGTTCGAACACAAAAAAAAAAAAATCATATACGATGTTGGTTCAGACTTGATTGAGACTAAAAAGTAGTAAATAAAAAAATATATAAAAAAAAACTTTTTAAAAAACACGCTTTTTAAAAAAGAAAATTTATTAAAAAGACTAAAAAGGAATCAATAAAAAAATATAAAAAAAAAACTTTTTTAAAAACACGCTTTTTAAAAAAAGAAAACTACATAAAAAGACTAAAAAAATTTATTAAGACGAACTAAAAAGTAGTAAATAAAAAATATATAAAAAAAACTTTTTAAAAAACACGCTTTTTAAAAATGACCAAAAAACTTTGTTAAAAATTGTTCTAAAAAGTAGTAAATAAAATAATATCACGCTTTTAAAATAAAATATAACTAAAATAAAATTTCATTGACTAACTAAAAAGTGTCTAAAATATATTTCTAAAATATTTTATGTAGTACAAGAACACAATGACTGTAAAAGCGTGGGGCGTTCAAAAGAGGTCATCAAAATCAAAGGGTCGCCAAGACAACTACGCCCCACGCTTTTACAGTCATTGTGTTCTTGTACTACATAAAATATTTTAGAAATATATTTTAGACACTTTTTAGTTAGTCAATGAAATTTTATTTTAGTTATATTTTATTTTAAAAGCGTGATATTATTTTATTTACTACTTTTTAGAACAATTTTTAACAAAGTTTTTTGGTCATTTTTAAAAAGCGTGTTTTTTAAAAAGTTTTTTTTATATATTTTTTATTTACTACTTTTTAGTTCGTCTTAATAAATTTTTTTAGTCTTTTTATGTAGTTTTCTTTTTTTAAAAAGCGTGTTTTTAAAAAAGTTTTTTTTTATATTTTTTTGCATTTTAGATCCGACTGGATCTAGATTTGATGAACAGAATACTTCTAAATTTTCATACTCTTAAAAATTTCTTACTAAAAAAAATGCGCCAAATCACCCATCAAACTCCAAAATCATCAACATTTCATACCAAAAACCTTTCAATTGGAAATTAAATTGGCTTTCAATCAACAAAAAAAAAAGAGAAGTAATTTCTTTCTATTACATTGTCTGCATACATTTACATCGTTTGGTTACAGAGATTGCATATAATGTGTTCAAAAAAGTAGAAAATATTTCAGGAATAAAGCAGTTTAAGAAAAATTTTTAAGCATGATCCGCAATAACCGCATACACATACACACACACACATACATGCTTATGCATAGAAAGTTTTCAATTCTCGCTGAGAAAAAGTTTTTCAATCTGATGGAAATTGGAGATGGGATTTATAGAGGGTTTGATAGAATTGGAGCGCATTTGATAAAAAATTTTAAATATGATTTTAAACTTTTGAGTGCCAAAAGCCTGTAATGATGGAAAGATGCTGAGAAATATAAAAAATTTAAGGCAGAGTGGATCCAAAAAATTATTATATTTTTAGACGTAAAACGTATTTTTCAGCTTAAAAAAGTCAAAAATTAATAAAATTTCTTTCAAAAACTCACTTAACCTAAAAATCTGTTCATAAACCCAAACCAACCTCAACACACTCCAAACTTTTCAAAAATCAACACAAAAAAATTCCTTTAAGTGAAAAACTAGTTGCAAAGATTTTCCCTTCTGATTCATTTTTAATCAAATTTCACATCCAAGTCTTACGAATGAGAACAGAAAACAAACTCGATGAAAAATTCCCGATAAAAATGACTAAAAAGAAGGAGAAGCGAAAAGAAAATCTCGTAAAAAGGTCGCAAGATGTAAAAATTATAAAATAATGAATCCCAAAAAAATGTAAAGCATCCCTAATTTAGATTTAATTTGCTCATTTGACTGACAGATTATCGCAAAGGTAGATATAAAAATTTGTATATCTACGGTTGAGGTAACACAATTATAGTCATAAATTATAGACCTCATTTTTGTGTATATTTCTGAAAGCCACGTTTCGAGGTCAGAATCTGTAGAAATGAACTAGATGTGCACACAAATCATTGGCAGGAAGGTTCCATTTTAAATGAAAAAATAAAAGATTTTATTTTTTGTGCATTTTGGGGTGGATTGCAGAGGTAAAATATAGGAAACTAGCTTCCTATGTTGATTCATATGAATTCAGGAAAAATTTTATGATTATTCAAGAATTTCATCAAAATATGGTCAAAATTGGATTTTTTGTTTGGGTTCTGATGCTTCCTAACTTTTATTACAATTTCCAATGATTTAATACAGGGGGTCCTCGATTTAATGGTCATTTTTCGTATGTTTCGATTTAAATAAATTCGATTTAAGTAGAAAAATTTTGGAACAAAACAATTGTTCAAATCGAGGATTGAACCTGCACTGTGATTCAAAAATTCATTTGAACATCCATAAAATGTAACATGAACTACAAAAGAATTCAATAAAACTCACAAAATCAAATTTCAATCTAAAAAACTTACATTCGACCCGGAAAAGTAAAAACATGAAGCACAGCACACAATTTAATCCATAAACAAAATCAAAACTTTCCAGCTATAAAGTATTGTCAAATTTCAATTCCTTTTATTACATTTTCTTTCCCAAAGAAAATGAAAAGTGCTGTGAGAAAAACACACAAACAGATGTAATAATAGTAATATAGTGGATCGAAGCAGCATGTACATGGTAATTTATTATTCCCATGTTACCATTCGACTGAATCATTGTTTGAAAGTACGTTAAATCAGCAAAATGTGTCGCTAAAATGGAGGGATTATGGAGTGCTTTATATATATTTTTTTGGATCATATAAGGAATGACGTTAATAACGGCGAACAAAGATGAAAGCGGAAAGAAGGAAAAGCACTTTACAACATCCATAAACAACAGTTCACAATTCTTTTTTTGTTGGTACAATTTTCCTTCTATTTCTGTGTGTTACATTCTCCGATTCAAGGCTGGATGTGACTAGGGGTGGAGTTGGGTTTCGGATGTGTCACTTAAGCTATGCAATTTTTCTAAAAACTTTCTAGTAGATAAAAATCTTCAAAATCAAGGACCACCCCTAACTACACCTCTCAAGTACCACCGTAAACACATCGACAAAAGGAATCTCTTTTGCCTCTGTGTCTAATATATTTACGGCTTTTTATGGGTCTCAGTATTTCATCCCTTTTACCCCATTAAGAATTGTAACATAATAACAGTCAAAACCAGCAATACAAACATATAAAGAGAGGAAATATTAAGAATGAATGAGGAAATAAAGAATAGAGAAAGGATATTAGGAAATAAAAAAAATAGATTGGGGGAAAAAGGCGAGAAATTGAAAAACTGTAATGTGCTTCCAACACACCAACAATTAATCAAATAAAGATGTTGACAACATCATGTAAAAATTGCTAAAGTTTAATTTTTTTTTGCTCCAGTTTTTTTGTTGATTTTTTTAAGTTAAGAATTTTTGAGGATCGTTGGTGAGATTTGAGCAGTTTTTCTCTTTTTTTTCGTTTAAAATGCATTACGTAGAGTAATATGATAAAGTTATTGATATGACTGTTTAAAAGAATTTTTTGGCTGTAAATCTCTAAACTGAATATGATGCATAAATTTGAAGTAAACTAAAATTTTTATTTTTTGAGATTCGAACCTCAACCTAGCATGTTATTTAGGATTCAATTATATAAAATTCTTTCTAAAACACCTGGATTGGGTGTGTAGACAAGGACACTAAAGTTCTAAATATCCCGAACTGGCAGAAGGTTTCGAAGAATAGACCTGCCTTTCGACGAATCTTAAGCGAGGCAATGAGCCCACGTACGCCTTAGCCAAGGAAGTAATGTAAGTAAGTTATCTTATATGTCCTTAAACTCCTAAACCCTAAACCAATACAAAAAATGCGCACCATCCACATTAATAACTCAACCTAACCTTCTATCTATCATTCAACCTTTTTACTTCTATTTTCTCTCAAAATTCACTTTCACATCCCAACCATCTAGTTGAGTTTATATATAGTATAATTGAAGTTCAGTATTGTAGATACAGTTTGAATGAATGCTACATATATATAGAAAGGATAAATTGAATTATTTCATGGAAAATGGCTTTTGGTAACAATGGTGCTTTGTGTCATACCATACTCTCCCTTCCTTCCGCCTTCATTTTTTTCATATACTCCTTTTTTAAAATGTAATATGAATGAAGAAAAAAAAAATATAGAAAGGTAGCAAAAAAAGGCAACACTCGACAAGACATAATGGATTGAGTGTGATATCACACAAAGAGTCAGAAGCAGTGACTGCTTTTATAGATTTAAAGGAAAAAAATGTGAAAAAGTAGAAAAAAAGTTCCTTTATTATAAATTTTTCTTTGTTTTAAAAACTTTTTTTGTGCCTTTGAATATTTTGGATATGAAGAAGTTGATTTCAATAATTGTCAAACGTTTACCATAGAGTCTAATCACAAATCCTTAAAGTGCATACTCATCGTTGTAAGCAAATGATTTATATCTAGTAATAATGTAATTAACTACTTCCAGATCTTAAATACATCCTCGTTCAAAGTTGTCCCAATCCCTATTCAAAAAGTCACTTTAATTAACAATAAAGACAGATAGATACCATAAAAAGGTGAAAGTCTAATAAATTTTTATCAACAGCATACTGAAGTTAATTTAATTTATATTACATCTAATTTGCCTCATATGACAATTCATGTAGAATAAATTTATTCTAATTATGATGGGACATAAGATTGGATGTCATTTGGACTTTAGTTCATTGTACGAGAACAATTTCATTTTCATTTGTCATAATTTCTCTTATGGTTGAGTTGGAAATGAAAAACAAGTAAGAAAGTCATTGAAAATTAGGAATTAAAGCGCATTTGTGGTATTAATGTCCAAAAATAATCCGAATGGTAATTTGATGACATAAAAATGTCAATTATCACTCTCTCAAGCTCACAAGACCGTAAGAACTTGATAAATCTAATTTACTTCAACATAAATGCACAATAAGGAACAAAAGAATAAATACTTGAGTCTCATGGCTTCTTTTTGAATGTTAAATACTTTTGTGTACTTTATCCATCATATTATTCACAAAAGATTCTTTTGATAGCCTGAAAACATCCGAAAAGATGAGAAAATCTCTTTAGTCGGGTTTGCTTTTTTTTGGTAAATATGACCGGTCGTGTCACTTTAGTATGCTTTTATTCTCAGCATTATAATGATGAAAATCTTTACCGGACACATAAATAATACTCTTTTAATGAGAAATTTTTTGTGACAGATATAAATACAGTTAAGAATTGACAATGATCTCTTTCATGTCAGGGTTGTTAAATTTTTTTGTAAAATCTTAAGAAAATCCCAAAAGTCGTGTATTAGCTTCCGCGCAAGCTCGGAAGCTGTTTTGGTACACTTTGAAAATTTTGTCACCTAACCTACAGCCTCCCTATCTAATCGAGAGGTAATGGTTCATATCTCAAAATTTAGGTATTTTGGTCTAGTAGGTGGGAAATTTTGTCGCTTGGCCCAAAAACTTTATCTACGACCGTGGTGCCACCTACAAGTTTTCCATACAAAACCCATACAAAACTCATTTTTGCTATAACTTTTTTTAACAGCACTAAAACGGAAAAATTCTGGTACTTTAAATGTTTCAAATATTTTTTAGAATTTTTTGGAACTAAAATCCAAATTTTATAACCTCATCCTGACTCAGCAGAACATGCAAATGATTATTCAAAGGGGGATTAACTTTGTGGTTGGTCTGGTGGTCATGGGTGGGGGAGATTTGGAATGAAGTAATTTTTATAAAATAGCCCTTAAAATTACCTTTCCAACGATACCAAACATGACCCACTTTGGTTAAACTGTGAGTCAGGAAAATTAATTGAAAGTTTAAATCCGTCGGATTTATTTTAATCCTTCCCTATTAATTACGTTTTCGAAAAGGGATTAAAATTTGTCACCCAACCTACAGCTCGCAGGTCAACATTAAACATAATGAATTATATATCGTTAGAAAGCTACGGAGGTCTAGTAGGTGGGAAATTTTGTCGCTTTGCGTGAAACTCTATCGTTTTCGAGAACGAGCATGAACAATTTTAATCCATCGGATTAAAATTTAAATCCATCGGATTAAAAACAAAACCCCCTCATTCAAAATTTTTTCAAAACTTTTTTTTATGAATGATATATCAAAATTAAGGTAAAAAATAGTAGAATTTTATGAAATAAACAGTTTTTCAAAAAATTTGAAATTTTAAGAGAATTAAGCAATCTAAGAGTTAATCCCGACTCAATTTTAATCCATGTGTGAGGATTAAAATTTCGAAATTTAATTTCACCAATTTTGCTTTTTCACTCGAAATTTTTGCAAAATGGTTAAAAATGACTAAAAGCTATATAAAGTTAAAATTGAAGGAAAAAATTGAGCTTTGATTGGTAGTGTTTGGATTTAATCAAAATTATAAAATAAATCAGCTTATTTAAATTTAATCCAACTCGATTGATTTGAGATTTTCGGTTAAGAATTGATCATTTTTGACATATTTTGACATAATTTAACGTTTTTGGACATTTCTTGACAAATCGAGCTTGATTTAGTGGTTAAACAGTCCGGATTAAAATTAATCTATGTCAAAAGATTTAACATTTTTAAATAACAATTTTTTGTTGACTCAACTCCAATTTTTTCTAAAATTATTAAATACGAACAAAAATTGCAGAAAACAGTCAAATTTTAGGAAAACATAATTTTTCTGAATTTCATCGTCAGTTTAGGTACTTAAGCCAGATTTAATACTTATACTAAATTTCAATCTTATGCAAAGCGAAGCTTTGCTGACCCGATCGAATCCTAATCTTCAAACTAATGCAAAGCGAAGCTTTGCTGACCCGATAGTCGAACGCGGAAGCTATTGACTTTCTACGTAAGTCGTGTTTTTTTGATTTTTTGTACTTTTTGGTATATTTTCCTAACAAAAAAAGACTCTTCGGGTCCTTTTCAAGTTTCAACTTTTTCAGTGTGCGTTTTAACTTAAAATGTGTGTAGTATGTCTGTGTTCATCATCATTGTATGTGCATCAAAAATGAATGTTCGCCTGTCTTTGGTTCAAATCCCACCGATGACAAATTTTTTTTTTGCTTTTTTCATACTAGGAAAAACTGAGAAAAATCCAAAACTATTACCTCTGAGCCCCCCTCCCTTTATTGTAACAAATTTTGTTTGAAATTCCAAAAAATTCGTATTAAACATAACAAAACTTTAAATCCATTATAAATTTTACAAAGGGACCCAAATCAGTTTGAATATTTAAAAGTTTCTATTCATATTTGTCATTGTCATGTCGTCTAAAAAATCATTGCAGCTATTGGTGTTATTCGAATGTGTTTAGATCAAGATTTCCAAAATAAATGTTCATTATAGAACATGATGAAAATGACTGTAATTAAAAACCAATAGCTGGTAGTAATAAAGTTAATTGATATCATCAAAAATTTATTTGTCTTTAAATTCACTAAAATAAGTTTAGTGCTGAGTAATAGCTCATCGGAAAAGTATGAAAAATAAATTAATGTTTCTCAAAAGTTTAGTTTTAACATTATTTAGCATAAAATTAATTTCATCACAAAGCATTATTGATGTAAGCCTTGGAATTTGTGAAATTGTTGAAAATTTCTACTCAAAATATTCGAGAAGTTTAGATTTGATTGATTTTGGTGGAACTAATAATGAAATTATTGAAAATATTATGAAAAATATTAACAATTCGATTGCACTAACAATACAGTCAAGATTAAATTGGTTGAAATGGAATCAAAAAATTGAAACTCAATCAATTCTGCTTTTTGATAATTTTGAATCCTTATATTATTTCACAAGCAAAAATTTTTTTGACATGCGATATTTAAATCCAATAAGACTAATCGTTTACTATCCAAATGCAAAACTCGATGAAATTTTAAGAATCAATACATTCACATTTATAGCACATTATATGTATTTTATTGTCGTTGATAAAAATTTAAAAGCAATGGAACTTTTTACTTTTGATAATCGTGATGATCTTAAAATATGCATTGAAATTCAACAAATTACTTCCATTAATCAATTCTCATTGATCACAAAAAAATGGAAAATTGAAACGATTTTTCCTAAAAAGCATCAAAATTTTCATGGATGTAGCATGAATATTGGAGTTTTTGAGAAAAGTTTATTTTTTAATGCTTTTCTACGTTAGCATAAACCAATGATTAATGAATTTCTAGCTGATATTATGGCAGCATTTTCAAAGCAACTAAATTTTGTTTCGACTGGAAAATTATGTTACTTAGAAGACTGTAGAGATCATATGAATGAAGGAACTTACATCTACAATATTTTGACAATGATGACTATTGATTCAGTTTTAATTGGTGATTACAATAATGTTGACATGCGATGGATGCACGTTATGATAAATATTGAATGCACGTACGTAAATCAATTCAAATTTTCTCCTACCTTCTTGTCTATTCGGTTGGTAAAATATTCTAGGACAAATCAGTTCATATGACAAATTCAAGATTTATAGATCTACTTGTTCAAAAATAATAACGAATGTTACCTTTTTTTTAACAGTTGAAAAATCGAAAATTTTTGTAAACACTAAAACTAATTTTCAAAAACATAGCCAAAATTTTTTGTTTTGATTTGATTTTATTGCGTCGATCATCACGGTTCGTAATATGTATAATTGTTACAATTAATACATTTCTGATAAGGTTCTGAATGAACTTAGGCTCTCGTTCCGATCTATTGTGCGCACAATGTGATACTTTCAGGTCCGTTCTGACAATATTCAAATACTGTGGTAATCTTGCAGCTCACGTTCCGATTTTTCTAATCATACTTCAATTTTCTGACCCATTTCTCAATCCAGCGTTGCCCAGAGGCCCAATTATGACTTGATCTCGTACATTATGCAGTTGAAGTATCTAAACTTCCGAATAAGAACAAACAAACAAAAACAAGTATAACGGTGGTCACTCGTGACCGACGAAAGCGCATTTTCCGCGATCAGTAAATACACAAAGAATTAAAACCCCAGAATTACAAAGCCAAATATTTAACTATAACCATTCTTTATTTACCCAAAAATTTAAAATTGACAGAAAAAAATGGATGAAAAACATTATGCAACATAGAATTTAAAAAAAAAAAGTATTTGGGGTCACGGGCTAGGTTTGAACCCATGACTCTCATGGTAGGAGCCGCGCACTCTACCACTTACGCCACAGCTGATCTTTTTTTAAAAAATAAAACGTGACATTTTGATTGTTTATATTGATGAGCTTTTTTTAATAAAAGTGAATTATTTTTCGAATTTCACAAAATTTTCCGGAAAAACTATGAAAAAACCATGAAAATAGAAAACTAAACAACTAAAATATCAAAAAAAAAAAACATAAAAAAATTAATTATCTATGAAAATATTGAAAATTTTAACAAAAATCGTCGGAAAAACTCGGGAAAATTGTGAAAATGGAAAATTATGACATGATTCAATATTATATGTCATAAGAAATCAAAAAAGTATAAAAGAAAGCAAAAAAAAATTATCATCGGTGGGATTTGAACCGAGGAAGGCTGAGTTTTTGAAAAGTCAACATTTTAGTGCATTCGACCACACTAACACATACAAAGAAATAGCATTTTGGCACTTTTTATGCTGGTTCCAGCAGAGGAAGTGACCATTCGTGCTGATTTTTGGTTACATGGTAGCCAGACATGTCACACACATTTTAAGCCAAAAACCGCATCAAAAAAGCTTAATCCCTAGGAGGAGATGCGATGACAGACAGACGGACAGACAGACAGACAAAGTGCGGACAATAGCGTCCTTTTCCCAAGAGGAAAATGCGCTAAAAATTAAATTACAAAAAATCGTTAAATTAAGAGCATTTTAAAAAATGAAACTTTTAAAACTTTTGCAATCTAGTAATTTCTATTTTGTACAATTGTCTTTTCTCAAAATTACTTAATGCTTACAAAATATTCTAAAACAATTTTTTTAATTTTTTTCATTTATTTAGACCTCTTCTTTGTGTTCCACCCAGCAACCTATACACATCGATGGAAAAATTAATCCTTCCATTTGATTATGAAACTTGGCTTGGAATAATCATTACATTTCTCCTTAGCTACATTTCAGTCATAATTTACAATCATTTACCACAAAAATTCAAGAAAATTGCGTACGGAAGCACAGCTAAAATTGTAGCATTTAATACATTTCAGACATTTTTTGGAATATCCCATGTTAAGATTCCAACAGGGAATTTTGCAAGAATTTTAGTTGAATGTTTTGTCTTCTGGTGCCTAGTTATAAGGACAGCTTATCAAGGGAAACTTTTTGAGTTTATAACTACAGCAATACGAAAGCCAGAGTTTAAGGCTCTACAAGAATTAAAAGATAAAAATTTTACTCTTTATTTTTCAAAATCTACTCAAAAAAATATTATTGAATATCTCACCAGCATGATAGGGTAAGAGATTCGTAATAGTTATGTATAGAACAGTATTTACAGACAAATTCAATTCCATACTTTCAGCTTACATTCTAAAATCATTTCTTCAAAAGAATATTCAAATATCTACATCCAAAATCTCACAGACTCATCATTTACTGGCACTATCATTACATGTGATCTTGTTCACAAATTGCACAGTTTTTATGGCGAAATAGCTATGCCAAGATTTTTCGTTTCGATACCAATCACTAAATCATACTTTGGTATTGGATTCAGACATCCAAATATATGGGCGGAAAGATTTAATGAAGTTGTAGAAGGTCTTGTAACTGGTGGAATTATAAATTATTTTATAGAAAGAATGACGAAATCAAAATGGAATCTAATGGATGCTAATGATGATTCGACAAAAGTAATCCTTAACATGAGTCATCTTGGATTTGGATTTCAAATTTGCTTTTTATTCCTTTATATATCATTTATAACATTCATATTAGAGATCATTGTACGATGGATGAGCAGTGTAAAGATTAATCAGCAAAAGCCTTCAACAAACTCAAAAAAAGATAATAAACAAATATTAAAAACTGAGACAGAAACTATTAGGATTGTTAAGGTTCCAGTAGATACATGTAACACTGATTCGATCGATGATTTATTTGGTGAAAAAGTGGATGCCTTAATTCTGAGTCCATATTAAAAAAAATTAATTAATAATTTCAGTTTTGCGAAACTTTATTTTTGCAAATTTCTGCTTCTTAGAGCCTTTTTATATAAATTTTTAAATTTCAAGAAACCGTAACGAACAAAAAGATTTTTTTTTGTACGGAACGGTCTTTTCAAATTTGAAAATTATATGAAAAGTTTCGCAAAATTGAAATTCGTTTTTTTAGAATGGACCCCTTAATTTCAAATCCTCATTTAAACTTGATCGTAAAAAAGCCTTAAATGAAAAGGAGAAATATTAAACCCCTAATAGGCAATTATAGTATAGTAAACTATTTTAGTTTGTAAATTTTCAAGAATTTTCTGCTAGGTCTTGTTTAAAAAAAATAAAATTTTTGATATTGGATCCAACTTTTCTAATTTATTTTTCTTTTAGTAAAATATTAACAGTTATTAAGTTATTCATATCCAGGTATGGCGAACAGAACTTTTGTCGTTAAATTTTCAGAAATTTAAAGTTTTTTTGTAAAGTCCCGAACGTTCACTAACACTAAAGAACGTTTTTCGAAAGTAAATTTTAAATAAATTTTATCAAAATTTTATGATAATTTAAACTAATTATGAGCAATAAGTATTGTTATTTACTTTGGTTTGTGTCAATAATGATATTTAAATGCTCTTAGTACAGTTAAACATAAGATTTAATAGATTAATTGTAATTTTCTCAAAATTTTCATTTCTTTTGTGTTTGTGTACTTTATTTTTCGAAATTCAAAATTCAAATTTTAACGGAAAAATAAGGTACTTTTCGAAAGTTCGAAATCGAAAAATAAGAACCGTTCGCCACACCTGGATTCATATTATAAAAAAGAAATTTCAAAAAGTAAGTTCTTCTTCGTACTTTTTGCCTACGAAACAAACTTTATAAATATCTCTTTGATGATAAAATTAATAATTCAGAAATGTTTTAAAGAACAATAATTAAAAGAGCTTAATATTTGATTAAATCAAACCAGCCTTTTATAATTATCAATTCTAAAAAATAATTTTGAAGTTTTGATACAAATTTAATTAAGTTTTATATTGAAAATGAATCAGCAGAATTTCGAAACTAGTATAATGGTGGTCTCTTGTGACCGACCAAAGCGAATTTTCCTCGATTGGTTTATACACATTCAATTTTAGTATGATCAAATAGTATCCTACATAAAAAAGATTCTTTTCAAAAAAATAATGATCAAAATGTTTAAAATACTAATTCAAATAAATTGAGTGAGTATGTTTTTCATGGAAAAGATTTGAATTAAAAATTTCCGTTGAAAAATAACGGTTTTTCATAGAAAAAATCACTTTAGGAAGTATATTGATTGGCTCCAATAAAAAAATGATCTTATCTGCTGATTTTTTATCCAGCTCTATCCAAAGATTGTACACACATTTTAAACAAAAAAACACCACATCAAAAAAACTTAAACCTGAAGACCAAATAGCTCTACATGCGTACAGACAAAGTGTAGACAATAGTGTTCTTTCCCCGAGAAGAAAATGTGCTAAAAATACTATTGAAAAATTCAGTATTGATTGAAAACTCATCGAAATAATATGAAAAATGAATATTTGTCCTTATTTTTTTCATTGTTTTGTGTTTATGTAAAAATGACATTGCCATTGAGCCTTATCGACGTTAGTCTTGGAATTTGTGAGATTGTGGAAAAATTCTACACAAAATATTCAAGAAATTTGGATATAATTGATTTTGGTGGAACAAACAGCGAACTTGTTGAACATGTTATGAAGAATATCAATAATTCAATGGCACTAACCATAAAGTTAAGAACCAATGGGACGAACTGGGATGAAAAAATTGAAATTTAGTCAATTTTATTTTTTGATAAATTCGAAACTTTAAATTTATTCATATACAAAGATTTGTGGGATATGCGTTACTTACATCCACTTAGACTCCTCGTATAGGGTAAAAAATCTAAAATTTCGGATGATTTAATTTTTCGGATGAAGTTGAAAAAATTAAAAATAACATTTTTTGTCAATCTGCTTCTGTTAGAGAAAAAAGTAATGATGCAGAAGTATGAAGCTTTCTATTCTGAATTAATATTTTTCAATTTTTGGTCATTCCAGTCAAAGAAGGCTTCAAAAACTGTTAATTACTCCTCTTCATACAAATTTCAACAAATTTTCAAATGCAAAAAAATTACACTTTTAGAAATGTCTGATGTTCAAAAGATGTCTTATTTGATGGCAACACATGCATTCTTACTTTTTCTTTTTAGTTGGTCTAAATTCATTCAGGAATTAGTGAGAAATTCTCATTTTACTAAACCTCAAATTTGAATTTAATTTTTCGGATGAAAATTTCCGAAAATTTAATTTTTCGGATGGTCTTAAATCGTAATTGTCATTGATAAATTTCATATTTTATTTGTAAACAAAGCAAATAAAAATAATTTTTTTGGATGGAAAAACAATGCTTATGTTTTAAACTTCAACTTTTGAGGAACAATTAAATAATGGATGCTTAATTACATCCCGTGATTGCCATTTAAAACTTTTTCAGAGCATCAAGAAAAGGATTAACACGTCCAGACCCAAAATAAAATACGGTTGCAGTCTTCTTGGCTTGATATTTCCTTTTGTTCTCTATAACCTCTAAAATCATGGATTGTAGCAGAATTAAGCATGTAAGTGTACATTTTCATATCAAGTGAGAATTTCTGAGAAGCATAAACCAGCAGGAACATAGATGACTTTCCAGCCCTTAATTTCTTATTGTTTATTTGATTGAGTTATTATTCAATGATATAAAGTTTGTAAGTCAGTATATACTGAAAGAAAGACATCTCAAAAAATCAGAATGACTGTTTACAGTCATGTACATGATCAAAAATTACGGTAAATATTGTCAAAACATCAAGCATGACAAAATGTGTCCTAAATGGTGATTTCTTCGATGTATAATATTGCATAAATTAAAAGAAGTCGAAATTATTCATACATGATGCCTAATTTGGCCATAAAGTGCTGAAAATAATTAATTTCATTCCCAAAAAATTATTGTTTACAAAAATAACAATCGAAATTTTTCAAAGATTGCTGTTAAAAAATCATCCGAATTTTTAAATTTTTTCATCCGAAAAATTAAATTTTCATCCGAATTTTTAAATTTAAATTTTGAAGAGACTTTTGAGTAACTTGCTGGAAGTGAAGACTTAATATGAGGATTAAAACTGAAACTTGCTATGTCATAGAACAAATGTGTTTAAGTTTGGAATTTGTGGAATCAACGGTTTTAAAGAATTCTTCACATACATTTTTCATGTGTTGATTTTTCCAAAATCATCCGAAATTTTAGATTTTTTACCCTACTATCCAAATGCAAAACCAAATGACATTTTAAAACTCAGTACTCAAACAGTCATTGGACATTATATGTATTTCATTCTCGCAAATGTAAAACTTCAAAAAATTGATCTTTTCACTTTTGATGATCGCGATGATCTTGAAATCTGTAGGGAAAGTCAAGATCTTATTTTCATTAATCAATTCTCACCAGTTACTAAAAAATGGATGGTGGAACCGATGTCTTATAAAAAGCATCAAAACTTTTATGGTTGCAACATGAATATTGGAGTCCATGATCAGTCACTTTTCTTCAAAAATTATTATCGCAATAATAACTTGATTATGAATGAATTTCAAGCTGATTTTATGAGTATTCTTTCAACACAATTGAATTTTACTTCTACTGGGAAACTATGCAATAGAATAGACTGTAGTGATCATATGGATGAAGGAACTTACATTTACAATATTTTGTCTACATCATCACTTGATACGGTTTTAATTAAAAACAATGATGATGACGTGCAATGGATGTATGTCATGATGAATATTGAATGCACGTAAGCTTCATTTTTTAATAAGTTGAAAAATTGATTCTTATTTTATTATCGTTTTAGACTACTTCTATGCATCCCACCCAGCAACTTATATACATCAATGGAAAAATTGATACTTCCATTCGACAGTGAAACTTGGCTTGGCATCGGTATTACATTTTTAGCGCATTTTCCTCTTGGGAAAAGGACGCTATTATCCGCACTTTGTCCGTCTGTCCGTCTGTCTGTCCGTCCGTCTGTCATCGCATCTCCTCCTCAGGGTTAAGCTTTTTTGATGCGGTTTTTGGCTTAAAATGTGTGTAGTAAGTCTGGCTAGAGCTGGCGAAAAAATCAACACGAATGGTCACTTCCTCTGCTGGAACCAGCGTAAAAAGTGCCAAAATTGCATTCCTTTATATGTGTTAGTGTGGTAAAATGCACTAAAATGTTGACTTTTCGAAACCTTAGCTGTCCTCGGTTCGAATCCCACCGATGACAAAAATTTTTTTTGCTTTTTTTTGATACTTTTTTGATTTCTAATGACATATAATATTAAATCATGTCATGATTTTTCATTTTCACAATTTTCCCGAGTTTTTCCGACGATTTTTGTTAAAATTTTCAATATTTTCATACAATTTTCATAGGTAATTACTTTTTTTATATTTTTTTTTTGATATTTTAGTTGTTTAGTTTACTTTTTTCATGGATTTTTCATAATTTTTCCGGAAAATTTTGTGAAAATTGTAAAATAATTCACTTTTATTAAAAAAAAACTCATCAATATAAATAATCAAATTGTCACATAGAGATTTCGAAAAAAGAACAGCAGTGGCGTAAGTGGTAGAGTGCGCGACTCTTATCATGACAGTTTTGGGTTCAAACCTAGCCCGTGACCAATTACTTTTTTGCTTTTTTTAAATTCTATGTTGCATAATGTTTTTCATCTATTTTTTTCTGTCAATTTTAAAATTTTGGATAAAAAAAGAATGGTTATAATCAAATATTTGGCTTTGTACTTTTGGGGTTTTACTTCTTTGTGTATTTACTGATCGCGGAAAATGCGCTTTCGTCGGTCACGAGTGACCACCGTTATACTTGTTTAAAATTTATTATGAGAATTGTTGGAATGTTTATCTTGCGGGAGTCTTGTGAGTTTTGTGGGAAAATAATTTTGTGTATACATATGTGGCTTGTTTCTAAGTTGCATTTCAGTTTTTCTTTACAACAAGTTACCTCAAAAATTCAAGACTATTTCATATGGAAGTACTGGTGGAACTGCAACATTTAACAGTTTTCAGACATTTTTTGGAATATCACATGTTGAAGTGCCGAAAGGTACTTTTGGGAGAATTGTAATGACAAGTTTTGTTTTTTGGTGTCTAGTCATTAGGACAGCTTATCAAGGGAAACTATTTGAGTTCATAACAACGGCAATAAGGAAGCCAGAGTTGAAAGTTCTGCAGGAACTAAGAGATAATAATTTAACGCTTTATTTTTCAAATTATTCTCAACCCTGGATGATTGACTATATGAAGGAAATAATAGGGTAAGAAATTTAATGTTTTACGTAAATCAGCTGAAACTTTAATCCATTTTTTCTTTAGCTTACCATCTAAAGTTGTTTCTCGTGAAGAATATTCAGACATTTACATAAGAAATCTCACAGATTCAACATTTACTGGCACTGTCATAACATGTGATCTTATTCATAAATTGCATAACTTTTACGGTGAATTAGTAATGTATAGAAGCTTCGTTTCGACACCAATTACAAAATCATCTTATGGAATTGGATTTAGACATCCAAATATATGGGCTGAGAGGTTTAATGAAATTGTAGAAGGCCTTGTGACTGGTGGAATTATTAATTATTTCATTGAGAGAATGACAAAATCAAAATGGAATTTAGTAAATGATGATGATGATTCTGAAAAAATTGTATTAAATATGACTCATCTTGGCTTTGGTTTTCAAATATGCTTTATGTTTCTTTATGTGTCACTTGTAGTTTTTATATTTGAGATCATTATAAGATGGATAAAAAGTTTTAAATCATGTCAACAGAAGGTTATATTGATGCCGAAAGAAGATATTAAAGAGACAGAAGTTAGAATAGAATCCGAACACACTGATATCACTAAGACTGATGACACAGCAACAACAAAAATGATTGCTGATTTATTTGGTGAAAAAGTTGATGATTTAATTTTCACACCTACTCAACTGAGTACTCAAACAGTACTTAACTGTAACTGAGTTAAATTTTTCAGCACATTTTCTTAACAGAAAAAGACACTGTTGTCTGCGTTTTGTTTGTCTGTCTGTCTGTCTGTCTGTCTGTTTGTTTGTCATCGCATCTACATCTCAGGTTTAAGCTTTTCTGATGCAGTTTTTGACTTAAAATAATTGTGGCACATCTGGCTACCATGTATCCGAAAATCAGCACTAACAGTTACTTCCTCTGCTGGAACTAGCGTATTTAGTTCCAAAAAGTGACATTTCTTTGTACGTGTTGTGTGGTCGAATGCACTAAAATATTGACTTTTCAAAACCTTAGCTGTCTTCGGTTCAAATCTTACCTACGAAAACATTATTTTTTCACCTTTTTGATGTACATAATACAGAGGCGTAGCCAGTTGGGGGGGGGGGGGGGTGGTCCTTGAATAGATTTTGTATTTTAATTGTTTTAATAATTCTTAGTGCATTTACTAATCGCGGAAAATGCGCTTTCTTCGATCTCGAGTGACCATATCGATACTAGTTACAAATTGGGGACATTTACGATGCAATTATGATGATAAAATAAATAACCAAAAAAAAAAACATTTTTTTACCATAATTATAAAGATTATATCAAACAAGCAAATTGTCTTTAATAGCTCAAAAAGCATCACTTAATAAATATACAAATTCAGCTTTAATACTAGCTTGGAAATAAACGAATAAAGTCTGAAAATGAAAGTTTTAGGTTTTAAAATTCTTATTTTATTGATTTTCCCAATTAAACTAGTAATATTGCAAAATATTTCAGTCATAAGCATTGCAATTTGTGAAATAATTGACAAATTTTACACAAAATATTCCAGAAATTTGATAATACTTAATTATGATGGAACTAATAGTGAACTTGTAGACAATATTATGAAAAATGTAAATAACTCCATGACGCTTAAATTGGAGTCTACAATAAAAAATGATAAAAGATTTCATGTGATTCAACAACAAACAGTTCTGATATTTAGTAATTTTCAAGATTTCAATTATTATACAACAAAGGTTATTGTCAGAACTCATTACCTCCACCCACTAAGATTTGTTGTCTACTTCGCAAATGCAAGTCTCGATGACATAATAAGGACTAAAAGTATGTATCTAATCACACATTTCAGCTATTTTCTTGTGGAAAATCAAATAAACAACACAATAGCTTTATGGACATTTGATGATCGCAATGATGTCAAAATTTGTGAAGAACAACAGCAATTAATAAAAACTAATGAATTTTCACTAAAACAATTAAAATGGAAATTTGACCAAATATTTCCAAAAAAACACAAAAATCTTTATGGCTGCTTAATGAATCTTGGAATTGACTATATTACACCCTTTTTCATGAATATTGAACAAAATGAACAAATTATTCCAAATAGTTTTTTATTTGACTTTATAGAAGTATTAGCATCACAATTGAATTTTGTCCCAAATATCTATGCGTGCATAGTACTTCATTGCGAGGATCGTGTTATGGAGGGTATAATGATTTATAATATCATATTTTTGCCAAGTTTGAATGAGGCTTCTATGAGTTATAATGTCGATAATTTTCAATGGATGTCAACAATTATGAATACAGAATGCAGGTTAGTATAATCCAGGCATGTACTGGGCGGCCTCGATTTGAGTAATTGTTTGGTTCCGGATAAAATCTACTCAAAACGAATTTACTCAAATCAAAACGTATAGAAATCGACCGTTAAAAAAAAGAAAATTTGAATTATTATATGGGGACACATCAGTTATTCAAATCGAAGCTAGTCAAATCGGGTCAACTTAAATTGAGGCCCACAAGTAAATGGAAAGGTCGGAGGATGGAGATGATAAATGTCTACCTTTGAGATTTTTTTCCATTTTATCAATTTTCTAGGTTTGTTGGGAAAAAATCTACCATTTTTCAATTTTTGGCACTAAATTAGTCCAACTAGCTCCGTTTTCCTGCTGAAAAATGGATTTTATTTTCAGTCTATCAGACTGGCTAATGGTTAAGTTGTTCAAGTAAGTGATTCAGTCAAAACAGGCTGAATCAGTAGCGTAGTCAGCAGGGAGGTTGGTTGGGTGATTTCTCACCCGCCTCAATGACAAATTTCTTTAGTTTGCTAGGATAAGATTTTTCTGAAACTAAAAATCACACCAATCCCCCCCCCCCATAAATTTCTTCATACAAAAACTTTTCGTGAAAAAACGACAAATCACCCCTCCCCCCATGAATTTTTTCATACAAAAAAATTGAATTTTCACCCCCTCTCCCCTTCGAAATTCCTGGCTGCGCCATTGAACTACATAAACATATAAAAAACATTTCCTTGAATTTTCAGTTTTGTCCTGATCGTTCCACCAAGTAACGTATTAACATCCATGGAAAAATTTATTCTTCCATTTAGTAACTATTCTTGGTACAGTATATGGACAACAATTGTCATTAGCAGCTTCATCTTATGGATTTTCAAAAAATTTTCACAAAAATTCAAGAAGAAGACAAATATTAGGTCTTCAAAACCTTTTATTATCAACACTCTTGGATTAATTTTTGGAAATCCTCAAATATCAAAACATAATGTTGTAGGAATCCTGGCGATTTTCACGATGCTTTGGTTTTTTGTCATTAGAACAGCTTATCAAGGAAAGCTTTTTGAGTTTACAGTAACATCAATAAGAAAACCAGACATGAAAACAATAATTGATTTGAGGAAAAACAATTTTACTTTCTTTTACTCAAATGATATTAAACAATATACAGCACATATTGGAATCAACGAAGCACTTAAGTAAGTTGTTAGGGTACAAAAAAATATTTAATTTAATTTTTAATTATTTTTTTAGATTGAATAAGAAAAATGTATCTAAAGACGAGTACAGAGATATTTTCATCCAAAATCTCACTGATCCATCATTTAAAGGTACTGTCCTTACTTGTGATATTTTTCATGAATTACAAAATTTTTATGGAAAAATGTCAATATCAAGACGATATATTCCAGTGCCGATCCAAAAAGCATACTTTGGAGTTGGCTTTTCAGAGTTGAATTTTTTGGATGAAAGGTTAAATGAAATTGTAGAAGGACTTGTGTCTGGTGGAATTATAAATCACTTTATTGAGAAGATGACGAAGTCAAAGTGGAATTTGAAGGATGAAACTAAATATCCAAGAAAATCAAAACTAGATTTGAATGATCTTAGTTTTGGATTTCAAAGCTGTCTCTTTTTACTATGCATCTCATTTCTGGTACTTATATTAGAGTTAATCATGGGAAAGTATTTTGAAAAATTCAGAACTAAAAGCACTAATCCTCGAAGCATTTATGTAGCGGACAAGGATTTAATAAATCTGTATACAACCTTAACATCGATAGTCATCAGAGGAAAATTCAGGCCTTTTAAAATCAAAAGAAAAAATCGGCATTTTGCAAAGATGCGGAATCAGGCGACAAATTCATTCAATGATCTTTTTGGACAAAAGATTGAACATGAATATATTAATGAGGATGATAATGTTGATCATGTTGTTGCAGAGTTTTTGCATTACATAATTGAAGATTTTGAATAAAGTAAAAAATTTCGAAAAATGAAGCACCAATGTCCTATGTAGGTATGTATGTTCACATGTATGTGAAAAATAACGGAAAAAACTCTCATAGTCCTATGTTTGTTGGCTCATTTTTCTACATTACGTACTGAAACTGAATCTTTCCTTGTCGGGTAAAAAGTTTATTCCAAATAAGTTCTTTTAAAATTCATTTTAGGAACAATATTTTTTCAATTGAGATTATCAAAATGTCTAATAAATGTTTAATTGTTCGAGTGAAGAAAGAAAATATTATCAATTTTTAATAACTATTTTTCACTAAAGCAATATATTTTGACTATCAAAACGGACTTTAACTTTATTACTAATCAGCACTTAAAAAAAGAAAGAATGAAACCTACTTTATTGTTTCTTCAAATATTTATTTTGACTTTATTTAATGCAAATTATGGATTTTCAAGAAATATTGCAAATGTCAGCGCTGGAATTTGTCAGATTATTGAAAAATTTTACTCAAAATTTTCAAACAATTTACACATTTTGGATTTTGGAGGAATTCATAATGAACTTGTTGGGCAAATTACGAGGTCAATTACCAGTTCTATGACAATAACATTATAATCAAAAGTAGATTGGAAAAAGTGGAAGGAAAATATTGAAAGTCATTCAATTTTACTGTTTGATCATTTTCAAAATTTATTCGATTTTACAAACAAAGACTTGTTTGCTATTCGATACTTAAATCCTATAAAAATCATCGTTTATTGTCCAAATATAACTTTAAACCAACTAAGCATTTTAAACACCAACAAATTGATCACACATTACTATTACTTTATTATTTTAAATGAAACAGACAACACATTAAAGCTATACACGTTTGACAATCGCGATGACCTTATCATATGTCACGAAAGTCAACAAATTATTAATATTAACAACTTTTCAATGTCTCATCAGAAATGGATAAGACATCCAATATTTCCGAAAAAGCATCAAAATTTTCATAAGTGCATAATGAATCTTGGAATTTTAAAAAGGGAGATTTTTTTTCTAAGTTTTCTCTACAAAAACAATATCGAAGAAAATTACTTTTTATCGGGTCTTATCGATGTGTTGTCAGTTAATTTAAATTTCATGGTTAGTGGATTCATATGTGTTGAAAACGATTGCAGTGATTTTACAAATGTTGGAACTTATATTTATAATATCTTGGCAATATCAATTATTGATTCCGTAATTTTTCACAATACCAGCGAAATCCAATGGATGAAAGTAATGATGAACATTGAGTGCACGTAAGTTTTAAGTAACTTAATTTAATAAAATTGTTTATAAAAAAATATAATTTTAAATAAATTTTAGACCATTTTTCCTTGTTCCGCCTGGCAGCTTATATACATCAATGGAAAAACTTATTTTACCTTTTGATCACAGTACTTGGTATGGAACGTGTTTTGTTTTCATAATCAGCTGCATTGCTGTCCCAATTTTCAATCGTTTTCCTAAAATTATCAAAGTTATTGCTTATGGAAATACTAGACAAATGATGGAAGTTAATATATTTCAAACATTTTTTGGAATTTCTCAAGTTACGATTCCGAGACATAACTTTTCAAGAATCATTTTGATTTCCTTAATTTTTTGGTGTTTAGTCATTAGGACAGCGTATCAAGGAAAACTTTTTGAATTTACAACAACAGCCATAAGAAAGCCAATTATCAAGACGCTGGATGAGTTAAAAGAAAAACATTTTACATTATATTATAGTAATTTCAGCACTCAATTCCCAATGTTTGAGATTACTAATAATATTATAGGGTTTGTATGTTGAATTTCTAATAAAACTTAAATTAAACTATTTTTCAAAAGGATAGCTTAATCTTACACAAATTTTGTTAGAGGCAAGTTAAGACGTTTCAAATACAAAATTTTTAATGCGTATAAGCTCGTATAAGAAATAAATATAATATATTCAATTACAAGCCCATATAATCAAAATAGTCCTTATGTATTACATTGACCTTCCTTAGGAACATATACATAAGGTCGATTTTGGTTTCTAGGAAGATAACTGAAGAACGCATGAGTTCGAATCTCAAAGAACATAAAGTTAAAATTTGTATGGAAAAAAATATAATACATTAATGAAAAATTCGATCTTCCATATTTTGTTCCAATGGCATTTGACAATATTTTCCTTAGAACGATACATGTGTTCCATATACATACATACGTATCATCCATGGAAAATTCTTAGAAAGTACATCGATCTTTCAATTGTTTATAAGGGTATGCAACACTGTTTCTCCCAACAGCTTCCTCACATGTGTTCTTGAGCCAATCGTGCAATCTTTTGGCATTCACAAAATTTGGAGAATAGACTTCGTTAATTGAATTTTCTATTAGTATTGTGGTAGAAATAGTTAGTATAATATCAGCCAAATAAAACAACTGATGCAATTCAAGTCCAGGGGTTGACACTTTCATCCAGGGGCCGGTTTCTCCGGTGGTGGTACGGTATGGTAAGGTATGGTACGGTATGGTATAGGTATACCACTGGTATACCATCATACCATACCAGTGGTATGGTACAGTGGTACACCAGGTATGGTACGATGGTATACTGGTACGGTATAGGTATACCACTGGTATACCTATACCATACCGTACCATACCTTACCATACCGTACCACCACCGGAGAAACCGGCCCCAGATCTTTCATTAGTTTAATCAAATATTGATCGCTCTGAGATCTGAAATCTTCCATTTTTAAACATATTTTTTTTCTAATTTCAGATTGAACACTGAAATTGTTACAACTGAAGATTATACAGAAATTTACATGAATAATATTACATACGCATCATTTACTGGCACAGTTCTTACTTGTGATCTAATCCACAAGCTGCACAATCATTACAAGAAAATCTCAATGGCCAAAAGATTCGTCCCAATACCAATCACAAAATCATATTTTGGAATCGGATTTGAGTATCCAAATTTATGGGCTGATAGATTTAATGAAATCATTGAAGGTTTAATAAGCGGAGGTATTTTAAATTTATTTATTGAAAAAATGACAAAATCAAAATGGAATTTGATGACCGTCGATACACATTCAAAAAAAGTTGTACTAAATATGAGTCATCTTGGTTTTGGATTTCAAATTTGCTTTTTCATATTTTATCTCTCATTAGTGATATTTGTATTTGAAGGAATTATCCATTGGATTGGTAGTTTTCGATCAAAGAAAGTCAAACATCAAAGAAAAAAATTCATCAATAAATATTTAAATAATATTAATGCAACATTAACATCAGTTGCTATGAAAGCAAGTGTGAATGTTGATGAAAAATCAAGTTTAAGTTCAAAATTTGATGATTTACCATCGAAAGGATTTGATTATCTTTTTGGCGAGAAGGTTGATAATGTTGAAGAAACTCCAGCTAATATTGCTGAATGTTTTATAAATATTGTTGAGAATAACTTTCAAAATATTGTATAAATAAATATGGCTTGTGTGTCTTTTTATCATATCATATCTATGGATTTAATTAAGATTACCAGGAGAGGCACTGCAATTCTATGCGATTCTAGAAAACAATATTTTGTAAATTTCAAAGAGAATTCAATACTACTAGAAACTGGAAAACTTTTTGTATTTAAAAATAATATTTTAAAGTCTTTTTTTTTCAGATTCTGCCTTTTAGAAATCACTAAATTTGTTCGGTCGGACGAGGTTGAGATCTGGGGGTTTGTTTTATTATTAGTTTTAAAATTGGATTTAAACACCTTAGGGGGGTTGGGGTCGTTCACTTATTACGCAGCGCTACAATTCGGGTTTTGCTGAATTCCCTCTTTACATAATACGAAGACTTTCTAAAAAATTTTCCTCACTCAATACTAAAGTATAGAATACAGCAATAAATCGCAGCATAATCCAAATTTAACGGTCGCGAGAACTAAATTAATTTTATTGAGATCGTTTTCAATCTTGTATGCGAAGAAAGTCCCCCACTTCCCAAAAAACAAAATAATGTGCTTGTCACATACATATGAAGCTACTCATACACATCGATAAATGTTATAAGGAATAGTGAGCATCAGCGCTATTGCTGATGAATATTGATGGCATAGTGAACATAATGCGGAAAGATAATGACGACGAGGAAGAAAAAGGATAGATTAAATAAATTTATTGCCTTACATTTTCGTATCGTGAGTTTGAGTTGAGTTGTGCTGCTAAGTTGATGGAGGGGAAATGTGGATCCGAGGAGATATAAAAAGGAAATTGTATGTATAAGCAATGAAAAATTGTGTCATTCAAAGGAAAAAAAAAGAATCTTTTTCTTCGTTTCTTTCTCACTCAACTCAATTGACTGCTGTCATTGTTTACTGAATGTATGGATATATAGAAAGCTTCAATTTATCCATGCTTATGCTTTATTCCTTTATATCCACTAAGATATTTATTTCATTTCATTTTATTTGATTGTTTTGGATCAGGAAATGGTTTTATCGATGATATACTTGTGAAGCTTTTGGTTTTCAACTTCCGAGTCATTTTTTAACTTCCAGGCAGTTCACTTTAAAAGTTTTACTGAATTTTATTCTATTCTAATTATTTTATAAATTTTAAAATTTTTTGTCGGTTTTTATAATTCTATAGATTGATATTAATAAATTTTAATTAACAATAGTTTCGAAAAAAAATCAAGGGATATTCACTTATTATGTAACGTTCTGAGGGGGGAGTTGGGTAAGAGAATTTGTAACGGTCTATTATTTTTACTACAGATTATTTTCTTAAAAATGGTACGTAATATTATTAATAATTAATATTATTATAAATTAATTAACGTAATATTATTATTAATTAATTATACCATAAAATTCTGTACAACGTGGAAGTCAGCAAACCATGATAAATTGTCATAAGGATTTCTAAACTTTATTTATTGACAAGTATTGTATTTAATATTGATGAATTAATTGATTGACTTAAATTGTATTAATGTGAAATTTTATTGTTCAATAAGTGGAATCGTACTGCTGATTTACACAGCTCCACATAAATATTTTATGATTCATTGAATTAAATATTAAATACCATATGAACTTATTTGAGTGATAGTCAATTCGTGTCGCAAGAAAAAATTCTAATTATTCGCATTGTAATGGCACAAAAAAAGATTGACCACCACTGACTTATCAGATTAAATAAAATATTTTCAAAAAAATTGACCTCAACCCCCCTTTTGGAAGTCATTTATGAATGACCCCTTATAATTTTGATTTCTTAGAAAAAAAAATATAGTTCATATTGCATGAGATTGTATGTAATGGAAATACATATGTTTGACAATTATTAACACGGTTTGATACTTTTTTGTAAAAAAATAGAAAATTTGTTTATTTTGTATTGAAAATCCGATGACAAAAGACTACTTATATAATAACTTATGAAAATTATACAAATAATTAAATTAATAATTTTCATTCTAACAATTAAAGATTGTACAGATTCTTTCAATATTTCAATGATCAGTAAAGGAATTTGTGAAATAGCTGAGAATTTCTATTCAAAATATTCAAAAAATTTGGATATTATTGATTTTGGTGGGATTCATACAGAACTAGTTGGTGATATCATGGAAAATATCAATAATTCAATATCTTTGACGATACAAATCCGAAAAAATTGGATGAAATGGAAGAAAAAAATAGAAAATCAATCAATTTTAATTTTTAAAAGTTTTCAAAACTTGTCATACTTTACTGATACGGATATAATGGATATGAAATATCTACATCCATTACGACTTATTGTTTACTGTCCAAATGTGACAACTAATCAATTGAGAGCCCTTAATACAAAAACAGTTATTGCACATTACTTTTATTTCCTTATCTTTCATGAAATCAACAATACGATGACACTTTGGACTTTTGACAATCGAAATGATCTCAAAATATGCACAGAAGATCAACAACTTATTGCAATCAATGAATATTCAGCAACACATTTAAAATGGATAAAAAATCCAATATTTCCAAAAAAGCATCAAAATTTTCATAACTGTATAATGAACATTGGAGTTTTAAATAGTGAAAATTTATTTCGGATTTTTATAGAAAATGGCATATTTGAGTCTAATAACTTCTTGATTGACTTCTTAAAAGTCATGTCAAAACATTTAAATTTTTTTCCTTTTAGCTATTTTTGCTTCAGAAATGACTGTTCTGATCATTCAGAAAAGGGAGTTTATATCTACAATATCGTGGAAATATCGAGCCTTGAAAGCTGCGTTTTAGTAGGCAAAGAATTTCCAAGATGGATGAAAGTAATGATGAATATTGAGTGCACGTAATTACTTATTCTAATATATTTGTATGTAATTTTATATCTTTTGATATTTTCAGACCATTACTGTGCATTCCACCAAGTAATTTGTACACATCCATGGAAAAACTTATTCTTCCATTTGATAGTAAAACCTGGATCGGTATATGTTTAACATTTGTGATTACATGTGTATTAGTCGTTTCATTCAAGAAATTCCCAAAAGAGCTAAAAAATATTGCATATGGAAGAACTGGAAAAGCAACAAAATTTAATGCTTTCCAAACCTTTTTTGGTATTTCACATGTTAAAGTTTCAGAAGAAAATTTCGAGAGAATTATATTAACTTGTTTCATTTTTTGGTGTCTGGTCATAAGAACTGCCTATCAAGGAAAATTATTTGAATTTACAACAACAGCAATAAGTAAGCCTCAAATGAAAACTCTTGACGAATTGAGAAATAAAAATTATACGTTATATGCTTCTGCTGCTGCTCAGCAGTTTCCGATGTTCGAATTTACCAAAAAAGTTATTGGGTAAGTTTTATATTTAGAAAAATCATTATTTCATGGTAAAATTAATTGTTTATGTCTTGAAGGTTACCAACAGAAGTGCTATCTATTGAAGATTATTCACAAGTTTACATTAGCAACATAACAAACCCATCATTTAAAGGCACTGTTCTTACTTGTGATCTTGAGCACAAGTTGCATAATTTTCATGGAAAAACTCCAATGCCTAGAACTTTTATCCCAACACCGTTCCTAAAATCTTATTATGGTATTGGATTTATCTATCCAAATTTATGGGGTGAGAGATTTAATGAAATTATTGAAGGACTTGTGACTGGTGGAATCATTGAGCATTCTATTGAAAAAATGACAAAATCCAAATGGAACTTGATGAAGGATGATAACAATGATGAAGATAAAATTGTCCTTAACATGAGTCATTTAGGTTTTGGTTTCCAAATTTGCTTAATATTGATGTATATAGCACTTGTAGTTTTTGTACTAGAAATGATTATTTATTGGATTGTGAATTTTAAAACTATCAAAACAATTCACAATGAAAAGGAACTTCCTAGAATTCAAAATGGAATATCGAATACTGTGGAACCATCAATATCCATAGTTATAAGGAGAGGTCTTGAGCTCACAGACAATGAATCTAGACCACACTCTTCAACAAGTCATTCATTTATAATGGAAACAACTTTTTTAGAACTACTTGATAATCTCCTTGGTGAAAAAATAGAATATGACGAACACTTTAATGTCAATTAAAATTATTTAACATGATAACAATTATATATTATATTGACAAGCGATACATTAAAGGGGTCATTCACTTATTTTGTAACACTGAAATTTATTTGACCCCCCCCCCCCCTACTGTAAAGTTTTTAACAAAAGAATTAGATGTGAGAACAATAGATCGTAACAAATTCAAGGGTATTACGTAATAAATGAACAACTCCAAAGAGAAATAAAAGAAAAAATATTGAAATTAATTAAATCAAATTACAAAAACCTTACTTATTTTATATTCAAAAGTCTTCAATACAGCTGCTTTATTTTGATCCATGAACTTATTCAAAATCAATATTTTATTTCAATTTTTTTTATTCCATGAACTGGTAAATTCTTACGACTTCTCAACAATTAGTAAAGCGATTTGTGAAATTGCTGAGAATTTCTATTCAAAATATTCAAGAAATTTGGATGTTATTGATTTTGGTGGAATTCATACAGAACTAGTTGGTGGTATCATGGAAAATATCAATAATTCAATATCTTTGACTCTACAAACGACAAACTGGATGAAATGGAAGAAAATGATTGAAAATCAATCAATTTTAATTTTTGATAATTTTCAAAATTTAGCTTACTTTATTGACAACGATTTAATGGATATGAAATATCTACATCCACTTAGAATTATTGTTTACTGTCCAAATGTGACAATTAATCAATTGAGAACCATTTATACAAGAAAAGTTATTGCACATTACCTATATTTTCTTATTTTCCAAGAATTTAACAATACGATGACTCTTTGGACTTTTGACAATCGAAATGATCTCAAAATATGCACAGAAGATCAACAACTTGTAAATATCAATGAATTTTCAGCAACACATCTTAAATGGATAAAAAATCCAATATTTCCAAAGAAACATAAAAATTTTTACCAATGCACAATGAATATTGGTGTTTATATCCATGAAATTTTTTTCCGAACTTTTTACGAAAATTACAAATTTAAACAAAACAAATTTTTAACTGATCTTTTGGAAGTTTTCTTTAAGCATTTAAACATTTTTCCAAATGCCAAGATTTGCAATTTAGATAATTGCAGCGATCACATTAGTCAAGGAACTTATATTTATAATATTTTGATTATTGAGACAATTGATAGTCATCCTGTTACAGCTCAAGGAAATTTAAGATGGACGAATGAAATGATGAATATTGAATGCACGTAAGTTTAAATTTTAAGGCAATTTGAATGAAAAGCTTTTGATGGATACATTAGGAACTGTAGAAAATTAACAAAAATTCATGAGTTTCCATCTTTATAGAATGCAAAAAATGCCTGAAAATAACGGTTAAAAAAATTTTAAATTTTTATTTAAAAATGCGTTAAAAGTCTGTAATTTTTAAAAAATTAAAATTTTTCTTTAAATTTCAGTCCAGTTCTATGCATTCCACCCAGCAACTTATACACATCCATGGAAAAATTAATCCTTCCATTTGATAATGACACTTGGTATGGAATTTGCGCAACATTTTTGATAAGCTGCCTTTTAGCGATAATTTTTAATAGACTTTCACAAAATTTTAAAAATTTTATATATGGAACAACTAGTAAAGCTTCAGCACTTAATAATTTACAAACATTTTTTGGTATAGCTCAAAAAAAAATTCCAACTAAGAATTTTGGTAGAATCACGCTGATTTGTTTTATTTTTTGGTGTCTAGTCATAAGAACAGCTTATCAAAGTAAACTTTTTGAGTTTACAACAACTGCAATTCGTAAGCCAAAATTGAATACATTACAAGAATTAAAAGACAGAAATTATACGCTATACTTGCAAATAACAAGCACTTATTTTGAAACTTTTGAGTTTGTTAAGAAAATGATAGGGTAGGAAAAAATTCATGTACCTAACTTTTTACGGCATTAAAAAAATTTCTTTATTAAATTTTAGATTGAATATCGAAACTTTAAATCCTAATGAATATTTACAAATATACATCCTAAACATGACTAATTCATCATTCACAGGAGCAACTATTACTTGCGATATTGAACATGAACTATTGAGTTTTTATGAACAAACATCGATGCCTAGAATATTTATTCCAACACCAATTACAAAATCATATTATGGTATCGGATTTCTATATCATAATTTGTGGGCTGAACGTTTTCATGAAATTATTGAAGGTCTTGTAACTGGTGGAATTCTGAACTATTATCTCGAACGAATGACAAAATCACAATGGAACTTAAAGAGTAGAAAGGAAAATAGAGATAAAATTGTGTTAAATTTAACACATCTTGGATTTGGATTCCAAATTTGCCTAATATTCATGTACATAGCACTTGTAGTTTTTATATTAGAAATAATTATCTATTGGATTATTAATTGCAGGATTAATAAGTTAAATAGGAAGAAAAATATTTCAAATAGGAGACAAAAAATATCGAAACGGGTTAAATCCAAAGCAACAAATAAGGCAATCGTAATTGTTCGTGAAAAACATCCATCAGTAATGGAGGAGGTGTTTCAAGAACAAATTGATTATCTTTTTGGTGAGAAAATAGATCACAGTATACAGTGGGATGTTGAGGATCTATTTAAAATTCTATCTTCAAAATGACTTTAGTGTGCGTATATAACAACCATCAAATTTAAACGCTTTCAGAGAAGAACGTGACATATAAAAACGGTCATTTCAAATTTGAAAAGTGTTGACCGATTTTTGCAGAACACATACTTTCTTTCTCCGCATCACCCCCCCCCCCCCCCTGTGTTACATAATAAGTAAATGGCCTCTTAAAAAAAATTTCTGTCTAGAGAAAAAAAAACCTTTTGACTTTTTTGGATCTTTTTGAAATTCTTTTTTGGTTTAACCCCCAACTCTCCGCTTACCCCTGGCTACGCCCTGCTCACGAAGAAGTGTAAAGAATGATGATATTGACGAGAAAATAAAATAAATAAAAAAAAAATAGTTTTTCTTTCCATTCGCTTATCATCTCTCAGATTTCTCGTCTACATTTTTATTTATTGCCAGCTTTTAGCTTCCATCTGACACGCTATAGATATAATAATGAATATAATATTGTGTAAAAAGACTTGATCTCACAAGAATCAAATGTATCGCTGTTGTGTATCATAGCTCAAAGTTTTATTGAATTTTTCTTTCTTTCTTTCATGCTTTATATCGCACTCATCCTTCTTCCGTTCGCTGTTTCAATCACAAAAAAAAGTATGAAGAAAAAATATGGAATGGATGAAAAAAAATCTTTTCTTCTGTTTTCCGTATGATTAAGAAAAGCGTATTGTATTGCATGGATGATCAAGAAAAGGAGAAAAAAAAGTGTAGTTGAAGAGCTGTAGAGTAAATGGAAGAAACAATTGAAAACACAATATATCTTGAATAAAGAACAAATTCAAGAAAAGTAGATAGCTTGGATTGTTTTTATTGGAAATTTTTGAAATGTTTGAAAAGTTTCGGAGGAAATTGGAGTAGAGCTTCAAAGAATGTTATGAGCTCTGATCGATTTAATATGATTTCTGGGAAATATTTGGGATGAACTAAGTTTAAAGTTAAGAATGTTTTTTTCAAAGGGGTCGCAATGTTAAAAATTCGCCAACTTAGATGAAAATTTGACTGGCAACAAAAATTTTTGATTTCAAAAAAAATTTGTATGAAAAGTGAAAAAGTGTGCAGTGATGAGAGAAAAATCAAAAAAATGTGTAATGATTTTTTGTTCTCTTTATCTACAATATTAAGCTTTTAAACGACAGTTGGAATAAGCCTGATCACAGAAATGGCTTTATTTCCAAAAAATATTGTTTAAAACCATTGAAAAGTCAAATTAAATTTTGACTCATGGCACACTTTCTAACTTTCCATACAATTTTTTTTCAAAAATGAAAAATTTTTGTTGCCAATCAAATTTTAATCCAAGTTGGCGAATTTTTAACATTGCGACCCCTTTGGTTTTTTTGCAGAAATTTTTATTTGACGTAAAATGAATTGTTTGTAGAATCGTTTAAGAACAAGGACACAAAATTTTTAAAAATACCAATCATAGCGATCTTGGGTTCGAAACTCATTGAAAGAAGCTATTCTTTGAATATCTTACTCCGATTTTTTTTTACAGGGATAAAGATTTAATTCTTTCATTTTTTTTTTCATTTTTTATCCGAATGCGCGCAATTCAAACATTTTGACCATGATAGTTTCCATTTAAAATTGCAAAAATTTTAAACTCAAACTAAATCATCAGACTAATTCTGATCAGTAACTTACAACAAAATCATGATTCCTTCCCATGAAATCACAATGCAATAAAATTCCCATCAATTTTGTGAAAACCACGCTCATAAAAAGCTAAAAAAAATACTTCCTTTCCCCTCAAAACACTAACAGATCACAAGGCAAAAAGAAAAGAAATAAGAAAAGAAAAAAATTCAATATAAATTTTTTCACAAAATGCTTTTTCGTTATCTCTTGAAACACATCATTGAATTCGCGCCATTCCAATCATGGCTAATCTTTTTTCTCTGCTCCATTCTCATCGCGTATTGTTTTTCATGCTGTTGTAATTTTTTTTTCTCTTTTTCCCATTCTCTCTATGCTGTTCCATCAATTGACTAAATCGGGTGAAAGTATCTGTGGAATGACTAAAGAGCATGACAACTATGATTTTTTACAGCAGCATTGATTAATTACATTTTAACGATTATTGATGAATTGTTTGGGTGGAGTTCAGGTGTAGAGTCATGGGGGATGTCGAATGGAAAATTTATTTATGTAATGGCAAAATCTGGGTAATTGTTGAATATTTTTGGAATTTAAGTGCTTCAGGTCATGACTTTCAAATGCTATTGTCACTAAATTTTCAAGAAAAATTTTTATTCCAAAAATTCTCATCCACTCAAGTCTGACACAAATTAAAATTAATCTAAAACCTCCTTCTTTCAGCACTGTCGGCGCCACGATCAAAATAAAAATTATGCTAATGCACATGAAGGAACTATAATATATGAGATTTGAAGCTAAACTTAGAATCCACAATCTACATGAACAGCAAAAAAAAATTCTCACAAAAAAAAATATTTTCACAAACAAAATTTTTCTATTCATGATAAAAAAAGAAAAGTTCAAGAGTCAACGAACTAGACTAGTCAGTAATTAATCTAAGTCAGCACTTGAACTGTGAGAGGTGCTGTTGAAAAACAAGATTTTACGTTTTTTAGTCAAAAGCTGTTTTTTTCGATGAATGCACTTTGTAGAGATTTCTGAAATTTTATTAATGGATCAGGATGATGTTTGATGTTTTGCTGTAGGTTGGAAGTGACTCAATAGAAATATTTGGAATGTTTGGAAATTTTGTCTTTTAGTTATCATCAGGTCTGATTTTCTACCCTAAGATGTACACTAGAATTCCGCACCAGGTCTTTTATTATCTCTAATTCTAGGTACTATTGAGTCTCATGGCTGAGCCGTCCATGAGGAACCACGTGATCCACTTGTCAACCCCTGGAAAAATCCTGTCAATCCCTTTAAATGCGTTTCAAAATTTCCATCAAAATTTCAAACAATCATCAACAAATTTCATTTAAAAAGCAATTAATCAAAACGGCACTTTGAGTCATTCATAACAATAAAAGGAAATAGAATAAAAAGGCAGTCAAAAAAGAAAACAAAGAAAGGAATAGAACTTCAAAAAAAGGGAAGTAAAAGCTACAAAAATCTAATTTATTAGAAATTTCTTCATTAATTCAAGTGGTAGCGTGGGAATTCACTATCCCAATGTCATGCCATTTCTCTAGCTTTATGCGGATAAATAAAATATATCAAGCACATTATTATCATTTACTATTGCTGCATACTATTTCCGCTCTGTCTTTTTTTTCCTTCCTTCATCTCATCTTATCGATTAATGATGTCATTTTCGAGTTTATTGATTCAAGGCACGACTTAGATAAACCCACGATTGAATTCCATTGTGATACTGCCATTTCATTCCATTCTCTTGTTCTATACATATATTTTTGGACATAAACATTTCTCTAGTCTGTTTTTCTCTCGTTTTTTTTTTTTTTTTTTGCTGCTGTACTGCGGAGAATAAGAAACAGCAATGAACAACAACAAAAGTATCGCGTACGACAGAAATAGCTAACAACTGCAGAAGTGAGGGTGATGTGGTGGATGTGGAAATTCCCTTGAAATTGTTTTGCCTTGGAATATTATACTGGGAATAGGAAATGTCCAAATGAGCTTAAATGCTAATGGAATGCACAAAAAATTTGAAAGATTCGAGAATACTTAGAAATACGAATTAAGGTTGACTATTTTTAGATAGCTAGGTCTGTTAATTTCCAGGAATAAATTCTAAGTTAGGCAAACACGATATTGCTGTGTACCTTTTGGATACTGCGTACCTCTAAGTTCTCGCTTTGTACTCCTTGGGTATTGCGTGTTCTAGTATAGGAAGTACCAAAAAATTCAATTTTTTCTTCAAAAAATCATCACAAGGACAACAGACAACACCAAAAAAAGCACAGCATAGCAAAAGCACAAAAAAAAATGTACACAACACAAAAATATACGAAGCGATAAAAAGAATAGATCATTTATTGAATTTTTATTTCAGTTCGAAGTTTATTATCGTCGTTATGCCACCGAAATTGGATTGAAAGATTGTGAAAAAAGGAGGAAGGCAAAAAAGAGAGAAATTTAATTGCTCACAACTGTTTTTATGATGTCTCACTTTTTATGTGAGTAAAGTATCTACTTCCAACTTTTGTGATGATTTTCAATCATTAATTCTCCTTGCTCATTCCAAATTGTTTATGTTTTATTTTCATCTATTGATACACTTTCTTAGTACTTTTATTCAATCACAATATCCCGTAGCGATCTGAACAATTCTCTCAATTAGGTAGACTGTCTTTATCTCATCATGATTAAAATAAATTGAATTTTATCGTTGTTGTTAACAATAACAAGTTTTTTTTTGTTTTATTATTTTTTGTTCCTTGATACTGCCACACTGATAAAATAAAAATAGAGCTTCGAACAGCCACTCGTTACTGATTTTTTTTTTTTGAACATTAAAGAGAAATGAGTATTAAATGTCATAATTACTACTTCAATGACTAGGATAAATTTCGATCAAAAAATGAATTTATAAATTTATGAAGTTTGATTCTAAGGTAGAGTAATATTTTAATTTAGCCTGCTTTGATTAAATTTTAGTACAAAAAAATACATTCAAAAATTGTCACTTCTCACACAAATTTTTTTTATGTCAATTTTAAAATCATCAAAGTGAGTCCTTTTACGTTATAGAACTTCTGGTTTTATGTAAGCTTTGATTTTTGCCATAATTATTATTTAGATTAATGAGGATTAATGAATGAAAAATTTCAGGAATGAAAAACATCAAAGTAAGTATACACTGAATGACTGTTTTCAGAATTAATGATGAAATTGATACTGTTCATTGCTTATAGGCTTGCATGAATTCTTAAAGGTTTTTTTTTCGTAAAAAAATCTTTATTAAAATTAAATACCTAAATTTGATTAAATCATATTTTTCAACAAATTCTTCTTTAAATTTCATAATAAATAGGAAACAGCTTCTTTAAAGGAATATTTAATATGCATTTAAATTATTAGTGTTTTATTTTTTTTAAGGTCGAATAAAAGCTTTTCTAGACGCTTTATGCTTAAAATGTATTTAAAAACGATTCAAAAATATTCCCACGATAATGACCTACAAATCATCATTACTAACCGATATCTCTCAACCTACATTCAGCAAAGCAGCATCAAAACTGCAAAACCCTAAAATACAGCATAATTCTCATCACTAGACAACACACAAAAAAAGACGGAAAAACAGCAAAAAAATGAGAACACATTAAAAAGACATCGATATAAACACCAGGAATATAAAGAGTAATTGTTGATGCACGTTCAATGAATGATTGTTGTTATGCAATTTGTGTCATAGCTCATAGCTCCGAGTGAGAATAAAGTGTGCAAACGACAAAAGCGGCAGCAATAGAAAAGAAAGCTACCAGCATGAAGGAAAGGATAGAAAAAAAAGGAAAGCAAATTTATCATGATCAAGCATGTCAGCTTTAATGATAATAAAGCAATGTGCTTTTTTTCGACATTTTCAATATTTTTATTTCATTTTATTCTTATTATTGCATGACTCATATTTAAATATTTTTCTCTATTTCTTTTTCATACTCAAAAGCTAAGAAGATGATAGGAAAATATGTTTATAGCATGAAAATGATGCTGAAGCTAGCTATTGGAATGTGTTTATTCTGTGCTAGTACGAAAAAAAAATATGAATATATTGAAAACGGAAAGAAATAGACAAACAGCATGGAGATACAGTAGACAGAAATAGATTTAATGTCATGACATGGAATGAGCAATAAAATTGCAATTTTTTTTGTGATACTGGAAAAATTCTTTTTTTTAGAAGAATATTTTGAGATGTGATTTATATTGGAATCAAAAGATATGAGAATGTGATATAATATTGAAATGAAATTCACATTTTAACAGATTCATAAAGGAAGTTTCAAAATTTTTCATATTTTTCCAAAAAAATTATATTTTTTATGACGTTAATCTAAAACTAGAATTTAAAACCTCTTTTTTCGCTTTTGTATATGGTCCAACATAGCCATCAAATATCCTTAAATCTGTATTTTTCAACAAAAAAAATTGAACATCATAAGCAAATGTCATTTTCGTAAAGTCTAAGTGTTCACATTGTCTTTTATAATTTTCTAGTAAGTTGACCTGAAATCCTCTTCAAAGCATTTCCAATAAAAGTGACCCTGAAACCGAATAAAAATCAGTACTTACTTACCTAAATGTCATTTTGAAGTGGTTCTTAGAATTTTTTGTTATTTTTATTAGAGCTCGGTGCTTTAGAAACCATGGAGACTTAAAATCTACTAAAAAGAAGCATCTCATTCAAAGAAATATAAAAAAAAATGACCCATGGCAGGGTTGGAAAAAGGCTCTTAGGCAGAGACCACCATTTTGAAGGATTTTTTAAATTATTTTTAAAATATTATTTTTTATAAAAAGTGTAAAAACGATTGATTATTAATAGAAATTATCTAAATTTTAAAAACTTCATGAAAATCATAAAAAAATTGTGAAAAATAAAAAAAATTGTAAATTTATTTTTCTTTTTTAAAGATTTTTTTTTTAAAAAAAATGTCAATCTCTGAGAGGTCTTTCAAATCTGCTTATGGACTTAGATACAAATGTCAAATTGACGAGACTCTCAAAAAAGAGCAAGGTTGAAATCCACCCATGATGATGGTGAAAATCGTCTGCAAACCTTCAGAATTTTTATGAATTCAACTTCAAGGCTTCAAAATATTTTTTTTTTTAAAGCTTTTTACAATATCGAATTCATTCAGAAAATGTTCTACTAAATAGTTTGAAGCACAAACAATTTTTTTTTCATCATCTGCCACACTTATTCGAACCATTCTAAAATCAGAAACAGGGTCAACTATTTATTTACAATATAATACCATCGAACGGACAAAAACTGATGCTGGAAGTTCAATAAATAAATAACACGAAAAAAGAAAAAAACCCTGAAAAAAACTTCACTTCTTCCTTTCATTTACACTGTGTGGGGAAAGAATTCTAATAATGACGATGCCATGGACAGCAAAAAATTGTAAGAACGATGAGAGAAAAAAAAAACAAAAAGATTAATTTTCATTTTATTTTCATTGCCTTTTGCTGTTGTCATTTTACTGATTCGATGTCGTCGACCATTCAAAACAAGTGACAATGTAAGGAAGGAGAAAGGGAGGAAAAAAGGCATTTAAAATTCCACCACAATTACTTTTGTGTGTGATTTGAACTTTAGTGACTTTATGTGACGACCTCTCTTCCACTTGATTTGTGTGTGGAGCGAAAAAGTTTTTTTATTTTTATTTTCTGTGGTTAGCTAGTTTTTATGGAGGAAATCTTAAAGTTTAATCTAAATAGTTTAGAAAGATAGAGTTACTTGGTATTTTTTCGATGATGATGGCTTTGGATCTTTGGTTAATTTTAGAGGCATTCGATCACTATTAAATATTCAAGATTTTTCATGACTAGTTTCTAATACTTCAATAAAAATTAGACAAAAGTCTACAAAATAAGTTGATTTTATCCATTTTAAATCAAAAATGCACAGTCTAAGATGCATTTTTGCATGCATAAATTTAATACCTCCAATAAAACTGCGTCCTAATCCCTCATTTTCTAATATCCTAATACAACTTCCTCTCCTCATTCATATTACTTTCAACTCAACTTGAATGGATGTATAAAACGGAAGGAATAAGAGGAAGAAGCAAATTTTTTGTGGCTATACATACGTATATATATTTTCATTAAAATCCATTGAGAAAGTTTAGTGTGGCGCCAGTAGACAGAGAGTGAAACAAAACTATGCCAGAAAACTATCAATTAACGTTGATTTTTTTTTCTGCTGAAATCAACTAAAAATATCTAGAATGAGAATTTTAAGGGACATTTAAGTACAGTATGGTGAATAAAAATATATTTTATGATGTTTATGGATGGCTGTATGTGTATGTGTGTATGACTCTCGTCTAAATTTTCAAATAGACACACGAGGTAGAATGAGACGAAATTATGGATTTATGTATTATATGAGCAAAGAAAGCATAAATTTTATTACGTCTTGTGTTCTATTTCGTTTATATGACTATGACTATAAAAATCTTTGTGTGACTGAAGTACCATGGCATATCATGTCCAAATGTTCTGAAACTTTGCCAGAATTAAGTCCATATTACGTCCAATTGCGTCCAGCAAAAATTTAATTTCGTCCTACTTCCTGTGCCTGGATATGGCAAGTCAAAGTTTTGGGTACTTTTGCCGTCGTACTTCAGGATTTAAAACGGCATGATTTCTTAAAACTAACTTTATGTGACATATTATATATTAAAATTGATCTACTAATTACGTCCAATTGCGTCCCGTAAAAATTTTTTGGAACCGATGGCCCTAACGGAAGTTATGGCTACTCAAAGTTTTGCTTGTGGACCAAAAAATTTTCTACCTAAAAATTGATAATATTGTCATGTTATATATCAAATCACATCTCCTTTTTCTCAAGAACTCAAATATTAAAGAATTATTTACGTCCATGCTGACATTTTAGACCTATGGCAGTTCCATTTTTGTTGTCGTACCTGAATATAAAAGAGTTTCATAATTTTTTTAGTGTCAAGTTATATGTCTAAACATATCTACTTTTCACAAGGATAATAAATATGGAATAATATTTTAAATTTGACCATCCATAACTGACTTATGTCACTTTAAAGTTATGGTTGAGCATCAATGTCCAAAAATAGAAAAAATCAAAAAATGTATGTTGTATATCAAAAAATATTTAAATTTGATGACAAATTCAATTATGACAAAATAATTTTAACTTTACTAAAATATTTTTAATAAATTTAATAAATTTTAATAAATTAAACTAATTTATTTTTATGAAAAAATTAAAATTAATTTTTTTAAAATAAATTTAAAAATAAAATAAAAATCTCAGATACTCAAAACTTTTTTGAGATTTTTTAAACCTTTTTAAATCAAAATTAAAAATGTGAAATTGCTTGAGAAAATTAATTTTTTCGACATTTTGTTTATATAGGTAATTTAAAATTTTGAAGAAAACGATAAAACGAATTTTTATAATTACGAAAATCCTAATTCGATTTCAAACTTTGATTTAGTATTAATTTTTAATTTAATTTAATTTAATTTAATTTTAAAATGTCAGCATGGACGAAAATAATTCTTTAATATTTGAGTTCTTGAGAAAAAGGAGATGTGATTTGATATATAACATGACAATATTATCAATTTTTAGGTAGAAAATTTTTTGGTCCACAAGCAAAACTTTGAGTAGCCATAACTCCCGTTAGGGCCATCGGTTCCAAAAAGTTTTTTCGGGACGCAATTGGACGTAATTAGTAGATCAATTTTAATTTATAATATGTCACATAAAGTTAGTTTTAAGAAATCATGCCGTTTTAAATCCTGAAGTACGACGGCAAAAGTACCCAAAACTTTGACTTGCCATATCCAGGCACAGGAAGTAGGACGAAATTAAATTTTTTCTGGACGCAATTGGACGTAATATGGACTTAATTCTGGCAAAGTTTCAAAACATTTGGACATGATATGCCATGGTACTTCAGCCACACAAATCTTTCACCAAAAAAAAAATTATAGTATGGCATTGCCTATATTCCAAAAAATGAGAAAATATCATCAACGTGCATTTATGTGAGATGATATACATAAAGTCCCATACACACACTCGTAAGTGTATGGCATAAAGAAATGTAAATATGAGAAGCAAGGCAGAATATTATGACCAAAAGGTTTAACCCTCATTCATATCTAAAATTTCTTTTTATTTATAAGAAAGATGAGACTATTGTCTTAAAGTATATCTTCATGTAATCAGATGATATCTGAAACCCGAACAATATATCTGAATTATAAGGATGAAATGTCAAGGAAGGGATGCGGTATGTTGACAATGTGAAACGCATTTTTGTTGCCTGTTGCTTTGCATGGGGATCTGATTTGTATATTTAGATGAGGATAGAATTAGTAATTGGTTGGAATTGATGATGTATTTTTGGGGATATATATTGATGTAATGCAGCTTATGACGGATTTTGTGTCTGGATTTTATTGGATAGGGAATAAAAAAGTGTAATTTATATGTTTGTGATTGAGATGCAAATCAATGATATGTTGGGATATAGGGCACATTTTATAGATTTATTTATGTGTTATGAGAAAATTTCCTTTTGTCCTAGAATTATTGCTCAAAGGGATCCTAAGCCAGTGGACTAAAATCAATAAATAATCTCTAAAATACAAACTTTAGAAAACTTAACAAGACTTTAAAAAATTCCTCATCATTTGCCGTCACTATCGAATTATTAGTTCCATAAGGCATCAATGATCCATGATAAGAAAAACATTGACTTTCTCTCCATCATTCCATTCAATAATATTCATGTAATCTATCCCAATCTCTTTAATATAAACAGACATCCTTACCCTAAAAATTTTTTAATAAAAAAATCTCTTCCATATCTTTAATAAAGCATATGTGAAATCAATACAATTGAAAAACCAGAGATATGGACTAAAAAAGGATGTAGTCATTTTGTCATCATAACCTGCTTCCCTACATTCACATCTTACTCGTACGTACAGTAATGACTTTTTAATGGAATTGTCCTTATTCATTACCTCCTGCAATTTTTTTTATCTGTAAAATGACAAGACCTTGACACTTTTGTATTGAGTGTCAAAAAATTCATAAGATATCATCTTTCTGGTTCATTTGTTATTGAAGGGATTTTTTTTTTTTTTTTTTTGAGGAGATGATTTTGATAAGATTGAGTAAAAGTAAGGGAAGGAGCTGTGGTTTCTTTAAAAGCTTTATTTTGAAGAAATTTGAGTCAAATTCAAGTCAATTTCGGCAAGTGTGAGTTCAATTCCTACTAAAATCAAATTATCTAAATATTTTTATCTACATAAAAGACTTCAGATTTCTTTCCTTCCTCCTTCCTTCCATATTCCACAAGCAATTAAAATAATTTTATCAAAAAACCTTTCCTCCATCCATTAAAAACTTAAAATAAACATCGAAAAAAATCATGGAAACAAGATAACACAGCTGGATAAAAATCAACTAAACATCTCATTTTCTACGAAACTTTTATAAAAAGCAAATTAAATTTTATACCGAGCCATTAAACTCTAATGATGTGGCAAGCTTTCATTAATAACTTTCTTATTATTTTGATACTTAGAAATTGGCTCATCCTTTTTCCCTGCCCCTCTCACATTTTTAAATCTCTGAGAAAAAAAAGTTATATTTGTCGGAATCAGAAGGCAGAAAAGGAAGCAAGATATAAAGCATCATCTAGTTAACATCTTCATTTTCAGGTTCTCGATTATATTTTTTTATCAAGAGGGAAAAAAGGGAAAATTACAATCAGAACAGACTTAATGTTTTGGGGTCAAATGTGGTTGTGTGGTGAGAAACTTTTTCATTCGATAGCTCTTTTATGGCTTAATTAAACTTGATTATATTTTTTTGTATGTATGCCTGCCTTTTTTTAAGGCACATATCGACATATGCAAATGTTTTTTAAAAACAGAAGTTCAAAAAAAACTATTGTCAGTTATCTAAAATGTTTATGTCGAGATAAATAGGAACAAACTATACAAATTAGATGTGCGAGTTAAATAAGTTCCAAAAAGATTTTTTGATGATATGTCGATTTGTTCATTTCCTACTTGATATCTGGTTTTCAAAAACTTTTTATATGCATACTTAATGACTCTAACCAACTTAGCATATAGACATGCTAAAAAGAGGAAGGAAAATGCCTACTCAATCGACATTAAATTAATGCATGAGAAAAAAATAACCTTTTTCTTTGATAACCTTTGCTGGCTTACTTCTTTTATTTTATTTTTTATGCATATGAAGACAAAAGAACATCAACAGTCAAAACAGAACTAGTAAAATGGAATGTAAAAGTTTTTTTCTTATTAGCTATTTTAGTTTCGATAATGTTGGCTTTGATAACCGTTTTGTCGGCAATATAAATGGGTAGTATATTGGTTTTTGGTAGTGCTATGCAAACAAAACATGAATGCTCAATTTTGTGATGATGCTGGTGATGGCAATGTTCTAGGGATGGGAACTTTATTTTTTTCTGTTTTTGTGTTAAAATTTTAAATAAATAATCTTTAGATTTTTTCTAAATGCAAAACTTTTTTTTTCAAATTCTTCAAAAAATTTAGGTAAGTTTTTTAAAACTTTTTTGAAACAAAAAATTTTTTCCAAAAAATTTTAAATTTTTTTATTTTTAATATTTTTTTAAAAAATTTTAATTTTTAATAAATCAAAAATCAAATTTACAGACGTGTCATTTCTTTTAAAATTTCTACCCCCAGATCCAAATTCACACAATAAACTCCAACTTTATGGTGCAAAAACTTTCCTTCTAAACTAGTAAAAAAACTATTTAGTATAATCCACATATGTATGCGTCTAAGACCTTTTCTTATTTTTTTCCATTTCAAGTTCGACTAATGGTATATTTCGGTTTATGCCTCAGACATTCGTAAAAATCTAATTTTTCATGAAAAAAAAAGATTCTTATTTTCTCAGCCATTATGTACCGTTAGGTCTAATTAAATGCTATATTTTACTGATACTTTTGTTTAGTCGCCTGACTGACCTCCATTTCTACTATTTGATTGAGGCATATTTTCCATCCCTTTTTTCACTTTCTGTTTACGTGTTCATTTATTTAATAATGTATATATACATGTAAGTATATTAAATATATTGTGATTTTCATGGTTAAATGATTACATCTCTTACTCCTCATTGTTCACCTCATCATCATTTTTTGCCCACTTCAATATGATTTTCAGCATACATACATACATATGTGTGTGTCTAAACAACAAAATCCACATGTGATGTGATGTGTTCATTATTAAATTAAATTTAGAAATAAAACAATGAAGCGTACATGAAAATCCTTCACATATGAACATGAACGAGTAAGTAGATGAGATGAGATGTCGAGATGTGGAAAAAAAACTAGCATATGAGGAAAGAAATAAAAAAACATGTTTTTGGGAAATTGTAAGGATAATGGTGTTCATTAGAGCGCATTATTGAATCGTGAGATGAGTTTTTGAATTTTAGTTGGAGTTTTGTTGGAAACTGTATTGAATGAATTGATTAGAATTTTAAGGTTTGTAAAATTTAATTGATTTTCGATTCTCAGAAATTGAAACTGAAAATTTTATAAAATATTTTGAAGAGGGGCCTGTAACTAGAAAGCTAGAAAGTTAAAAAAAATACATTAGGGGACATAAATTGGAATCGAACCTAAGATCTTTGGTACTGTTTGGTACATATATGTACATAAGGCCAATAATAGATGATTTTAACCACTAATGCAATTTTCCATGCGTTCAAAACTCAACCAAACATAAATAATGAAATAAGTTTATTCATAACCAGGGTTGGAATACAGTCACCTGTACACAGGTGAGAACCGTACATTTCCTTGATAATTTGTAAGCTTTTCTAATAAAGCCTTACAAATTCTAACAAAACCTTACAAATTATCAAGCAATTGTACGGTTCTCACCTGTGCATAGGTGTCTGTGTTGCAGCCCTGACCATAACCTCAAATAAAACCATTCCCCAAAATACAGCATTAATTAAGCACATACAAAGCAAAAAATATGCTTGAAATTCTGTTAAATGTTTACTAACATCGACAATTCACAACATACACAATAAAGCTTAAATATTTTCACCGTCTCATAATTCCCATGTATTCCTTCAAGTGGAACATTCGCTGATAACAGCACATAATGAAATCTATCTCATTCATTTATTCTTGCCTTGCTTCTCTTTCTCTCTCTCACTTTTGCTTTATAAATATATAAGTACATTATTATACATTTATAATACCCTCCATGCATATTCGCATCTTCTCTCTATCTCTTCATCTACATCGACTCATTGTTGTTGCCTAATTTTCTATCTAATTAATTTCTCATTCCTTTCCCTTTTTTTGTCTTATCTTTTTTTCCACGTCTGTCTTTCATTCTCATCACTCTATTCGCATTAAAGTTGCTTCCTCACGACAGAATCTTCACTGTTTTTTTTCCTGTAGCTCTGTTGTTTTGCATGACGAAAGTGTAGGAATATTTATGACATTTCATTATATTCAACGCCCGGTAAGTAAAAGTAAAAGTGAGTGAGTGAATAAAAGGCGTGCGATAAATTTTCCTTAAAACTTGGCAATTTTTTTAGATATCAAGAAAATTTTTCTTACCTTTGTTATTACTCTTTTGTGTAGCAGGGGTGGGTATTTATTTTACTTCATTAACTTTAACCCTGTTAAAAAGGTTTATCTATGATAAATTTAGAAGAAGTTTAAAATAAGTTATTTTTTTGATTTAATTTCTTTTATGAAAGTTTATTTAAATTAAAATGGAAGTGATGAATTTTCGGAAAAAGGGATGGAATTTTTGTGAATCATGTTTTCCCTATGAATATAAGGTTGATTTATTAAGGTTTCATATTCTACATTGCATTTTCGACTTTAATGTATCAGATACGTTAAACAATAAGATTGAGGTAAAAATTAATTAAATTGTGAATGTAGGATTTAACTTTACCTGTTTTATATTTTTAAATAGGTAATGGCACAACGTATCAAGTTCATATTAGTATAGGAATTTCGCAATATTTTTTTGGAGATTCAAGATTTTTTTTATTATTAAAATAAAATATTAAAGTAGATTAAAGTAAAATAATTTTTTACCACCCTTGGTAGGAATCTACAAGGAAAAAGGCGTCCTGGCGCTCCAAAAGCAATATGGCGTTGGACAGTTAGGAAAGAACGTGGTAAAATGACTCAAAACCTTTTCAATAAAATCAAAAACATTCTAGAAGAAAAATAATTCTCCATGACATTTACAAAAATTAATGTAATTCCCTTCATTATGAATTCTTAAGATTCATATTAGGTCCTGAAAATCCTATCTAAATATACACATCAAATCCTTTTCATTCATTCATTCAAACATTCAAGACATTAAATTCATGTAATAAGCAGTAATAAGCACTAATCCTTTTTCACATAAAAACTCCAAAAAATTTCTCTTCCAAAACTCCATCAAAATGTGAGAAAAAAATTTCCTCAACTAAAAATAATAAACAGCAATAAAAGCACATATCCAACCCCAGAAGCAATACATTTACGCACATCAAAATAAAAAATAATAAGAAAGACAAAGAAATGTGAAAAGACATGATATGCTCATCGAACACAAATCATCAGCTTAGATATTTGCACAATGCTGGTCGTGACGTCAAAGTGTCAAAGTTTGTAACAAAAACATTCTCAATATGATATGGTTTGTGTATCATGCCTGTGAGAGGAAATAGAAAAAAATAATTGTACGGAAAAGGGTGACAACGCATGTCCTCTCGTGAGAGAAAATTTAGTGAGAGAATTTTAATTCTCACGGATGCTGTGAGTATCAAGGACATAAAATAACCCCTAAAAAAATGAGAGAGAATTTTGAGCTTCCATTTCACCACAGTTGAAATTTGTGCTCAATTTTTGTAAAGAATTCTCACAGTTGTGGATGGTTTTGCTCAATTTTGCATAACTACTCTCAAATATATATTTACATCCTGAATTTTTCGCTCATTTTTTTTAATGTTGTGAATTTATGAATATTTTGACACAATTTTCAACAGCCTCTGGACATGTTTTGATTGTTTAAATAAAGTAGAACAGTGATTGTCGATAATTAGGCATTGTTGACTCTGAAATTTAATATTAAGCTTGTAACATAACCTCAAATTTGGCATATTACCTCAAAATTTTAGTTACTAAACTAAGATTTTTATTAAATAAATAATTTTTATATAAAAAACTTTAAAGCTAAGTTAGGCTAGGATATAATAGGATATAATCATTTTTTTTTTGTTCCAAAATTTCATTAAAGAATGAATTTTCACTAATGATGTTCAATTTTTAGGATGGAGGAGGTCTCAGACTGTGTGACATTCTTAAACAATCTGTAGCTTTTGTAACAGAGGAGGGAAAGAGGTCTAAAAATCTATATTTTTATTAAACGTCATAAGCTAAAGACTAGGCTTTCCCGATGCCGGGACCGGGACCGGGAAATCCCGGGAAATCCCGGTCCCGGTCCCGTCCCGAGTCCCGGATTTTTTACGGGACCGGGACCGGGACTCAAGATTTAACTTTTTTTTAAATTTTTTACCATTTTTCTTTCTTTGATTAAGATTTTTTTATTTGTTTATTATTGAGAATTGAAAACTAATTATAGAGAACTGAGAACTTAAAAATATATTTTTCTACCTAAAACTATTTTTATAGGGTAAAAAATCTTGATTCTGGTCATTTTCTCATTTCAAAACTTTGACAGAATTTTTCTCTGAGCTGCTTCATTTAAACTTGTTGAAGTCTATGTTAAAATGTCATAAGGAACCGATATTTTTTTTGCTGAAAAAATTGGTAGCAACAGACTTTCTGTTTTCGAGTTACAGCAACTTTAATGATAAATCTTGAAATTGGTCAAAAAATCTTAAAATTGGTCAAAAAAAATCTTGAAATTGGTACATTTTTTTCTGAAGTAGGTAACAATATATCTCGTCAACAAACAAAAAATATTATTGTCAAAATAACAAATTAAGCACATTTTAGGATTAAATTTTTTTTAATTTTTTTTAAAATAACAGTGAACAGTCCTTCTTACAACAAAAAAAACCGATTAAAAATATTTTTTTGTTTATTCTTTGAAAAATTAAGTCAAAAATCATGACAAACCACGACAAAAAAGTGTACCAAAAATAGGGACGAATTTGGGTCATCTTGTTTTCAAGATTATGAAGCAATGGTGAAGTTTAAAAATATATGGAGCATCAGGAATGATAAAAAGCTGAATTGGACAACTAAAATGATTCAATAATAGAACTTTTTTTTAATATTATTTTTTCTTATACTTTAATCCATAATTATGTATGTTATGATTAAAATTACAATAAAAAAGCGTGTAAAAACAAATTAGTTAACTCATAATATTATCTTTAGTAATTTAAAATTTTCAAATATTTCCGGGACCGGGACCGGGATTTCCCGGTCCCGTCCCGGTCCCGTCCCGGGTCCCGAAAATGTTCCGGGACCGGGAAATCGGGAAAGCCTACTAAAGACCCCTGACTAAATTTTTATTTTCAAAAAACAAACAAAATTAATCACGGCTCAATAATAATTGCATCAATATTCAGTCACCAATTTCGTTTTCCTCTCATTAATGAACGTTCAATGTCATTAAGTAAATTAATATTCATAAATCATAATTGACATCGTGGGTGATACTTTGCTTTTTTTTGCAATTAAGTACTTAATTATAATTAAATTATCGTCTTGAAATAATATTGTTTTTAAAAACACACCGGGAAGTGAGAAGAAGAGGATAAAAATGTCTGTGTAGACTTGATGCTCGCAGGTTTTGCATGTTTTTGTTTCCTTAATAATATGAACACATCCTTCTTGGAAGATACTAATAAGCACGAAAAATATATTTTGATGTCCCAAAAAAAAGGTGAGGAATTAACACTTGGGATTAAAGAAATTAAGCTAGTACAGGATAAAAAAGGAATATAATATTTTTATAAATTTTTAAAATTCGATGTTTAAATTTTATTATATTTCAATTATCGGTTAAAAACATATTAAATACTTCAAAGATTCTCAAAAAATATCAATTACCAATTTTCATTCAGGTAGGTACTCAGAATCTGAAATCTGATAATATTGAGTATGATTCAAAAATAAATAACATTTAATAAAGTACCTTAAAAGCTATGGAAATATTTGACCAAAAATTGCTTTTATTGACTCTCGAATTTAAAAAATATTTTCAGAAATTTTCAATATGTATCTTTTTGATCATAATTCAAGAGAGATTAAATTAATATTTAATTATTTAAAAGGAATTCTTTTAAAACATTTTATAAATAATTATGAAAAATTACTCAAAATTAATTTTGAACGAATTTTAAACGATTCTTAGAAATTTCATTTATTCAACAGAGAAAAAAAATATTTTTGTATATTTAAAGTATGAAATTTTTTTTAATTTATATTCATAATTTAAATCTATGAAAATCAATAAAAATCTTCCTAACCCAATTTAAATTACGTACACAAAAAATCATCATTGGAATTGTTAAAAAAACTCAATAATTTTCATATTGATCCCATAATAATTATTCACACTTTACATGTTGAACAATTTTTCGCGCCAAATAACCAGCTCCACAATTAATTTAGACATAATTGAAAATGAGGAAGATAAAACATGAACATGAAATGCTATTAATCTGTGTATCACATGCATGGACATGAACATATTCATTAAAAATGTACACCATCGGATTACAGCTCAATGTTCATCATATTTTACAGAAATTAATAAATTTCCTCTTAAAAATCTCCTGCTGTGATATTAATGACTTTAAAATCAACTCAAATTTCGATAAATTTATTATTCTTTTCAAGCCTGCCTGTTCATCGTTCAATTTATGAAATTATGAATCGATATGTTCGATCGAATACATGAATAAACATAATGAAATGGACAGAGGGAAAAAAAATGTGAACGACGAGAGAAATGACACAAAAATTATGAATGGGGTAAAGCAATTAAATATCTGCATGAAATGGCTTTTAATTTCATAAAAATATATATTTAAATTTTTTACCATATCAGCATTGTTCCTTTAACGATTGAGTGTGTTTCCATGCAAATATGTCGCAAAAAAAAAATTTCATTAATCGATAGTCTGAATTTTTAAGTGGTTTGTGTATAAAAGGAATCATTTGTATGATAGCACTGTTATAATCCAATAAAACAAAAATAGTGAAAAAGATGCGAAAAAATTTGTTTTCATTTATTTGATCGATGGCTTCATCAATTGACATCAATGAACGTACTCAATTGCCAGGGAATTTATTTAAGGCTTATCGATGATGTTTTCTAGCGATTTGATGACTGCAACGTTATTTTTGATGCAATTCGGAGGACGTTATGAACTCTGGTGTGTAAAAAATATATTTTCTTAATAATTTAATTTATTGAATTTAAATTTGAGGTTATGTTCAAAAATTTATGAGAATTGATTAAAAAAGATAAATTTTTAAATTTTTTTAAGTTTTTTGTTAGTTACTTTTACTTTTTATCCTTGCAGTGTCTCTAATTTGCCACACTACAAATATCTTCATATCAGTAATATCTTCAAAAACTTTAATTTCATCATACCTTCTGTCACCCAAACTCATACGCAATACCAATCAGCCTCAACGACAGCGAATCTTTACTTCCACACATATCGATTTCTTCTACAATCCTCAATTTCATGTACATAGACATAAAAAGAAACTAATAACATTTACGAAATGACGAAGAAAAGCGCTCTGTATGCAAATTGATGTCTCGAATTTCACTTGCCATACCCACAACAATGATATTTTCCTATACATAATAAAAATCATCATAAAACAGACGTTCAAATGGAGAAGAAAAAGAATTTTTTTATTCCTTTTTGTTTTCCTCAACATCGAATCTCCATCATGAATACAAAACCATAAAAATAATAATAATAATAAATTTATAGATAAAATGATTCGAGAGGAAAAGGGCAAAAGTAGCATGTAGAAGTCCGATGAGGAAATGGCAAAGAGTGAAGAAATAAGAATTTTCAGAATCACGGATCGTTGATTTTCCAGATTTTAAATGTTATGAACGATTCATTGACCATCGTCAAAAAGTTATTGAAGGAGGAATAAAAGGCAGGAAAACTGTGTGTGTCTGCTTTATTTCATTTTATTTTCCTCTTTTTCATTCATAGACAGTAAGACATGACTCATTCATGAAGGATATTATTCTGGTACGGAATGAGATATTGTATTGCGTTAAAGATATAAAGGATAAATATTTCAGCAAATTAAAAAGATTCCTTAAATGTGCATACATAAACCTAGTATCTCTAAACAAATACGTTACGTGCGAAATTTGAATTTGTTCTAAAATAAAACCCATTAGTACACCTCATTTTAGTACAAGTCGTCCGTTAAATTTATAAGAAACAAATTAAGATTTATATACTTTCTACTTGTCATAATTAGTTTAAATTGTTTTATATCAAATTTCATGGCTGAAATTATGGAAAAATCATTATTATAATAAATAAAAGCTTAGGAAAAATACTTAATTTTGCAAAAAATAATTTTTTCTTAGTCGTATTCCCTATATGTAAAAAAAGGTTTGAATTTTTGATTTTTTTCAAAAATTAAGGGCCTTTTAACTAAAAAATTAACGGACAAAACAGCTGTTCAGACAAGCTAGCATCAAAATAACGACTTTAAACTCTTTGTAACCTAGGTCTAACCCTACGATGCATATATTTCCAAACAAATTTCATACCCCCTTTAATCCATCGTCGATAAAATAATTTCAATCCGTTCTTGAAATATTCAATCAGAAATATCAAACCAGCAAACATTAGACAATAACGACCAGTCTTAAATACAGGCTTCATTTCTTCGAATCCTAAAATTGTTGAATCAACAACAACATTTGACTTTAGATTTTCACTCCCCAATAACATTGACCAATACTGTTTAATTCCTGATTCATGAATTCTCAATGACATATCTCCAAGTTTTTCATAAAATGGACTACGTCTTGTCAAGACGATCTCCTCGTAATACATGATCAACTTCTGATGAAATTCATAGTAGACATCACGTGCTTTAGTTTCTGCATTGATCTGAGTGTTTAAGAGTTCTTCGACTACATCGCATAAAACAATCAGAACATTTTTTGGATTTGAAGTCATGACGTTTTGAAACTGCTGAATATAAACCGAATTCTGTACCCATTCATCAAGCATTTTCGTCTTTTCAATGATTTTAGAGTCAGGCTCATAATTTCTTGTAGCTGTAACAAACAGAGTATCACTATAGAATTCATAATCCATTGTATATAATTCGTGAATATTATCAATGCTATGATGCTTCTTTGGTTCCAATAAAATCGATGTGATCATACCTTGGTAAATATTTGCGACTACAATCATTGAAAATACAAAACTTTGCATCATGATCTTTAGAACAAAACGACCTTTACGAATAGCTACTGACTGTTGGACAAAAGCTAGTAGAATATCAATAGTCTTGTATCGTTCTTGTATCATATGATTTTCAGTAATCTTGCAGAATAATTCACAAATTGAGGCAACCATGATAGCAGACAGAATGAAAACGTACCAGACTTTTTCTTGAAAGGGTTTCATCAAGAACTTCATTAATGCCTCATTATTCAATCGAATTGGAACCAATGCACAGTAACCATTAGTCTCATAAGTATTGACCGACTTGATAACACTACTGTTGCCAAAAAGACTTGAAAGTGATCCAAAGTTAGCAACCATGTCAATTGTTCCCTGCATTATGGAATTTTCAAGGTCCTTGAGTCCAGTTATTTTTGGAGCATTGCGATTAATGAATGCATTCTGTTGCCTAGCAATCGTTTCTATGAGTAACACTTCAGTCATCAATACTTTATTACCTCTCAACATTAATTGCTCTTCTAGTTTGTATGTCATTACTGTATATCCATACCCTCTCATATCTGACAGTTTGTCATTGAAAAGAATATCCGTATCAGTTGTAGCACTTATTACTTCAGCCTTTTTAAACAGAATGTCGCCTTTAAACAGTTTGATGATTTTTCCATTTTCAAAGTATGGTATGATGTAGTTTAAGGTTCTTGTTGCTGTAAGTACTTGGACTGGATACTGATAGTCTTCAAGGGTATGAACGGTGCCAGATAGGATGACTAAGACATTCGTCAATGGTGTCCAAAAGCCAAAATCGATACATCCCAAAAGTTGATTTACATAGTGATGCTGTTAAGTGTCAATCAGTACATTTTATTCAATCATTGATTATTAAATTATAGGTTACTTACTATATCCTTAAGAATCCTTGAGATAATAATAAAGATCGAACTTTGCTTCAAATTGGAATATTTTCCCTTATCTTTGCATCCTGACTCAATGAAAAGTACAGAATTTTCCTTTGGAACTGCCTTTCGTATTAAGTCAAGGTAACTATTATCGCTGTCCATGTTCATGATACTAATTTCGTTTGAGTCATTTAAGTGCTTTTGATTCCAATCTACCATCACTTGTTTGACAAACCTATAAACTTCGATGTGATGAGGATCTCTTGATGTTGTTGTCGTAAAGTTAAAGCAGGCATGTTGAGATACAAAAAGTCCCAAAATTAACGCAATACCGAATATAATTTTCATTCTTGTCAATTAACAAAAGTCAATTAAGAATGAAAATTTTATGTATTGTGTTCCAAAACTTTTGTTTCTATAGCTATAAGTTTCAACACAAAGAACTAACAAGCATATACTCAAGTTTTATTCAAACATCATTCAATACAATTCAACTGCAAGTCTAAAACATCTAAATATATGTTATTATAAATGCAAACAAGATTGATTCAATAAAACATTAGAAATCAATAATTTTTCAATTATACAATGGTTTATACTTTTTGCACCCTTGGTGCAACGCTACGATGAAAATATCTTCGAAAAGCTTTCAAGCAACCTTTTATCCATCGACGATAAATGATTTTTAATCCATTTTTGAAAATCTCTAGGAAAAAAATATGACTAGCAAATATGACTCCTTCTAAATAGGCCTTGATTATAGGTTTCATCTCATTCATACCTAAAATTGATGAATCACTTGTATAAGATTCTGACGAAGTGTCAGCTAAGTTCGACCAATGCTGTTTGATTCCTGATTCATGAATTCTCAATGACAAGTCATTTAATCGTTCATAAAAAGGACTTCTCTTGGTCAGTAAAATGCTTTCATAGTATGACAATATCTTCTGTGGCATCTCATAGTATACATCACGTCCTTTAATGTTTCGATCAATTTGCGTCTCTAATAGATCATTAACTGCATCACATAACACAATTAACACATTCTGAGAATTTACAGTCATGACATCTTGAAACTGTTTTGTGTAGTTAGAATTGTATATCCAATTGTCTAATGGTATGAGTTTATCACCCAAATCAAGATCATTTGAGAACTCGCTTGTTGCTCCATAAAAGGAGATATCAGCATAAAACACGTATTCCCTTGACAATAGTTCCTGTATGTTATTGACTTTTTGATACTTCATTGGTTCCATTAAAATCGATGTTATCATACCTTGATAGATATTTGCCATAAAGATCATCATGAAAATGAAAATTTGCAGCATAATTTTTAGCACAAATCGACCTCTTCGAATCTTTACTGATTGCTGAACGAAAGTCAACAGAATATCAATGACCATATACCGTCCTGATACCATTCCTTTTTCAAAAAACTTATGAAATGTTTGCCATGTCAAGGTTGCAAAGAATAGAGTCAAAAATAAAGCATACCAAACTTTAGCATCAAATGGCATGACAATGAACTTTAAAAATGACTCATGAACAGGAGGTTTAGAAACTAAGACACAAAAACCGTTTGTTTCATACAAATTGACTGTTTTGTAAACGCTCTGATTAATCAAAAGTCCTGCATACGATCCCAAATTCAATAACATGTCAGCTGAATCTTCATAGATTGCATGTCGTATATTAGTATTTTCTGTTTTTACTAAACCGACGAAAAATTTTGCATTTTGTTTCATCGCCATTGTATTTGCAACCTTGACTTCTATTGAAATTAAAGCTGTGCCATTTGTAAATTTTCGTTTATCACTAACATAAATAACTGTTCTGTAAGGATAGCCATGCATGTCTGAAAGCTTATCATTAAACAAAACATCAGTATTTGTCGTCCTTTCCAGTGTATCAAATTCTCCACGAAGTATATTTCCACGATAAATTCCAAGAATTTTACCATTTTGAATGTAAGGAACGATAAAGTTTAGAGCTCGTGAGATAGTCAAAACTTGACCTGGATACAAGACATCAACATCAGCTTGTAAGTTTTTTGGAGGTACAACTATAACATTGGTCAGTGGTGTCCAGAAACCGGAATAAATGCATTGAAAAATTGGAGCTGCATATTCATTCTATTATGAATTAAATTACTTTATGATGCAACTTTGATAAAAAATGTTGGGATATACTTACAATGTCACCATAAACCTTAGAAACTAAAATCAATAGTGAACTTTGCCGTAATTTTGAATACTTGGTAATATCTTTACAAGCTTTTTGTGGTAGTAGAATTGGATTTTCCTTTGGAATCGCCTGCCTTACTATATCATAGAGTGACGTGTCATTATCCAAGTTTATAATGCTGATATCGTTTGTGTCGTTTAAATGTTTTTGATTCCAATCTATAATGACATGCTTGACGAATTGATACACTTCTTTGTAGTAAGGATCTCTCGATATTGAAAAATCATAGCAGCTACAAAAAGATATCGAGAGTCCCAAAATAATTGCAAACCCTAATGAAACTGCCATATTGACTAAAGAAATTTCCAAAACAAAATGAAAATGAAAATCATTTGTATTGGCGTTCAATCGTCTCGACAATTGTCTCTATAGATATGAATATCAAAACTTTACATTCGTTTTAAAAATTTACTGTCATTTTATTGATTGTATTGATTATAAACAGAAGTCAAACATTAAAAATTATGTGTCAAGCATTAACATCTAAACCAAATAATTTTTTTTATCTAAGATTTATATTTTAAATCCTTTGCACCCTTGGTGTAACTTTGCGACGAACATATCTTCGAATGCATCTCAAAAGCATCTTAATCCATTGACGATAAAAGAGTTTTATGCCATTTTTAAAAAACTCCAACAGAAATACGAAACATGCAATCATGATTCCATACAAATATGCTCCAAAAATTGACTTCATTTCTCTCATTCCTAGCAACGACTCATCATTACCATTCCTTGAGTTATGTGTTTTTTCCATCAACATTGTCCAGTACTGCTTAATTCCAGATTCATGAATCTTGAGCGACAAATCACTGAGTTTCTCATAGAATGGACTTCGTCTTGTCAACAATATCGTTTCAAAATAAGGCATGATTTTTTGATTCAACTCATAGTATACATCATAGCCCTTGATTTTATCGTTTATTTGAGATTCTAATAGTTCTGAAACTACGTCACATAAAACAATCAAAACGTTATTTGGAGTGGTAGTCATAACATTTTGAAATCGCTTGATATATATAGGGTTTTGTAGCCATACGTCAAGAGGTTTGATTTGATCAGTTAACTTTTGATCTGTATTGTATTCTGTTAGTATTTTTAGGAATAGAGAGTCACTATAAATATCATATTCCATGGACATCAATTCGTGAATATTATCAATTTTTTGGTGTTTCTGTGGATCCATCAAAATGGACGTGATTATGCCTTGATAGACATTCGCAATGACAATCATCATGAATATGGAAATTTGAAGCATCATTTTTGGTACAAGATGTCCTCTTCGGATATTTACTGACTGTTGAGTAAATGCTAATAAAATATCAACTGCAAATGCAGTTCCAGAATCGACTTGATGATCAGATATCTTGTGAAATCCATGCCATATGAATGCGCCAATAATAATCAGTAAGCTCAAAACACACCAGACATAGTTATCAAAAGGTTTGATTATGAATTTGAGGAAAACCTCATTGGTTGGTCGAATCGGAACTAACGCACAAAAACCGTTAGTTTCATATGTGTTAACTGTCTTAAAAATGGTTGATTTACCAAGTAGACTAGAGTAAGATCCATAATTCAGTACCATGTCAATATTTCCTTGTTCTAGAATTGTCGTAAAACTCTCATATTCCTTAAATTGTGTGGAATTTCTGTTAAATATCGCATTTTGCTTCTTTGCTATTGTTTCCAGCAATAAAAATTCTATCATCATAAGTTTGTCACTTCTCAGAACTAATTTTAAGTCTTTCTTTGGAATCAACGCTGTATATTCATATCCTTTCATATTTCTAAGTTTGTCGTTGAATAATACATCAGTATTGGTAGTCATGTTGTTCATGTCCATTTTGCGATGCAGCGCATCACCTTGATAAAGTACAACAAACTTATTTTCATGAGCATATGGAATGATAAATTGAAGTTCCCTTAATGCAATTAAAATACTAGAAGGAAGTGCATAATCCTCATTAGTTATTTTTTTTGGTGGAATGACCAAAATCTTTGTTTGTGGTGACCAGAAACTCAAATCTATGCATCCAAAATACTGAGCATTATATTTATGCTGAAAAATTGTAAATGATACTTAAATTTATTTGTAAATAGTTTATTAATAATAATGTAAATAAATCAGCATTACTCATGATTACGCAATTACTTTAAATTGCTTACCTGATTACCTTCGAACTTCGATACAATAATGAAAAATGAGCTTTCTCGCAAGTTCAAGTACTTAGTTACATCCTTACAACCATTTTCTGGCAATAGTATTGGATTTTCCTTTGGAATAGCCTTCCTAACTGTGTCAAATAGTGACGTGTCGCTATTCATATTCATGATGCTGATTTCATTTGTTTCATTTACATGTTTCTGATTCCAATCTTCGATGATCTGTTTGACAAATTGGTATACTTCTTTATGGTAGGGATCTCTCGATATTGTGAAGTTGTAACATTCACAAAAAGATATACAAAGTCCCAAAATTAATGCATAACCCAAGGCAATTTTCATAGTTGCTTCAATAAGTTGTGTTTTTAAACTGAGTTTAATTTATTATTTTTTTCAATATTGTGATGGAATCGAATCGTTTCCATAGCTTTAACTTCATATGATTACGAATGCTTGCAAGTATTCAGTAATTGTGGATGTAAAACTTTGAATTTAAAAAAAAAAAATGAATAGTTTCAATAAAAACTTAAAGTGTTAAAAAAACCTAATTAGTTTTAGTTCTTGAGGGGGGGGGGGGAGAAAATTTTCCTCAAAACGGAGGTCAGAACCCATTGGACCTCATGAAACGACAATGAATTATTGCTGCTTGTGATCCTTCTTACTAGTTTCTTATAAAAAAGCGCCAACAAACTTTTTTATGTCCATTTGAAATTGAAATAATAATTCAATAAGGTTATCAATTCAAATCCATAGCCTAAAATTCACCAAAATGCTGCAAAATATCAGAAATTAATAACATCAACTAACTTTTCTATTTCCAATAAGCTCTTTTCCATTACCACAATCGAGTGACATCCAAATTTTCAATAATGTGTCATACTGATTACAATAAAACTCCATTTCATACTTCGTATTTACCTCTTTCTCTTGACTAGGATTGAATATAAAAGTCTTATTCATAAATCACATTTTAATGAAATATCCAAAAATGAGGGGGGGGGGGCAGTCTATGCCAAGAACTAATCCAACTGAATGCAAAACATCATTTCCAAACAACTTCAACAATGAAACAAATTGGCAACGACATATAGTTTGTGATGAGATGATGATGTGAAATCATTGCAATGCGATGAGAATTTTGACACATTTCAAATTGGCGTGATACGAAAAATGGAAAGAGCTGAGAAGAAAATATTTTCTGACAACAAAAAAAGAGACGAGATATGAAAAAAAAACTGAAATGAAAAACGTACAGAACACAAAAATTTACATAAGGAGTCGTTCATATTCATAGAACTTCTTCCCATTCAGCATCTATGCAAGGTCAGAAGTTGAAAAAATTAATTCAAGTAAAGAAATTTTTTTTTTAATGGAAACTTTTTCCTAAAAACTTTTCTTTTTATTCTCCTTTCAATCCCAAGCAAGAAAAAAAACGAAAGTATTGTGAATCCACAAAAGGGATTTTCATCGTGCTTGAAAATAAAAAAAAGTCTCAGAATAGAATCTATGCCTGTCAATTCTTTTTCCATTCTATTTAAATACATACATAAGAAGGTTTTTGGTATGGCTTTAAGAAACCATTGAAAATTGTCCTTTTTTCCAATTTTCTCAAACTTTATAGGAACACATGCACACGTGTTCCTACTCACATATCAGAAGAAACGAAAAGAAAGAAACAGCAGGTGAAAGAGGTGATAAAAAATTGGATATAACTTGAAAGAGATTGGAAGTTGATATTGTCATCATATGCAATTCAAATTTAAATTTTGAATAGGCTGAAAATAATGGAAAGTGTATACAAAAAAAAAAAAATGGGGAGAAACAATACAAATAACAATTGAGATGTAGATGATAAGATGAAAGGGGAGAGAAGGAGAAAAAATTGAAGTAGAATAGGAAAATTTAAGAGTTTTGTTTTGTGTACAAAATAAGACAGAATTGGATGGAAAAAAAATCATTTTTAAGGTTCAAATTCAAAAAATTCGGTAAAAAATGCGAATTGTAAAAGTCAGAAAATTTTGAACTATCTCTGAATTTTAAACTCTTAAATAAATTTTTTGGGTACTCTTAATCATATGTCTAGCCTTAAGTAGTAAATTTACTTCAAAAAACCATGATTGAACCCCACAAAACCACCCAACACACAAAATAAAAAAATGTCAAGGGAGTTTCTCAATTCCACGACATCACAGAAAAGAATGCCGTACCAAAATCGAAACATATCAAGTTATGTTGTTTTACTGTTATGTCTTTTCCTGATGACATATAAATTCTAATAAGATTTCCATTACATTAAGAATGAATTTTTGCGTATTAAACCTACGTTTTCATTTTTTTCAAGCATCTTAAATAAGGGAAGAAAAATAAACTGTTAAATCCCCAACCATAAAGCGTATGTTCATTGATTGCGGGTTCATCATATTCCTCACTTCCTTTTTATTTTTATTTTATTTAAAAATAATAATGTTGAAGTATTTTTTTTTTTTTTTTGAGGGGGGATTTTTTTCCTTTGATATTTTTCATATGGAAAGGAGATTGGGAAGTTGGAAAATTGATGAACAGGAGTTGATATGGAATATTTGTGCTAAATTTGTTACGAATATTTGCTGACTGAAATTTTTTTGATATTACTAGGAAATTTGATGATGAGTGAATAATTTTGGAGGATGTTGAATTTGATTTAATTTAGTTACTATTGAGTTTAAATGTTCAACACTTAGTGGTCTTTATTTATGAACTGCTCCTTATAAACCAAAATTCATTCAAAAATCGACTGAAAGTAAAATACAGTTCAAATAAATAATAGAAAAATAAATGCTGACCTTAAATAAATCAAGTTTGTGAATCAAATTCCACAATTCAGCATCAAATAAATGTAAACTCAAAGAAAGTTCAAAAATACGAGCTGTAAGCATACAAAAGTATTGATGCAGAAAATTGATTTTTAGGAATTTTCATTATAGATTCTAAAGCTGTTTAAAGCTCGGTAAATTTGTTATAGGATTTTTATATTCATCCTAGGAATTGAATGCTTTGATGGTTATGAAAATTTCACAGCTTAACATCACTTTATAACTTCATCAAAAAAAGTATCCTCAATATAATGAAATTCAAATTTTCATTATAAAAAGGATGAAAAATTAAACCCAGGAAATTAATTTTACTTCCAAAGAATTTCTCATTTTGTCACAACTTTAAAAAAAAGAACAAGACAAAAGCATGACACAAAACAAAAATTTATCATCCTTGAAATTTCCTCATCTCTTTTTTTTGGCACGTGCAAAAAATTCTTAATTAATGAAACAACATAATCGTTTTTCAAAGCGACACTTTAGCATGTTTGCATGCTATTCACACCGAAAAAATAAAGAGAAAATAATTTTGTAGAATGAGAAGATGAAAGAATGTACAAGAGTAAACATCGTAATGATGCACGGTTCATAAAATTAGAAAAAATCCCTTTTCTGAGAATTAAAATTATGAACTTTGAATTCCAAAGCAGTTCATGTACAATGAGAAGGTTGCTGTTTTAGAAAACATCTGAAAGAATGAAAAAACTGAGGTAGGCAAGGGTAGTGAGGATGATGATGAAAAAGTTTTATTAAAAATAACAGAGAACCCTGCAGAGAACGAAAGATGAAGGTTAGAAGGTGTTTTCATCTTTTTTTATTTTGTTATTTTCGCACCTATAAAATTTGCAAGGATTTTTGAGAAAGTTGTTTTGTTGATGTAGATAAGAAGATCCTTGAATCTTCAATGGGAAACAGTTGGAATAAGTCAAAAACAAAATTTATTTTAAAATACATATGTTTGAATTTTTCTCAATTTTTTCTTAAAAATATTCTTTAAATCTATTTAAATAATAGAATTTGCCCAAATTGTTCATTTTATTATTCCATTTTTGGTTTGAAAATCTCTAAAAATCTAATTAAATTGCTGCAAAACCCCCTTCATCTTCTTTACCCATAAATCCCCCATCCTAACATCCTCAACAACCCAAACTCAAATCTACACAGCCATAAAAATCAAAGCAAGAGCAAAAGTATCTTTTCCACAAAGACGTCAAGTTTGAATGATGAATTAGTAAGTTTTATGGATAGATCATAAACGTTATTTCTTCATGGAGACAGCTCTCATCTTCTTCAAGTTCTTAAAGTCAGTTGAACTAGTTCCTTTGAATAATATATTACACTTCATAGTATGATGAAACGTGAAGAAAAGAAATCATAAAAGTTGTTGGATATTTCTTCTTTCGTGAGATGAGGTATGGAAATATCTGTGATGCGAATTTCGAGATGAGTTTTTGGAGAGTAGAATGATGTATTGATGGATGATGTGTGTTGGGAATTTTTGGGATTATTTTGTTAATTTGAAATTTTTCAATGTCGAAATTAAGTAATTTGGAATTCGGAAGGAATCGAACTCATGTTTTGTGAAAAGATTTTCAAGAATTTTTCCTAACCGATCAGCTTTTGAAGTCACATTTTTGTTTCATTAAATTTGATTAAAATGCGTTTTTAACTATTAAAACTTCTGAAAATTAAAAAATTTTAGATTTGCCAAGGAACTGTTTACTTATGATGTCCAACAAAATCTTGAATTTTTAAATCCCTTCCTCCTCTTTTGTCACAAAATCTTCATACAAAAAATTCTATTGTTTAAAAATGTCATAGTGTCAGAACCCCCTCCCCCTTCCTAAAAATTGGGCATCATAAGTTTTTATGTTTTTATATGGAACATCCAAACATTTTACCACATAATCCTTTGATCTCATCCTCAAATTAACTCAACAATCTCATCCTCCACAACAAAATCTCATCAACCGGCATCAACCAATAAAGAACTAAAGTATGTAACTAAAAGTGAAAACTGAAGCATGTAACACTTGAAACTTTAACAAGTAGTGCATCGTAATATAGAAGAAAGTAAAAAGTTAATTAACAGTGTTTTATATACATTTAATGTCTTCTCTCTTCCACGAACCATTCATCTTTCCTAGACATTCATGTATGATATAGAAACATATAAAACATATTACGTGACTCCAAAACGCTCTTCGAATGAGATTCTTGATACTATTTCCATACACTATGCATGTGTGTCTGTCTGCTCTAGCATCATATTTAAAGTACGAAAATTGCCCTCATTTCTATTTCCTACATCATCTGTTCACATATTATTATGGTACTATGTAGTCACTTCATTCTCTCACTAAAATGATATAAAAAGCTGATGCTTATGTTCTACTACTACTGCCACTGCTGCTTCTTCTGTTTCCATATTGCAAATTGAAATTCTCTAAACATCACAAAAGAAAAAGGAAGTTTTCTTCTTTTATTCGAATTATTTTTTGTTGTTGTTTTGTGCTTCAATTCTTCTTGCTGTTTCCATTTTCTAATCCATCTAGAGTAACTTTTTTTTACTAAACGTGGTATACATCCGTAAAATTCATGCATACAGTGAGGCCTTATTTCTCCAAAATCCGATGAGAACGAAAAATTTTTAATTCCTTCTTTGCATCGCATTTAAATTTATTTTGCCATTTCATGTTGTATGAATTGTATGCATGCATACATGAATTGTTAAATTAATCTACGATTCTCAACTGTTTTCTATTTTTGGATGAATAACAGAAATGTTTTCTCGCAATGCATCTTGAATTGCTTTTTACGGATGATAAAATGATATTTTCTTAAGAATTTTTTATTAGATTGAGGATGTTTTGTTGTGTGCTGTATGCTTCCTTTAAGAGTAGGTTTTAAGGTGAAAATTAAGAAATTTAAGATTATTTGCTGTAATTTGCGGAATATTAAATTTTTGATATCCAAAAAAGTATCTAACTAGTATTGTTCACTTATGATGCTTGGTTTTTAGGAGGGAGGGGGCTGTGTGACAATTTTAAACAATAGAGATTTTTTGTTTTGAAGATTTTGTGACAGAGGGGGTGAGAGGGGTCGAAAATCGGAGTTTTTGATGGACGTCATAAGTGAATATCTATGAAATATTTTCAATTTTTAATGTCCAATTTTTCGTTGAAAATTTAAGGTTCAATCCTAACTTTCAAAATTGACAACTCAAATAAACCAATCAATCAAATAAACCAACTCAAAGAAATAAACAGAAAATTTTATTTTTCTGATTCCTAATTTTCTGACCTCAAAAATGCGCCTCATTTTAACCTAATCCAAACGATTTCTCCTTCAAACTCCACAACTATAAAAAAGCAACTATCAACTACAAAGAAGGTTAAAAGAATTTCATTTGTACTAATTTTTATAGTTGTTATGTTGATGAAGAAAAACTACAATTGCAATTTAAACGGAATTAGAAATGAAAGGAAGACGGATGAAATAAAAAATGAAGATGAAGAAAAAGCTTATAAAGAGCTAAAGATATGCTGCTAAGAGTTTGAGAAATGAAATTTTTCTTTTCACTCTTTTTTATGAACAGTTTTTGTGATGAAACAAATTTAAAATTCATAAAAGTTTTCTTACAATTACTCTTAAAAGTTTTATGTTTTTAGTAATAATGCTGCTACCTTTAGGATGGATTATATTGTTGAAGATTCTGTTAGGGATTAGACTGGATCAAGTGGTTGGAAATTTATGGTTGAAAAGTATTTCTGAGGGTCAAAGAATTTTAATAAAAAAAATATTCAATGAAAATTTTAAAGCCCAAATATTATTTCAAATTCGAACTCTAAAATATTCCCAAAAAAAACTTTAAGTGCGTAACCCTGCCACAACAACATCATACTTTTTCACACACAATAAAGATAGTTTAACCTCAAAGAAAGTTTTTGAAAATTTCACCCAAAAAATTTAGTTTATTTTTCTATGAATAATATTTAAAGAATCCACACTGTACAAAACACCGGATAGTAAAGGATCCAAAAGGAAAGAAGGAATAAAAAAAATTGTAAAAGGAAATTTAAAACTTTTTCCAAACATGCCACGAATCCTTTCATTTAAATTTTAAATATCGTTCCATAATAAAGCCACATGCTTGTGTTTTAAGTAAATAAGAATAAATGTAAATGTACAAAGCAACCAGCAACACTATATGGTGAATAAGTAATTCTTGTATTAAAATAAATGGAAATTGGGTCTTTATTTATACTTAAAAAAAGTAAAGGAAAGAGAAGAAAAAGCAAAATTGAGAAACAGAAGTGAAAAGTTTACACATTTTAGATAAATGATAATAAATAAAAGCACAAAACACAAAACCACATACACATGTGTGTGTGTCTATATAATATTTGAGTAAGCACACACACGCACATCCACACACATCCTTTTAATTTCCTCTAAAAGCTTTTCAGCTGGCATTCGCAGAAAATAGTATACATATGTAGAGAAAATGGTTAAAATAAATGGTTGTTACATGATGGCAAAAATAAAAAAATCAACGAATAATCGTAACATGCTTCTTTATTCTCCTTTTTATTCATTCTTACTCTGATCATTATTGTATGCGAAAAGGGTCTGTCGAAGACATCTTTGAATACATGTGCTGAAAATGCTGAGAAATCAAGTGTTTTTTTTTTCTTTTTGTATGTTGATTTCATTTTTTATTCATAGAAGAAAAGAAAAAGTTTTTGTCCTTTAGTCGATGGGGTTCAATCTTTAAAGAGCTTTGTTTGCTGCTTTTTGAGGTGATTTTAAGTTTTAAGTGATTTTTTGGGCGTTAATAAGGACATTGAACTATCGAAATGTTGAACAATGATCGTTTTGATTGTAAATATTTAGTTGAGTTTATTTTTAAATCTTTTAGAGTTTTTTAAAAAATTTTTAAGCATTTTTTTTTTTTTTTTAATTTTAAGCACCTGAAAAGAGATTTTTTTGATAAATAAAATAAGTTTTCAATTTAAAAATAATAAAGTTGTCAAAATTATTATGGAGATTTATTTAGTAAACTTTTCGTAATTTTTGAAATGTGAAGCTTCATATGATTGATAAGACTGTGTCTTGTTTTAATGAACTTTGCACACAAGTCACACTGGAATAAAATCTGGGAACTGTAATTTGGATGGATATTTTGGCCAAATTTTTTTGGCCAAAATTTTTTGTACGTATTAATTTTGGCCAAAATTTTTTGGGCGTATTTATTTTTGGCCAAAATTTTTGGGCATTTTCAATTTGCCAAAAATTTTTGGGAAATTTTTTTAAAGTTTCTTTTTTAGCTTTTGAAATATTAAAAACCGTTAATTTTTTTATGAACCAAATTTTTTTGGCAAAACATCCAGTCCAAAATTTTTGGCCAAAATTTTCAGGTTGAGACTTAGAATAAATTCGAAATTTTATCAGCCAAAATATTTTGTCCAAAATTTTCGGGTTGAGACTTAGAATAAATTTAAAATTTTGCCAGCCAAAATATTTTGGCCAAAATTTTCCGGTTGAGAGTTAGAATAAGTTTAAAATTTTATCAGCCAAAATATTTTGGCCAAAATTTTCGGGTTGAGACTTAGAATAAATTTAAAATTTTGCCAGCCAAAATATTTTGGCCAAAATTTTCGGGTTGAGACTTAGAATAAATTTAAAATTTTGCCAGCCAAAATATTTTGGCCAAAATTTTCGGGTTGAGACTTAGAATAAATTTAAAATTTTGCCAGTCAAAATATTTTGGCCAAAATTTTCGGGTTGAGACTTAGAATAAATTTAAAATTTTGCCAGCCAAAATATTTTGGCCAAAATTTTCGGGTTGAGACTTAGAATAAATTTAAAATTTTATCAGCCAAAATATTTTGGCCAAAATTTTCGGGTAAAACCTAAAACTTTGAATATATTCTAAGTCTCAACCCGAAAATTTTGGCCAAAATATTTTGGCTGGCAAAATTTTAAATTTATTCTAAGTCTCAACCCGAAAATTTTGGCCAAAATATTTTGGCTGATAAAATTTCGAATTTATTCTAAGTCTCAACCTGAAAATTTTGGCCAAAAATTTTGGACTGGATGTTTTGCCAAAAAAATTTGGTTCATAAAAAAAATTAACGGTTTTTAATATTTCAAAAGCTACAAAAAAACTTTAAAAATTTTCCCAAAAATTTTTGGCAAATTGAAAATGCCCAAAAATTTTGGCCAAAAATAAATACGCCCAAAAAATTTTGGCCAAAATTAATACGTACAAAAAATTTTGGCCAAAAAAATTTGGCCAAAATATCCATCCAAATTACCACACTCATAAAATCTCTGGATGAGCATATTTCATGTGATGCTTCATAGAATTCTCATTTCGATAAAATTTTGAACATTTTTTACATTTTATTGGATTTTTAATTGCTGCTAATTTTTTGTCTTGACGTTCGTGAACTTTTTGATGATTATTGAGAATATGTTGATTTTCACATGCTAAATCACATCGTTGACATTTGAATGGTTTTAGACGATTATTTTCGTGAGTTTTTTTATGACTTGCCAGATAATCTCTTCGTATAAATCCCTTGCTACATTTGTCACATTTGTAAATTTCTGTATTTTTATGATAAAGTTTAATATGCTTTTTCAATGTACTTTTCATTGAAAACATACCTTTGCAGATTTCACATTGAAACACTTTTGTTTTGTTGTGAGTTTTTTCGTGCAAATGCAAATATTGTAACGATTTGAATTTCTTCGGACAGATTTTACATTGAAAGTTTTCTTCCTTAGCATGTACATATTTTAAATGAAACTTAAAACAAATGAATTTGACCGTTTTGTGGCAAATGTGGCACTCAACATCTGTTAAATGAGTTCTCATGTGGTTATAAAGTTGTCTTTTAGATTTGAAAATTTTTCCATCAAAATCACACTCAAAATGTTCAATTTGTCCGGATGAATGTTTATTTTTCACATGATTATCCAAAACTTTTTGCTTTGAAAATTTCAAATCACAAAATAAACAGCTAAAAAAATTAAGTTGATCTGCATGAAAAATCTTCAAATGATAGTCCAAACTTCGGCTTGACAATTCCTTTCCACAAAATTTGCAAATTTTTCTTCCATTTTTGTTCACATTTGTTTCAGTATTTTTGGAATTTTTTAGTGAAATTTCTTCGAACATTTTTAACTCTTTTTAAAATTTTTCTTTAGTAACTTTGATGATTACATGACAGTCACGATTTTCTAGCAAATTTAATTTTCGTTCCTTTGGAGTCACTTTGAAATTTTTTTCGTCATTATTTGATTATATTTATTTTGATGCTTGATTCACTAGTTCAAGTTGTTTACTGATGAAATAAAAAAATTTATACAAATTTATAAAAATAAGATTTTCAAGTAACTAAAACTTTTTTGGACCAAACTATTTGTAAACTTTGAGAAGGTATTAATTTAATCAGGTATTAGCTCAATTTAATAATGAGAATACTTAGTATATTAGCCCTTAAAAATTAAATTTTAGTCAAAAAATTAATCCTTTAATCTTGATCTCTAAGGCCATTTATAGTGTACCAAAAATATAGCATCTTCATCCAAATCACAAATCTGTCATCAATAACAAAAAAGCATTTCAGTTTCTCAATTTTCATTTCTAATTTATATTACATTCTCACCTCTAACCGTTCTCATAACAATAAGGATCTATAAATACCGTAAATATACACATCACACACACCTTTTTTCCATTCAAAAAGCTTCATCTGAGAAGCAAGAAAAAGCTGAGATATTTTTCAGGAAAGGCTTTTAATGAAATTAGAAATAATAATGATTACGTGGAAGGAAAGATAAAAAAAATAATAATAATGAAATGACATGCTTGCCTTCATGAGCCCGCTTAACAACAACAACAGCAAGTGAAAAACGAAACGAAACTGCTATTTAGGATCGAGTTTAACAAAAATTTATTGTTTTTCATTAAAATGCTTCTCGTCGACGACAACCATCGGTTCCCTTTATTGTCATTTTCAGTTTTCTCCACACATATACTCATATATACCCACATATAACAATCGGAATTTCGACAATGCGTGCTAGGGGGCAAATAATAATTTACTCCATGTATCATTTGAAATGGCAACTTGAAAATATTTTCTGGAAATGAAAGTTTTTCACATCACATAAATATTTGGAAAATAGCGATGAATCTGAAGCTCATCGGATGGATTGAGAGGAAGATAAATTAGTTGTGTAGAGGCATGTAAGGGTAGTTAGATGGATTTGAAATAATGATTTTGATTTTTTTGGGTAGGAATTTTAAGTTGGTTAAGAGATCAGAAGCTTTGGAGTCTAGTATGGTATTTTTTGAATATTAAACTTCATGGCTTAAGTTCAAATACTAATTATGTAAAAAAATGATGGACTTTTTGCTTAATTTAAATCACTTCATGTACTACGATCTTAGAGTTATCGAAAAGTTATTGTTTGAAAATATAATTCCTGAAATATCTTGTATCAGACCTAGAATCAAGCCTAAGGATGAAAAAATTATGGATAGCTAGGATAAAATAAATATGCTTATTTTCAAAACTATGCAATTTTTACTGCAATAACACGCTAACCCAAAAATTTATATTTTTGAAAAATCCTCAGACTAATTTTTAACTTAAGCTTAGAATCAGTAAATTTTGCAATAAAAATGATGCTACATTGACAATCAAATTGCCAAATTATTTATCTTTAACACCTGCAAATCAGTAACAAAAAAATGTCTCTCAAAACAGATTTAAAAAAATAATCACGAGAGTAAATATAGTCACGTAATTTTTGAAGTGCATGATTCTTCTTCATTCATCCTCTCTCTTGTCACAAAACAACACAATATGTGTTTATGTTGTATATTATTATTTTTCCCTTTCTTTACTCTTTCTCTTGTTCGGGTCGTTGGCATTTGTGGATATTCATACAAATGTCCTCATGATATATGAATAAGAAGAAAAATTTTGAGGGGATGAATATATGAGGATGTGATCAAAATTATTTTTAATAGAGCGTAAATTTGAAAAGTTTCTTCAAAATGGGGATGATGAGAAAATATTTTTTGAATGACTTTTGTGTAGGCCCTTTTTAAGGTCTTTTTTATGTGAATATTGAACAATATGCTTAATCGTGGGAAAGGAAAAGGTCAAATGAGAAAAAAAGATGAAAATTTTATTGCTCATATTTTATGCTTAGTGTTAATGAATTGTTAAGAGCATGTCTGAACTTAATAGATGGAATCAATTGTTCTTAATTTAATAAAGTGCCATTAAGCTGGTTAATCCTGAAGAGTTAATTTTAATAGATTTTATTTTTTAGATAGCAGAAAAAAGAGCTGACAATGAAAGGAAATTGAAGTTTATTTTAATTAGGAATTTTATTTTTTTGGTCAATGGACTGTGGAAAAGGTTGTATGTTACTGTCCTTGGGATGGAATAATTAGAAGGTTGTGGAATCATCTAGAAATTGGACATTTCAACAAAGGAGTTGTATCTTATCAGAATTTATTGTGAAAATCGGCAATTTAGAACCAAAAATTGCCCAGGACCTAACCTATAAATCATAACCCAATATCCCTAAAAGAAACAAAAAAATAAAAATCTTCGAAATGTTAAAAAAATTAACTTTAACAAATCCCATAAATTTCACTTCTTCATCCTGCATGACCAACATCTCCTGCTGCATCCACAAAATCTCACAAAAAAAGAGAACATACAATAAAATTTAATAAGCTTTCCAATGTGTTTCAATTAGTTTGATGTGCACGAAATGTGTCGAGCATGAAGCATAGCTGTGCAAGAGAATTGTAAACAATTGCCAACAAGAGAGAAAGAAAACGTGCTGAGCAGTGGTCATGAAATGTACAAATAAAAATTGAAGGAAAAAGTTTTTTGTCCGCAAGATGCAATGAATGCTCTTTATCTGTTCACAAAAGGAGCAGGAACAAATAAACAAACAATAAACAATGCCGGGTTAGCTTACCGCTGTATTTAATTTAGAGTTCAAAAGTTTTTCCAACTCAAGTGTAATTGCAATTGAAATTCGGGGAGAGGGTGATGCGGGGGTTTGGGGATGACAAGTTGAAATTGTGACGATTTATGAGTGATTTAGTGAAGATGCTTGGCATTCGAGCTGCAAAATGACCGATTTTAAGGTTAAAAATTTGAAAAAAGCTGAAAAAAGCTCGAATTACTAATTTAAGTAGTGACACTGCATTTTTAAAATTTTACTGCCCCTTAAAAAAGTTTTTAAAAGCTTCCAAAATGTCAATCCAATCCCAATTACCTCCAAAAATCAGCTATCAACTGCATATAATGTTCAAACCCAAAAAACACAAAAATTTATGTCAGAAAACGAAACGAAAGCTAATTGAAGTGAATTAAAAGCTTATAGTTCACCTTTCTTTTGTTTGTCGTTTGAGTGGAGGTTGTTAGATGGGAAGAAGTTAAAAAGGGAATCGAATCTTTGTGTTTATGGCATTGTCATACCTATAAATAAATATTCCTTGGTACTTGCTCAATATTTGCGCCATTGTCTACGAAATAATAAAGAAAAAGTTTTAGCAGTAGCAGCAGAACATAAAGTCGTAAATTTCATTGTTTATTTCAATTCCGACCGTGTACATTTACCTTTTTCTTTCACTGACTCTACGACATCCTATCCATACACATGCAATCACAGCATGAAGTCAATTATTTATTTGTCATATGTACGGTTGTACAAATTAAATTTTCTCTCCTTTCTTGCTCCTTTCTTTCTTTTTTTGTCACAAGTGATTTTACAGATACCATACGTAAGGAACACACTAAGAGGACATGTACATGAAACGAGTATGTAATGACATTAGATATCTTCATCTTGATTTCAAAGGCAAACATTTCATGAAATGAGATTATTTCGAGCCTTACGAGACATAAAATGAAGAAATAAATCTCAACAAATGACATAAATATTTTTATACACCAAATATTTGTACTTATTCGTGTATATGTTTGTATGGATGTTGAGAAGATGAAGGAACCTTTTTTGGAAAACTTTTCAAGAGCATTTAATTATATGGTTAAGTTTCGAGGACATGTCTTAATGAATTAGGAAAAAGTTCTTAATAAAATTAAGGATTTAATTTATTAAAAGGATTATGAAAATGTTTTGATGGAACTAGATGCTAGATTCTAGATTTTGGTATGTAGATGACGAGTACAATACCAAATTGTTGTCTGTTGAGTAACTATTTAGATGTTTTTAAGCGTTTGATTAAACTAGATGCAAATTTGAGGACATAAAACATAAGTTAACAAGGTGTGTCAATTTTGAATGGTTTCTAGCTGCAAGCTTATTCTAGTCGATATTTTGAGGTTAAGTACATCCTAAAAGACACATTTCTTTGAAAAACTTCCCATCTAATGTCTTTTCACCTGCCATTCACCTTTTAATCACACATCCTCACAAAAAAATCATCATCACGAAATTCTCTGACCTAAATTCTCTTTAATCACCTCAAAAACTCATTTCAAGCCATAATAATCTATCTCACGCTTCAGAAGAAAAAGAAGAATGAAAAAACATTTTCCTTCCAAATAATCTCTTCTCAGACATAAATTGACCATTTACGAGCCAATGACCTGCTTCATAAATCTCTCACAAAATCCTATCGATCATTTCAAAAACCAATCAAAAAAAAAGGAATGAAAAACTTCAAGAAAATAAAAATGTGGTTCGAATCTATCCTTTTGGACGTGACGTGCATCAAATAGCATTTATATCTTCTCTATTACACTCAAGTGCTTTAACAAGCACGAGCTTTCAGTTGTACGGTATCCACTAAATTTTTCATTCTCTCGGTTTAATTGTACACATTGTTTTTCCATCTTGCTCACATCGGTCACGTTATATGGACATAGAGGAAGTTAATAAGAAAATGGAAAACTTTTTTTTCTGCTTGCTTCCTCAAGACTGAACTTTGCTACTTAAACATTTGAGGAGAAATTGCATGGGTTTTTGCTTTTTGGATATATACACAAAAAAATGAAAAAAAAAAGCTTAATGAATAGTTTTTCTGTCTGTGCTGTAGGAAAGAAAAACAAATTTGTTTGTTGGTAAGACTTCATTTCCTTTATATCCTCATTTTGTTTTTATTTCTCTATTTATGCAATATTTAATTTTATTGTTTGTTCACAAAAACAAATTTTTCTTTTATATTCATGTATTTGAACTAGTTCACTACTTACAGGATTTTTTGGAAGTGTGGGATGATGAGAAATTGTTTGTTATTTGTGGGATTAAGGTTGGCTATTGTATTGCTTACTTAAGGTTACTGGGAAAATGATTATGTGAAGGAATTTGTTATAAATGCCATAATCTTGAATTATAAGGAAATTTAAAGGTTAAGCTTCAAACTTAAGTAACTAATGGTTACTATTATAAATAAGTAAATCTAGTTGAGCAATTTAAGATTTTTATAAGCCTTTAGTGTGGATTGTCACAGGGGCGTAGGTAGGTTTTGGGGGTTTTGACACCCCCTCTTTAATTTGCTTTTCATTTGAAAAATTCTTCAATTTGCTAGGGTTTTTGAGAAAAAAATCTCAAACCCTCCCTAAATTTTTCTTTCCATACAAAAAAAAATCAACTCCCCCTCCCCCCCTCCTTCACGAAAAATTCCTTGCTATGCCCCTGGATAGTCATTTTACAATTTCTCACCAACTCTAACTTCTCATAATTTAATTATTTTTTTTCGCTATATATAAAATGCATAGGTTACTGCTGTATACTATTAAGGTAGAAAATTGCTGGCACCGTGAGAGTTATTACTTAATTTTTTAATATTATTTCCCATTATTTTTGTCTGTTTGATATTTCATAGTGGAAAAAATAAACAAAATTCAGAGCTGATAAAATTAGTAATAAATAAAATAGTCGAGTTAGGTTCTTATCAGAATATTTGAAACTTCAAGCGATTAATGGATCAATCAGCATCAATAAGTAATAAATTTCCTACAAATTATTACTTTAATAATCAACAAAGAGGTCACCGATCTTCAGCTCTATTAAATTATAAGCCTCAATTCATATCACTTTTATAAAGCCATAAAAAATATGAAACCGACATTAAGTGATGAATATCGAGATAAAGCAATTAAAGAACAAAAATTTATGTACATAGTCATCAAATTATATCACATTTATGCTTCATCTCCAACTCATATTTCACTCTGAGTCAATCAAAAAATTTTTTATCGCTCTGTTTGTTGATTATTATTCACAAATTTTGAATGGAATTGATGCTGGTTTCATATTGTTTTTGTTTTTGATTTTGTGTGAATCATTTATGGATTATTAAATTTATTAAGTTCTTTTTTAGGGTAATTTTGTTTAAGGATTAGTCATAAATGATTTAAAAATGATTTTTTGATCGATTTAGTCTAATTAAATAAGTTCTTCAACTAATCACCAACTCTGGGTCAGAACAGAATATAATTAAAAATGAAGAATTTATGATTCAAAATACCTCTAATAACTTATAATCTTAATTCAAATTGTCTCAAAAAATAAAATAAAAATTAAATAAAACAAAAGCGTGAATTTTAAAGAGGACTCGATTTTTCCAGGGCTGTCTAAGGGAGTGCTCATAAATGACGTCCAAAATTAATGGTCATTTTTAGAAAAAAAAGAACAAAAAATCTAGAAAATTCTGTGTTCTCGACCTCAACCCCGCTTTCTCCTCCCTTGAACGTCATTTATGAACGACCCCTTAGGATACTCAAAACATTCTTACATTCTTTTCTGAGATTTATACCAGCAGATGGCAAACATAATAATATACTTTAATTATGCTCAGAAAGAAGTCCTTAAAAAGAAACCTAGTCCTCCAAAAAGTGACAATAATTAAGTTAAAAGCATGGGCAACCGTTTCAAGTGATGGCTTAAAGTAAATTTTGGTTTAAGTTCATTTTAATCCTTGCAGAGTTGCTTGACTAATTCATCTAATGGCTCCATCTCTTTTGCCGGGATGAGATCGAATTCTTTTACAAAATAATAAAAGTGCTTAAAGCATGAGTTGACGTGCGGTTCAGCACCAATGGAAACAATTCTGTAAATAATAATCAAGATAAATTGTTATGCATTGTAACACGTTTGCGGAACTTCCTTACCTATCAAAATGATGAATATAAACATGCACAAAAACGCGAAATAGACGAGTGAGAATCTTTTTGCTGAGTGTCTGAAAGGAACGTGGAAATGGCACATCCGTTGTAACAGGAAATATTTCTTCATTATTAATTTGACCTTCAACCCAATCCATAAGATTCTCAATGTATTTTGGTGCCGGAAGTGCAGCTGGTTTCTTGTAATTTACACCATCTTGCCAAAAATATTCATATCGTGAACCGCCACTCATTTTTGGACATGTTGTCTCTGTACAATATTCTGACACGGTTCCATAAATTAAGTTAATTCGATTAAAGAAGTCAACAACATGTACAGCCAGCCAATCATTCATTTCTTCTCCAGGAGGTAGTTTAACGACTTCTTTTAAATTAATTCCTGATGAGAGACTTGCTTGAGCCTGCTTATGTAGAGAATAACGGATTGTTCCATGAGTAAATCTCTTTTTTGGTCGGAAAGTCTGAAAATTAAAATAAATTTATAAAAATAGAAAAATTGTGAAAAATCCATGTATGACTCAAACAAACCTTTCCTTTTTTGTCCATTAAATGGAAGAATTCTAGAAAATTATTCATGATTTTTGTACTTTCAAGTCACACTTCTCAGCCTATGTACAACCAACTAAATTAATTTGCACTAAAATGCAAAACTTAAATTGATTTAAAATGCAAACGAAAAATTTTTTATATCGTTTAGAATCTTCTTCACTTTTTTCTGCACTTCTCATTAATGATTGTTTTGTTGATGACTACTCGAAATTCTTTAGAGTTCGAAAATTTTGTGATTTGCAATAATGCGCTAAGCAAAAATATTGTTTGATTGTTTTTATTGCAAATTATTTTTTTCTATGACAATGACAATTCATAAAGGTTTTAATATTGAATTATATAGCATAAAATCTATAAATTTTAATTCATAGTCCAACTTAAATCTTAATTTTTGAAGATTTTTTAGACATTTAAATTTCAACCAAACATATCGGGATAGAGCATTTTTGCAAAACACTTCAAATCTCTCATTTCCACAACGGATTTTCGAACATTCAATTTTAATGATTATTTTCCCAATAAGAGAATTTTCCTACTAGTGAAAATTCGTCATTTGTTGTGAAAAGTTTTTCCATTTTCAAGTTTTTTAAAATTAAAATTTTTTAGGTCAATTTTGAAACTTTTAGCAATTCTTACCAAGTCTACTCTAGTTGTTGTGTGCTGTAGAACTTATTTTACAGTAAAGGTAATACACGATTACTATCGATTTTCAATTGACAATGAATTTCAATTTCCTTCAAATTGCAAAAAATAAAAGTTTTCAGTTGATTAATTTTTATATCTTTATTTGTATTGATATGAATTTTGTGAAACTAATAACTTTTCAAGTGCCTCACAATTTTGTTTTAGTGACTAATTTATCATTATTTTATTCAGTTTTGTAGCTTTTGTTTCGCCGTGAAGTCATAGACTGTGAAATGTTCTGTTTTATTTATCATTGATTTATTTTTGTGATAAATTGTTTTTGGAGAGTAGGAATTTTTTAGTTTCAGTGATTTTGTGGGTCTAGTTTATGAATTTATTTTGATAGTGAGTTTTAAAATGCAATTTATTATTGAAAAATTTTGAAAAATATGATTTTTATTTAAATAAAATTCATAAATTCAGTATAAAAATATCAAAAATTTGAAGATATTTTGAAATTTAAAATTAGGTTTTCTTTTGAAAAATATGCAATGCTGAACTTTATATAAGGTATCTTTGACTCAGAAGATTTGTGATTAAAACCTTGCGTCTTAAATATTAAAAAAAAAATTCGAGTAACTTGAAAATCATTCGACAATTTTTGTTAATTTGCTCAATATAAAAAACCCCAAAATTTTCCATTTAAACTCTTACAAGAAGATGAAGACAAACTTGAGACAAACCTAGAGACAAAAAAATGTTTATATCAAAAATATTTTCCTTTGAAATGACCACACGTGTAATGTCTCAATTTCTGTTTTTAATTTGTTAAAAAAAAAACGAAGATCAAGTGGCAAAAAATAGTTAGCATACTTATTAGACTTTCTTCTTTTTTCACATTCATTCTTCTTTGTTATTTTCTGTTATTTTATACCAATCTGCATGTGTCATTATTTAGTCTGTCGCATAAATCTTGAAACATGAAGCAAAAAACAACATAGAATTATTTGGTATCGAAAAATTGCAATTATTGCATAAACCTGTTTTAAAAGGCAATTTATGTATTGTTGCAAGATAGAGGTGGAGTAAGATTTTTTAAATGGGAATTTGAAAATTTAGAGACATTTGAAGAATAACTTATATTTAATTAAAAGTTAAATTATTATTTTTTGCATATACAGGGGGTCCTCGATTTGAACAGTTGTTTTGTTCCAAAATTTTTCTATTCAAATCGAAACGTATGAAAAATGACCGTTAAAAATAAAAATTGGAATTTAGTATGGGTAATTTTTGGTTATTCAAATCAAATCTGTTCAAATCGAGGACCCCTGTACTTACTCAAAGACCCTGACTACATCTCTAATTATTCAATAAACCGGTATCTTCGTACTAAAGTATATTTAAATATTACAAAAAATCAGACTTTATTCCCCATTATACCAGCAATTACCAGCATAAACCAACCACTCATACAGTAAATTCAATAAAACACAATTGTCTGTCAATAAAACTGATCACATCATTCCCCAGTGCTTCAATCGTGAAAACATTTTATCTTTATTGTTGCCATTCATATTCGCCGAAAAGCACACACAATAATAAATTCATTAGTTCTTCACATATTCCCCATTCATTTGACCTTCAAAAAATACTCAAAAAAGAATCAAACACGAAGCGTGTTCATGCGTTTGGTATGAAATCATCAACATCATCATCATCATCAATCTATTGTGTGACTTTACGATACATTTTTTTTGCGCGAGAGAATCAAAATATTTTGAAAAAAAGGTAGTTCAATAAACTTTGAAATCGATTTATATCGCAAAGCATAGACATAGACAGAATGTCTAACATTTTCTTATATCCACAAACATACCGAACAGCTGATTATCGATCATGTTTTTCATTTTGGTCTATATATAAAATTGCGATAGAACTAAGCCAATCTTTTTTTTTTGCCGAATGTCGATAAACAAAAGAAGCCAAGCAACACAAATACTCAATTATTCTAACATCGAGAGTGAGAGCGAGAAGGTCTAACGAGTGAAAAAAAAAATATTTAAAACTAGTGTCGCGAGCGGAACTTTAATTGTGCAAATCACTCGCAAATTTTTCATTTCTTTAGTTTTTCGATCTTCAACGAGTGACGATCACGAGCTTAAAAAGTCTTGCGAATTGGGGAAATTTTTTTTATAAGGTGTGAAAAATTATTTATCATAAAAAAAAATCCAGTGAATCTAGTTTGAAGAGCTTTAATAGTCGATGGAACTGAAATTTAATTGATTTTTGTGAAACAGGAACTGAAAGGAATTGGAAAATTTTTCAAAAAGAATTAAAATAGAAATTACGTAATTTGTGAAAATTGCAATTTTCGGTTGCATAGGAAAATTTTTTTATAAGGAACAAAATTTTTTGCAACAAAAATTTTTTTACTGCGCAACCTAAAAAAAATTGCAGTAAAGTCAAGAAACTTATTTTTTTTCATCACCGCTGGAGACAAAAAATTTTATTTGCGATGATTCAGACACAATTAGAAACTTAGAAAAAAATAATAAGAAGTGAATCAAGATTACATATCCACAGACAGCCGTGCTGCACACCAACCTGTAAAGAAAAATTACTCAATCAAGAAATTTAATCGTTTTTCAATTTTCGCAATTTTAAATCCTCAAAAAAAATGTCGTAATTGATTAATTTTCTGAGCATACGTAATGCATGTCAGTTGTTTGATAATTTTGAGAACTTCTCTCAAATACGATACATGCTTTACATTCTCAAACCGAACCTACATCAATTTGTGAGTTTTACTCACAGCAATACTCGGTTAATTTTCTCACTCTCACAACCTTGACTTTGGAACTACTCCGTAGTGAATTGTTTTTCCTTCTGTTTACTTTCTATTTATACGGTTGTTGTAAGTAAACTTAGCATGTGCTTATTAATGAGAGTGTTTTGTGTTGGAAAGTGCATTGAAAATTTTGTAAGTGACTATCACGTGGTTTAATATTTAGTTTTAGGTGTTGAAAAAATGACTTTATATTCAAATAAATTTGAGAAGTGAAGCAAGTAATGTCTTTTAATTATTCAGTGCGAAAAATTTGACAAATTTGAAATAGTTTTAGAAGTTAAAGATTTTAAAACTGATCGCATGATTTTATATCATTCTTAATCTTAATTTTATTTAAGTGAGTTTTATTTAGATAAATCATTTTTCCTACAAAATTAAGGTGATACCAAAGGGATCGCAATGTTGAAAATTCGCCAACTTGGATTAAAATATGACTGGCAACAAAAATTTTTGATTTCAAAAAAATTTTGTATTGAAAGTGAGAAAGTATGCTGTGATGAGAGAAAAATCAAAAAATGTGTAATGATTTTTTGTTCCTTTTATTTACAAAATTAAGCTTTTAAACGACAGTTGGAATAAGCCTGACCACAGAAATGGCTTTATTTCCAACAAATATTTTTTAAAACCTTTGAAAAATCAAATTTAATTTAAACTCATGGCATACTTTCTAACTTTCCATACAAAATTTTTTTAAAATCAAAAATTTTTGTTGCCAGTCAAATTTTAATCCAAGTTGGCGAATTTTCAACATTGCGACCCCTTTGGGTGATACACAATAATTATAACAGATTCATGCCAACTTACAATGAATATAAATATTTACAGAATAATGTAAATTCAACTGATCTCAAAGTATATTCTTTCAAGCGATTAAGTGAAAATTACTATTTACATTCTCAGAAGAGCTCGATAAATATTTTTGTTGACATTCTTGTGCAAATGAGTAGGATCAGAGATCAAAGCCGACATTTTCGGCTTATTTCATTTTTTATACTTTTTGATAAAATTAAGCTATTTACATAGTATTTTAGATATTCTAACTATTCTTTGGGTCATTTTCTATGATTCTTGTAGTATATTTGATAAGATTAGAAGTGTAATAAGCTCAATATTTAACTTTTAAGTTTTTTAAGCCGAGAAATAAGCCGATCGGCTTAAAATCGGCTAAAGTGAAATATTAAGCTGATTACACATAAAAATTAAGAAAATATCATACAATATGCTAGTTAATGATATAAAGAACAGTTACAATATCTAAAATACTTTTAAAACTGCTTAATTTCTTCAATAGAAGCAAAAATAAGATAAGCCGAAAAAGTCGGCTTCGATCTCTGAGTAGGATTTGTGAGTTTCTTTTTATTTAAATCAAGAAATAATAAATAAATAAGTGACTTTACATACTCGAGTCAACAATATATCTCTGGAACTACAATTGGCATGTTTTCGAGCTATTCCTAGTTCAAGTGATCTTGGAAATTTAACACTAGTTTTTACATAAGAAGCAATAATGCTAAAAGATGTTTAAAACTTAATATATTAAGTCTATGCTACCGGCAAATTTCCAAAGAATAAAATTTAAAGCAAGCAAAAACCAGTTAAAAGTGATTTTAATTATTAATTTTATGCCACTTTATATCTGACTTAATAATTGTTTCAAGCTCATTGAAATCATAGTCATCATATTTTGTATTTGATGTAAAGTTTAAATTAATAAATTTAATTAATTTTAAGAAATAAAAAATAGCATCGAAGTGAACATGATCATAGTCTCGTGTAATCGCGTCTAAACAATCCTTGAAAAAATAAAACTAATACGATTAGTAACATATGACAATTTAATTACGTTTTTATATTAATCATTACAGTCAAAAGCCAATTAATATTTTTTTATTAATTGATAAGGAGACATGTGCTTTTACTATTATTGCTTACACTTACCTTTGTGAAATCTAACGTCACTTTAACGGCTTGTTTTTATTTAAGAAATAGGTTGAGTCAATTGTTTGATTATCAGTACACGTGTTGGATCATGATAAAGATAAAAGACGTTTAATAACATCATGATAAATTTAAACAGCCGAAATGTTGATAGATGTTTGAGAAAACTTGTCATTATTTATTGAAACCTTCAATTATTCACATCGAAATTAAAAATTATTTAATTTTAAATATTTATTTTAAAGCTTTTATTTAGCTCTTAAATAAAAATCAAAATTCTAAAGTATGTAAAGCAAAATAATAAGGAATTCTTAAAAAAAATAATAATAATAATAACAAACAAAACTCTTGCAATTGCTAACTGTTGCAAACAATTCTCTTTGGTCAACTTCCAAGTAGTAATCAAAAATTAATAAATAATCGGTAGAATTATAATTAATTTTTTATTTCTCTCCTCAAAATTATTAAACAAAACAAAAACATTTTTTTCATGCAGTTCAGAACCTTATCACTCCCCAAAAAGCATCGGCAAATCTCTTTTCAATATTTTTTGCAAATGTCAATACTTTCACAGCAGTATCAAGATCATAAACTATAACAAACATTCCCATTATCAGTAAATTCATTTTATCTCAACATGAACAATTTTATTACTGTCATTATCTTCTGTACACAATTGGGAGTGCATACAAATTTAATTAATACTTTATTGAAGCATTTGTTTTGCTTCTCAATCGATAAGTTGATAAAAACATCAATTTTCTCTCTTAATGATGAGATTGAATTTAAACACGTAATTTCAGTTCCTATTTCTGTGTCTATACAGAAAGTTTGGCAATTTTCACAAAAATTTTCCTACAATAAATCTTTTCTTTTAGGCATTTCGCAATTATAAAAGGAATTTAATTTTTATTGCAGATTTAAAATATGGCATTTCGAAAAATTGGCGTGACAGCGCTAGGAACATTAGTTGGCGGTACATTTGCAACATATGCACTACGTCAAAATGATGACATGGTCGCGAGAGTTCAGCTTGAAGAAAAAGTAATTAAACGAGCACGAAAATTACCGCCACGATCCGAGCAAATTGCAGCCTTGCAAGCAGGAGAGGAATATGATGTATTGATCATTGGAGGTGAGTTACTTAACGTTGATTCTAATTTATTGAAGTCTCTTAATGCTGACTAAAATTTAGGTGGAGCTACTGGAGCTGGTGTCGCATTAGATTCATGCACTCGTGGATTGAAAACTGCATTAGTTGAAGCTAATGACTTTGCTAGTGGTACATCATCAAGATCAACAAAATTGATTCATGGTGGTGTTAGATATTTACAGAAAGCTATTTTAGGGGTAAATTGGCTCTAATTTCATTAAATGTTTCGGTTCTTATTGATTTATATTAAATGTATAGCTGGATATCGAACAATATAATATGGTAAAAGAAGCTCTTGCTGAACGTGCAAATATGCTTCAATCTGCCCCTCATCTTACTCATCCCCTGCCTATTATGCTGCCAGTTTATACGTGAGTATTGTTAGATTCATCCTTAGCACTTGAATTACGAGTCTATAATTACTTTTCAGATGGTGGCAAGTCCCATACTTCTGTAAGTATTTCACCTTCTTAAATCTCAAACTGTTCACTAATATATTTCCATCTCCTTAGGGGTCGGTATCAAAGCATATGATTTTGTTGCCGGTGACAGAAACGTCAAATCCAGCTATTATCTATCAAAGCAAGATGCTCTCGAAAAATTCCCCATGCTTAAAAGTGATAAGCTCTGTGGCGCTATTGTATATTATGATGGTCAGCAAGATGATGCCAGAATGTGTATCTCTGTTGCCTTAACTGCCGCTCGTTATGGTGCTTCAGTTGCCAATCACGTTGAAGTTCAAGAATTATTGAAAAAGAAAGATGCAGATGGAAATGAAGTCTTATGTGGCGCACGAGTCAGAGATAATTTGAGCAAGAAGGAATGGACAATTAAGGCTAAATGTGTCATCAATGCTTGCGGTCCATTCACTGACAGTATCAGAAAGATGGATGATCCAAAGGTCAAGTCAATTTGCTGTCCTAGTTCCGGTGTTCATATTGTCTTACCAGGATATTACAGTCCACAACAAATGGGTCTTCTTGATCCAGCAACTAGTGATGGTCGTGTCATTTTCTTCCTTCCATGGTTGAAAGGAACAATTGCTGGTACAACTGATACTCCATGTGAAGTTACTCGTAGTCCAGCACCAACTGAAGAAGATATCTCATTCATTTTGAGTGAAATCAAACACTACCTTAATAAGGATGTTGATGTTCGTCGTGGTGATGTTTTGAGTGCATGGTGTGGTATCCGTCCTCTTGTTTCTGATCCAAATAAGGATGATACTCAATCACTTGCTCGTAATCACATCGTTCACGTCAGTAAATCAAAACTTATTACAATTGCTGGTGGAAAATGGACAACATATCGTGCCATGGCTGAACATACAATGGATGCTGCAATTAAGGCTTGTAATTTAAAGCCACATCGTCCATGTGTTACTGACAAGATTCAAATTGAAGGTAGCCACGGTTGGACTCCAACTATGTATATCAGATTGGTACAAGATTTTGGCTTGGAAACTGAAGTTGCACAACATTTGGCACAAGCTTATGGTGATCGTGCATATCCAGTTGCAAAATTGGCTGCTTTGACTGGTAAGAGATGGCCAATTATTGGTAAAAGAATCCATCCAGAATTCCCATACATTGATGCTGAAATTAGATATGGTTGTCGTGAATATGCATGCTCAGCTATTGACATGGTTGCACGTCGTCTCCGTTTAGCCTTCCTTAACGTTCAAGCTGCTCAAGAAGCTCTTCCAATGATTGTCGACATTATGGGCGAGGAATTGAAATGGTCAAAGGAAGAAAAGGAACGTCAAATGAAAATGGCAACAGACTTCTTGAATGTTGAAATGGGCGCACTTGTCAACAAGAGAACACAAGAAACTGTTCCACTCAATTTGTCACCAGAGGAAGTTACTAAATACAGAAAACGTTTCGATACTATTGATGCTGAGAAGAAGGGATATGTTTCAATTAACGATATCCGTAGGGCTTTGAAGGTGAGTTTGAAGTATTCATAAAATAATACAGCACTGATTTCAAGGGGGTTTATCTTTAGATTAGTCCAGATTAGGGTATAAATGTAATTCTTAATAATTTATCCTACTTTCCTATTTACAGAGCTTTGGAGATGCAGATATCACTGGCGAAGAACTTCACGACATTCTCAAGGAAATTGATACCAACATGAACGGACAAGTAGAACTCGATGAATATCTTCAAGTAAGTTTTAGTTCAATCTAATACTTATGCAGTTATTTGACTATGAATCTATACACTGAAAATAACTCCCAATTTTCTTATCTTCCATCCACAGATGATGTCAGCCATCAAGTCTGGTGCTGTAGCCTACTCGAGATTCGGTCGCGTAGCTGAATTGGAAGAAGCAAGACAAAATGAACTGAAAATTAAGCATAAAATCTCAGTAGATAGGTCTGGCGGCGGTTTGTAATCCTTTCATTTCATAATTAAACTTTTTTATCTCTACTTAATACTATTCATTGTCCTGCTATCTATCTATTCTCACAATTGAGACACACTACCTGATATTGATAAAAATGATATTGATATTGACTGATTGAAAATCGCATGAAGCGAGATTTTTGCAAAAGTGAAAAAAAGACATGAACAATTTACAAAAATTACTCATACAGGGTAAACATAAGTATAATGACCGATTGGAACCAAGTGTATTAAATTTTTTATATGAATTGGCAACTTTACAGTAATAAATTTAAAAATATAAAAAAATTGGGTTGAAAAAAAAAATCTTCAAAAAAGAAAATTTTTATTTGCACGAACTAACTCACCTGTAAATTTCATGTCGCATGGCTTTGCATCTCCTGTCGCTTTTCCAAAAAATTTCATTTTCTCATTTTATTAATTGTTTTGACTGCACGCAAATTATGCATTAATATCACTAACACATCTCATTCACTCTTTTCTGTTTTTATTTCTGTACTTTTATTCTTTATTCTCTTTCTCTATATAGGAACATAAGGTGAATAAGCTAGCAAATGGAAAGTGGATAATTTATTAACTTTTAGGCTTAATACACAAACACACAAAAAAGGCACCAAATCTAAGCGAACAATTTTTAATTTAATTTATCTTTTCCGTTGTGATGACTTGTTGTTCCTAAAAATCCCAGCGTTAATAATTTAATTTATTATTTATTTGTTCATAATGAAATTGTTATTTACATTTTACGAATATTGAAGGGAGATTGATGATGAGTTGAAGAGTTGTTGTGGATTGAAAAATATTCAGAACTTCTCTATTTATCAATCCATACCAAATAATGCTGTTTATATCAAAGTGAAGCTTATTAAAGATCGTGGATAGCAGTTTCTAACCAAATATGGATGAATAAGATGACTATATCTTGTTTGGAATCAAATACAATAGGAACTTTCCAGAATCTAGACAACTTCAGAAGTTTGAGTTAAGAAGAACTATTTCAATCATTTGATTTGTAAGATCTAACTAAGAGTTGACTGAGAGTGTATACAAGTTATGCTGAACCTCCGAATCGACTCTTACATCCGTCAAGCTCATTATTCTTTGATTCCTTTGGGCTATCGAAGAAAAACAAGCTTCTAACCTCTGTAAAATACAAAGATAAAAGCAGAGTTGGAATTTCTTCAAATATGCGATGAAGTATTTAACGTAAGTTAATATGGAACAACCATAAGCACAGATCTTGATGATAGCAGCTACTCGTCCTTAAAAATTGTCCTTACCTTAACCATTTATGATCTCTTTAGTTAAACGCTGAATAATTCTTCCATCAACAGCTTCCAAATCATCTCAAACTCCTTTAATAATACCGAAGAAAAAGACTATTGCTACTTAACATGTTGTTGTTGTAATTCTTCCCTTTTAATATCACAACGAGCAAGTGATTTTACTTTTTTTGTTGACTTTTGTCAATAACCAATAATTAATTTAAATAAAAATACGAATTATCTTTAAATGTTGAAGTTTCATCATCTTAAAAAGACTTTTTCTGCTTTAATTTATTAATTTTTTAATTATCGTCATTTTTATGAAATAAAAAAAAAATACACATTGATACATGTAAAAAATTTACTTATGAACTACACAAATCTATTTACAATAATTGTTATGTCGAAAAAATTTATATGAGATTATATTATGCACACTTACATCATTAACTATAGAATTGGACCTTAAAAAACTACAGAAACATTGAATGATCAACTTTTAAGTTAATTTTTTTGTTACCGAAACGAATTTTTGTCTTAATTTTAACAATTTAAAAATTTTTTGTGGCTAAAAATTTCAGCTAAAAAACGACAAAGAACGAAACAAAATTTACTAATTTTAAGCGCATCCGTTTTTGGCAATAATTAGTGTGCGCACATTTCTTTCAGTTGACAATTCAACGGTCAAATCTTATTGGATCAAATTTAATGACGAGAACATTTACGAACTTATTTCCTAACAAATAAAGAATCTCCAAGGAGATTTAAAAAGTTCAATTTTTAATTTTTACGACGCGAGTTACAATTATTAATTATTATTTAAAGATGTATGGATTTGAAAGTGTAATGGATGAGTTTTGAGGATTTTGAATATATTAAATTTACGTACAACTGGCATTTTAGGTAGGTTTAAAGAATCAAATTCTTAATTGTTTGCAAATTTTGATCAGTTGGATCTTTTAAACATCAAAATAACATAGTCTATCTATCTATGTCTAAATAAAACATAGTCTATACAAATTGTTTGATCGAGTCTGTAACGTTCTGATCAGTTTCATATTCTTCATTTAAATCAAATTAACATACCCAAATGCAGTAAATATCCTTCTTCTCAATGCTCATTACCAGTTTTTACACTCAAAACTTCTCAGTTCTCAATTCTCTACACTAGTTCCATCCACACAACATATTCTTATCATCTAACTTGTTTTTTCGTCTATATACAATATGTATATCCTTTCCAATAGTTTCTTTCATCAATCCATTCATCATTCATTGAATGACTATATTTCCTTCTTTTTAAATACTTTTTGATATGTGATGAACCGAATGTCTGAATCATGTCAGTTCCAATGCAAATTTTATTATTTCTTAATCTCGTATCTCTTGAAAATATTTCAGCTTACCATCAAAATGGACCAAAACTGAAATATTTTTCTTGATGCTAGTTACCCACGTCCGTTTCTTCTATCGTCATCTTTTCTTCACTTGAGTCATTACTAGCATCTGATGATGCACTTTGTGTTGAGTTTGTTATGTCCTAAATGGAATAAAATAAGATTTGAATCAGTTTTTAACGTCATGCGTAAAAAAAAATAGAAAAAAGAATTTTCAAGGACGTCTGTGTTTATGTTTCATTTAGGTCAATGAGATTGGAATGGGAGATTAAAAATGTAAACAGAAATGACCTTGAAGGAGATTCTCTGTACGAAAAAATTGCTTATTTTTGATCAAATTTACATGAATCATACCTGCGAATAATTAAGTTCTTTTATAGTATACAATGTATTTGCAGCTTGAACTTGCGTAGTTCCATCATTAGCTTGATCATTTGCAATCCATACAAATTGTTCCTGATTTACGCAACTAGAATCTAATTGGATTACACTTGGCTGTTCGACGGCATTTTCATCCTTTAAGACATAAACTATTTCCTCTTGTGGATCAGCAGCATCATCGGAATCAAGTTTGGATTTACCAGCCAATGTTTGTGATTGAATGATGACAAATTGCTGTTCATTGGATTCTTGTTGTTGTGATGAGTCGAGGATTATTTTCATGTCCTCAATTTTTAGCTAGAATTTTCAGAATTATTATTTATAAAGTTAGGGGAATAAAAATTTTGATAAAGGAACTCACATCTTTACGATTCTTTGTATGCGTCCTTAAATGTTTTGATAGGTGATCAGATCTCATGAACTTCTTTGAGCATTCTGTGCACTGGAATCTAAAATGTCAAAAACTTCTTAGTGGAATTAAAGTGTAAATTAAATTTAATTGAAATCTACCTTTTTTCACCAGTATGTGTCCTCCTGTGCCTTTGTAATTCATCGGATCTCGTGAATCTCTTGCCACAAAATACCCAATTACAGACAAAAGGGCGCTCACCTATTTAATTAATAAGATTTTGAAGAATTTCATAAGAATCAATAAAATGGATTTTTAACGGTTTTTTGAGATTCAAAATTTAACGGTTTTCTAAAATTCAAATTTCAAATGTTTTGAAAATTTCAAATTTTTAAAATTCAAAATTTAATAATTACAAAAATTCCAAAATGTAACAGTTTTCAAAATTTTCAAATAAATAATTAAATTTTTCAAATTTGAATTTTAACCGTTACAAATCTCAATTTATAATTTCAAAAAATTCCTACCTGTATGCCATCTCAAATGTGCTCTCAAATGCGACGTCTTTCCATAAACTTTATTACATCCAGGCACATGACAAATGTGCTGCTTCTTTCTGTCCGTATTACGATCAGGTTGTGTACAATTTGGGCAAGTACATGCAACGCGACGAACTCTTGGCTTAACTTCAGGCGACGCTGATCCATCAGCACTACTTACATTAATATTAACATTTACTGATGTCTGACTAACAGTCTGTTGGGTCGGTGCTGGTGTGACACTAATTGTCGTTGACATTTTCGTAGATGTAGATTTTGTCTCACTTACAGTTTGTTGGGTTGGTGCTGGCTGGATAGTTATTTGATTTGATGTTGATGTAGCAACAATTGATTTTGCGACTGGCTGAATTGTACTTGATGATGATGGAATTGATGAAATATGTGTGATTGTTGGCATGATGGATGTCGTTTGACTTTGTGTCGTCACGGTTGGTGTTTGACTTGTCGAAACGGACGATGATGATGCTTGAATTAAAACAGGTGTTGATTCTGCTGATTTGACAATCCATTTTGTCGGTGTCGTCTCATTATCCTGTTTTATTGATTGTGGTGTAATTGTGATTGTTTGGGTCGTCGATGGCTGGGATGTTGGGGTGGATACAGTTGATGTTGTAGGTTGGACAGTTTGCGGTTGATTTTGAATAACTGGCGATTGTGGAATTTGTTGGACAGCTTGCAATGGTTGACCCATAAAATTAGCTCCACTTAATGCATTTGCAGATATTACTTGGACATTTCCTATGCCTGGTATATGCTGGATTTGTTGGGATGCAGGAAAGTTAGGAATTTGAATGATATTTGCGTTCTGATTAGGTCTTAATGCTGATGCTGGAATTACAGAAATTGGCTGTCCTTGTGCATTAGTTATTGTAATTGGCTGATGTTGTTCTTGTCCTTCAACTTTTACTTGCTGTGGCTAAAATTTTTAAATTTTTAGTAAATTGGAATTAAAATTAGACGTTTAAAACTCTTACCTGCTGTGACTGTAAAGCACTAAAGTTTGGCTGTCCGGCTGCATTTGGCTGTTGAAATAAAGGAAGATTTGCCAACTGAACTTGCTGAATTTGACCCGATGGGGTTATAATGTTAGCAACTTGCTGTGTAAACTGTGGAATAATCTGCATTTGTGGCTGAATAATTTGAGGCATTTGATTTCCAAAATTTTGAATTGGCACGTGAACTGTTTGATAAATTGTCTGTCCATTTGCATTAATTGGAACTTGAACGGGAATTGTTTGTGCTTGCATTGGAAATTGAAGGACTTGTGGCATCGTTGGACGTACTTGAACACTTTGTCCTTAAAAATTTGATAAATAAAATTATAAAATTAATTTATGGACAAATTGCAATAAAATTCCCTGAAAAAGTCATTCATTCAGGCATTAATTAGGAAATGATAAGGATGGAAATGAGATATAGCATTTATGTACAAAAATTAAATTGTCCATGCACCAAAAAAAATAATTATTAAAAAAATAAATTTGGCAAGAAAAAAAAGTCCTTAACTTACCCGCAAAGTTAGCAGGTATTTGAATTGTGTTAGTCGATGCAGTGGGAATAGTAAATATAGTACCTTGTTGCTGCTGATTACTATTATTATTATTTTGATTTTGTTGCGTATTCGATTGATTTTGAGTGGAATTTTGCGATGAATTTTGCTGAGAACTTACACTCGATTGCGTCGTATTTTGTGCACTAGAATTTGAATTTTGAACATTTTGTTGCGTATTTGATTGATTTTGTGTTGAATTTGATGAGTTTTGTTGAGGACCCAATGGAATCTGTATGTTTGTTCCCGATATTGTTAGTGTCGCTTGTCCACCATTATTAACTGATTTTTTTTATTTTATTTATTATGGATTTATATTATGATTTGTGTGTGCAAGTTATTGTGCATATTTTATATGGTTATGAGATTATTTTTTTGTAATGATTCATTTTTTGGTTGGTTAGTATTAGAAGAGAAAAATGAGGAAAGAACAATGAAAAAACATTAATTAATTAGCTAGGAAAAAAAACACCACCAATTCAGGATGCTGTAGATTTGTGCATAATTTTTAAGTTAATTTAAATACCTACATAAAATTTTTTTTTTAAAAAAATTAAAAATCAACGGCCAACTTAAATTCAAATTTACTTTTAAAACCGTTCAAATGTTTCTAGATTTTTGAACTTTTGTATGGTTTTGATATTAACTGCCAATTCAAATTCAAAAATATTGTCAAAACCATTCAAATGTTTAATTTAATCAGCTTTTAAACGGTTTTGAAATTTAAATTCAAAAATTTATTCAAAAACCGTTCAAAATTTGTTAACTGTTGAATGGTTCTAAAATTCAAATTTAAATTAACCGTTATTTTTCGTAAAATTTTAAGAAACTTTAAAAGCACAAATCTACTCATCCAACACCATTATTTGATTATTATTCATATCCTTTTTTTGTGAATGGAATTAGTGTTGTGATAAGAAAAAAAAAAATGGAAGGCAATAAAATCATTCAAAATATCCATTTCTTGATACTTTACTCACCATTTGGTAATTGAACAGTTTGTGCCATATTATGAAGGAAATTTTGAGGCGCAGCCATAACTGGACCACGTACAATTTGTCCTGATGGCGTAATAAAGGCTTGTTGAATTGGTTGAGCATTTCCCATTTGATTAGGTATAAATAAAGCTTCTTGTCCATCCACCGTAACAGGCTGAACAATTTGAAACATCCCATTATGTCCCGATATTATTTGTCCACCTTGTATCACTTGCTGTATTGTTGGTGCTTGTGGCTGTTGATTTTCATTCGGTTTTAATTGAATAATTTGTTGCGTCACTGAACCGTCTGGCTGTTTCAACTGAATTATTTGTTGTGGCATTTGTTCATTTTTAACTTGAATGAATTGTTGTGGGAGGTTTATGACTTGTTGCTGGCCATTTGGTGACGTAAAAATTGTCTTAATTTGCTGTGCCTGTTGTGGATTGATCTGTTGAGATTGAGAATTAGCAACTGCCTGTGCTTGTGCCTGCGCTTGAGCTTGCTGAAATGCCTGAACTTGTTGCTGTAATTGTGCAGCATCGCTGGCATTTAATTGATGAATTTGTTGGGCTGCTGTGGCTTGTTGTGGAAGGAAATTTTGTAATTGTTGGAGGGTTATGACTTGTGGCTGTTGGACTGTCGTCTGGTTCTGTTGAGTTTGTGCTTGTGCTTGATTCTGTTGTTGCTGTTGAACGACAGATTGAGGCTGAGAATTCGCCATAATCGCGGCATTTAATTCACTTCCCTAAAATATGAATAAAATGTTAAATTTTAGATTTCTTGGAACTAGAATCATTAAATGATAAATCACAATTATGAACATAATCAAAAACCATAAGAAATCCACTGTTTTTTGTTAGTTTCGTGAATTATAAAAAAAAAAAAATCATAAAATTTTGGTGTTTTTTAGATGAAGTAAAAAAAAATAACAAAATATATCCCATAATCCGTAATTTTGGATGGTGCAATAAATTCATATATATACATAACATAGATGACAATTAAATAAAATTATTTATATACAAAAATAATTAAAATTAAAGATCAAAAGGAAATTAAATTAAAAAATGAGGAAAATGTGGTGTTAATACAACATATATATAAAAAATAATTGGAAAAAGAAGCTTGTTTTAGAGACATTAATGAAATGAGATTTATTTGTAGGAACCTGATATCCAGCATTCTGTAATTGTGCCAATACTTGAGCACTGACTATTCGAACTTCACTTTGTTGTTGATGATCCATTATTATTAGGGTATTTTTTTCAAGGAATTAATTATTTCTGTTTTTATTGGGAGTATTTGACGTATCTATGCTTGTTAAAGGCTTTAATATTAATTCGTGTATATTTCGTTGTTGCTCAAATTTTTTTAACTTTTTCTTTTTAATTAACTGATTCTTATGGTTTTAGATCGCTTTGTCACTCACTAAAAGAATGTAAAAAAGGTATTTTTATGTTATTTATGCTGTATGTAACAATATTATTAAATTTAATGTCCATTTCTGGATGTTGAAAAAATAATTTTTTTAAAAACTTAATTCACTCGACATAATTTATGTTGTCTAATTAACTCATGTCTATTAATCACAATTAATCAATAATACAATATTTATAACAGCTAATTAATAAGAATAACAACATAAACTCTATTTATGCTCCGACATTTGTTGACAATTTGATTTTTGTTGATTTTTAGACTCATTTTGATGAATTACCTCCTTCTTTGTATTTACAGTCGTCTCTTTTTTCTTTCTACCCATTTCACAATTCTAAAATTTATTTAATATCAGCTTAAAATGCATTAAAAACAATTGTTTTTAATAATTGAAAAAAATTGCAATCTTTATGCTTTCTAAAATCGTATAACTTTTGTTTGTTGGGAGATTTGAAATTTTAAAAACCGTTATTTTTATGTTGGATTTGAAATTTATGTTCGGAATGTTTTTTTGTTCTATTTTCAATTGGAATTGTAGGGTTTTGGGTTTTTAAAACATTTATGTGGTTTTTGTATTGCTGACAGTTTTGAATTTATTACAATTGGTTGTTATATGGTTTTTGATCCAGAATTTGAGCGGTTTTAAATGCAAATTGTATGGTTCTAGCCGATTTTAGTTGACTGTTGAATGGATTTGAATTTGTACGGTTTTGAAAAATAATTGTGGTTTTATAAATTTAATTTATTTTGAATTTGTAACGTTTTTATAAACATTTGTACAGTTTTTTTAGTGTAATTTATAAGGGTTTTAATTATTAAGAATTTATAATTTTATAAAATTAATAAATTTATTAAAATTTTGATTAGGAATTTATTTATTTTTCATTAATATAAACTCATTAAATCTACAATATACAATGTAAAGAAATAAAATATAATGTGATGGTCTTTTTTTTATTCAGTATGTTCCTCAAGTAATTCAGAATTTTCATCTTCTCCTTTAAAAACTAAAATCTGCTTATAATGAACAATACGAAGATGTCTCTCAAAATTAGATCGCTTAAAGTTGACATATTTGCCTTCATGCGTAAGCTGTAAACGCAATTTTTTAGTACACATTGGACATTTAACTTCCCAAATATTATTTTGAATTTTGACAATATCAATCTGTTCCAAATCAAATCGATTTAATAAGTCAGTTGGAACAATAACTTCACAGCTTTGACGTACTAAATCCTTCCATTTTTCCATCAATCCTTCCTCAGTGTCTGGATAATTTTTCTGTATTTTTGGTCGTCGACGTCCTGGCGTACCAACACGTCCATGTCCAATTTGCATTTGAAGGAACTCGTCTGTGTACATGTGTTTAGGTTTTTTCGAATTTTTCATTTCCAATGAGCGATTTAAGTTTGTCGAATGATGTTCATAGTCAGAGATCTCAAAGCATTGCTCAAAACTTCCAGCTTCTGTCTTAACAATCTGTTCTGCTGAATAAATGCTATTATTATGCTCAAGATCTTCAGCTGTTATTTCCTGATATTCAACAATTTCTCCATCCTCATCGACATACTCTTGATCAATAAATTGACTTCCATCATCCTCCTCTGTCTCATAAATATACTGAATTTGCTCATTAGTTTCTGGCGATGCCACTTCCTGTAATTCACTTTTACTTCCAATGCTGTCATATTTTGTACGTTTTCTTTGTGGCGATTCCAATAAATGCTCCTCATCATTATCTTCACGGGAATATCCATGCTCCTCACCTTGCTGCTTCTGTCTAACAATTAATTCTGACTGTTCACGTTTTAGGTCTGGAATTTTTATTGTAGCGTACGAAGCATTATTAAAGTCATCAATTTGTGTCTTTTGAAGTTCATTGCATAAATTAATGATTAGATTTTTATGGCCAAGCTTTAAACGGAATTTTTCCATTGATTGATTATTGATTCTTAGTTCTTCCTGGAATTTTGCCTTTAAATTATCACCATCATCAAGTTCCGCAAGTCCAATAATTGATTCCTCAAGAGCTTGAAAGAAATATTGCTTATCATCCCATTGTATGCCTTTTAATGCAAGGTATGTATCAAAACCATTAAATTCAAGTATCATTTTGATTAATCGTGGAATATCTCCATAAATTTTCTCGATTTTGTACCAAAATACAGTAGACGGATCCATTTGTGCCTGTAAAAATCAACATTTTTAATCATTTAGATTTTGTTATTATTTGAATCAACTATAAAGATGCTAGTTTTGACCGTGAGATCCTGCTCGAAAAGTTTAATGCTACATATTATGCGTCTGAGACGCGAATTTCTTTAGGATGCAGACAACTTACCTTCGTCTTCCTGATCACTATACTCATATTTCTTTAATTCCAGCCAAACAGTCAATTTTGCACTATACAGTGACTTAATTAGATTAATTAAAGGCTTAGTAGATAGTTAAATATGCTTAAAAATTGTTAAAGAATGAATTTGATTAAAAAGTAAATAAAAATAAATTTTCGATCGTTTGAATTTTTTGGAAACGTTACAAAGTTTGAATTTTTACCGACCGTTATTTTTTGTTGAGCAGTAAACGCATTTGGACTGGATATATAGGAAATTGATATTGCAAATAAAATTAAATATGCAATTTTTATAAATAAAAAGCTATGAAATCAACATCCAAGCCGCTTTTAAGCTATAAATAGAAGATCCAGTAACATCCAGTTAGTCAGTTAGCCAAAATTAAGCTATTAGACTCATTTTCTACATAAAAGTGATAAAAACAAATCAGAAATTGCATTAAGGAACATTCTTTAAAAATTTCTGCCTTAATCAACTTTCCAAAAAGGAATTTTCTGAATTGAATTTTAGTCCAAAATTATGGCAAAGAAAAAAGTGAAATTATATGAAAATGACTTAAAAAACACACTTAGCTCACAGAAAAAGGCAAAACCACCAAAAACAGTGCTTGTTAATAACGTGACAGACTATTGGCCAGCATTAAATGAGCAGCAAGTGACCAAATTTGAAGAAATCTTAAAAAGGTACGAAAACATCCAGTAATGCCAATAAATCATTAACTAATTAATATTTTCAGCTACACAAGCGATAAATCAAATGTACAGGACATCTCGATTGGACTGGAATCAACAATAAGGAATGTCAAGAACAATTTAGCCAAAATTATCTTTATTGCTGATGAAATCTCACCACAATGGTTTGGAAAGCATTTAATAGCTATGAGCTTAACAAAAGATCCAACAACAAAAATTTTCATCGTACCAAAATTAAAGGAACTGACTAAAAATGTGTTAAATGTTCAGTCAATTATTTTGAGCACCAAAAAGGATGTTAGTGCCTTTAATGAATTTTATAGCAGTCTGAATATCCATGATGAGCTTCTGAAGTATTTCTACACAGTAAGACCTAACAAAGATGTCTCAAAACCTCGAAAAAAGAAAGTCAAGGAGTTAAAGGAAGTGCCAATTGTCTACCTCAAAAAGTCATCAGATTCAGTTCCAGCATTTAAATCTGCCGCAGATAAAATGGAATTTGAAGACTCGCTGGACTTTATATCCTTAGCAAAATATGATGATCAAACATTAGTAAATAAAAAGTCACCGTTCCCATCTTATCGCCCACTGAAAGTTAAGAAAATTATCGGAAATAAAGACAGAAAGTCCAAAATTTGATGATGAATAATTAAAAAAAGAATTTTATTCCAAATAACTTCAAACATGATAATTAATATAAATTTATAAAAGGAAATTAGTGTGCTGGATTTTCAATATAGACAGTCACGTTCTTGCCATTGACTTCTTTGTTCGTAAATTTACTAAATGGATAAGTTTTATTGAGAAGTTCAGGCTGAATTTTGCTATTTTCACTTCTTGTGATGAACAATGTTTTGCCAGATAAATCTTTAGTCACCCTGTCCAATTCCTTATTGTTCGTTGTCACGCTGTACTTAGTTCCATAAATACCAAAAACTCCTTCAATTTCCTTCTTCAGCTGTTCCAAGGTCATCAAATTTCCATTAAAATCCACAAGATTAAATGTCGCTGACCGTCTCTTGCTGTCCTCAACATATCGTACCTCAATATCATCAGATAATGCAATATTAATCCATGGCAATACAGGCATCGATCTTTCACTAACTGATGTAATTTTCAGCCTCAACTGGACATCCTTAATTTCTTGTGTCTCCTCAATCAAAACTTCACGTTTATCAGCTGCTGCATCATGCTGAACAAATTTCGACTTAATGACATTTTCAATAAATCCTTGATGACTTTTGGCAATTCTATTAATATCACTATTACTTGCCACATCATATGTGATAATGACTTGATCTGTTGGAATCAATTTTGCCTTCTTTTTTAACTTCTGTACGCGATTAATAATTTCACGAGCAATTCCTTCATCAACAAGCTCCTGATTTGGCTTCATATTAAGCAAGACGAGAACATCATTGTCACTATGTGCTTCATAGTCATTTCCACTTTCACTCATTTCACCACCAAATTGATAAATAATGCGAACTTCATTAAGATCCAATTTATGTCCAGCAACTTCAAAATATCCACGTTTAAGTTGTTCCTGAATTTCATTATCTTGTAGTTCCTTTAATTTTTGAGCAACAATTTTGGCATCGCCTTTAAGACGAATTCCAAGTAATTTATGATCAGGTTCGGCACGAATTGTAACGCCGTACTTTTTCTTATCTTGACTTAACACAATTGTTCGTACGTTCAATTCACTTGTAATGAATTCCTGTAATGTATTAATGTCATCAAGATATTCTTGTGTCTGATGGATGATAACAACTTCCGTTAATGGATATTTAATTGGAACTGTACGACGATCGCGCATAACACGTCCAAGTTCAACTACAGCTTGCATTCTCGATACAGCACGTTCAATATTGACATTTATTGCTGATGTATTAGCTTGTGGCATCATTTCGTAGTGGACACTTCCATTATTTGAATTATCATTCAAGATTCTCAATCTTTGATACATATATTCAGTCAGGAATGGCGTAAATGGTGCCATCATCTTGACCATAGCAACAAGAACATCATAAAGTGTATCTAATGCAAAATGACAATCCTTAACACCACCTTCACCCTTCAAACGACGACGATTCATTCTCACATACCAATTTGTCAATTGATCAATGAATTTGGTCAATCGAGGTACGACTGTGTACAGTCTGTATGCCTTCATCTCGCGAGAAACAAAATCAAGCAAAGATTCTTTAAAGCTTGTTATCCATACATCCATAACATTGTCATTCTTATCGCCTTGATGACGTTTAAGGTCAAATTTATATGCAACACCTTCTTCCTTCTCTAAACGATCAATATTTTGGAATAAGAAACGATAAGCATTAAACCATGGAAGGAAGACATCCTTAATTATGTCACGAACTCCTTCTTCCTTAAATTTCAAATTCTCAGCACGTACAACGGGTGAATTAATTAAATACAAACGAATGGCATCGGCACCATACTTTTGGATCAATAACATTGGATCTGGATAATTTTGCTTTCTTTTTGACATTTTTTGTCCATCAGCAGCAAGTACGAGACCATTAGCAATTAAGTTCTTAAATGGTGGCTTATCAAATAAAGCTGTGGAAATGACGAGAAGTGTGTAGAACCAACCACGAGTTTGATCAATTCCTTCAGCAATAAAATCAGCTGGGAAGTTGTTGATGAAATCTTGTGGATTCTCAAATGGATAATGTTGTTGAGCGTACGGCATAGAACCTGATTCGAACCAACAATCAAAGACTTCTGGTACACGTCTTAATGGTGGATTTCCAGGAATTTTTGATGGAATTTCAATTGGATCGACTGTTTCACGATGTAAATCTGTGATTTTAACACCAGAAAGTTTCTCGAGTTCTTCAATAGATCCAATACAGACAACTTCGTCGCCTGATGGTGACATCCAGAGAGGAATTGGTGTTCCCCAATAACGATTACGACTTATAGCCCTAAAAAGAAAATTTTTGGTTTTTAGCGTATTATTAGAATTTGAAAATTTTCAACTAAAATTTTAACGGTTTTGTAGGATTTAAATTTTTTTTAAAACAGGAAAAATTCAAATCTTACAAAACCGTTAAATTTTGAATTTTTAGAAACCAAAAATTCAAATATCACAAAACCGTTAAAATTCAAATTTTATAAAACCGTTAAAATTCAAATTTTAAAATGACGGTTATTTCAAAACTTACCAATCTCTCGCTTCCTTCAGCCAATTTCCAAATCTCTTTTCCTTAACATTATCAGGAACCCAATAAGTTTGTGCACAGCTAGCAAGTAAATTCTTCGTCATGTGTTCAACACGAACGAACCATGAAGGAACAGCTTTATAGATCAATGGTGTATCTGATCGCCAACAGAATGGATAACTGTGAACATGTGTACCAGATCTGACCAAACGACCCTTTTCTTTCAACACTTTCATGATATTTTTATCAGCATCCTTAACATATTGTCCCTCAAAATCAGAAACTTCTTTTGTAAAACGTCCATTAGCATCTAAAGGACATACAATTTCTTGATCACGTTTAATGACATTATGATCTAAACAGACACGATAATCGTCTTCTCCAAAGTACGGTGCTTGATGAACAATACCACTGCCACTTCCTTCCGTGACGTAATTGTCACAAAGAACTCTAAATGCTACATTTTCATACTTTTTGAAATAATCAAATGGTGGATCATAACGAAGTCCTTTTAATTTTGATCCTGGAAACTTTTCAAGAATCTCAACAGCATCAGCAGATTTAAATACAAATTCAAGTCTAGATTCCATAATGATGTATACATGTCCGGTTGCCTTTTCCTTTAATTTTATATAAATAAAATCAGGATTAACACAACAAGCCATATTTGATGGAAGTGTCCACGGTGTTGTTGTCCACACAATTAATGCTGCTTTATCCTTATCGCCAATAAGTGGCATAGACACAAAAACCATTGGATCTTGTACATCCTTATAATTTTGACCAGATTCAAAGTTTGAAAGTGGTGTTGTACATGCTGTTGAGTAAGGCATAACTTTAACTCCTTGATAGACCATTCCTTTGACATAAAGTTGCTTAAACACCCACCAAACTGATTCCATGAACCAGGGATATAAAGTTTTATAGTCATTACGGAAATCTGGAAAATTACAAAATGATGTCATCAGGTTAATATGTCAATAATTAAGTAAATAAAGTGATTGCATCAGCAAATTGTGCAAATTTACAGGATCTTTGACTAGAAAATTGATTTTTGACTTTTTATGCTTTAGATTTAATTTAAATAGTCAGAATTTCAAGATCCAGTAAGTACACACAATTTAAGCACTAAATAATGCCACTTACCTATCCAACGACCCAATCTACCAACAATTTCTTCCCAATCCTTTGCATATCTCATAACAATCTTTCTACATTCATTGTTGTAAGCAGCAATACCCATTTTTTGGACATCATCAGGTCCTTTAATTCCTAATGTCTTGTCAATCTCAAATTCAACTGGCAATCCATGACAATCCCATCCAAATCGTCGTTCTACATGATAACCTTGTTGATGGGCATATCTAGTGACAATATCTTTAATTGTTCCAGCCAAAATGTGACCATAATGAGGAAGTCCTGTCGCAAAAGGCGGTCCATCATAGAAAGTATATCTTAATAGTGAAAAATCAGCACAATATTGCATCATAAAAGGTTATGAATTTTACGGCAATTTTTTTCAAATATTTACCTTGGCTTTCCTTTCGATTGTTTTAAGCAGTTCTCAAAGACCTTCTCTTCATTCCAATATTTTAGGATATTCTCTTCCTCTTTTGAGAAATTTATATGCTCAGGAATACGTTCTAAGTCAACTTTTGTTAAATTTAGTGACATGTCTAAATCTTACAGAACTTTTCAGTTCGGTTCCTTGATGCAAAATATGGTAAGCCGCTATGAGAATCTAGAAGGAAAATGGAACAAATTTTGTCATGTATGGATGTTTTGAGAGGTTTAAGGGGTTGAGTATCTGGTGGATTTTTTGGATTAACGGATTTTTAGAATTTAAATTGTGAATTTTTTTGAAAATTTCTGATTGTTTTAATTTTTGATGATTTAGGACTGATTTTGATGATTCCTTAGTGATGTTTTGTATTTATCAGATGCTCAACACAGTATTTTGTCATTTTACTTACTTTAATTATTTTTAAAAGCTGTATTTCACTGATAATAATTAATTTTATAAATTTTACACGTTTTGTTTATAATATGCATAAAAACCTTTCAATTCCTTCAAATTTTTACAAAACCTTACAACAGTTTCAAAAATTCAAATTCTAAAAATCTGTTATTTCAAAATCCTTCAAAAATTTGCTAATATTAAACAAATCTATGAAAATCAAGTCCCTATCCGCAAAATAAGTAATTGAACCAAAAAAGACACACACAAACAAGACACCAACTATCAGTTCCACATTCCAAAAAGAGAGACACAGCAATGTTTCACATTCAAAAAAGAGAGAAAAAAAAAATTCACAAAAAAAACTTAAAGCGATAAAAATTAAAAAAAATTAGTTTTAACAGGGAATAAGTGACAATTTAAGTACATTTTATGTTTAATTTAATTGACAACATATTGTGGAATAGTGTATGATAGAAATAATAGGTGAGCATTATCAATTTATGTGTCAAAAGTGAGTTTAAATAAATTTAGTTTTTCGGCCGTGCCATCCATATTTGGCGTTATTCATATATTAGGTGTTGGTCTAAGAACATTCGTGAAATATTTTTTTTTGTTGTTTCATTAGTTATGCCTTAATAATTATCATCAACAAAAAAAAATTGTTCATTTCTATGGAAATTAATGTGATATCATTCGATTAATTTTATGCAATAAAAAAACTGCATACAGTTGAGTAACTTCCGAGAAATTCCATTATGAGTCATTCGGAAGCATTATCAGAGCATAAAACAAAGTTCACAAGTAGTTTTTCTCAATACCTAAATGATAAATCATTCCTTCATGATTCATTTTTTTGTATGGAATTTATTTAAACTTTTCCACTTCAAAATAAAAAGTTTTTTTATCTACAAAATATTTCTTCCTCAAATTTATTTATGTGCCAGTAATAATAGTCTAAAATAGATGTATTTAGCTGCTGTACGCTCAAATCTTCTTCATATTCATACATTTCGATTTTTTTACGCGGATTTTTTTGTGTCTCATTATTGGGATGAGTTAATGACTTTCAATTTGTCTGAGAAAGTGTCTAGACTCGTGAATTTGTAAGGTGTGTGGATTAAATTGCACATGATATTGTTTGTTTTGTTGGGATCATTTGTTTATTTGCTATTTATAGGTGCTTAATTGAGAAGATTTTATCTTATTTTATTTTAAAGCTGCACAATTTCTTTTTTTTCGCTTAAAACCTTCCAAATGTTTTGAAATCGCTAAAAAACAATACAAATTCTTGTTGTTGTTGTTAATTATATTTATTAAGGTCCATCAGCTTAAAGCTATTACAAGACCAGCTCCATCGGTGTCCGAAGTTGTACTGTTCCTTTATTATGTTCTGTGGTATTCCAATGATGATCAATTGTTGTATAAAATTCCAAAAAGTTACAAATCCATACAACTATAGGTTATGTTTGATGCAATTTCAATTTTTCTCCAAATTTACTATTAATTCGCGACTTTTTTGAGTTCTCTCCATAGTCCATTTGTTCCTTAGTGCTTTACGTTAACTTATATCCAGTTTTTAACTAGTTCCTACGCGTAATTAATATAAATTTGAAGATTTTCATAATTCTACAACCTCATTGATCAGAGGTTTGGAGAGAACTCACCTTACAAATGTTTTTAAAATCGTCAAAATCATACAAATCCTTCTAAAAATCAATCCTGTTCACCATTTTCAAAATCTAAAACCCTACAAATGCATTAAATTTTCAAAAACCTTTCAAATGTTTTTTCAAACCTTAAAAAACCGTTAAACCCATAAAAAAATCATCATTAAATCATAAATGCGTCCCGAATTCAAACGCATTGTCAAAAGTTTAACACAACAACTTGTTCCTCACATCTTCTTTTGTCTCTCTTACTCGGTATTCTTCTTTTTGTTTAGTGGCTGAATACATGTATTAATGTAAAATATAAAAAAAAGTAAAGAGAAAAAAAAAATCTAAATTTTTCTTTCTTCTTGTTTTTTAAAAAAAAATTTATTTTATTTTTTTTCTTTTCAGGATCCCTATAGTGCATAGCCGCCACATAAATACATTTTTCTCATTCTCGCAGTGCCACATTTTTATTGACGACAAACAACAAGAAAGCAAAAAAAGAAAATAAGATTTTCAAATAATAACAAATTTCTCTCTTTGACAAAAAAAAAAAAATCTTTTAATCTAAAAAGTTAATAATTAATATTAAATATTGTGTAAATCAAAACAATCTTAAGGATAAAAACCTAAAAAATATTAAAAATATATAAAAAATGGAAGCAATTGCAAAGCATGACTTTAATGCGACCGCTGAGGACGAATTGAGTTTCCGTAAACAGCAAGTATTGAAAATTCTCAACATGGAGGACGACATGAATTGGTATCGAGCTGAACTAGATGGAAAAGAAGGATTAATTCCAAGTAATTATATAGAAATGAAAAATCATGATTGGTATTATGGTCGAATTACGAGAGGTATGTATGGCACTTCCGTCAACCAAAAATTTTTCCATCAATTAATATTTTTTTTTTTAAATTTCTATCCTCGTAGCTGATGCCGAAAAACTTCTGTCCAATAAACATGACGGTGCATTTTTGATTCGTATCAGCGAATCAAGTCCTGGAGATTTCTCTCTATCAGTTAAATGCTCGGATGGCGTTCAACATTTTAAAGTGTTGCGCGATAATCAAGGAAAATTCTTTTTATGGGTCGTTAAGTTTAATTCTCTTAATGAATTAGTTGAATATCATCGTACAGCATCAGTGTCACGTTCACAAGATGTTAAATTACGCGATATGGTTCCCGAAGAAATATTAGTTCAAGCATTATATGACTTTACAGCACAAGAGAGCGGTGAACTTGATTTTAGACGAGGCGATGTAATAACAGTAACAAATCGATCTGAAGAGCATTGGTGGACAGGTGAAATTGGTTCACGTAAAGGACTCTTTCCAGCGATTTATGTCACACCATACCGTTCTAATACATAAGATCCATGATGCATTTATTTCCATTATTTGACCCTTTATTTTGCCCTTGATATTAATACTGTATTTCTATGACATAATTGATAACACCAATAATCACAAAATACCAGCATCATCTAAATTAAACAATGACAACAACAACAATTTTATTTGCAATTTAGTGAAGTGAAATAGTAACGCGCGTGTGAGAGAGAAACAATAACTTTTTTATATTATACTGAAAAAAAAAATGAAAAAAAAAAATTGAAACAACAATGAATAATACCAAACAATGCAATTTCCTCTGTATAAAAAAAAAATTACAAAAGTCCTCGTTTATATCGAGGGACTTCAGCGCATTTTTGACGCAGCGATTAGCAATTGATTAAATAGAAAAGAATGTCGAGTTTTTAAAACTCTATTGCTGTTTCTTTGATCATAATGCATTTCAATAATAAGTTTAAAACTAAAGATCAAAATTCCTTTAAAATTGATTTTTATAATGTTCAATGCAAATAATAGATTTACGATTTACCGGTTTTTTGAAATTCAAAATTTTCCATTAGCGAAAAATTTAAATTTCTGAACACATCCATTATTTTTCAAATTTCTAAACGCATTTATTTGTATGAAAAAATTAAATGTTAATTAATTAAGGTGTGTAAAAGAAAAAAATTTAATCCGAAATAACGGTCAAAAAAATTTCAAATTTTTTAACGGTTAGAAAAAATTCAAACTTATCATCAGCATAGCTTTGCCCTGCATTGTTTACATATTTTTTTTGAAATATAAAATCGATGAATTAAGCTATTTAATGAGTGTTTTTTGACTTTTCAATATAAACGGCGGGAATAAAAACATTCAATGAAGCTATTAAAACAATTCCGAGCTTGCTACGAAGTCTAGATCAAGAGATAATTGGGACCCGAACGACCGAACGACCGAACGACCGAACGACCGAACGACCGATCAAAGTGCATGATTGAGCTTCCTTTTTGAAAACAAGTTTTCAAAAATGCGCTAAAAAGAGATATCGGATATTTCATCATTTTTAATCATGGAAAAACTCAATTCCAATAAATTTTTTTTATTATATATATTTGAAGTGGTAATGAGTCGAATAACAGCCCGTGACCTTGAATGTGGAATAAGATAAAACAAACATTGCTCCCCACAATTTCACAAAAAATTGTATATTTTAAATACATGTAAAACATATGCGCGTGATGGAAAATGATGGATTATCTGTGTGTATTTTTTTTTTTTTTCAAATTATTTCTCATTATTTCTTTTACGGATTGAGAAAAAAAATGACGTGAAAACGCAGAAAATAACAGAAACGTTTATGAGATAAAGAATATAAAAAAAAGTGTTGACAAGTTGATGGAGATTCGCAAAAAAGCGCATTATTCGATGAGACTTTGAAAAGTGATGAAATTCGAAATTTTAACGGATTTTTGAAATTTTGAATTTTACAACAGTTTTGTGAAAATTTAAATTTTTTAAAATTCTAAATATAACGGTTTAGTAAAATTCAAATCTTTTGCAAAATTCAATATTTAACGGTTTTTGGAAAATTTAAAATTCTGTTTTACAAATTCAAAAAATAAAACAAAGTTTAGCGATTTTGTAAAATTCAAAAGATGTTCAAAATTTAAAATACTGTTTTACAAATTCAAAATTTAACGATTTTTGAGACTCTTTTGAATTTTACAAAACCGTTAAACTTTTAATTTGTAAATATTTTGAATATTACAAAAACCGTTATGATTTTGAATACCAAAAAAACCTTTGAAATTTTAAATTCATAAAGCTTAGAAATTTAAATTTTACAAAATTCGTGTTATTTAAAATTCTTCAAATCCGCTATAAATTTCGTAAGCCATTGTAAAATCAGAATTACAAATCTTAAAGTTAACAATAAAATTCTGTAAATTCTCATAAATCTTAATAATAACAATTCAGACACCAAATCAGTCTCATATGAAAATGTGCTTAGATAATCCAACAAAAAATCCTTCAATCTGGTATTAATTCAGTGCAATTCTTCCATACGATAAACGAGACTATATGAAGCATCATAAAAGAAATAAATCAGCAAACAGGAAATTTTAGTTTTCGGGCATTAATCTTTTATATAACTTATATATTGGGGTCAATGATCATCATTAATGAATATATTTCTTCCCTCCTTAACGACTCGATTGATATAAGATAATTTTTTTTTTTTTTTGATTCTAAAAAATGGAGCCATATATATTATTATATGATATAAAAGAAAACACTTTTTTGTGTATTTTTTTTTTTTAATTAATGTATTTATTTTTAATAGAAGGTGTGTATGAACACAGAGAGACACATGTGGACTTATTTCTAATTTCTTGAAGGAATTCTTTCTTTTTTTATTATGTTATTTTTATGTCAGCCAGATGCTTGACTGATTTCCTTCAAAATCCACAAGATAATCGCAACAATTTCTCTTTTTAACATTTTTTTTTATATTTTATTTTATTAAATTGATGGAAAATTTTCAGCAATTGAGAGACTGCTTGTGTGGGAAAAATTTTCTTTGAATGATTATATTCAAAGCCAAGGGCTAATTCAGTGATTATTTATCATTTAAATACATGAATTTGAGATGTTTTCTAAAATGTCAAGGATGTTTGAGAGCAAAATTTTTTTTTTGCCCTTAGACTTTCATTAAAATGTAAACACACTTGAGCTTGTGAAAACTAATTTAAATTTGAATTGATTTACATGATTTATTCTAAAACAAGCCGTTTATGTGCTTGTGGGAATGCTGACACAGTACACGAGCGTGCTTATTGTTTGTTATCTGATTTATGAGTAAATGGGAAATAAATTGAATTTTAAAGATTAAACGGCTTTTTGAAGTTTGAATTTTTGAACTGTTGTAGAGTTTTGGAGAGGAATTTGAACTGTAGTAAGGTTTTAAAGAAATATTTGTAATGTTTTTGACATTTGAGAGAATTTCAATTTTTTGACTTTTGAAAGGTTTTCAAGATTCAAGTTTCTCGAAAACCCTACAATTTCTTTCATTTTTGAAACATTTGTAAGTTTTTAAATTTAAATAGCTTTAAAACCTTATAAATTCCGTCAATTTGAAAAGCATTTGTAAGGTTCTAAAATTTAAATTACCTCAAAACCTTATAAATTCGTTCAATTTTGAAAACATTTGCAAGGTTCTGAAATTTAAATTTTAAATATTCGTTAAATTCTTCAGAAATTTCAATTACTTTTAGAATCTAGAACAAAATTCCATTTATCGTTTGCTCAATGCACAAACCTAATAATAAAATACATCACATCAAATTTGAATTCACAAGCAGAATTTATTTTCCATTTAAAAAGAATAAATGATCAAAAGGAATTTTTATATAAAAAAGAAAAGAAAATTACTGAAAATTTTCCAACAATTTTCCATCTATTTTTACACACTACATTAATTATACATGATATTTTTTTGTGAAGCTTTTTAATGCAGTAAACAAAATGGCACATAACAATTCCTAAAATATACTTATCATATGTTTTTTAATATACTACTTTCTATACTAATTTTCCAATGAAAATGAAAAAAAAAATCAACATCTCTGTGGCCAATTCTCCACTCTAATAAATTTATCATCGCATTCATACTTATTATCTACACAAAAACACAAAAAAATTATTATTATTGCTAAAATGATCAAATCTTAATCGTAAATGAAAAAAAAAAGTATATTGGTAACTAAAAAAAAAATTAAAAATAACCTTTAGATCATTCTCAAGTGGGTGGATTATGATGTGATTTGATATTGAAACCGGTCAATGCTACTATATATTTTGGAAAAAAAACACACATCTGGAATGAATTTAGATTGTGAGAATTTTTTTTTTCATATTTAACTGACACGAGTAAGCAATTAAAATCAAAATTCTTTAATAAAAATTCCACAAATCATAAACACCAGACTGTTCATAGTCAAATACAGCATATTCATCCACGAAATCTATTCTTTTCCACTTACTTTCTCAAAAATATAATGAAATTAGAAATTTGAGAGAAAAAAAAATTATAATTTGTAGAAACTTTGATCAATAGATTGATAACCCATCAAAAAATATATAAAATACCTAATTAATAATTTTTAAAAAAATGAATGAGAGGAAAGTAAAAAAGTAAATAATAATAAAAAAATAATGTTTGATACATTAAGAATTATATAAAATTGATGACGATGAAATGGAACATTATTGCAGTTCATTTTGTTTTTTGAATGAGCTTTTTCAAATGGAACTTCTTAGATGAATAAAAAAAAATGTGAAGTGTCCATTTAAAGTAGTTTCGTTCCGTTCATATTTTTATTGAAAAAAAAAAAAAAACATTTTTAGGCATTATAAGTAATAAAAACAAGTGAAAATTGATAAACATGAAATAAACTCATGAAAAAAATAAAGAACATTTTATGGAAATATTAAAAATTTATTGATTATCTTAATCGATTTTTGGAGGCTACTTACCATACTTATTACTAGGCTTCTTTATGAAGAAAAAAAAAAAGATCTTAAAAAAATTGGCGAGTGACGTTGGACAAAAATGACAATTTTACTTTGTAAAAATAATTTTTAAAAATTTCCTCGGTAGTATAGTGGGGAGTATGACGATTGCCCACTCATTATTTGCCCACTGACATTAGCCCACTCATTATTTGCCCACTGACATTAGCCCACTGATTATTTGCCCACTGGTACTTTTGCCCACTAGTATTTTTGCCCATTCATTATTTCCCCATTGATTACTTGCCCACTGGTACGTTTGCCCACTGGTACATTTGCCCATCACTCATATCCCCACTCATTATTTTCCCACTCGTAAGTTTGATCTTTGATAATTTTGCAAGAATTATTTTTCGTAAAACTTTTTTTTGACAATTGGTAAAGATGAATTAATTCAAAGTTTTGATGGTTATAAAATTTTTAATGCATATCATTGCTGCTTTAAGGTTAAAATTTATAATCTATGCTAAGAAAATGTCATTTATGACAGCTAATTTTAAACATAAAATTTTTAATTTCATTAAAGTTTTACAGTTTGTTCAATTATCTAAAATATATGAGATACTTTTAACCTTATAAACGCTCAATTTGACTAAAGTTTCATCCTTGTATGTCCATGAAAGGCCGAACAAGGATAGGAAAATTTGAAATATATTTTAGTTGGATGCATGGGGTATCATACAGTCTTCTTTAAGGTGCAAATTGTAAAAGATTTAGTATTGTCTTGATTGAGCAGATTTGCAGCAGAAATATGTCTATTGACTTTTAAACAATTTGGGCATAGAAAGGAAAGTGTTTTTTTCGATATTCAATACATAATTATAATAAACATATAACTTTTATGACTGTGAATTGAAGTTTTATTATTTGCGTTTATGATTTATCAACATTATGGATTTATGCAAATATAACTTTACTAGTTTTTCATCTAATTTTTTTCTTTCGTATATTTAAAGCTGAAACTATATTAATTTTTATATATACAAATCAAAAGTAAAAAGCAAGATTTCAAAATTAACAAAATTTTGAGGACTTCAGATGAAGTTGCATCTACAATTGCATCGAGGTGATAAAAGTTTAAAAGTTCTGCTACTTAAGTAAAATGATATTGGAATTTGAATATCCTTAATTTGTACGGATTTTTCCTTGATATCAAAAATTTCCTAAAAATTAAATGTTCAAAATCTGCTTTTTTTTTACAAAAAAGCTATACATGTGATAGGTAATTCTTTTTTGCAAAATTATCAAAGATAAAACTTACGAGTGGGAAAATAATGAGTGGGGATATGAGTGATGGGCAAATGTACCAGTGGGCAAACGTACTAGTGGGCAAGTAATCAATGGGGAAATAATGAATGGGCAAAAATACTAGTGGGCAAAATTATCAGTGGGCAAATAATCAGTGGGCTAATGTCAGTGGGCAAACAATGAGTGGGCAATCGTCAGTGGGCAATCGGACCAAACCCGTATAGTGGTAAGTATCTAATCTATAGGACATAATAGTATTTATTAAAAGCCTTAAAATTTAAATTACAGATACAAATGGTCCTCGATTTGAACAGTTATTTCGTCCTATTTAAATTGAATTTATTTAAATCGAAACGTTTGAAAAATGACCGAAATGAAAAATTGAATTTTTGTATGGGAAATTATTGGTTATTTAAATCAAGAACCCCCTTTAAAACCTTAATGTTTTGACTTTTTAAAGTCAATTTCACCAGAATCGCCTTCGCCCTTTCGTTTCGTTATAATTTTCTGAATCTTTTGCCATTCTTGATCCAATTTCTGATTCTCATTCTTATTCTTTCTCGTCTTTCGACCTTCTGACATTTTCAATCCATACTGGAAGGCTGCTTTTGGCAATGCTTCTTTCGTACTCATATATTCTGAATATTCTTCTTGTGTCTCAAAATCCCATCGTCCAATTGGACCTTTCTTATTTCCTTTGTCCATTTTTGTATAATCAACATCATCATCTGAGTCAATTACAGCATCATCCATCTCTTCTAAGCCTGGATAACATTCAGCATATCCATCAATTTCAGGAGCATTAAGTTTTGAGATAAATTGTGATGGTAATTTTGGTGGAGCTGGTGGAATCATTGTCGGTTCCTCTTCTACTGGTTTATCAAAATATGACCTTTTACTGCTACTATTACTGCTCTTACTCTTTGAACTTGAGCTTGATGATTTATGATAATCGTCCTTTTCTTCATGTCTTCTTCTATCTTTATAACTTGGTGCCTTATAATCGCCAATATCGCCATAAATTGAATCTTCTTCCTTTGAAACATGCTTTGATTTTGACGATGAGGATGATGACGTTGATGGAACAGCTTTTGATGTGCTTGGCTTGATTTCTGGCTCTTCTGGAAGCTTGAAAATTTCCTTGTCACGTTTCTTGTTCTTCTTTTTGCCACCTCTAAGGTACGAAAATATCTCAACTAATTTATTAACGACTATATCATTTGTAGGACTTGTATTCATTTCTGTCGCTGCTGTATATTCAGATTTTGATCGTATAATTGTCGTTGGGATATCTGTATCCTGATTTTCATCCTCTAAGTCAATCATGTAAGCCATTCGTCCAGGAATGAACATTTCATTACGTTCAATTGTCTTGGATTTCTGCATTGTTATCAATCTTTGAATATTTTTACCCATTACTGTATTTATTTGGTTCATTTCATCTGACTCGTTCTTTTCAGCTTCCGCTATTTGCTTCTCCACTTCCTGTTCCTCGACAATTTTCTCCATTTCTGCTTCTTGGATCTTCTCTTGATGTGTTATTTCCATTCTTACTTTATTCAATAGCGCATAATCGAGACCTTTTACCAAGTGAGTATGCAGCAAGTCACCACCCAAGAATTTTGATTCCTGAATCATTTTTCTACGTCGTTCATTTGCATCCATTAAGTTATCAGGTGCCACAGCACGATATCCACTTGTGGAGCTTCTTGGATCAAAACTTTGATCATTATTTCCACCTTCTCGACGTTCTTTAGCTCGATCCCGGTACTTTTCACTCAATTGATTAAGGATATTGGCACTTTCATCACTTTTCTTTAATTGTGCATAAAAACTCTTTTTCTTTTTACGGGCTTCATGTTTTTCGGTACTTTTAGGTGTTTTTGATGGAGCACTTGGCGTTGCTGATGCTGTGGATGACGCTAATTAAGAGAAAATTGGAAAAATCAATACATTTTTGTTGAATTTTTAATTATATGAAATATTTACATTTTACGCCTGAAGAAATCAGTTTTCTGAAGTCCTCATTGGTCATTCGTTGTGTGCCTGGCTCTTCCATTGCTTATTTATTGCTAGAATTTGTTTATAAAGACGAGAAAATTGAATTTTATGATATTTTTTTAAAATTTTATAATTTTTCCAATGTTTACTATTTAGCAGTTTATCAATTTGGCTGTGTCATGGCTAAACTGTATCTGTCTGTCAATATTTTCGAAATCAGGACGCATTCAGTTTCAAACTCGTATAATCTTTAATTTATCCTAATTTAATAGATTAATATGAAAATTAATAAATTAGTTACCAAGAAAACATCCAATATTGCTTAAAATATTGCAAAAAACTGTCAAAAAACACACTTTTAAAAAATTTAACTAACGGTCAAAAAATATTTGAAAAATTAATTTAAAATCCAAAACATAACCTCGAAAATCACTTGAATAACACAAAATATTGAAATAATTAAAAATAAAAGAATTAAGCCATGGAAGCTGCAAAAACTGCTGAACCAATATACCTAAACTTATCAGCCGATGATCCAGAATTGGGAACAACTCAAATAGAGTCAATTTGCATGAATTGTTATAAAACTGTGAGTAAAACATGAAAAATTAATGGAATTATTAATTAATCCATCTAATTTAGGGTGTGACAAGATTACTGCTGACTAAAATTCCATTCTACAAGGAAGTAGTGATAATGTCATTTACATGCGATGAATGTGGCTATCAAAATAATGAAATTCAATCTGGATCTGAAATAAAGGAAAAAGCTATAAGAATTAAGCTTACAGTCGACGATGTTAAGGATTTAAATCGTCGTGTATGTAAAACTGACTATAGTGGAGTGAGAATTGAGGAACTGGACTTTGAGATTCCACCAAAATCGCAAAAAGGAGAAATTACAACAATTGAAGGCATAATTGATCGAGTCATTAATGGATTAAATCAAGATCAAGAAAAAAGGAAGTTAGAACATCCAGAAGCTGCTGAACAGATTAATCAATTTATTCAAAAATTGGAAGAACTAAAAGAGGTCAAAAAGCCATTTACGATAGTTCTTGATGACATTTCTGGCGATGCTTATATTGAGAATCTTTGTGCACCACATTCCGATCCAAAATTGCACGTCTCTAATTACACCCGGAATAAGGAACAAAATCATTTGCTTGGAATTTTCGATCGTGACGAAATTGAGGATGAAACTGAGACAAAAGAAAAGGCTGATCAGGATGAGAATAATGAGAAATTAAAACCAATTGCAGAAGGTGCTTGGCCATTAGAGGAACTACATGGAGAAGTCCTTCAATTTCCAACAAATTGTCCCGAATGTTCGTCACCATGTGACACAAATATGAAACTTACTAACATCCCACATTTTAAGGAAGTCGTTATTATGGCGACTGTCTGTGAACGTTGTGGGCATAAGACAAATGAAGTAAAGTCTGGCGGTGGAATTGAGGAAAAAGGAGTTAGAATTGAAGTCAAAGTTACATCACGAGAAGATTTTTCAAGAGATGTCCTTAAATCTGAGACTTGTCATTTGGCTATTCGCGAATTGGAAGTTGATGTTGGTCCGTCGGCTTTAGGTAAGAGATTTTTTTAATAAAAATGTAGATTTGTAACGGATAAAATTATTCAAACTGTTAATTTTTTGAAACTTTCAGTTTCAAAATTATTAGAAATTCAAATTTATCAAAACAGTTAAAATTTGAATTTTCCAAAAATTCCGTTAATATTTTGAATTTCAAAATTTAAAATTTTATTGATTAATCTAAACAATATATATATATGAGGTCATATAAGAAAATGACCGTTAAATTTTAAAAATTTACTAACACCATCAAAACTTTTTATACCGGAAACTGCCGGAAACAATAGAAAATTTTGATAGTGTTAGTTTTGTTTGGGGCGATTTTGGGGCGGACTCTGTCCATATGACCTCATATAGATATATTGAATCTAAATTTCTTTAAAATCTCATTTTCTAACTAGGTGGTAGATTTACAACTGTTGAAGGCATTTTGACAGCTATGCGTGATCAATTGTCTGAAAATAGTGCAATTTTCCGCGATTCTGCTGATAGAGACAGCACAGATCGAATGGACAGGTAAATGACGCAAATCCACAATTACTAACATGAAAATTAATAAATTTTTATTTGTCCAGATTCCTTGAAGACTTTGAAAAGGTTCTGAATGGTGGAAGAGAAATTACAATGATTTTGGATGATCCAACTGGAAATAGTTATGTGCAGGCATTATCAGATGATGGAAAACCTGATCCAAATTTGAGAATTATTCGTTATCATCGGTCATTTGATCAAAATGAAGAATTAGGGTTAAATGACATGAAGGTTGAAGGATATGAGGAGGATAGTAATTGAAGAATTAAATGAATTTTTGTATTAAATTATTTGATACAATTAAAATAAAGAATTTTATAATGTTTTTTAAAAGACATGAAATGTTATGACTTTTTAATAAATTTGTAAAAATTACGATTTATAGCGAATGTTTGAGTTTAAATTTGAATTTTTAAGAATTATTTTTCAAGTTTTCACAACTCAGAAGCCAACGGTTTTCCAAAATTCAAAATTTTATCTTTTTCAAAAAATTCCAAAAATTTAACGGATTTCAAAAATTCAAATTATTCGGCACTTTTCAAAATTTAAACCTAATTTGGGTACCTTAAGTCGCTGACCACATTTTTTGTTAAATTAAGCCAGTTTTAAGTTGAATTATGGATAAATTTATTGATAAGTTCTTTGCTGAGACCTTTAACACCGTTCCTGACATATTCAACGTCGAATCGCTGCCAAAATCAAACGAAAAATCTCAAAAATATCGAAATGATGGAAATTCTGATTTTATTAACCGTAATTACTTTAATGCCTTAATTAACTACAATAAGTCGATCGCATTTGCTGAAACAAAGGACATAGCATCTTTTGGATACGGAAATCGCAGTGCTGTATATTTTGAATTGAAGCTTTATGATGAATGTCTCAAGAACATCCAGTTGGCATTAAAATACGGATTTCCTGAAGAAAAGATGCAGAAACTGATTGATCGCGAAGAAAATTGCAAGGAAGCAATCGCTAAACAGACAAATATTGGACGAGACAAATTTTGGAATACATTTAAATTGTCATATCCAGCTAATGAGAAGATCCCATTTGTCGTTGACTGTGTTGAATTACGTTTGACTGACAAATTTGGACGTGGAATTTATGCTAAAAAGGATTTAAAAGCTGGAGACATAATATGTGTTGAGGAACCGACTTTTACATACCCTGATAATGACAATGTCTATATTCGCTGCTATAATTGCTTTAAGGGCAATTCAATGAACTTAATTCCGTGTGATCAGACAGGTATGAGTAGTACATCCTTAAAATATTATTAGACTTATTTTTGACTTGTTCCTTAATATTTACAGCCTCAATGATGTTCTGTTCAGATGCTTGTAAGCAAGAATTAAGTGGAAAGGCTTTAAACATGATTGACATATTATCAGCTGACGTCAAAATGCTATCAGATATTGGGAAATTATGTAACAGCTTGAAAGGATTTGAGAATCTTTTTGACCATTCTCTCTTTAACAAAACAATTTTCGATTTTGACTTAAACAATCCAAAAGATCCAGAATATAAGCATAAATTATTCATGTGCTTGCTGTCTTTGTCTACAAATGATCATCGTGTTGATCATGTCTGCAAAATTCGTAAATATCTTGGTAATAAAGCTTCAGATCATATTTTGAGCATCTTTAATTTGAACTTTCAAAAAGCTAATGTTAATGATGGACAGAAGAAATTCATTGGCGGTTATTGCATTCCAGTATTTGCAAGTTTAATCAATCATTCATGCGTACGTAATGTTCATCCAATTATGGTCGACAATAAGCTTGTCACGATTGTTTTGGAACCGATTAAAGCTGGTGAACAGCTTTTCTTCTGCTATTCGTAAGTTGTTTATTATTCTGCGAAATTTGTAACGTCTGAAATTTAAATAAAATTTTAGTGATTCAGGTGCCATTCGTTCAAAAATGACTAAGGAAGTATTGGAAAAAACACACAAGTTCAAATGTTCATGCCAAATCTGCATTAATGGACATGGATCGCATTTCGAAAGTGCCGAAAATGTCATAAAAGATATAATTAAGAGTATATGCAGTGATAATAACTATAGACATTATGGAAAAGCCAAGAAATCTTTAAAGCATATCTTCGGAGGATTAAATGGAGAAAACGAAAGTTCTATAGTCCTTAATGATTATAGAGTCAACAGCTTCCTTGTCACTCAGATTTTGGAAATAATCGCTTATCAGTGTTCATATCCTTTCTTTATTTCCAAGTGAAGTGATTGATTTTCACATTTAAAATATTGAAAAATAATATTCAAAAGAATCTAAATGATATTATTAGGCCATGAAGGCAGACATTAAAATTTAATTTCATCTCATTATCAGTATTAAAACGTAAACAAATATTCTCTTAACTTCCTATGTATTTTGAGAACATAATAAAATTGCCGTGAATAAAGAAAATAATTTAGAAGAATAGAGAAAATAATTTTTAAAGAAGAAATTAACGAACTTCTATAATTTAAAAAACTAACGTTTTTCAAAAATTCAAAAAAAATTTTTTTTTACTTTTTGTCAAAAATTTCAAAACGCGCGCTTGTAAATCTCATTTATATTTTAGTTTTCATAGTGAGTAGTCGTGCGTGGACATTTTTAATAAGATTAAATTCAATCAACCCAAGAAAATTATCGCGATGGATATAGATGAAGTAGATAGAATGTTTAAATTCATATACAAACGTATGATGCATACAGTTCCTGAAATTTTCAAAGTTCCTACAATAATGAAAAGTGCTGATAGCTCAAATAAAGTCAGTCAATATGCAAAAGAATATTTCATCAAGAAAGACTATTTTAATGCTTTGTGGTTGTATGATCGAGCCATTGCTTGTGCTGATTCAGAAGAGTTACTGGCCAAAGGATATGCTAAAAGAAGTAAAATATATTTTGAACTTGGACGTTATGAAGATTGCTTAAATAGCATCCAGTTGGCATTAGAAAATGAATATCCAGCAGAAAAGATCCCAAAGTTGAAGGTTCGAGAAGAAAAATGTAAGGAAATGATGAGTCAAGCAATGGACGTTGAAGATAAAGAAGATCTTTGGGATTTCTTCAAATTGTCATATCCAGCCAATGAGAAGATTCCGTGGCTTGTTGATCGTGTTGAAATGCGTTGGACTGCAAAGTATGGACGTGGAATTTATGCTAAAGAAGACTTGAAAGCTGGAGACATAATTTGTATTGAGGAACCAGCTATTAATTATGCACATGAAGATAATACGTACATGCGATGCTTCAACTGTTTTAAAACAAATGCCTTGAACCTAATTCCATGCGACGTAACTGGATCTTTGATGTTCTGCTCAGCAACTTGTAAGGATAATTTTAATGAAAAAGCTTCAGACATCACCGAAATGCGATGTGCTGATCTTAAGATGCTGTCTGAAATTTTTGAAGCTTTTGGCAGTGTTAATCGATTTGATGACTTTATGGAACGTATTGATCCTAAAAAGGACCTTAATAAGACAATCTTTGATTACGATTGGACTAATCCTGAAGATACGCAATATAAGCGCAATAAAATCCTCTGCTTACTGTCATTGACAACCAATGAACGTCCAATTTTACGTAATTATATAGTTGGCAAGCATGTCTCTGAAAAAACAGCACGTCATCTAATGAGCATTTTTATGTTGAACTTTCAAGAAGTTTATTACAATAATGGCGATAGTAAATCATCAAATGTTGGCTGGTGCATTCCATTATTCTCAAGTTTGATTAATCATTCCTGTGTACGTAATGCTGTTCCAATTTTGGTCGATAATAAAATCGTCACGATCATGCAAAAACCTGTTAAAGCTGGTGAACAGATTTTCTTCTGTTATCCGTAAGTTTATGCTGTATATATTAGTTAATTTAAATCCTTGAACTATTTATTAATCCTCTTTTAGGCCAAATTCTATAATGTTTAATTCCGTATTGCTTAAAACAGTTCAAATAAATCACGAATTTCATTGTGATTGTGAAATTTGTGCCAATGACTTAAAATTGGATTTAGCTGATCAAAATGCACTTTTGGAACCATTTAAGAACGAACCAAATCCAGCATATGACAGAGATTATGATAAGACTCGAGAGTATTTAAAGGAAGCTTGGAATATTTTGAACAATGATCCACCAACTGTTAAAGGATATTCTCCACACATGTTGCGTACCGTTGAAGTTTTGGAGACAATTGCATTTCAAATCGCATATCCTTTTAATCCACCGGAACCAGAATTATTCTAAATTTTAACAATCATTTAAGTTTGAAAAGCATCAAAAGATGCTAATAAGTTTCTTAGCTTTTTAGAGCATTTAACATTGAATATTATGAAAACTGCTACATTGGATCAAATAATTAATTATTACTTTTTGTTTAACTTTATCACAATGCCTTGATTGTGCCAATAAAGGATACATTTTAAGAGACCATAATATTAACGTATTTTTTAAAAAATTAAAACTTTAACGGTTTTTAAAAATTTGAAAAATCTAAATATTTTTTGACCTTTTTTGCGCTAAATTCTGAAAATTATTAAAAATTTGTCTTTTAATTAAATTATTAAGCTTTTAAGCTATTAAAATACTTGTTTTAACTATTAATTATGTCACAGTACTTGGAACTGCAGGAGTTTACAACCGATGGAGGTAAAAAACATTAAATTTACAAAAAATAGAAAAATTGTGAAAAATATCATTAAAAACTCTTAGATAACGCATTTAAAAGCTGTGAGAACCTGCTTTTAAAGGATTCTGTGCTGTCTGACGATAAAGTAGAAGATCCAGTAGCAGAAAATGTGCCAGGAGAGATTTGTCAAGAAATTTCGACGTGTCATGACTTGAACTGTACAGACCATAGCTTACATGAGCTTGTTGATACTTTATCCAGCTCTAATTCACCTCTAATTCAAAAGCCTGACTTCTTAGACGTATCACTGGATGATATACCATTGACAGAACAATCAAATCAAGGAAATCCAAATGATTTACTTGAAATTTTGCCTGAAAATATTCCTGACGATAAACTCTTATTGCTGAAAATTCCCGACCATTTGCAAGACTCAAACTTATTAAATGAAATTTTGGACATTCAACTTGATCAATCAATTATTGATGAAATTGAAAAGTCTGTTAAAGTGAGCGAAGGAGCTTTTGTCGTTCAAGATGAAACTGAAAATATAATCCAGGAAGCTGGGATTGAAGTCGTCCGTAGACCACCTTTACAGCTCATCCAACAAACAATTAAATTTCCTGTTGTCAAAAATGCTCGAGTTGATAAAGATGAAGAAGATTTAAAGGCTGCAAGTAAGCGTAAGCAGTACTTCCAATATCCAAGAGAAGATCTTGTCGAGTTCTATAGGTAATAAGCTATTTACTGTTTCTAAGTCATATTAAGTCATGCTAATAATTTCAGTGACGAGGAAAATAACGAAAATTCACAAAAACCAGAAGCAATAACTGTAAATAATGACGACAACCATCCACCATCACCAAAGAAAGTCAAATTGGACGAACCAATTATCGATCCGATAATAATAGATGAAGAGCAAATAAAAATAGACGAAAAACCAATAAAAGCAACAAAATCTCCAAATGAGTCATCAAAAGCTGTAAAAAAGAAAAAGACGGGATTAGTCATCGAAAAATGTCCAAGATGTGATAAAAGTTTCAAGAAACTTTCTTTGCATAAATGCAGAGAACCAATTAATGGACCAATTAAGACATTAAAGCCATCAGAAGTTCCATTACCATTAAAATGTGATTCATGCAAACAATTCTTCCCCAATAAGGAAGCAATGGATAAACATAAGGACGACAAGCATTCTCGACTTACTTGCAAGATCTGTAAGAGAGTTATGAAGAATGCTCAAGGTTTGAAACTCCATTCAGCCAAGTGCGGGGTTGATATTCAGCCAGTCAAGAAGTTCGTTCCAAAATATGACAAAAAAAATCACTAAATTAATTCATTTTTATGTCTTCAGAAAAATTCAATTCTTTTCTTACTTTTTATTAAAAATACATAAAGCATAAATTTTTTTAATTAAATGAAAAATATAGGGCAATTGAGAATCGTCTGGTCGAGCAATATTTTGTGCTCATTGATTCAAAAAAAAAAAAAATATAAATTAATAAATTCAATCAAAATTCAAAGAAAAAAAAAAACTACAAAAGAATCAAACTACGTACAAAAAAAATTATTATTGAAGAAAACTTAAATTAATTAAATATTATTATTTTAAAAAAAACTTGTTAAATATCGTATATCGTACAAAAAGAAAATTAGCGGAGGGATAAAAATTTATGAGATTTATGTTAAGTATGTAACAAAAATTATGTAAAACTAAGTATCTAATTACGTAAAAAAAGACTCATTCATACTGTACATTTTGTTCCTTACATTCTCAGCCAAGTTAATAAATGAAAATAAGATTCTTAATAAAAAAATGAGAAAAATAAGCAAAATTTTGCTTGCCTTACTGATAAAAAGTGTATTTTGTGACGTAAAAATTGTCGTTTAAGATTGTTCTCATGAGATTCTAGACATATTCAGGGTTGAGAATATTTGTATATAAAAATTTGATCGTCTATTACTGATTATTATTGTTATTTATCTTAAAAATATAATTATTGTGTGATGACCCTGATCTTATACGTTAAAGTTTGGAGATTAAAATTGATTGATTTTCACTGTTTTAAACTTAAAAAAAAAAAAAAAATTTGATCGAAATTTTGAATTAAAAGTTTGAAAACCATATAAATGTTTTTAAAAACACAAATAGAACACTTCAACAGTGAATTTTGATCTTCTGTTCAAAATCATACAAATTCAAATTAGAACTGTACAACAGTTGAATTTTTAATAAAACCTTACAGCATCTTGATTATTTAAAACATTACAAATGTTTTTGCAACGAATAAAACCTTACAACAGTCAAAAAATTAGAAAACCATGTAAATTCTTTTGTACTGATGGAACAGTATAACAGCAAAATCATTTGAGATTTTTAAAATTTTAAACAGCTCTTAAATTCAATCAATCAATTTTAATCCCATAAGTAGGCAATTTTTTGAGGTTCTTAAAGGCCAAATCTGATTGACTTTTGGTCTAAAAACAATTAAATTTAATTTTTTAAACCTCAAATCACAGTGTTGTCCAGACACGTCACATAACTTTACATTGACATACGCATTGAGCAATTTCGACACCAAATTAATTTCTTTTTTTTCTAATTTCCCTAAATTTTTTTCAATTTCCAATTCTATCACGTTTAAAAAGAAAAAGTCTCGATTGAGACAACACCATTGAATTATATTCGAGAAAAATTTCCACACATACACATTTACTCAATGTCCTGTTCCTCTTTGGCACTCATAAATAATTTTTGCATTTTTATCGTAAAATTATCAATTTTATCTTGAAAACTCTTTGGCTTATTTTTCCATGCAACACCAGCAATATAAATCGGTATTCCAAGTAATGTTATAAGACATCCCATGCCTGCTTCAGCTGGCACTTGATACGTTGGTACAATAATTAAAAATATACAAATTAACACAAATGTAATTGGAATAAAAATATTCACTTTAATTGGACGTGGCATATCAGGTCGTGTCCATCGGAACCATAAAACAGCTGTTACACTAAGCATAATAAAGAATGTCTCAACAACACTCGAGTATGTAATGAGGACATAAACATCACCGATGAATAAGTACAGCAGGCTTAATAAGCACAAAAATACGAGTGACGGTGTCGGTGTGAATCGCTTAACATTAATAAAACTAAGTAATTCAGGCATATGATGATTTCTAGCAGCAACAAAGCACATTCTGGAACTTGTCATGATATGTACGGAAAGTCCACCAAAAGCAGATATTGCGACCATAATTGGAATTATCCATGATCCAAATTGAAGGGCTTTATCACCAAATGTTACAGCTATTGCATTACTTGCGATCATTTCTTGAGGCGTAAGTACAGCGAGATATGCGACATTAGCGAGGACATAAATGACTGTGACTAATGGTAAACTAATGTAAATTGCTCGAGGTAGATTCTTGTAAGGATCACGAAGTTCTTCGGTCATAAAATTCAAATAATTCCATCCAGCGTATGAAAAAATACCCGAATAAAATGCAACTGCCAATTTTCCTGGATCTGTCTCAGAATTCTCAAATGCTTTATCAAAATTTTTGACACCTCGTTCACCAAAACCCATGTAAAGAACACCGACAACAATAATCAACACAAGTGCTGCAATTTTCGTGAACATAATTACATTTTGCATTTTTGTCGTTGCCTTAACATTGTAAGAATTGAGGAATGTCAGTCCAACTATTGTTGCCGCTGCCAATAATTGTGATGCTAACTCGGGTGCTTTACATTCGCCGGGATAAAATGGTTGTAGGACGTAGTTTGCGAATGTAAGTGACATAATTGCGTTTGTTGCGGGTACGAAAATTACTGTCGCATCCCATATGTAAAGAAAACTTGGCAAGTCACCAAAAGCCTCATTTATGTACATGTAATCGCCGCCACTTTTCGGAATACAGCAACCTTGATTTGGAAATCAATTAAAATTCATTAATATTTATTATCATTGGAATGTGTGTGTTTTATTTGGAGATTGTTTCGTTGTGATGTTGTTGATTTAATGCCTAAAGTTTGTTAAAAACCGTTACAAAACTGACTTTTTGAAAAACAAAAATTCAAAATTTTGAAAACCGTTACAAATTTAAAAATTTTCTTTTCAGAATTAATTTATAATAGTCATTAAATTTTGACTTTTCAAAATCCTTTAAATTTTGATTTTTTGAAAAAATTTCTAGTTCAAAATTTTGAAAACCGTTACAAATTCAAAAATTAAATTTAAAATTTGAATCTTTAAAAGTTTTTGTAAGTTTTTTTTTTTTTTAAATGGTTAGAATTTTTGAAAATCATTTAATTTCAAACCATTAAAATTCGTTATAAATTCTGAATTTTTAAATAAGGTTAAAAATTTGAATAAATTTAGAAAATTTAAACTGATAAAAATTTTTTATTAAAATTTAAATTTTTTTTTATTAAAATTTTTTGAATTTTTTGGATATTTTTAGAATTTTAAATTTTTGAAAACCGTTAAATTGAAATTCAAATTTTTAAAGCCCGTTACGTTTTTTTTAAATTTTTCAAAGCCGTTAAACAATAATTTATTTCCTCTTTAACTAAACTTTCTATATCCTCCAACCAAACGTCACTCATAAATCACTCCAGAACTAAACTCACCTAATTCAGCATAACAAAGTGCTCCAATCATTGACAGCAGTCCACAAAGCGTCCATATCACCAATGATGTTCCCGGCGCGTTAACTTCTTGAATGACGCCCTATTTGTAAGATGAAAATGCATTTTTTATTTATAATTTGTCGCGTCAATTAACAAAGAAGAAAAAATAATTACTTTTGGTGATATGAAAATGCCAGATCCAAAAATAATTCCCAATATAATAGCACATCCTTCAAGAAGTCCAAGCTCCTTTTTCATCTTAACACGCTCTTTTGGTGCATCATTATTATCATTTGGTATTGCTGGTACACTCCTAACACTATCATTTGGCGACATGAGCTCCATAACTGTCTCAGTTGGACTGTTTAATTCTAAAATGCTAGGCATCACTTTATAATAACTGAACAGAAGAGAGAGATGAGAGAATTAATTAATTGGTTGTAAATTAAATAAGTAAATTGTCAATTAAAGACTAAAAAAGCGTGAAATTCTACTTTTGACCAAGGAAATAAAAAAAAAAGAAATATTGATATTGCCTACTTTCAAATCAATTGTTCTTGACACGAATATATTTATTTGACAATTCTATTATGATATCTTCAGTTATCTTTTGATTGTTAAATTATTTCCATTTATGAACTAAAAGATATTTCCTAAACAATTTCACACTTACGAATGATGAAATTTTCACATGGACTTAAATCAACACACTTTTTTTCTTGAGAAAAAGGGGGATTTATTACGCAAAGAACAATGTTTTGATATTTATGCCAAGTTTATGCTGCTTTGGATATTATATCTATGAGTATTTACAGCGTTGTCTAACGGTTTTTTAGTTTTACTGTCACGTGGTTGGTACTTTACCTTTAACGAATTTTTTAAATTTGAATTTTATGATTAAAATTTAATTAATTTGAATATTTTTTAAACGTTGAATTTTTGGATGCTAAAATTTTGAAAATTTGGTATTTAAATGATTTTTAATGCTTAATAAACTACACTGTCGTATGACTAATCACAATATAAACAATTAAATGACGAAAGTTTCATTTCAGCACATTAAAATCTACCTGAAAATTCAAAAATTAAAAGTTTCAGACTGTCGGTCAAAAAACAACAAAGCATCTTTTTGAAATTTTTTGTGCATCAAAATAACGGTTTTTTTAAATTCAAAAATCTTTTACGGGGCTTTTAACTTTCAACTTTGCGACAAAAAAAAAATTGAAAAATTCTTAACAGAAGCTTTGATCCTTAAAAATATTAATTAAAGTAGAATTTAGTGCATTTCTAGTGATTTTATTGAGATATTTTACAAATTTATACAATAAGTGATAAGATTTATAAGTTTTTAAGACAAATCTGTCAGTAAAAATATAAAAATTTAGTGAAATAAGAATAGCGGTAAAAAAGGAAAAAACTTAAAAAGTAGAAAAAACATTAATTAAGCAGCTAATTTGAACAATATAATGCTTAATTACAATCTAAACTTAGTAATAGCATTAACAGTCTTCGCAAGTCTTACATTATTTGGATTATTTAATGTTTTATTAATTTTGAGGTTAGTTAAGTTATTTATGAATTTCGCAAAGTTGCTGGATCTTCAAAAATCCTAATTTTATGGTCTCTAAGCTTATTTTTACTCAACTGAATCTTAAAAATATTTTCTATAATTTCAGAAAAAGATTTCCAATCAAAGTAAATTGCTGGTTCTGTAATACAAACTTGAGAGTGCCTTACGATAATTGGAACAGCTTTACATGCCCAAAATGTCAACAATATAATGGATTTACGGAAGATGGAAATTATAATAAGGAAATTACTGAGCAACATTACTCAAAACTTAATACTAATGCTTACTGCCAAAGATCTAACGTAAAAAGACTGTCAACCAGTAATGGATTTTGTGAATTTTGTTCGCGTAATCAGGAACTGAAGATTCATCAATTGGCCAATTTTAGGCCTCGATGTGAAGACAATTATGACGAAGAAATTGAAGAATTTCGGTAAGTTTAACATTTTATGTCTATTGACTACTTTTTATAGCTTTAATTTCTTAATTTACAGACAAAAACTAGAAGATTCTTACCAATTATGCAATCACTGCCAAGGACATTTGAACAAGACATTAAACAAGATCAAGACAAAGTTTATTGGTTCCAAATTGTCACAATTCAGTACAAAACTGAATAAAAATTTACATCAAACAGCCAAAATTATTGTCGACGATGGAAAAGTCATTTCCTATATCATCACATCAATAATTTTATTATTAAGTATTGCCAATTTCATAAGAGATATGAATGTCAAAATGCCATCATTTATGCAGCATGACGAAAAGATTTTGGACATTATAAATCATTTTCAAGTCTTTATGTACACAATTATGGATATGATGACAAATTGGATGAAGGAACTTAAAATTAATGAACTTTTTGATGATATTGATCGAATTGCTATAAGTGCTCTGATTTTTAACTCAATTTTAATTTTTAATAATCTTAAGAACGTTAAAATTCCTGTGATTATATCGATGACTTTATGGGCTGCAAAAATGATGATTAATGAAATTCCTTATGATGTCCAATATGAATCTACAATTAAAGGGACAATATCGATAATTTTAATAATTTCATCGATTATGTTATTTAAAGAGAAGAAAAAGGAGGAATTGGATGTGACAAATAATGCAAGTTTTCATAAAATTCCAACAGAAACGCTTGAAGAATCAGACACAGAAGTTGATTTATCCGAAACGAGTTCCTTTTTTGATCACAGAAGTAATAAAACAGCATTTTCAAAATCCTCCAGAATGTCATCAAGTTTTCGTACAAGCTATGCGGAACCAGTCAAGACACTTAACAGTACAATTAAGCATGACATCACAAAGCCAATTGATATATTAAGTAACAAGAGTTTTAGCATCACAAAGGAAGTTTTAACTGCCGATCGTCATCAAGTCCAAAATGACATAACACGATTAAGTTTATCAGATAATAAAAATGAGGATGTCTTCTCAACATCATCAACAATTAAAGACTTCAATAATAGTCAATATTTAAATCCATTTTCTCTCGAACGTAATCGCTGTGATAGTCCAACACCGTCAGTAGCTAGTCTGTTTAGTACATCAACAAGAGCTAATTTAATTTCACCTCCACGTCTTCATTCACCTTTAGTCTATACAGCTAATACAACGCCTTCATGGGTCGCTGGTGGATATTGGCAATCACCACAAAAAAAATATTTAAATGGACCAAAATCACAAATGTCAAGAAGCTCTTCTCAGTCATCTGGTTTAGGGACAATTGATTCGGATAAAAATTCACGTGAAGATTCATTGTCGCATGAGGATGCAACATCATTATTTTCGGATCAAACAGCATGTCATCGACGAAATATTTTTGAAATGCCACCAAGTCGATCGCTTTTTAGTAATACGCAATTTTTTAATCAGCCAAAAAGTCATAATTTCTTTAACAGCACATATGGTAACAATAATAGTAGTTTTAGAGAATATCGTGGATCTAATACGTTTTTTAAGTAAATTGTAAAATATATAATATAATGAATATGAATTGAAATGGAATGAAAAAGTGTTCAGCTATGAAAAGTTATTTTTTAAGGAGAGTTAAAGATTTGAATGAGATATTTCCGGTTTTAAGCGATTATTCAAAGTTTGAACTTCTCCTGAATTATTATTAATATGATGAATATAATTTTGTGATTATAAATTACTTTTTTTTTGGTTATTAGGTAATAGGATTTGTAAATAAAAAGATTTATTATTTTTCTCTTGTAATACTAACTAAATATCGAGTGTTTTGTGAATATTTGAAGATTTTTATTTCAGAAATTTCTAAGTTGATTTTTTACTGATTTACAGGTTTGAAATTTATTGCAGAAATAACGAATTTTTAGGATTTAAAAAATAACGGATTTTTAAGATTTGAAAAATAACGGATTTTCAGTATTTGAAAAATAACGGATTTTCAGTATTTGAAAAATAACGGATTTTCAGTATTTGAAAAATAACGGCGATTTGGAATTTAAATTTAAGGAAATTTTCTGGAAAGTTTTTGAAACTAAAGAAATAACGATTTTCTAAAATTTGAATTTCTGCATAACTTTTTCGTATCTTTTCAAAATTCAAATTTTTATTTTACGTTAAAAAAGGAAAATTTGCAGCAATGTCAAATGACAAACGATTACCAAACAAAATCAAACTGAACATCCTCATCAAAATAAAACCACAATCATCCACCACAACTTCAATACAAGCACTTGAAATTAATCGAAACAGAACAAATTTTAAAATATTAATGACGATAAAAAATGAGAAATTCTCCATTCAATTCCATCCTCCCACATACACCCACCCATCCATAAAATAAAAATTCAAAACCATAAATGACTAAAGATGAGATATTGAAAATGTCTATCCATGAATAGATTTTGTCATCATTAAAAAAGGCACATGAGAGCAACAACAAGGAAGGGAACTTACTTCTTTTCAGTAAAAGGAAAGAGGAAAAATGTCCTCGATGGCTTTTTATTTTATGGAAAAAAAAATATATATAAATAAAAGTCAATGTGAAGGAATGAATATGAATGAATGAATGAATGAATGAATGGTTGTATCATTTCAAAATAAAAGAAAAAAAAATATTTTTAAGTACTTCTTGGTTGATTGCATGATTGAGTATTTTTGACGTTGACTTCAATTGGTATCAAGGGAAAAATTTGTATGTTGAGGATTCATCAGTTGGATGAGTTAGAAAAGCATTTGGAAGGAAAAAAAATTGCAAGATTGAGGAGGGATAAGATTGTTTTGGAGGTTAAGTGGTTGGATCTTGTAACTGGATCATTATTTTCTTAATGATTCCTTTAGTAACAATCAACAAATCAAGAGAAATTTAACAAAAATAATAAAAGGAAGAGATTTTAGGCAGTTTTGCGATCGATATTTGGTTAGAATCAGTTCTGCTCTAGGTGTTGACACGATTTCGTCCGGATGAAATATCCTATTGTTCCTGATGAAATTTCCTAATGTTCCGGATGAAATCGGATGAAAAATCCTTTTGTTCTGGATGAAAGTGTCAACTCCTGGGTTCTGTTCACGTTTTTAACCTCAAAAAGACAAATTTAACCTCAATTGAAGCTGAAGGTTCAACTCTTATAAAATTCAGTTTTTGAATCCCCTAAAATAGCAGGTCTACAGCCTAAAAAGGCCTACAAGATAAACCATCCAAGTTTAACCAACAAACAGCACAATATCAAAGACAATCCAGTCCAAAATTTAGCTACGAATACATCCAAGAGAACCAAGAGCTTCATGCGGTTAAAATAAGTGAATATTTTGCCCCGACAGAGTTATTTTTCATTTACATATTACAAATATTATATTGTGGTTATCATAAATCCCAACAATATCTATACACATTGTGTCTATATCCATCGAAAGTCATTGTTCATTTTAAACATTTTTATTTTTTATGTTTTCTTGAAATACTTTCTTTATCCATCACATCAGATGATATAGACATTCACAGACAATAAACGAACGCATCAGTGAAATTGTAAGCATAAAAAATTCTCTTTCTTCTATTCAGTTCCTTCTTCTCTCTCTTCTCCAATAATCTCCCTCTTGTGAATTTATATCTGATGATTTTAAAAACCACTTTTTGTCATTGACAAAAAAAAAGGAGTCAACGATGAAGTAGAAAATAACAATACAATACATTTTGATCAATTTACAGCGGCAATAACATACAATACTATAAAGAGCCATTGAATTATCATTGTTGTTAGCATAGATAGGAGAAGAGAACGAACTGCTGTGATATTGCGGCATCCTACTTATTTTCCTAAGGGGATCAATTTTTTTTGTGTGTATATTTTTTAGCGAATGTGCGGATTTGGAGTTGTACGGATGTTGTTTTGTTCAGTTTGTCTGTGGGTTCTTATACTCTTTAGGCTTTTGGGCTGGTTTGTTTAATGCTAGTAATGATTTTTCTCTGAAAATTTATCAAATTTAGATTTTAAAGGGTGTGAAACTACATTTAATTGTTTTGGAATTTAAAATTTGATTTTCTAGCAATTAAACTAGTTCTGGCGCTAAAAAGCAACAAAATTAGTATTACTGTCATCTAAATGATGAATTTACAACATAACCTAGTATAAAATTGCTGGATCTTAACAAAAAATGCACTTCCATCTCAAATCACTCCAACCATCCCAACTTGTTTAACATTTTTTTTCCGCAATGTTCTTCGTTTATTGTCATAACATAAAAAATATGCAAATGATGTTGTTTCGACTGATGATGGGATGGAAAGGAATCAAAATGTTTGCAAAAAAATATAACTTTACGAATTTTCATGCAAAAACGCGCGTAACGCGGTATCAATAATTTAATGCAATTGAATTGAATATTGTGTGAACTTTTACTTGATTAGTTTGTTGTGTGCTACATTCCTTGTTTAGCATGAGCAATATTGACTTTTAAAAGGGGATGGGAGGGTTGAATAGAGAGTGAATATATCACATGCTGATTGCCAAATAAATCATAGAAAATTAACTTTTTTTGTAAGTGCAATTTTAAATTTGAATAGAAATTATTTTGAAAATTGCGATTTTTAACATTGGGAGTTCTTTTATGTCTTTTGGCTCATTTGCATATTCAATTTCCATTAAATTGTAAAATATTCATAATCGAATGAGCTGTGCAAAATGTTTTGTTGGGAGGTTTAAGAAGTTTTTTTGATGTTTTGGTTACTGGATTCGTAATTTTGGATGTAGATCTCTTAATTAAGTTGTGATTCAGTAGATTTAGGATCATAGATGGCTTGTTTATGGATCTAAATCAGATTGTATTAAACTGTAAGTTCAAGTCCTAAAAAATTATCCAAAATATCATAAAAAGATAAAATTAGACATTTTTGAGGTTAGAATGACTAAATTCTAATTTTATCCACATAATACTAACATTTTACAGCACTGACCAGTCACAACTTTCAATTCCAACAATTTCCCATTACAAAAAACAGCAAAAACTGCCAAAAATACTCCTGATAAACAAAGAAAAAATCTCTCAAAGTAGCAACAATTTGTAAACATCCAGCACAACACAAAAAACTTCCAAAGAAGCGATGAATTTAATGGACTTTCTACTTGATTTACTGTTTCGAAAGGAAAATTCTTCTCATCTCACATTATTGTCCCTTTTTTATTGAGCTTACATGATTCATGTGTGGGAAAATTGAGTATTTTTTTGCCATTATTTCCTCACATATACTCGAGAGTAGTATATTGAGGGTGTGGATGGAGTTAAGATGGGAAAGTGTTGGTAGTTTCAAGTTTTTTTTTTGCAATCCTCTTTAGAGTTTTAAGATGCAAAAGTTGGTCTTAATACCACTTGGGAATGCTTATTGATGATGTTCAATTGTATTTTTTTATTGTATTTTAGGTACCTGCTGCATTTTAAACTTTTGACTGCTCCATTGCAATTTTGACGTCATTTATGAACATCTCCTTCCTTATATAAAAGAAGAAAAACTTCATCATGCTGCAAAATAACCAGAAAAGATCGAAAGTATTTCCATGTCAAATAATAAATCAGGAAGAGAAAATTTTCCATCAAATTTAATTACATCACATCAGTAACGGCATCCGTTGAATAAAAAAGGCATAGAAAATAAATTTAATTGAAAATTTTCCAGTTAATACACATGAATTGCGGCAACAAGTTGTGGAGTCAAAAAAAAAATTATTTAACTCAATGCGTGATGGAAGTAAGGGAGTAATATAAAGTATACAAAAAAAAGTTGCATACCTGCGGCATCAGAACAATGCGCTCTTTCGCGTATGCGAGCGTGCGGATGATGGGAAAATAGCAAAAATAGAGCAAACGTGGAAGGGAAGTAGCAATGAAAATTTTTACTCATTCGCGAGATATTTATGTCTAATTTTTTGAAAATGCTTTTGTGTAATGATGTTGATGGTCTGAGGTGTTGGGAAATAGTTTCTTGGTAGTTTGGAAATTTTTGCTAAAATTTGAATCTTAGTCAAAAAATGTTAGTGGTAAAAAATAATAAAAACTATAAAAAATCACAGTAAACACGATTTTTTGGAAATTTTAAACAAAATTCAAGTTCACAATGGTCTGAAATCGAAAAAAGTGTCCAAAATTTATTTTAAGTCGTGTCTTTTAAACCTCATCTTTTGAATGCAGTATTATAAAACATAAACTGACGCATCTTCTGTGAAAATATCAAGCTTCCAATCGTTGTCTAACTCTGTCAATCATTAACCAAAGTCACGAAAAATTTGTTTACAAAAACACCATGAAAAAGTTTTCATAAATTTTTCCACTTTCCCTTGTTTGTTCTATGTCCTAATCACTGTCAATACGTTAATTAATGCTCAAATTTTATGTTAAAGCTTATAAAACATTAGCAGATTGCTTTATCATTAGGGAAAATGCAATTAAAATTTTGAAAATTTCCAAAACTTTAAATGCTAATTACATTATTTTGTCACCTGAATGAACCTCTGAAACTCACAAAAATCGAAAGTTTGAGCATTAATTTACCTTTTAATCATACTCTAGTAAGTCCAAAGTAGGCCAATTTTGAGATATTTGTAATTTAATTTCACTTGTTTTTCTAAATTTTTCCATACAAATTTGCTTGTGCACAAAATTTTTTGAGAAACGATTTCAAATTTTTAATGAAAAATCATATTTATCCTTAATGTCATAAGCTCATATTTTCAGAGATGTATGATTAAGACATGACAAAGCTATTAACACTTTCAAAATAAAGAAAATCAAACAAAACTTTGCGACCTATAAAGTTTACAACAAAATATAAATTTTGGACACTTTTTTCGATTTCAGACCATTGTGAAGTTGTGAAAATATTTTAATCAATTTGAAGGGAAAAAGTTGTGAAAATATTTTAATCAATTTGAAGGGAAAAAATACAATATATCGCTTAAAAATTCAAAATAGGAAGGATCAAGAATCAAATTTAAACTAGTTTACTTAGCGAAGACACATTTTCTATTAAAGACCAAAAAAACTGCACCCAAGACACGAACCAAGCTTAGCTACTTTAACAGTGAAAAAATTGACAAAGAATTTCTTAAGATCTTGCCTAGGATTGAACTTAAGTCCTTTGAAATGGAAGAGATATAAAAAATTTCAAGGTAAGTCAAATTAGACTTTTCAGTAAATTTGTAAAAATGTGAAAATTCATCCAAGTCTCAGTCCACAATCCAAAATTTATACTCGCTAAAAGCAAAACAATGCGAATAACATTTGCGTATACGCGGATACATAAAAAGAGGGTAAACGAGGAAGTTTGTATTATTCAATGATAATTAATTATACTTATAATTAGATTTTAATGACATTTTTCGCACATATTTTTGATGTACCATTATTGACTTTCAATAGAGCATCATTGTACAGTTAATTATGTACATCACGGTCGAGGCTAATGATATAATGATGTTTGTTTGTTATGCTATCCGCCAACAATTCATTCAACCACCACCGACGTGCCACGAGTTGCATGATAAATATTTTTATATAATAACAAAAATTTTCCACTGAAATTCGATACAAAAAAAGAAAGAAGAAAAAAAAAAAATTGAAAATTGTGGAAAATTTTAAACTCGAAAGGGTCACAAAATGATTTTCTGTATGTTTTCGACAACCTCATCAATTGGGTTAAATCAATTAGGGGTTATAGGAAAATATTTTGTTTCTCATTCCATGCCTTCACATTCCCTCCACCAAAAACATACACAGAACATTTCTGAATGTTCAACTCCCACAATTTTGTGTTTAAACACATGTTTTTGGCAATTGAAATTGACTTATGGGCTTATGTATTGAAAGTGAGAGTTGAGTTTAATTTTCGTATGTTTTTTTTTGTTCATTTTGTGCGGTTTTGTGAAACAGGTGATAATTTCATTTAAGTTTCTCTTGTAAGAAATTTAATTTCTTTATTGGTGTGTGGATGGAAAATTGGGATTGGGTAACATTTATTCATCAACCGACGTTCTTTTTTGTTCGTGTTAACCTCAAAAACCGATCGAGATGTGATGAGGAAAGGAGTGAGAAGTTTCTTGACATTTTTTTATGGATTTTAGGTTGAGATTCCTATATTTTATGTAAAAATTAAGAATTTGGAATTTTGCAATCAAATATTATCAATTTCTGTTATAAAAATTAGGAATCTTCAAACCTAACCTCAAACTTTCCATTTTCCACCTTATTATCCATCATCTTGATACTGATGACTTTTGAAATCACATTGAAAAATTCTTCTTCTTCCCTCCAAATTTAACATCGCAGCAATTTCTGACACATGGTGACTAAATGCTTTAAATAGGTGTTTAATTCTGACTTCTTTCAAAAAAGACAAGAAAAAGTTTTTTTTATTCCACGTCGAAGCTGCTGAAAAACAAACTTTTTCCTTTCATCCTTAACTTGTTGTTAAATTAGTCGCAGCACCTTTGTCGAAGCATACATGTCTCACACCATCTGTTTGCAACATAGAAACGAACATTAATTCCAGATAAACACGAACACATGTTGGGGAGGAGATGGAAGAGAAAAGTTGAAAAAAAACATTGAAAATAATTAATTTTATTGATAATGACGCGTTATTTGATTTTTTGTCATGTTTAATTTAATTAATTAGTGACTAAAATTGATGGAATATTTTAGATATATTTATCTTGTTTCTAGACATTATACATCATTTGTGAAGCGCATGGAAAGAAAATTCCCTTTTTTGTGCTCCCTCCTTATTTTACTTTTTGTACTTTTTCCTCGTGCCGATTAGATTCTCGAGTGGGTGTGTGGGGGTGGATTGACAATGTCTCGATTCGATTATCTCTTCTTCTTGTTTACTCGTTTTTTATGGGTGTGATTTTTTGGCGAATTTATTGAGTTTTGGAGATTGATAGTGATGAGAATGGTTTGTGGTATTTAAGGTTGAAGTGTCAGTTAAACCTTGAAGATTTATACTGGATGAATTATAGTTTATATTTGACTTTAATAAAAATTAATCGATGAACATGAATTGAAGATCAAGAGTCTAAAATTTTTAAAGATTCTAAGACTTATTTTTACGTCCCTAATTTTGAGGTTATATTTTTTTTTTCTTTTTTAAATATGTATACAAGAATTAAAACCATATCATCGTCTAGTTCAAATCTTAATCTGCCAAACAAATATTGAGTATTAATCACAAAAATCACATGTTTCCATAAAATGCGCTTCCTATCATAACCTCAAATACTACAACCATCCAAATTTCCTCCCTTAACTCTCAAAACTGTCACTACCAATTAAGCACTAAACAATTTGATTACCTAAATGACAATAATAGATTCTTCCATTACGAAAAATTTTTCCATGTCCTCGACTAAAAAGCAAAGCTTAAAGAGTCAGAGACATCAGTTCACTCGAAACCGGTCCCTCAATCTAATAAGTAGTAGTAAAAAAATTCGTCACATAGAAAAACTTTTCCATTAAAACGTTTTAGCAACAATGCTTGCGGTGAATAAGGAAACTTAAATTGTACGAAATAATTTTTAATTGTTTCAATTTTTCGTCACACAGAGAGAAGGAACAAAAAAAATATATAAAACGTTTCACTTTCTCATTTCTGGCATTTTTCAATTGTCAAACTTTTAACCGGGCTAATTTTTCCCTATTTAGTTATTTGTGATGTTACTTAAACTTTCATCGTTCTAATTTGCTGCTTTTTTAATGATGAGAAATGGGCGAGTTTGACGTTTTTATTACTGATTAGTTTGGTTGGGTGGTTGGGGATTTTTGTGGTGCAGTGGAATGTATGGATAGTTTGAAGTTTATAGATTAATGTGAATAAATAAAATAGGTAAATTAAATTTTTGGTTAGTTTACGTAGTCTGAATACGTACGTATTTCTGTTTACGTAATATTGTATACGTATTTTTACGTACGTCAAATTTGTAAACAAAAGTAATCAAATTTATTTAAAACTCAAAATTCATCTATTCCACTTCAATTCCTTTGATGACGCAAGTTACATTCAAATTCATTGAACTAGTCATATAAAAATTAATGCAGGCAACAACCACAAAGAACCTTGAACGCAAAATCTCACAAATCTTTATTTTCATCATAAAAATACTTGATTTACTATTTACATCTACTTCACTTTACAAACTCATACGCATAAATCGAGGAATTATAACTTGACATGACGCATTTCCAACATATGTATTTCCTAAATATAAACCATAATATTTACGTCAAAACAACTTAAAGTTCACAGGAAATCAAAAATGAGAGAGAAAGTGAAAATTTCCATGCGAGATCCTTTTAAAGCTTATTCGGAAAACTTTACGGTATGTAACATAATCAAAACAATAATCAACATCATCATCTCTAAAGCTTTTTAAAGCTATTTAAAGACACCCAAAAATTTCCGTAATTAAAGTCATCCACCATCATAAAATTTTCCATTCATGTTGTCTTAGTGATGGCAAAAGAACGGCAGTAAAAAGCCCAAAAAGCATCTCAAAATTATCGATTTTCATTGGCCTTTCTATCAAAAGCGACTAAGAAGATGTGGAATTTATAGAAAAAAATATCTGAATGAATGAATGAAAAGAGTAGAGACACGATTCGAAGAGGATTTTAAGGCATGATGGGGAAGAGAAAATTTAATTACAGCTAATTAAACTCTTTTTCGCTGTGTGGATCTCATACTTCTTGAGATTATAGTGTAGAATTGTACTTACTTTGACTTGTACATAGGGTTGATTTATTGACTGAATGATTGAGTTGGTGGATGAATTATGGACTAGATTGAGATTTTTTGATTTGTGAATGAGCTTGTGAGATTAAATTTTTGAGGTTATGTTGGATTTTGGCTAGGTTTATTTAGGATTTGAACTTTTTTGGTGTAAGTTAGATAAATAAGGATTTTTGGGATCTGGGTTTAGTTAGATTAGACATTTTATGGATAAAAATTCTACCTTCATTTTAAATTTTTTACTGTTATAACACGCTAACCCAAAAATGTTTTTCTCAAAAAAGTTGCTAGCTCCCTTTCATTTCAATCAAATCTCTAAAATCCAAGCTCAACCTCAAATCATCGATTATTCTTACATCACATTGTAAAAAATTCCCATAAATCGTCTTAGCCACTTGCTTCCTTTACATTATTTTAGTTATAATTTTCTTCTTCTTCCATGTTTATCGTCTTTTGTGCTATGCTTAAAGTAAAATAATATAAAAATAGTAGGACAGTATGGATGTTTAAAAGAAAAAAAAGGAGAAAAGGAAGAAACACACAAAAAATAGCACAAGCAGCAATGTCGTCTGGCGCTTAAAGCCCTTTTTGTGTGTATTTGAAAATGCTTATTTCTTTTTTTGTTATGCGAATTAAGAAGCTTCGGTACAAAGAAAGTGTGAGTACATAGCTATCGTAGTTAGTTCAGTTCAAGGACATTTGTGATGTTGTTATTAAATGTTATGATATTATACTACAACAATGTTGTTTGGTCCCTTACGCTATGCTTTTTGTTTTTGTTTCTCTTTTTTTGGAAGCAGATGTTTTTACAGTCTTGTATGTCTAGTAAAATGTGTGAATGTTGGTGGTTGCTGAACACAACACACAAGCCCTGTCAAGTCGGAAAGCAAAACGAGAACAGAGGATGGAAGAGAAAAATCAATATTTTTAAAGGCTTTCACTTTAATTCCATTTCTGCTGTTTCGTGTATGTGCATTAAAATGTACACAAAAGACGGAACTTTTTTGGTTTGCGTCAAAGTCACTTTAAATTGTCTCATGTCACACATTCAGTTCTCCTTTATATACATGTATTTAATGTGCTGTTCCATCCCCTTAATTTTCATCATCATCGTCATCCACTGAGATCCTTTCTTGCTCTGCGATCCGAAACAAATGAAAATGCAATTTTCAGTTTATGGAATTTATTTCTCTTGTCTCTGTTTTCGGTTTCTGAGAGTTGCAAAATCAAATTTTCCGAGAGAGTGAAAATTATGAAAATCGTCTAAAAGTGCATCGGGGTTGATTGTGAGGGTGTTAAGGATATCTGTGGTTGTAACTCTTACATGTGTGCGTGCACAACTACAACTATAGATGGAAATTCTTTGATTGTATTTGTGAGTCAATTTTCTCAATTTTTTTCTGGTTCTTTATTCCAATTTTTCTTTTAACGGCAATAAGCAAGAAAATATTCTACTTCAGTTGACAATGACACGAAGCACATCGGAGATGATGCATAAGCATAGCGACTCTCAATATCTGTGTGCGCCCCCGACGACAACAAAAAAAATTCTATATCGTACATAACAGCAGCTGAATAAAAAAAATTTATATTGGAGATTTCGATTTTTTATATCCCCCTCATGCCGTTTTGCACATGATATATACTTGAAGCTTACTATTAGCTCCAAAAAATATAAAAGAAGAATAAGAATATAAAGGGAATGAATCGTAGAATTGTATATGTATAATATCGAGTACGGTGATATTTTTTTTGTATTTTCTTCCTTCTTCTTCAAATCCACACAAATCCTGAGAAGAAAAATTGGCAGAGAAGCAGCAGAAGCAGCAGCAAAAAAAGGCGCTTTGGAAATAATAAAAAAAGAAATTGAGAAATTCGGAAAAAAATTGCCATTTGCCACGCCTTTCAATCATTACAACAACAAATATGTGTATATGGATGGATTTTTTCCTATATGCTCGATGGTTCTCCTATGCTTTTTTTTCACGACTGAATATGTATATCTATAGCTAGAGTCTATAGCTTTATAGAAATATAGAGTATAAAGAAGTATGAGAAGCTTCGTTCTCAGTAAGGTTGAAGCTCCCACCATACGGTTCAATATTTTATATGATGATGACGATGCTGATGAATGGTATGAGGATGGAAGTAGCTTGATACACAATTCTATGTGCTATAGAAGAGAAAAGAAAAAAAAAATAGGAAAAGAGCTTTGAAATATGGAATAAGCAAAGGAAATAAATTGGTTTGAAGCTTTCAGTATGTATATGGGGAATATGTACATAAATAGAATCAAGATGGTATGAGGATATACATTCACATAATTTTTCCTCTCAATGTGTATCTCTGAACTGAACTGAATATAGAAACAAAATGAATGACTTTTTTTAATCTATGCAAAGATATATAGAGCGATCGAAATGTACATGACATTAGGAGCAAAGCTCCATTTGTTACCACCACTGAACGGAAAGAATGAAAAGAAAAAAAAAAAAACTGAATATACGACTGAGATGAGGGGAGTGAGTGAGATAGAGAAAAAAATAAAAGTTTTATTTTATTTTATTTTTTTTTTATTCCTCACTGATGTCGAGAGAATTGAAAGGAAAGAAGGAAAATGCGATTTATAATTAAATATTCGAGCTTCGACGACTGTAGAGGAAAAAATGGAGTGCAGATAATGTGAAGATGAATGATAAAGCGCTGTTTTTTTTTATGATGATCAAGTGAGTAAGTTTATAAGAATATTGCTAGATTATAACTTTTTTTAAAAAAGTAATAATATTTATGTAATATTCCAAAACTAGAACATTGAAAATTGAGACTCGAACTTCTGATAATTTTATGCATGTCATCTATTGCTTTTATTAAATCGAATGATTGATGGTCAATATGAATGTTTTTATTGATTTTTGAAAGAATAATGAAGATTTAGGAGCAATTTTTTACCTTTAACTTTTTAACAATTTTTATTTAACTGTTGAATATTTAAAAAAATAAAAAAAAAAAAATTGTATACAACACCAATAACTGCATCAAAATTATGTTCCTTTATTGAACTTTTTGAGATTCGAACTCATGCTTAACTCATGTTTTCATTGGAATCCAATTAATCTATTATGACTCATAGTAACTAATCATCATCAGAACATACTCATCACATATTCTCATATTTAATGCCTGTGATAATTTATGTTGAAACTTTAATATCAACTCTCAGAATTTCTTAGAAGAGTAAAGTCAACCACTTAAAATTTATTGAAAATCTTAATCTATAGACAAAGTGATCCAAATTCTCACCAAAAGTTTTCATCTCACAAAATCCACTAAAAGAAATGAAAGAAAAAAAAGCGAATGAACATACATACATACTCATATAGATCTATAGCGAATAGAAAGAAATACAGATGAAAAAAAGAAACGAGTGAGAAAAGGAAAAATAAAAAAATTGTGCACAAAAAAGAGAGCTTTTGGGATGAATGTTGGCAGCAGCATAAAAATTTTTTTTTCTTTCTTTTTCTTCTAGTTTTTCTGTATGCATAAAACGTACGCTATTTAATTTAAAAATTGAATTCGAAATGTGTTCGCCTGCTGATGACTATGGTTGTTGGATTTTTGAAAGCAAGCAGTTGAAAGTAAGAGAAGAATGAGTAGGTTGATGTTCATGATGTTGAGCTATGGGTGATGCTTTTATATGAGCATTTGACAATGCCAGACGAATAACTTTTTTTATTTTTATTATTATATATCGGAATTAAGGAAACGAAAGAATCAAGTCTCTCACTCTATATAGATGAAATCAACAAAAAGGGTCGAGGATGTGGCTGATTTATGAATTCAAATTTTTCAGGATTTGAATGATGAAGGACTGTATAGTCTATATACATAGTGGACCGAAAAGGATTGGATATATAAAAAAAAACTTATTCAATTTCCTCTTGTTTTTTTTCTCACTTACCCATTTTCAATATCTGACCCTCATTTTGGGAGGCAGTGGGAGGCTTAGTAATGAATTAAGATAGCCAAAAAGTTTTTTTTTGGAATTTTATTTTAACGAAGTACGAAGAAAAAAATAAGCATGGACCATGAAAATTGATGCATGTTCGAGCGAACACACATAAATAAAAAGGAAAAAAAGATTTTCTCCTTAAAAATTGAGGGGAAATTCTAACGAATACATTCTCAACTTCCTCACTCACACAACCATACTCAAGGAATTTGCAGGAGAAAATCTTTCTTTCACGATACTTTTTTTCCGCAATTGACAAAAAAAGTCGGGAAATAAGAAGTATAGGAACTAAATTGAAGGAAGCAAAAAAACTTTCACATAAATGCCGTTCTATGTGGATAGAGCAACATGCTTCATGCAGTACAACAAAAGAAATATGGAAAATAACTGTTATTGCATTTGTCCATGCAAATTTGTTTGCAATTCTCTCACAATAAATTTCCTATTTCATTTTACATAATCACATTTATCTATTGTAAAGTAAATTATCAGGTTTTTTTATTATTATATTTTGTGTATGGTATGGTATGCTTGTTGTACCTTTATTATGTGCTCAGTGGAGGGACAAATGAAAAAGTATTATTGCAATGTGAAAAACATTATTATCATTATTTTGCAATATGTTCTGTTTTTTGGGAGGAATGGGGATGCAATCATGATTTTTTTGGGGGGCTGATGGTGAAATTTTGGAAGGTCCTGAGATCGATTTTAAATGATTTTTATTTAATTCTTCTTTTCACAACTTTATTTTAGGATTTTCTGCCTTCTAGGCTCTAAAATGTCTTAATTCAATATCTAGTTCCTAAATTAATCCTTAAAAATTCTCTATCGATCAAGCAGATCCCCATCATACAAAACATACCCCTAACCTAAAAAATCTAGTCCAATTAATTTCAAACGGACACAAAAACTTTCCACAACAAATTTCTCAATTAATGTTCAACATAAAATTTACCGTAAAAAGCAATAAAATTAATAAATGACATCGTCCGCAATTCCCAATAACAATTAATGTTTTAAAAATATATCTGAAAATAAATAAATACAATTTTTTTTGGCCCGTGTGTAGCGAATGGTGATGTCATGTGAATATTGCAAATAACTGGAGTGAGATGATACACAAAAAAAAGTTTAATGAACATTTTGAGGCCATCCAAATAATTCGATGTCAACAAGTTTGTTTTATTGTGGATTATCATCAGACATATACACATTCGAACTTTATTTTTGGATATAAAAAATATATATTTTTTTTATATAGATGAAAATCATAAAAATTAATTGCAATGACTTTTAATCGAATTTTTCCTGTTGGAATTTTAATGGCTTTTCTGGTTGTTTGTGGGATGATTTTTGAGAGATGATGCTTGTCAATTGTTGTATGGAATGAAGGCTGATGGCGATGATGTGTGGATGGAAATGACAGGAACTTTATTGCATGTGAATGATTGGTTGATAATTTCTTTTTTGATTTTTTTGATAGTTTAGGTTGAATTTTTAGTGTTTTTCCTTGCTTGACTATGACTATGGCTATATATACTTAAACAAATTTTGATTCTCACAATGTCTAAAATTTTTCATATTTTCTAGCAACAAATAATGAAAATTAGGGTTTGAAATTCCTTTAAAATCCACCTAAAATTCAAAACTTCATACACACAGCCATAAACTTCCATAAAAACCACACAAAAAATAAATTCAATGAATATTCAACGCGACTGAAAAGTTTAAACAAAAAAGTGATCATCTCAGGAAATGAATGGCCATGCTATCCAACAAAAAATTTCAATAAACGACTATGTTAGCGTCTCGCCTCTTGAAACTCGATGATTCACTTCCTTCCTGTGTGCCTTGCGAAAAAAAAACAGAAATGAGAGAGAAATGTCTCTTGAGTGCGTTGAGCATTTAAACAATAAAAGCGTTAATTAAAACGCGCATAAATTATCGAGAGTTCTTTTCGAGGACATGGAAAAGTATCATTTCCCTATAATTTATAGCATTTTGGCATCATGAATGAATTTCCTTATTTTTTTGGGCTGCTGGATGTCGTCTAAAGATAAGAATCTGACAATATAATCGAGAATATCGAAGAATTTGGGGATCAGAAATTGAAAATTAAGAAGATGAGACAGTAAATGTGTCGCAAACTATTAATTTACGTCAACTATAGTTTTTAGAAATTATCAGATGAATAAATGTGTCCCCTCTAGTCATCTAATTCCCTTACTCACGCTCTATCGCTCAAATACATCATCTCGAGTAATTCTGACAAATAAAATGGGAAAAATTTCAATAAAATTTGAAGATATTTTCATTCCATTGAGTCTATTAAAGATTGTTAGGCAGAGAAATTGAATTTTATTGCTTTGAGTTGATTAGAATTTAATGTTAAAAACTTTTCATTAAATATTTTTTTTATTTTTGATAATTTAAAGGTTTGAGGATAAAAAGAAAAAAAAATAAAGAAGGTAAAATAAGGTAAATTGGGGATTCGATGAACAAATAATATTTATTTTATGTGGTTGAGATTCGAACTCAAGATCTTTTATATCACTAATTCGGCATTTTTATTCATTTGAGCTATCGAAGGCTTTACTTTTTGAAAACATGACTGGCAAAAACACAAACTTAAGTGACAGTTTTTTGTGAATTGAAACTTTTTCAAGTGTGTAACTTTACTGATTTATGGAATTAAATTTTAAGAATTCTTAAATTATCATTCATGAAAAAATATTGCAAATTACAAATTGAAATTCTTTTCCAACTGAAATAAAATTTTCTATCGCAAAATAAAACAAATTTTGTGCCTAAAAATATTCAAATCTGCCACAACAAGTCCTGAATTAAGCTTCATCAATGTAAAATGCTAACGTATGTGAATAATGTTCCTGATATCCTCATATCAGCCATTCAACTTTTTCATCATCACAGTTCATGTATTAAGCAAACAGTTCATCATTCTCTACAGCATCATCATATCCATCAACTCATTCGCTTAGAAAAATATCCAATTTTTTTTTTGTATGAAAATAAAGAAGAGAGAATGTAATTTAAAACTATTAACATATATTTTTATCAGAATCAAAGCAGCAAGTCATAACATCAGTTTAAATATTCCATTAGCTTTTTTTTCTTGAATCATTTCCATATATTAAACACATGTATTTGAATGAATATGGATGTTGTATGTATCCTCCTCAATAATAGCAATAATAACAATAATAATAAACCATTAGCTTTAATATGCTTCAGCAGCAACATAAGATCATTAAAAATCTAATTGAAAGTTTTTGCTGCCATAACTCTTTTTCCTTTTTTTCATTCCTGTGTTTTTTAATTCTTTTTTATTCGGTGTGTGCAAATAAAATCAATAGAATGATGATGATGATGGGGGAGAGGGAGAGAAAGGCTGTTGAAAGAAAAAGGAATCATGTATATAAACACACTTTAGGGATTTTACCCATTTACATATCGTCAGTAGTTAGTTAGTAAGAGAAAAATAGGGAAAAATCATTTTTGTTTGATTTAACCATATCATTTTATATCACATCACTATTTTTGTTGAGTTGAATTTTGAGTCAAAAAGACACAGAAATTAATTCCCTTTTCGCAATAAATTCTAACACTAATGTCAACTCAACTATGCTCCGCTTGATTTCTCATTTTCATCTCACTCCAAAAATATTTTTTTTAATGAGTGAAGTATAAAGTAAGTAAGTATTATTACTCATGCTTCAGTCGAGTGAAAAAATTTCGAAATTTTTCCAAATGATCCTTGAATGAATGAAATGAATATAAAATAATAAAAATGAATATTATGGAAGGAAGTGTAGATTCGATTCATTAAAGAATGAAAATCGTTATGTGACGTCTTCTTAACTTTTGGTTCTGTCGTTTTTTTTTCTGTGTATGAAAATTGAGGAAAATTTAGACGACGAGATGAAAGAAAATTTATATTTTATGAGAGAAAAAAATGTCTTCGAATTTTGATGATAAAGTTGTGTGATTTTTGATTGAGTTTTTGAGGTTGGAACGCTATTTTTAATATTTATGTAAAAGCTTTTTGCTTAAATGATCAGTATTGTCAATTAAGCTGATTGAGTGAATTGAATTGGCATAAAAATCTTAAAACTTAAATTTATATCATAAAGTTCTAGTTCAAATCCTAGGTTAAAGAAGAAATTTACCAAAATCGATTAAAATAAATTTGATCAGTCTTCATCCCTAGGTTCGAATCCCAGTAATACTAACAATTATATTCAACAAATTAAAGTAGTTTAAGTATGTTCCACTACTTATGACTCATCAGCCATCTTTCTCTTATTCCAGTCACATCTAAAACTCTTAAACTAAGATATTCAGCCACAAACCCACAGTACCACCACCACTCAGAATAGAACCTCCACACTCCAGTCACACAGAAATTTTCATATACACATATTTTTTCCAACCCTCATTATGACAAATAATAATAACGACAATAATTATTGTATGGAAAAAAAGTATCTCTTCTCATAGCAATGATTTCTGTTTTGAAGCAATCATTGTTGATAAGAAACATTAAACACAATTTTCTTTTAGACTAGAAAATTTTCATTAAAAGTCAATTATTTTTCACAATCTTCTACGCCTCAAATGATGCGTTACGAAAAATTTTTTTCTCTCTCATTTTCTCTCGCTTTCTTTTTTGAATATACAAAATATATATATATTTTTATTATTTGATGTGGAATGAATGAGAGGAAGTTGGAAAAAGACATTTACTGAAGTAGATTTAGAGACACAAAAAAAAAATATTTTTCTGGAAAATGAAAATTGATGTTTGATAAAAAAAATAGTTTTTGAAATTTTTAACCATTAAGTATTGAAGTTTCTGAGACATTAAGTCAATGTAGAAACGTGTCTAATGACTTGAATATTTGTATATGGAATTAAGTCGAAATTGGGGAATTGAGAATTTTTAGTTTTTGAGGAACTTTGTTGGGGTTTTCGGATATTTTTTTGATAGGTCTAATGAGGTCTAATGAGAGAAATTTAATTTTTATTTTATTTTTTTTTTTTAATTTTTAAAATTCAGCAAAAATTAAATACAAAACTTGAAAAATTGTATTTAAAACTACAAATCCCATGCCCAGCACTTTACATTCTCTCATCAAGTGTCGACATTTTTTTTTTGTTCAGCTCTCAACAACATTTTTACTTTTTTTTTGCAATTGCAATAATGACAGAGGCATTAATGATCATATTTTGTCAACAATTGTCAACAATGTTCATCTCTTGACTTCAACTCATCATAATCCCTTCCAAACATACTCCACCATACACCTCCATAATATGACAATGATGATGACGATGAGAGCAGTTTGATTGTTGTATAATTGTCATGTTTTTAAAAGTAAACAAATAATCATCATGCAGAGGCAACGATGAGTGCAGAATGGACGACTATGATGAGGTGTGAGGTGCAAAAATATGCAATTGTTTTAGAGCGTGCGGTGTGGAAAGTGGGTGGTTGATAGAGGACAGATTTTTTTTTTGTGAATATTTTGAGTGCTTTTGTAAGTTTTGAATTTTTTCTGTATGTCGTAATTAAAAATTCATATCTAATTTGGATGGAATAGTTTTTGGACATTTTGTCATTACATGATTGTTTTAGGTTGTGAATATGGGAATTGTGTCGATTTTTTTACTGTTTTGTAATAATGTGGTGTAGTTTGTAGGTTTTATTTATGTAAAGTGTCAAAATATCATATTGAACTATTTTCATTTGAAACTATATTTATGAAATGTAAAAATTGGTAAAAAAAGTAATTTTCCACATTTTCTTGGGTTCAATTCCTAAAATTAATGAAAAACAATTTACTTTAACGTTCATAATGACTTCTTATTTTTTTAAATTTTTAATTTGGTTTTTGTATAATTATATTTAACCATCCCCAACAGGTCAGTACATTCAATTTCATCTCATTTTTATTTAAAGCAATCATAATTTTTTACACCCCACAATGATGGTACTCATCAACATGAAAATGGTGAGAAAAAGAACTTCTTGAGAAGAACAGAACAAACTCTCAAGTTATCCAGTTGGAAATTGTTGCTGCTGCATCAACATACTGAAAACAACATTTTTTTTTTTTTCGAAAAGTCTTCAACAGCCTCTCATTTGCCTCTAAACAAATAAAAATGAAATTAAAAAATAAAAACTTCTCTTCGACTCATACAAAAAAAAATACAAAAGAAGCTGAAGAACTGGAAGGAGTGAGAGCGACTCAGCCTCTGAGTTGGAACAGAATGAAAAGTGTGAAAATTGAAACAATTCTTTCAACAATTCATCTAACGATGATAATGGCAACAATAACAATTTTTTAATGAGTGTTGAGTTGCTAGTTTTTGACACACTCATTGGACTACGGCAGTAATTTTTTTTTTGCTCATAGTGTCTCGAAATAATTCACACAAGTACAAGTGTTTCTGCCATTTTTTTCTCACTTTTGCCTCTGCTCATAATGTGACGAGGTATGTGAGGTATTTCGTACATTGTTGATGTTTCATTGACATAAGTGGATGGTAGGTGTAGTTTAGGAGAAGTGGAAGGTAAAAGTTGTGATGAAAGTGCATCTAGAGATTCTTAAATTGTGCGCTTTTAGGGATGGAATGAAATTTTTGAACAAAATTGAGTTATTTTTTGGCATTTGTTTTCAATTTCAAATCTCAATTTAGGTCAATTTTTTGCAATAATTTTCGTTTAAAAATTCAATTTATTTTTTTTTTCGACCTTGAGATTTGAACCCATATTTTCTGATATTCATAAATTGAAGCTAAAATTATTAATAATTTCTAAATTTTGAGTCCATTTGCAGTTAGCAATCCAATTCAAATCATCCATTGACATTATCAGACAAAATGTCACAAAACCCCCTCAAAATCCCTCAAAAAAATGCCTACAAAAAATTTCTCATTATGTTAAATATCTTGAAAAAATTCTCCTCTTATTTGAGCACTTACCTAGAGGCTGTTTAATGAATTTTCCTAAAATTAAAAAAAAAGAAAGAAATGAAAGAGAAAAAAAATGTCAAAAATCAAAAACATAAAAAATTTTGTTATGTGTAGCATAAAATTGACCTTCTTTCATTCATATACATTTCGAATAAATAAATATAGTAAAAATATATCCAACACTCAGATGTATTAAGTATACATAATATTTGATCAAAGAGTAAAGATAAAAGAATTAATTCGATAATTTATGTTTGACAAGGGTCACCCCCTTCGAAATGAATGGCAAGAGTAGAAAAATAGAAAACTATAGCGGCACTAAGTGAAGCAGTGTGACAGCAGACGACAGTATCAACAAAAAATTCCACCCCTTATGAATGCGGAAAAAAAGTATCGAAGGGATATAAAAAAAAAATGTAAAGGGATGTCACATGCTATACACATATAAAAAATTGTATATTGAATAATCGAGTTCGAGGAATATTGAGCCCAACCTATTTTTTATGTTTTGAGAATAAACCAAACTGTTCGATGATGTGTGTTCATTTTCCAATAACATCGATTGGAGTTTGCGTATATTGGAAAAAGTAAGGCCACACATAAAAAAATTCTCAATTGATACATTCGACATCTGAACCAATCGAAACGCATTCCAGACCTTTCTCTATTCATGCTTGTCATGTAGTTCGATACTTTTTTTTATTATGATAATTTTTTATTGATTTTTTTCGTCGCTTATTTGCTCAACTATGCCAAAATGGTGGCGATGACTTGAAGAAATTTTTCACTCGTCCTTATTATTTTTATTTTATTTTCTTTGGCTGTTTCATTTTGCAAATTGCATGAATTCAAAAACGTAATTTGATTATGGTTTCATTCGCGTAAGTGCCCTTCTTCGAAGGAATATAAAAACGACGATGGGATGAGTGTGAGTGAATGAAAATAAAGCATTGAAGATAATGATGAGTGGAAATTGGGAGATTGTAGCGCATTTATAAGGTGGATTTGAAGGGTTTTGGAGGGTATGAAATGGTATATTCGATTTTGAGGAGAATTTAGGATATATTAAGTATCTTGGATGTAGATTTAAGTTTCAAACAAAAAACCATCTTAAAATGAATCAAATTTTAGTTTTTGAGTCTTTTTAGGACTCGAACCTGTTCTTGTAAACGAAATTAATTAAAATAAACCCGTAAAGACCCTTTTTACACTTGATACAACAGCATATCTTCTCTTTTTACCTTCCAACTATCCACTTAAATGCATTAAGACCTTAAACATCAACTATAAAGACATAATGCCATCCTCAACCCACAAACAATTCTAATCCATGACAAAAAATCACAAAAAGAGCGTTAAAAAATTGAAATTTGTATTTTGTCGGCATTGAGCCACTGACTATCAAAAAAGGAAGGAAGGAAGAGAAGCGAGAATGGAAAGAGATCTTGACAGAAGAGAAGTCGTAAAGCGGCCTCGCAAAGAAGAAGCAAAAAAAAAAATTCATAACAATAAATTATCGAGCCGGAAAATCTTTATGGAAGATCCATTAAAACCTCGAAAGTAAAGAATCATTTTAGCTCTCAAATGCCGTAATGCATTGTGAACATAGAGAAGTAGAAAAAAAACTGAAAGAAGAAAAATCTTAATAAAAAATTCAAACAGATATCAATCATGTCTTACCTCGGGACACAATTTAAAAATTACAATTTATATTAAAGTGCTCGGGCAATAGATGGGCGATGGGTGAATAAATGAGAGGAAAGAAAAAAAAATATTTTATAGCCATTTCCATGCAATTACATAGCTCTACTTCTCTTTTTTATCTATTTGTAATATATTTTTTCCCATTCTGTGGCTTCTCTTGCTGCTTCCTTCTTTTGTTTAATTTGTTGATTGAGATTTTTTTTTTCGTTCTACGAGTGGAAAATGTTGTTATTTTCTGTGATAAGAAATGCAATAGAACACACCAAAAAAATAAATATTCTTTTCTATTCTTCAAATAGCATCTCCTCCTGTGAATTTATGATGATGCAGTTTTTATGGAATAATTTACCATAAATTACCTTTAGTTCATTTGCATTTGTTATCATCAGCCATAGTCTTGTGGCTGAGCATCAGATAAGTCATAATTTTCTACCAGAAAACTGTAAATTGGACTTCTTCGACAGGCAGCATAGGGAGTTGTTCAAGTTTGATGTCTATTATGGAGTTCGACATTTAAAGGCATTTGATTCAAATTATTCATTGAAGATTAGAGTGATTTGATGGGTGAAAGGTTTGGATGTTTGGTTCTTGACATTTTACTACGTTTTTTTAGTGCTGATCATCCAATCTAAAGTTCAAATCCCAGTATTGTGTTTTTTTCCTAATTTCATGAGTTCAAATCCTTAAAATTTAATTTTCAAACTGTGAAATATCAATCAAATGTTCAAATCATAATTCATTCTATCAAATTTCAATCAATATTCATTTACTACCCATACACATCATTCCCAAACAACCCCAACATCAACAGCAGTAAAAATTCCATCAATTGTGAATAAAACGTAAAACTTTTTGACTCCGCTCTACACAATTTGATAAAATTTTATCTTTAAAATATTTCAAAAAATAACAATTTAAGGAACTTGAGCAGAAAAGTTTCACATAAAATCTCAAGTCAAAAAGTTTTTGATCCATTCCTTTCATCTTTAATTTCCCAGGCGATTTAGATTTACTTGCTTCACTTCTTTGGGTGATTATTGAAGGAGTTAAATGTTGAATATTCAGTTTAATGTTCGAAGATGTTTGATTGTTTTAGGAGGGAATATAGGCGTCAGAGGAGGATGGGATATAACAAGAAAGGGTTGATGATTAAATTTGAATTTTACACGCCAAGTACATAAATTATCCGTGTTTAAATTATGATGATTTTTTATGGATAAAGATTTGTAACCAATGCAATGTAAATGTCACATATTTTAGTCAATTGAAATTATTAGAGGGGATGTCGATTGGGAATGATGAATTTCTAAGCGTGACTAAATTTAATTATTTTTGCGAAATGTTGTCAAAATTTACAAAATTTTGCAATTTTAGACTCAATGTCAATTTTATTCAATTTAAGGGCTTGCAAAACTATATTTTGTAATTTCGCACCTAAAAATTAAGAAAATTTCCATCACCTGGGATTTCAACAAAACTTTCTCGCCAGCCTAAACAAAAAAATTCTTTTTCACCTTCTTCTTCCATTCAAATTTCTTCCTCAAACTTAGCAACTTCCTTAAGCGGTTAAATATTCGAAAGTTTCAACCAAGAAAGCAAACAAAAATTCTCACACGAATAAAAAGAACTTCAATAGTATTCAATAAAAATTTATTACTCAAGTTATGCAACTTTTTTTCCTTCATTTTTCTCCTTTTAGACCTTTCTTGAAGGCGTGTTAGTGATGAAGCTCAAAGGTAGTAAAATTTTTAAAATAAAATAAAGAAGAAAAAAAAATTATTTGAAAAGGTGCAAAACTTCAAAAAAGTTTGAAAGGAGGAATTGAGCATCAATTTCTTCTTATTCTTCAAATGACTGAGCATTACTAAAAGATGATAGAGAAAAATGAAAAGTTTTCTGGTATTTTTCGAATGTAGAGAGGATGGAAAATGCCGTTCGTTTGGTGGATTAAAGGTATTTTTTTGGAAGGGAGATAGGAATGAAAAGTATTTATTATCGCCAGAGTCTTAACCTTTCTTTGGCCTTCAACATGAGGCAAGAGCAAGTATTAAGGTACAGCAACAATTTCAAATTATCTGTAGGGCGATATTTTTGTAGGGATGTATAACTACCTTCATCATCACTGGAATCAAAAACATATCCTTTAATTCCAATAATATTTTAAGCATATTTTTTTTCTTGCTGTGGATGTACTGTAATGGTGGAGGTTGTTGCCTCGACTCGAATACTGTAAATTTATTGTAAATAGAAAATTTTCTTTTCCTTTTTATTTCTACCAAATACACACATATATTTATACACAGAGCCAAAGTACAGAGAAAATATTTTTGCTGAATTAATAAAAGATCAAAGGCGAAAATCATTTTCTTTTCCTTCTTCTCACTCGTTTTCCATTTACAACTTTTTTTTTTTTTTTTTGAAAGCAGTCAGAATGAAAATGGTAAAAAGAATTTCAACTCTCTGTGTTTCTGTTGATGATGATACTGACTGTATATGTGTATGGTATTAGTCCTTTATTATCTATCCACGATGATTATTCATCCTTGTAGGATTATAACGAATTTTTTGAAATCATAGAGAAATTTTTTTGTGTCGAGCTAGTTTTTTGTTTGATATGATTTGATGTTATTTCATTTTTAGCATTGGAATTGGGATCGATATGGGGGTTGAGAGTAATTTTGCTAAGATGTCCTCTTGCCTTTTTATTTTGGGAATTATTCTAAGGGGCCATTCACTTATGACGTCCATCAAAAACTTGGATTTTTAGACCACCCCTCTCCTCGTCTGTCACAAAATCTTCATTAAAAAATTATATTGTTTAAATCTATCACACAGCCTCAAACCCCACTCTTCCAAAAATTAGACATTCTAAGTAAACGACCGCAAATAATCAAGCTTTATCAAGCAAATGCGTTTCATTCCCAAAACTTCAAATTATCTCCAACTAACTAAAATTTTTATTACATTTTTTTTCATTTCTTTTATCGATTTTCGTTGTGGGATTGAGACAAAAAAAAATTATGAAATATGTATTATGTATGGATGGATATAAAAAACCGAATCTCTTTCTTTATTTCATTCCTAATATTGTAGTTAATATGAAAAATTTATAAAAATATATAAAATATATAAAAAAAAAGTTTATTTATGCAAATGAAGGGATGAATGAATGAAGCAGCAAATACGACTAATATTTTTCTTCTCATTCTCTGTCTCTATCGCAGTTTGATAATTATATTTCACTAGGGACTCGTCTTCCTATCATATTTTTATTTAGACGCTGCTGTTACTTTCACAGAGGAGGAAAAATTGTCAATAAATCTAATTTGATGTTGTTTTTTTTTGTTACTTCTTTTCTTTTATTTCTGTTGTATGTAGATTAATCAATTTATAATTTAAATCTGAATTTTTTGCTCTCAAAAATGAATAAAAAATAATAACTTAGAGAGAAGTTGATTTTCCCAATAGAAATATTTAAATAAAAAAAAAAATATGAAAAAATTATGAAAAATTTTTTCTCATTAATCTATAATTTATGCGTAAATGCTGTCATGTATTTGTATCTGTGTCCATTCATTAAATATTCAATGTGTTCTAATGATAAGAATGAGATTTTTCATTTTTCGAGTTAGAATGTGGATGTTTTGAGGGATGATTTGGTAGTAGACGCATGGAAATAAAAAATAATTTTTGCAAAATTTACACTAATTTTTAAAGTGACGAAAACAACTACGTTAAAAAAAATAAATAAAAAAAAACAATGCTAAAGAAAACTAAGAAAAAATTTTTATTCTAGTTTTCACAAGGATTCGAACCCATGGGGAACTTATAGACTTATAAAGTGAGAATCCAACACTTTACCTCATAGACTTTTTATACAATTTCTTCACTTCACAAAACCCAAAATGAAATAAAACTTTTATAAATACTTCTGCTTAAAAAAATCTCTAAAATTTTCCACATCCATGATAAACCGGTTTACAACATTAGCCTAGATACATGAAAAAATTTATCTCAATATAGAATTATTATTTTTTTTAAAAAAAAAAGATTTTGTGTGACCCCTATTCAAATACTACATTAATAAATTTCAAATACATTCCATTTGCTTTCTCTTCTCTACTCTATGTTTGTTGCTTATTACTCATGATATAAACAAGCTCAACATTTATCACAAAATTATTTCAAATAAAAATGAAAAAAATCTTTTTAAAATTTCTCTTTTTATGAAAAATTTTTTTTTTTGGTATGTACAAAAAAAATAATAATATTATCAGTGTCGGTGGACTGGGTATGGTATGTAGGAGAACATATTGGGGTGCAGATGCTTGCTTAGAGTACAGGAAGCCACAAAAAAATACTCTCAACTTGAAAACTCATCTTGAAATATTAATAAGACATGAAATTTATGTTTTATTTATGTCATACTATAGCGCAATATTTATACTTTTTAATGCTTCTTTTTAGAAATGAGGATGAGTATGTAAACAAAGCAGAATCTAAGTGGCGAGTGGGATGGATGTAGTAACGGGATTTTAGATACCTTTTAAATACCTTCAAGCCTGTCAAGTCCCACCCATAATATTATCACAAAATACTTTGCTCATCATCGCCATTTTTTGTGCTATTTGTTAATTCATCATGTATTTATTGTCAGATAAAAATCGCCTTCGCGTATTTTATGCTCAAGACTCATTTCCGCAATTTAAGTGAACAAGTAGCGAATGATAATTTATATGGAAAAAAATACATATTTTTTAAAAAATATAAAATTTCAGTCAGTCAGGGGAGGGTGACGATAATTTTTAATTACATAACAGGAGAGATGATGATGAACATGAAGGAAGAGCACAAAAAAAAAATAATTAACACAATGGACTGTAAAATGATAATTTTGTTTTCGTTCTTATCTCAATTTCAACTTTTTTATAATTTTTTTGTTGTGAAATTGATCTCAGTCAAGTGGGAATAAGGACTGGAGAGTGAATGTGAAGTGTTTTAAGTTGTGTGGATTATTGGAGTGAGGAGGATTTAAATGAAGTACCTGGAGAGTTTGAAAATTATAATTGAAATTGTTCGTGGAGGATATGATGTGAAAAATAAATTAGATTTTTTTAATGAAAAAAATTAGATGATGAAATTTTTTTTCCATTTTTTTTTTTTACAAAAATACAATACTTTATGGGTTTTTTTTTTAAAAAAAAAAAAACAAAATATGAAGTTAGATTACAAAAAAAAAAGCAGAAAAAATGATAGCAATTGCTATTGAGATTTGGCAAATTGAGATTCGAACTCATGCTTTCTTTGTTTATAAGAATTCAACTCTAGAATTAATTATTCAGACAAATTAGTCTTAATATTTTAGAATTATAATTGTGCATATTTCAAGTTTTGCTGTGCTCACGATTTTAATAATGAGAAAAATTTAACATGATTTCTAAACTTAAAAACTTCTATCAAATTTTCTGTTCAAGTTTTTTTAACTCCTGATTAATACCTTAAATTCTTTGAGCACATCCCTATCCTCCCCACTAATTCCTAAAGGTATCAACCATAACAAAAAATTCCAAAAAAATAATGAAAATCAGTTTCTTCTGTTCTTAAATCAATCTTATAGTCATGTAAAGCCAAAGCATTTGTTAAAAGGGACTTAAGAGCAAAAAAAAGGAAGAAAAAATTCTTTTGAGGGTTAATTTTTCCACTTCCACAAAATACACACACTTTTGCCTTTTACCAGATTACAAACATTTTTCACATATTTTTCCATGCCCCAAATATAAACTCCTTTAAGTTTTTTTTTTTCTTCTTAGTGTGTTATTTTTTTGTTGCGTTGGCAGTGAGAAGAAGCCTTTTGTCAAAGGCACACGAAGAAATTTTCTTTTTGTTGCTTCTTCTTTATGCATCTCACTTCCTGTTTCGACTTCGCATTTGCTTCTTTCTCATGGAATGACTGCCATATATACACAATATAAGACGCAGAAAAGAAAATTTATGGACCTTTTTTGTATTATTAGTTATTTCTGTTGTTTCAAGGGATTGAGGATTTTTATTTAGCTTGATTTTCGAGGATAATTTGGCTAGAATTGAAGATTTTGTGTATGTTGGATTATGAGAATGAAGCTTTAAATATGAATTTTGTCGATTTTTGATTTACAGATCGATTTACAATAAAATGTTAATAACACAGAATTTTGAAATAATTCAGGTTCAAATCCTATTGAAATTCTAATAAATTTTGCATATTTCGCCAAAAATTCTTTTTTTTTCTTTGAACTAGGTATAATTTTTTGATGCTAAAACAATTTTATAATAGTTTTTCGAGTTTTAGTTTAATTTTTTCCCCCAAAATATTTCAAAAATGCGCCTTAATTTCCTCCAAAATTGCCTCAATATCCTCAATAACATTTCTTCTATTCTATTATTAGTGTAAGCCGCCAGACAAAAGAAAGAAAAAACAGAAAAAAATCAAGAAAAAGAAGATTCCAACGAGTAAGGAAACTGTGAAAAAGGAGTGAGCTGTGTGTGGATGAATTTATTGGTTTTTCTCTCGCAACAATCTTTTTTTTCCTTTCTTCGTGCTGCTACTTCTTCTGCTAGTTGCATGAAAATACTTTATAATGATACTATTAGGCGATCTATTTACTTTTTTTTTGTTGCTGTTGCTGTTGAGCACAGAAAAGGAGAAGGAGTTTGTGTCTGTATTGTTTTGCCATAAATTTTCCATCCTCTCGCTTTCGAAAACCACTTAAGAAACTTTTCTTTTCTTCCCTTTCAAAGTCCATTCATGTGCGGTTCAACCCTAAAAATGAAAAAGAAAAGGAAGCAAAAAGAATTTTTGGAATTTTTTGTTCGCTATCAAATTTACTTTGAATCTATATCCGTAAAGTAAGTAAGGAATAAGAGAAAAAAAGGATCGAAATGGAATGAAATGAATGTTGAAAGTGGAAGGAAGAGGCTTGTCTATATCAATGTTTATTTTTCTGTTAATAACCATCACTTGATTTATAGGAATTTGCGTAATTTTTGATCCTATTTCAATATTTATTGAGAAAACATTTCAACAAGAAAAATTTCTTAACTATTTTCTTTTCTTTTCTTTTGAGGGTTGAGAATTGGAGATAGGATAAATTCCTTTAAGGCAGTTGATTGAGGATGACTAAAAGTGGTTGAAAGGGAAGCAAGAACAGAAGGTTTATTGAATAATAAAAGAATGTTTAACATGAATGGTCATTTATTGGATGGAATTTATTTATTCTCAATAGTTTGATGTGTGTTTTGTAGGTTGAGTGAGATGACGGCACGTGGGCAATTTTTAGAATCTTCTTAAGAATGTTTTTAAGACTTTTTCGTGATTACAAAATTTACAGTTCTTTTTTAAAAAACCGTTACATAAAAATTTGAATTTTGACAAAATTTTGTTCAAGAATTTAAATATTTTTTGGTCGTTATAAACTAAAATTTTCTAAAACAAACTAAAATTACTTAAAATTCATAGCCATCACACCATGCCATCATAAAAATCAACCTCATTTGCATTTCATGACAAATTTTTTGACATATAGATAGTGATAAACTCATGACAAGATTGATTTACTATAATGACTTCATATTTAATTAACGCAATTTCCATTTCCAAGTCAAACCCACCCTCACTCAAATCGTCCACCACCACGTGACATTAGTATTAAAATCATTAAAAGTAATTAAAACGTAAGTTAATAAAGAAATTTTAATAATAATAAAGAGTAAAAATTGTCAAACGCATGCTAAAAGATACTCAAATTAATATTGTTGTGGATATAATATACGGTAGAATAGATAACAGTTTGTGAGGCGAACAAACCTTAAAGCTCATAAATTATTTTTATAACTGTTAAATGTAATCAGTGGACATGTGATTTATATAGCTAGAAATTATATATAGCTCATCTATAATAGTTAAACTATGTGTATGTGTTATGGACGTTTATACATTATGCAATATAAATCCACCTCTGAATTGCCGCTTTAATATGATCACATGTGAATGAGACCTCCATGAAAAAAAATTGAATTAAATAAATTAAATAAATAGAAATTAAAATATGGAAATTGTGGTCAATTCTATGAGTTGAATTGTGAAATGATATGATTATTATAATAATTTTAATTGATTATATTTTGAATTTAAATAGCAAAAATTTTAATTTTTTGATTTTAATTCAAAATTTTACTTTTTGATTTTGAAATTTTTTCAGTTTCAAGTTTTTTAAATTTTAGTTTTTTCAAATTTTTAAACCTTTCAAATTTCAAAAAAATTGAATTTTTATGTAACTAAGCTCTGATAAATTCTTAAAAAAATAATTAATATTGAACTTTAAAAAAAAAAATTACTGAAAAATTTAACTGTGATAAAAACTTGAAATTTTTAAAATAATAAATTATTTTTTTTACATTCTTATGAAAGGATATCACCCAATCTTTGAAAAAATACACTCATAAAACTATTTCATAATATTATACATATTATTGTGTAGATATATCCGCGGAAAACGAAGAGGCAGTATATTAAATTAAATTTATTATTTAATTATTTTGAATCACACATGCTTTAATGGTTTTTATGTTTTTGTGGGTTTTTCGCGCGTTTTCAGAATATTTTTTATTTTATTTTATATTTTTTTTATTCTTCAAACTTGTCGAGGCGGCAGTCAAATAAAACAATAATAATTAGTTAGAATTATCATGGAAATTTATATATGGAAGGAAGAACAACAATGATATTGAAAGGAAAGAATGAGAGTAAGTTGAAGTTGGTTTTGTCGGGTTAGTGGGTGTAGGCGCTGTTAATTTATGTTGAAGACATTTGAAGAACAGTTTGAAGATTTTTTTGTTGATTTTTTTGGTAATTTCCAAATAACCTATAAGTTGATGCTCTTTAAGACTCCATGGGTCTTACCACCAAGTTAGATTCTCCAAAAAATTGACAAAGTGAACCCACCAACAACTTTCTCACACAAACTTACAAATTTGACCACCCAAAGGCTTGGCATTAAGCACAAATTCCTATAGCTCACACATATGATATTATAAACGATATATAGGAGATATGAAGCAGCAGCGGCTGTCGTAGAGAAATATTCGACTAGAAAACAAAGAAAATCGTAAAAAACCAGTGAATAAAAAAATCATTCTTCACGATATATTCATATTATGAATAAAAGATTAGCATGTTTGATAATGGAAAGATTTATTGTGCCGTCCATGACATGTGATTTTTTTTTCTCCCCGAGTTCTATCGCTGCTACCATTTGAAAATAAAATTGGACATGCTTGCTAACAGTATCATAATTTTTTTCTGCTGATTTCAACTCTTTTTTTTTGTGTGTCCATTTCTTCTCTTTCTCGCTCACAGCAAGTCGGCATTGTCATGTTCGAAAATCTTCGAGGCAGTCATGGGTCAATTTTTTATTTTATTTTTTTTTGTCATCAACCCCCTTTCCACACATGCATGGGATGTTCAGTCATAGAGAGTTATTTAATTAAATTGGGTCACATCACACCATCAACTTACTGGCTTGTTTTGTTTGCTTGAGTGACCACCACTCACATCAAATCTCGTATTAGTGAACAGTTTTTTTGACGACTAATTTAAGTTAAATCTTCAAAATTTGGCATTTTTTGTAACTATTTTATTAATCTGAGAAAAAATTGACTGACTACTCATGGTCAACATCCTTCTAGCTTTCATGACACAACTGACCACAAAAAACCTGAAAATCAGTCAATTTTTATACATTTTGATCTAATAACTGAAAACCGTCATTTTAGGACTCGAACTAGGTCTCTAACACTATAATTAGTCAAATTACCAAAAACTGCGTCACATCCATCCTACCAAACTCTCACCAAATGTTTATTTACAACTTTCCTTCCTCCTGACGAATTGCTTCAGTTCTGAATATTCACAAATTTTTTTTCGTCTAATCATAAATAATAATATATTCACATATTATCCATACATGTATGAGGATATCAGCCTCAGTCAGCAAGTAGAAAGGGACAGAGGAAAAAAAAAGTTGAGTGCTATAAATTCTCATTTGAAAATTAATGGCTATAATGGTGGCGTTGCTTTCTCGCTTCTCACTTCTAAAATGTATAAAAAAAATATTTTATATAGTCTTTGTATGGTGCCACCATATATGACCTCAAATTAATTATTATTAAAACAAGAAAATGATTATGAAGCGCGCGATTTTTGATTTAATTAAAAAAAAGTTTCCATCTATGTTATTTGTTTTTTTTTTTTGTCTTCTTTGCATGCTTGACTGTTGGAGGGTAATGGGGATAAGAAGCGCGATGATGAATGATAATTTAAATGTGTGTTTTTTTCGTTCAGTCGCTCACTTTTTTTTTGTATGACGTGTAATAATCGTAAAGTGTTGAGGGGATTTTATATTTTTTCACATGACTTTTATTGTTTTTTGATGTTTTTGTTTTGGATTTAAAGGTTGGAATTTTTTTTGGAAGTTTGTTAGTTGATCATTTGATAATTTTTATGAAATTTATTAGAAATGGTGGGGAATTAGCAAGTTATTAACTAAATTTGTATACATATTAGAGTGTGCAATAAATTTGCTTGGCTATAAATAGTTTCAGATGGAAAGTAAGAGACTATTTTGTATTTGATTAAAAAAATCTTTTCTAAATGTTTGTCTTTCAATCAGTTATTAACTTGTCAGTTTGTAAAATATAATACAAAAATTCACTTAAATTTATCCTCAAATTTTATTTGAAATATTAAAGTAAATACCTGAATATTTAATTAAAACTGGTTAAAACAATGAATTCTTTAAAGTTTAAAGGTTTGAAAAAAAATCTAGTGTAAAAATTATTAAAATCTTTTTTGATTAAATTTTATTTTTTTAATTTTCAAGCAGAAGATTTAAACAATTGAAATTCTAAAATCGAACAAAAAACTTTATAAAAATTTGCAAATTCAACATCAATTTAAAATTTTATCAAATGAATCAAACAATCTAAATTTAGGACATCTGACACTAGATAATTTATGATAATGAACTGAATGTTCCACAACAATACAAACAATGCAAAATGCTCATCAAATTCTCTCAATATATAATCATTCTATTTAGTTCAACTAAGGAAAAAAGGCACACAAAAAAAAGTATTGCGCGCAAACAAAAATGTCAACTTTAAATATTTATTGTTTTTCATTTTGCATAAAATTTTCCTCGTATTTCTCTATATTTGCTATATTCAACTAAAAAACCACATCAACCCAATGAAAATACATAAAATATTGTCGAATTTTCCGACTGATAGTGTAACAAATTTTAAAAAGCAATTTCGAACAGGCGAGAAAGAACGGAGGAAAATTTTAATTAAAATTTTATTTCGAACTCATAATTATTGTTTGTAATACGTCGCATCGCAATTTCCCACTCGTATGTTGAATATATGTTGAAATTTTAAACATACGCAGAACTCATCAGTGAATAAAAGGAATTGAAAATTATTGATTCACACACGGAGAGAGAGGAACAAAAAACAAAATAAAAAAAAAGTCCTTCGTTGAGAAATACAGCAGTGACAACGGCAACAAACGAGAATCTTTTTTCTGCTTCATAAATTTTAATTGTTGATTTGGAAAATTACTCGGTGCGCTCACATTGTCATCATCGCTCAACCGAAATGTCGATTTATTTTAAATTTTACTTTATGAAAATATTTTTTTTTTTACTTTGCTTTTTGCTTCTCAAACTCAACCCTTAAGATTTTTTGGATGTACTTTCTTTGGGAAAAATTTTCACATATGTTTTGCACTAAAAATTCCTTAATTTTTAGCTGATTTTTGAGGTTATGTTCAGGGTAAAAATTAGTCAGTTTGACAGTTGATTGTTAATATCTCTCTATTCGATTGATATATGTAAAGATTCTACTTTTTAGACTTATTGACTAGGCTTTTAAAGCCACAGATATTTCAATCAAATTTTTGCATTTTTTAATAGGATTCGAACCTCTTCTTTGATGATTTATTGTCTTAAAATTCAAATGAATCTATCTACCTTAACTGACTTATCTTGTTGAAAAATTTTCGGGATTCGAACCTCTGACTTTTAATCAAAAACTTAGAATTTTGATAAGATGACAAAACTGAATTTTAAGATCAGAAATTAGCAAAAATGCGCCTCAAATCAACATTATAAAAGCCAAGAACCTCTCACACTCATATTGTAATTTATGCCACGCACTATCATCAGCATTGTCTCAAGTGCGGTAGATGTGACATAAAATTGTAGTTTTTATCCTTTCTTTTATACACAAAACATATCATCTGTGGATATATACATGTGAATATGTACATATTTTCTTATAGATAATTTAAAAACAAATATTCGCTTATATTGGGGAGGTAAATGGCGGTTTTACATTTTAAGTATTATCATCGTCGATACGAGACACTGTATGTACGAGAAAAGGCACTTTAAATAAAGGCTTGGAAAAAATTGCAAATAAATTTTCCTTTATGGCTGACAATATGTGTAAATTTGTGTACAACTTTTTTTTCTGTGTATTTCTTTTGGAATTTTCTCAATTTTCTCATTTCTTTCCTTTTTTGTTTTAAAAATGGAAAAGAAGCGGCAACAAATACCCTTGTCTACTTCATAGCCATATAATTCTTTTTCAGCAATATAAATTAAGTGATTTTTGTTATTTTTAATTAAAATTATTCGCTGAAATAGAAAATTTATGGGAACATGTATGTTCATGTGTGATATTTGTATTTATCTCGTTGTTGTCTTGCTTGCTTGACTGAATTTTTATTTCATTGATATGCGACTTTATTAGACGTGAATTAAATTGTGAGAGTGTATATAAAGATTTTTCATGAAGGTTATTTTTATTTGATTTTTAACGATCGAAATTTGAATTTTTGAATATTATCAACAACATGATTCATTCCTTATATCATAAATAAAATTAGCAAAATTCAATTATCAATTCCTTTCGTAATGTCAGCATCTTCCTTCTCAGAAAAAAGCAAAATCCATTCAATTTTCATAATTAAATTTTACAAAAATCCTAAGTACAAAAAAAGAGTCTCAATAAATTCTAATTTTCAGAGCAGTGCCAGAGAATCACAAGAAAAAAGTCTACAAGGAAACTTCATTTGCGCACCTAATGAACAATAATTTATTTTAATATTTATGATATATTCATAATTATTGCATCCAATTTCTCCCTTCAACTAATCCAAAATTTATATTCAAATTCCTTCCAATAAAAAGATATTTTTACTTTTTAAAATGTGTCCCCGATGATTTATCCCTGCCCTGCTGAATGAAAATCTCTCTTTATGAATTTTATTTTTCTCTTCTACTTTTTTTCTTGCTGGCATTTCGATAAAAAAATATATATAAAAATAAAATGACATTAATTTTTATTTGTCGTTTGAGATTGGGCAGAGAGAGAGAGAAAACATTCGCGATTCATGTTTGCTGGCCTTCCCTTTTACTTCTACTTCTTTGGTAATATCCTGAGAAATGAAATGATAAATTTAAGAGGAGAAAAAAGATTTGAATTTGTTGATATTTTGTAAATAGGTTCGTAATGGATGAGCAAGTAATTGAATTTGTTTTATAGGCGCACTTTCCAATGATTAAAAATAAAAAATAGAAGTTTTAAGAAAATTGGCAAAAAATTCTTCAAAATTCAGGTTCGAATCCTTCCAAAAAAAATACTCAATTTATTCATTTTGATCAATTATATTTTTTTTATTTCCAAGAATGAAGTCTTAAATATTGTCACCAAAATTTCCAAGATAGCATCCAATCACCCATCAATATCACATTCATGTTCATTCCTCCAATCTTTCTCAAAAATACAGCTCCAAAAATAAAATCTTTCTTCTTTTTTCAGGCAATAAACATTAATGAAATGGAAATTTTTTTATTATTTTTTTCCTCATTTCATAATTTTCCGTTCCTCATTTCTCTTCCTTTTTTGACTCGTCTTAAAGATTCTCTTTTGGCTGCAGGTCAAAAATTCGCAATCAAATAATATTGAAATAGCAAATTAATGACGGAAATGAAATTGATTTATCATCAATTTCTTGTAAATTTGATTTTTATCAAGCATCAATTACATCTGTCACACACCTAAATCTGTCTTGTGACATGAGTGATTGATTTAGTTTTATGGGGAAAATGGAAATAAATTGCTTGCTTCACACTGTTGTACTGAGATATCGTAAATTTTCTCGGCAAACACAATCAGAAATGGATATCTGTAATTTGACTTTAACTCTTTCTCACTTGATTGATTGATGTTGAGTTAATTGATGTTGAAGGTGGGGGGATGGATGTTTAAGAAGAGGATGGAATGGAATGTTGCTGGTTATTTGAGATTCAATAGCTTGAATGATTTGATTTTTTTTGGTACCAGAATTTACATATTGTTGAAAATTTGATGGGAATCGAACTTAAGCTTTTACAAAATTTAGAAATCTATCTAAATGACTGCTTGTTGTGCTGTTTGACAATATTAATGATGATATTTACATAAATTACTGACCGATTAGCTTTCATTAGTGATCCATACCTAATATTCCTCTCGGTATTAACCTAATACCTCCCACGACCTAGTTTAAATGTTGATGAAAAAAAAACTTTAAACATTCTTACAAACCAAGTCACAAAAGCAACACATTTCAATACACAACCACAAAATTGAAATGCCTTTAATCCTTATTACACCAAAAACAAATCCCACCCACCCTCCACGCTCAATCTAAAACTGCCTCAATTTACAAAATCCACAACCAGTAGATAGCAGCAAAAAACAAATTTATTTGTAATATTTAATGAATTTACTCAAAATACATAAAGAGAGTCAACACAGGCAATAAGGCAGGCGAGGAAATATTTTTTTTTTCATCCAAAAGCAAGCAGAAATCGATGAAATTTGAATTTTCTTTTACGATCATCATGGGACATGAATGGCAGCAACAACGTTCGATAAATTACTCCGTAACAAATTTTTCTTTTAAAGAAAACTTTTTTCATTCAAATTTTCTTTTGTTGAAAAATTTATAAAGTGGCAGGCAGGCAACGCAGTGCCAGTGAAGGAAGACCTGAAATGAAGGAATTTAAAATGCATGGAAATTTTTTTTCCTTTCTTCCTTTCAATCTCCATCCTCTTCTATCTCCTCATTTTATGTATATTATAATATATATTTTTTTTTTCGACTGCCTTCAAATGATGTTCTTGTTGTTGTTGCCACCGCCGTAAAAAGTCATAAAATTACGTACACCGATACCAATCGCTAATTTATTATTCTGCTTTATTTGACAACACAATTTTTTTCCTCTCTCTCTTTTTTTAACAAGCGCGGAATGATAAACTTTTATGTAATTTTGAATTATTGAGCTCGATGGTGAATTATGGAAAGGTGGGGAAAAAAAATTTTTATTCATGCAATATTTTATGGCTGATTTTCTCTCATAAATTACTTTACCTTAAAAAATTGTGAAATAAGGTGTATAATACATGTGCACATATTGAAACTTTACATTACATTACTTGTCTTATACTCGATGGAAAAGTTTTTCGATAAAAAGTAATAATGGTTTTGCGATGAAATTGTTTTGCTTGTGCTTCAATTTTTAAGGTGGAAAAGTATTTGTTTTTTTATTAAGGAAGTGTGGATGATACTTATTTTTTAAACATACAGTGTTGAATGTTGTAAAAAAAAATACTATTAAATTAATTAAGAATTATTAAAATTAAACCTTAGCTGTTTTTGGGACTTGAACCCATGACTTTACAGTTACAAATTGTGATAAAATTGATTAAACTATATAAGCGAATTCTTAGATGTAAAACAGTTAGCAGATTGACAATAACTACATTTCCAATATTTTAGTTTCAAAGTTTTTTAAGATACAAAAAAATTTTAAGGCACATTCTTGAAAAATCTCGAAACATATCCGAAAATAATTTTTGAATAAAATTTCTTAGGATCGTTAATTTATGACGTTCATCAAAAACTTGAATTTTAAGACCCCCTCCCCTCTGTCACAAAATCTTCAAACAAAAAAAAATTATTGTTTAAAACTGTCACACAGTCTCAAACTCCCCTCTCCCCCTAAAAATCGGACATCATAAGTGAACGACCCCTTAATAGGTTCGATATTTTTTAATTAATTAAAAAAACTCATCTCTCACCATCAATTCCCCAGCATGAATCACTCAATAAATTTCTCATCACCTGACAGTCAATAAACGATCTAAAGAAAAACCAAAAACCACCACCTTCGAAAAATAAAAGTCCCCCAAGTAAGCAATCAAAGGAAAAATTACAGATATTTAAGCTCTGCTAATCGTGTTTACTCCAAAACATCAAATGAATTTTTTCTTGTATCTCTTTTCTTCTCTTTTTGGATTTTACTATATCGAAGAAAATCCTTCTTTATGGTCAGTCTATGTCTTTATTGCTAATAAACTCTGATTCAATTTATACCTTTGCTATTCAGTCATTCATTTCGTTCTATTCATTCTTTCCTTTATTCGATGGTTCTCTTATGTATGTTGAGAGATTTGCAATAGAAATTTACTTCTTATTCTTAAACACGACGACCAAAAATTGCTGTTTCTCGATTTAATATTGAATCTTCTGTCTGCTTACATCCGACCATGCTAGATTTCAATTTATTATCCTCCCCATCTATGGGTTTCAATATTTAAGTATTGTTTGCACTGTAAATAATGATTACTTACTTATTTCCATCTCTGTCTACATCCACAATCATTCAAGTCCTGCTGAGAAAAAATAAAAATTTTCCTTTAACAATAATTTAATGATTTTTCTTTTGTCCTTACATACGTATACTTTTAATCCATCAAAGGTGATTGAACAATGGAATTTTATCAAAAGAAGTAAATAAACTGAAGGGAGAGACTAAAGGCAAAAAATGAGATTATAGACGTCCATACAGTATTTTTTGTGACCAGCATATGTTTCCAAGGATCAATAGAATGACTGAATAACTATAGTAACTTGTGTATTATGTATACTGAATGAAAAGTAAAACATTACCTAATCCACTTATTTCGTTCCAATTGAGTGAATTTTGAGGAAAAAGAGAGAAAAAAAGTTAAATTAATTAGGAGACATTTTTTTGGTAAACATGTGTGGATGTGTGTGTGTCGAAGGGTGAATTTGAATGGGGTTTGAGAATGTAAGTTATAATGGAGCTATATTCTTAGAATGAAAAAAATTAAAAAAATAAAGAAATTTTGGAAAAAAAGTCATTTATTGATCCTTTTTCCGAATATTGTATAGTTAAATCTCTGAGATTCGAACTCATGACTTTTAAGAGATCTTATTTAATTTTTTAATATCTTATCTTTTGAATGTTAATATTTCTTTTTTACGAATGACAATTTTCACGTTTAAATAAAAAAAAAAAAATCTAATCCTAACTAACTTAAAATTTTATAAGTTCAATCTACAAAAACTAAAATCGAGTCTTTAGTAAACCTAATTCTAATTCCATTGAAATGGACATTAAATATATCTCCACCTTCCCCACACCCTTCGTTCTATTTATTCACATATAAGTAGCTGCTAGCACAATTAACATCTCAAACATATTAAATACAATTCTTATTTATTCCTTCTTATCACATAAACATCTCATATATATGAGAGAAATGTAGACAGTCAGAAACGAAAATGGGGGAGGGTCAATGATAGTTGATTTATTACAAGAGATTTTGATTAATTATCGCCTGAGATCTTCGTGTGTATTATGTGTTTGTTTTTTTTTGCCTCTACTTATGCTTTTCTCATTTGTTGAAAGAAGTTTAATAAATAAATAAATAAATGAAAATTAAGAATGTGCCATTTACAATGATGCTCTCTGACATTTTCTGTTGCCCTACATAATTATTAACTGGATTATTTGAGGGATGAGATGGAATTTTATGGTCACTTTGGGTTGTGTTTGATTTTTTTTTGATTATTGTTAGTGAAAAAAAAATTAATTTTTGTAAAAAAATTGTTTCACACAAATTTAAAAAACCATTTAGAAATATTTTAGGATTTGAACTTAGTTACTGTGTAATTAATTATGGTTACAAATTTATTTTAATTGCATAATAATAATAAATAAGATTAGAGAAAAAAATGGAAAAAAATAGTAACTTAAATTAAATTTTAATTGAGAAAAAATGTAAAAATACTTGTTAAAAAAAGATTAAAACAAAAAAAAAATTAAATAAATAATTTGTTAGAAAATTAAATTTTCAATATTTTTAAGGATTCGAACCTTCGATAGTAATTTTTCATAATTTCGCATGCAAGATTTAATTTAATAATGGCAAATCGTTCTAGACTTCAAAAAGTGCTTATCAATCCAACACTTTAGCAATATAAAAAATTTTCCTACTTATTCCCCATCATTTTCTCAAAATATCCATCAGCACAAGAATAAGGAACTAAAACTAAAAGAGAAGAAGAAAAAATAAATGTTTGATAATTAATTAAATGAATGACTTTTTGTGAATTTCAATAGAATTTGGACATGCATTGATATTGATAGCACATAAATGTCAATGTCTAGCAAATTCTCATGGGATTTAACAATTAATGATTTTCATTTTTCATCATATATATTCCTCTGATATGAACAGCATCAGCAACTACTTTTTTTTTGCTTTGTGCCATTTTTGCTCATAAATTTTCACATTTCGACGAGATTGCACTACCTACAGAAGAAGATAGATGTGAGTGCTCTTCTAATAAATAACATCAGAGGGTCGTAAAAAATTGCGATAAACATTTTTGTACGTGTATGCACGCTATAGATACAGTCAGCGAGAGTAGAGAGAAAAAAATTATTAAAACCAGATCATCGCACCTTCATCGCATCATTCATTGACTGAATGTGTGCTTTGTCGTAAAAATTTTTTTTAGCTGTATTGTTTAGAGTTCAGTTGTTAGACCACAATGAAAATTTATTTAAGCGAAATGTTGACAATTTTACATAAAAATGAACTGAATTGATGCAGCAGCATAATTTACTTGATATACAATTTCGGATAAAGTAAGATAAAAATAGTTTCGACTGGATTTTAATGGATGGAAATTAAATGGAATTGGTGAATGTGAAAAAATATAATTTATGTATTAAATGTAATGAACGTGAATATCAAGTCATCTAGCACACGAATGGAATGGACGTCTCGCGAAAATCATTGATCTCGAAAATATGTAAGTTAGGAAATTATTTATTTAAAGTTTTATTGGAGGTAGGGTGCATAAATATTGGGAGGTTGAAAAATGAAGTTGAAAAATGAGGTCGGATTAAAATTTTAAAATTTCAAATATATATTCAGCTTCTAAGGCAAATTGAAAGCTTACAAAGTAAATTTGATTCAAATTGAGAGCTTTTGAGGCGAATTGAGAGCTTCTAAGGCAAATTGAAAGCTTACAAAGTAAATTTGATTCAAATTGTAAAGTTTTGAAGCAAATTGACATTCTTTGAGAACGTTTGAGAGTTTGTGAGGCGAATTGAGAGCTTTTGAGGCGAATTGAGAGATTTATAGGCGAATTGAGAGCTTTTGAGGCAAATTAACAGTTTTTGACACGAACTAAGAGTTTTGTGGCAAATTGAGGATTTTAATTTTTTTGAGGCAAATTGACAAATATTTTATATCAATATTGATATTAAACCAAAAAAACTATACACAATACTCACTATAATTGAATAAAAACGCAAAAAAGCAAAAAATGTCTCGAGATGAAAACTCATCATTCTTCATAAATTCAATACACAAAAGCTCACATGCTGTAAGCATCCGAACAAAATTCATTCATTTACCGTATCTATATGTTTGAGTCATATCCATTCATTTGAAATATACGACGATGTGAATAATCCCAAAAAAAAGAAGGAAGAAATGAATGGAAAGGACATTAAACGTTGCATATGAGCGAGTAAATGGATGCAACACATGATGCGAATATTTTTTCATCTCCTTTCAATTTTTTCACTGCTTCTCTCCATTCATTACATTACTTATGTCTATCCTATCTATCCGTCTATATTTTTTTTACTTCTAAAATCCCCCGTGTGTTTGTGTATATTTTGTTTGTAAATTGATGAGATGAATGTGATGATTTACCACGAAAAAGGATCAGACACCTCATGCATATGATGGTATAGATTGGATAACATGCCCTTTGGTGCAAGTTTTTTTTTCATTTTTGTAAATTCGCACTTGTTCGCTTCTGCTAAGGAATTTGATGATTTGGAGTTGATTTGACTGACTGGAGTGATCACCTTTTGATTTGATTTTTTAAAATTTATTTTAAATTTTTAAATTTTAATTTTTTAAAATAATTCAAATTCTAAAAAACCGTTACAAATTCAAAATTTAATTTTTTAAGTGAAATTCTCAAACATCTTCAATTCCAATGAATAGGAAGTTATGCCTACTCTAACTTGCACATCACCACTGTAGGATATTCGAAAATTTTGCGATTCTCTGATTTATGGGGACTTATTACAATATGTGCTATGTGTGTCGTTTATAGCTGGAGATGTGAATTATTATTTTTCGAGATGAGTGACTGGAAAAATCCTCTCGAAAATTTCAATAACAAATGCAGATATATCAGTGATACGTTTGTGTCGTTTACTTTATTACACTCGTGGGGTAACTGCAAACACTGAAGTGGGAAATGGAGAGTTTATTGTGAAGATAATTTAGTGGAAAAATTGCAATTAATTTTGAATCAACACCTTTTATATCTGTGTATTTTTTTGTGTATGTGGCTTGATGAATAATTTATTGTTGCACATTTTGCATGTGAATGTTGGTGGAAGTTAGAATGGAATGAGATTTTTGAGGTTATGATACTTGAAAATCAAGTTTGTGAATTGAATTTGAATATTTTTGAGGTTAGGTTACTAAAATTTTGAAAAATGTCAGGAATGACTATTCTAATTGCTAGTAAGGAGGTTAGAACCTAATGTTATGGCTAAATGCTTAAACTGTATATCAAATTGAATATTACGATCAATTTTGCTCAACATGTGATAATAAATCACATCAGATCCGATCGAAACCTAGATTTTCCTAAAATAATGTATATTTTATGCTTCAGATCCACTAAAAGCTGCTAAAGTTACAAATACGCCAAATTCGAATAAATTCTCTTATATTGAGTTATTGCTTAAGATTTCTATAAATCTTTTAATCCAATCCGGATATCAATAGCATTTTCAATAAAATTTCCTTCCTGCAACTTCTTTCACCCACAGATTCATCATCACATCATCCACTCACTCCCATTCTTACTTATGTTGTCCCAAGCGCATTAACTTGCTTGAATTCTTTCACAAAAAGTCGTAAATATAAAAACAATATGGTCAATAAAAATAAATTCATAAATAGCAGTTTTATCGTTCTGGAACATGACTATGACTTTTTCCATTTGCTTTCCTTTCTTCTTCCTCTCCATTTTTATTTATTTTTTTGTAAAGGAACATTTTTTTTCGCATTGTCGTCTAGTAACTCGGAGATGGTGAGAAACTCAAAGACGAAGTGGACGGAGGAAGGCAAAGTCATAACTCTTTTTTTTCTTGCCTTCTTCCTCTGCATTTTCACATACATCTACACACCCTATAGTTTAACAATACTTTTTTTCTGTTGTTTATTTTTATTGTTGTTTGACCTCTCACAGGATTTATTGCTTTGACTGTCGAAGCACAAGAGAAGGAGAGAACAAGAAGGCACAGAAATAAAGTTTTTTTTTTTTGCAATGGATGGAAGGAAAATGCTGTGAGAGCCAATAAATGTTTTGAGTGAAAAAATTGGAGACTTTTTTATTTGCGGAACGTGAGGAAGAGAATTTTAGAAGAAGGAGGCTAAGAAGAGCTTGCTATCAGGATTGAGGATCGTGTTCTTATGTTTGCTGTGATAATTCTTCAAAAAATCCAAAAAATTTCCAAAAAGGAAAATTCAACCGAATAATATAATTTCAAAAATTGTCTATTGAGATTCGAACTCTTTACTTTTGGAGCATGAGTTAATCTGTACCAAATACATCATATTTACTCAGATAAATATTGGAAATTCCATCATTTTAAGGTACACATATCGAAAAAAATTCTTAAACATTAATAAAAATTTTTGGTACTAAGCAAGTGCTAACTTACTTTACTTAATGCACTAAAAATATATTTCATCACCATCGACAATGTTCATTTTATGATTTGTACTTTCCGTGTGAATTATGACACTCCTAGTGAAGACAATAGCTAAAAATGATAAAATTCTTTAAGTCATAAACAGGAGTAAGTAAGCAAGTAAATACAAATAAATAGTCATGATGCACTAAATTACTGTATAAAAAGAAAAATGACTGTAACTGTATAATTTTTTCTTTATATTCTTCAAGTCTTTTGTTTCTCTATTAAATGGCATTGATTGATTAAAAGGATCGCTTCACCGCACACTTACCAATTTTTTTCCGCTTTCGCACTCACCCCTCCCGACTGTTTGAGTTCGAATAGATACTGCATATTATTATTATTATCATGGTGAGCGAGAGCGTGGAAAAATGAGGAAGAAGAAGAATAATAAGACGGAAAAGAGGAGCAAGATTGAAAGTCATGGAGTGGAATTGAATAGAGCGCAATTTTTATTATTGATTTTGAATTTGGATTGTAAAGAACCGTTAATTTCATTCTCATTCTAAAAATTACCTAAAAACAAAAAGTTCGTTATTTTTCAAATTCAAATTTTGAAATTCTCTTTTTTTGCATTTAAATTTGAAATGTCCGTTTCAAATTTAATTTTTATTTTATTTGTAAAAACTGCATCTCTTTCGAAGCCAACACTCAAAAAATCAAGCTAAAAATGAAAATTGAAAAGAAGTGACGAGGAGAGTTCAGGCAGTTAAATGAGGTGAAAGATAAAATTGAAAGAAAAATTGCATGTCATTTAAATATCTCCATTTTCTCTCATTTTTTTCGGATCGTTCTGGTTACAATATTTTCTTTCCTATATCTACACAGACAAAAACACACAAGAAAATGAATTTTTATTATTTATTCTCATTCACTAAAGCATTATAAATTGAGGTGGCATTAATTTAGTTGAAAAAAATCACTTATTTCTCTCCTCTTCTTCCTCATCATCTCCTTTTTAGGATGCCTTTAAAGATAATGAAATTTGCATTTTTTTTCTCAATTTAATTCCATTCATTTTCATCGTTCAATAAAGGACGTTCGGCTGTGTGATGTGGCAAAAAGGTAAGGTAAGATGAGACAAGGAAAGAATAATGTCGAGAAAAAGAAAAGAAATTCATTAAAAAATTGTCAGTCATTATTTTTTTTTCGAGCGATTTTTTTTTTTTGCTTTTTTCGATGAAAAATTTGTATCGTTTTAGGGTGGACGTGAGTTTGTGTTTGGATTTAATGCATGCAGTTTGAGCTTTTGTAAAATTAAGTTATTAATTATTGAAAAAATTTAAAATAAAAAGTTGAATTGAGAGAGAAATACTAAAATTGTTTTTCGAATATTCAAAGGAATTGAACCTTCGCCTTTTAAGAAATTTATGCAAAATTTCACTTGCAATAAAACTTAATATGAATGAGTTTGCTACATTCAAAAGTTAAAGATTATTTCGAAAATATGTCTATTTCTTGATGACTAAAAGTCAGAACTCAAATTTAGTTTAGAAACTGTCCAAACCTTTTTTGTTAGAAATGTCTTTTAAAAATATTTATAGGTATCAAAAATTAAAGATCATATGATTAGATTGGTATTCTACATTAAATTTACTGTAACAACCTGTAAAGAATTGAATCTTAATATTTCATCAATTAATTATTAATTTTCAAATTCATTACAAAATCTTTGTTACTCAGATGCAGATTGAATGCATAATTAGATAACATATGGATAAACAAGAAAACTCCAAAAACGCAATTATAATGCGCTTAATCTCAAGTTTCCTACCAAAATTTTAAACTTTCTCATCCAATAATATTTCTCATCATGACAAAGAAATAAGACGACGACCCAGAAAGGAATGAGAACTCGTGGACCATCCAAAAAAAGAAGAAGTAAATTGTATAATGGTATTTTTCAATTATCATTATTGAGATGTTTTTGTTACGCATCGTCTAATATTTCTCTTTTTTGTCGTTCATTCGCGACATGACTTAAATTTTTCACGGAATGTTATCGTCAACGATGAGAAGAAATAATATAAATTTCTAGCATCTCTGAACAAATACGTTACGTGCGAAATTTGAATTTGTTCTAAAATAAATCGCATTAGTACGGCTTATTTTAGTACAAGTCGTCCGTTAAATTTTTAAGAAACAAATTAAGATTTATATACTTTCTACTTGTTATAATTAGTTTAAATTTTTTTATATCAAATTTCATGGCTGAAATTATCTAAAAATCATTATTATAATAATTAAAAATTTAGGAAAAACACTTAATTTTACAAAAAAGAATTTTTCTTGGTCGGATTATATGTAAAAAAAGATTTGAATTTTCGATTTTTTTCAAAAATTGAGGGCCTTTTAACTAAAAAATTAACGGACAAAACCGCTGTTCAGAGATGCTAGATAAATTTATCTGAATGTAATATATTTCATCTCCTCCCACCCCTCCATCCAATGTCATTTTATCATTATGGCATAATATAACATTGACTGCAAATGATCCTAAATTGATTATACAGCATAAAGTGGAGGAATAAGAAGAAACATTGTTTGATAGGAGACGGAGAAATTGTGTGAGTGAGGAAAAAAAATGATATCTAATATTTCATAATTATTTTGCCTCCTTTTATTTATCGCCATACATCCACAGAACATTACTCTATTAGAAAATTATAAAAAATTATTTAATGCTGAAATCTGTCAATGAAAGGCCATAAATTTTCAGTTTAGGATGAAAATTATTTTTTAAAATATTTTTGAGTTTGCAATTTTTTGTGAGAAATGTGGGATTTAGGGTTGCTTATTGGTTCTGTCTTCACAAATCTTTGATTAAAGATATCCAAATAGTTTTGTGAATTTAAAGTTCTAACAGTTAAATTTTTAACGTTTTTCAAAAATTCAAGTTTTATTGATTTTCAAAATTTTAAATTTTTAACGGTTTTTTAAAAAATTCAAAATTTTATTTTTTTAAAAAAAATTTAGCAAAATTCAAACCAAGAATATTCTTTTGAAAAATGCGTCTCATAATTACATTTCAACTTCCACTCCACCATAATCCCATCCCAAAAGCCATAGAAAGATTTATTGCCATCCTCAAGAATTTTTCAATAAATACCTTTAATTTGAAAAACATTAATCGCATTGAGCTGAAGAAAGGCGGAATTTCTGGTCTAAAGAAACAACAAAAACATCTTCTTGTTCTCGAAATTATAATCTCGCTGTCATCGTGTATCTTTTATCGTTAAATTATGGCATTTGTTTTTAAGACACTATCGAAAGGAATGACTTATTACTTGCTACAGTGAGGAATAAAATAAAAATTATTTTATACTTTTTTTGGGAGATATTAGAGTGGAAAGTATTGTGAATTATGATGTATAGGGAAAATATGGGATATTTCTATTTTATTTCATAGTGGAATCGAAATGGAAAAATGTTTTTCCATAAATTAAAGATAAATTAAGTCTGCATTTTCTATCCCGTCTGATTAATAATTTAAAGTACACATTGGGAAATTTTTTGAGAACTGGCAATACAGTTTTGGGGTTTTCAGCAGTAGCTTTGAGATGGTATACAAATCAGGAACCTACTGTACTAACAGCAACCGTTTCCAGGCCATAATTTGTCAATAAAAATAAGTTAAGAATTTTTATTTGTTTAAAACAAAACGTGAAATGTCTGAGTAGGTAATGATCGGTTTCGTAGTTATTTCTCTCAGTGTAAGGACCAAATTCACAAAATAAATTTCTCATTACCCCCAAAAAAGAGAGAAAAACCACGATAGAGATAAAGTATAGAAAGTACACAAAATATTTACCATGCCATAGAAAAATATTTTTAATGCGATTGGAAAAAGGACTGACTATACGCGCGAGCGAAAAAAAAATAACAACATTTGTTAGCGATACCAATAAATCATATTTTTCCACGCGCGCAAGGCACAAGTATTAAAAAAGGCATTAAAATTTTTGCTTTCCTACGTTTTTTATCATCTTATTTGAATGTTTGTAAAAATATGGTCCATTTGAGGCAGAAATTTCTCGGAAAGAGGAAAATGCCATTGTTTTTTTTTTCGGTGCTATTTGTGCCTTCAATCCTCTTTCCAGATGCTGTTCTATCGTATTTAGTTGTAAGTATCGGAGAAACAAAAGGGAAATGAAAGATAGAGAGCAAAACAATTATTATTCCTCCATTTGTGGCAAAATCGAAATGGCAATTTAATGATTCTAGCAATACACAACAGCAGAAGTAACAGCAGTTTCAATTTTATTTTTTTTGCGATACCACAACAGTCATTTGAACTGGAACAGAAGGAATAAGAAAGAAATAATGTAGAAAAACCACATTAAAAGTACTTAAAGAACTGGAGGAAAAAAATTTACCTGAAAGTAATATTGGAAATTGCAATGTGGAAAAATAAGGAGGAGGAAGAGGTTGGAACTGGTTTATGAGGGAATGTCTGATTAAAGGAGTGAAAAAAAAACATAAAAGAGAAACAATTCCTAAAACTAGAACTATAATTTCTAGATTTGTGCAGGAATCGAACCCCTGACCTTCATAATAATATTAATTAATTTCCATTTTTTTACAATTTTCATTTTCAAAAATTTGGCAAAAACATTTACTTAATCAGTTCTAATCACATTAAAGTTTCAATAAAATATTTAAGAAACATCAATATTAAAGCCCTCTAAAATAGTCTAAAACAATTCTCAAGCTACTTATATCTCACACATTCCCAAACACACTCATGCAGGACTATAAATATTAGAAAACTTTTTAATTTTTTTCTGTTTCCTTCACAGTAGAAAATAAAAGAAATCAAATGACTATAGTCTAACTACAAATGTACTTTCTTTCATAAGAAAACGACAATTACGATGGAACACATTATTTTAGCAAGAAAAAAAAGCATGAGTATAAAATATATTTATTGCATAAACAGAGACAATACTTTCAAACATCCGTATACTTATGACTTCGTATGGAGAGTCTAAAATTGAGGCAAGACTAAGGAAGATGCTGGAAGTTGGTAACTTTTTATGGATAGAGATGAGTATTAGGTACTAATATTCAAAGTAGCTAATTACAAACTAACTACTAAGTAATTTATTTTGTTTAAAATATTTAAGAATATTTAAGTTCGATTCCTAATAAAATCAAAAGTTTTTAATTTTGAGGTATCATACTAACATCTACTACAAATCGATCTTAAAGTACCCACCCCCAGACCAGAAAACAATGCCCTTTTTAACAACAAACCAATTTTCCTATTCTTCCTTTTTCAATATCCGCAGTGTAATTTGGCAGTGCTGTTTTCATCCTTTTGTTATGTATATGTCTTGCTGTCTTGAAAATTGCCTAAATATTTTTCTTTTTATCCTCATCCTCAATTTTACTTTCCCATAGTGCCAACGACAATCCTCCTGCCTTCTTTATTATATTCCGTAAACAACACATATAGTAATTTCCACACTCTTTGTCGCACTTGACACAACATTTAGAGATTAAGTTTATAAATTTCGTCTCGAACAGAAGGGATAAAAAGATGGTTATAGTTGTGCCTAAATGGATGCAATTTTAGTGGAGAAGAATTTTTTTTTTTCGTTGTTGTTGTTGTGAGATATAAAATGATATAAGAGTGGAGGATAAAAGGAAGTTAATGCATAGCTTTTTTGTTGTCTTCTTGGCTTGTTTTTATAGGTTTGATAAATTTTTGAAGTAAAAATAGAATTCTGAATTGAGGAACGAAGTCTTTTCGAATTATAGGATTCAAAAAGAAAAAATGTAAACAAATAATATTTTTGAAAATTTATCTAGTTAAACTAGAAAATCATAGATTTAAATGTCATTAACTGATCTTTGCCATGCTATTAAATCCATTTTTATATTTAAATCAATATCTAAATTTAAATAAAGCTTTAATTTTGCAAATAAAACATTGATGCGAAAAATTAAAAATGGCGTCAAAGTTTTTTTTTGCTAATTCAAATTCAAAAATTGTTAACGGTTTTTTCGTCACTAAAATTTACTTTAAATATGAAAGCCAAATTGATTTTGCCACTTTGCTAATCATTAAAATAAAGAAAAAAAAACAAACAGTAACAATTATCAGCTATTAATTTCATTCTCACCCTTGCCTTAATTTGCAGTTATTTCCTAAAGAACATCACAAAATTTCCAATTTCTTCTTTTTTTCCAAGGAACCAAATGAGCCAAATAAAAATCTTTCTCCTTTTTCCTTTATTCTTCTTATTAATGATGATCCAAAAAGGGCATGGCTTATTTAAAACAAAAATAAATAAATGAGCACGAAGAAGTCCAAGAAAATGAGCAAAACAATCAAATTAACAAGGCGAAACGAGCTAAAAAGGAACAACAAAACTGACGATATAAAAAATAATGGAATCACATTTATTTTTTAATTTACACTTCTCTAATCAATTTTTAATTTTTTATAGAAGCAAGAAGGAAAGTTTTTTTTGGTTGTTGTTGGCTGGATTGTAGCAAGAGAGATTGAACGTTGAGGGTGAGAAAACATAATTATACACGAGAGCTAAAAAAATATCAATTTGAGATAAATAGACTATAACGAATGTAAAGATATTTCCTTAACTTTTTTTTCGTCTCTAACGAATGGAACATTTTTTTTTTGTAAAGAAATCCGAAAAGGAAATAAGGATAGCGACTGACTCTATAAAAGATAATTACATGGAAAATTCAATTTTTATTTGATTACCATTTGAATTTCATATTTTTTTTTTGCTTCTTTACTTCTGGTGCTGTTCTCTGCTTATCTACAGATGTAAGATTTGGACGAGAATGTCTGTTGAGGTGGATTATGATGTTTCATTGAGTACCTTTGAAGCATTATCATTCATATTCAAGAAATTGGCAATTTTTGTTGTTGAGTGGATGGAAAGGAAGAAATGGTAAGATTTGAAAATGGATTTTGATGTTATGGACGCATTTTTTGTAGGATTGGTACCAAAAAATATTTTGTTGTTTCGAAATTTCCCAAATTTAGAATTGTTGGTTTAAATGTTCTAGGAATTGAACCTTCGACTTCTAGATAATATTAACACAAATTAAAATCCTTTTTATGTTAAGGAAATCTTAGATCAGTAAATTTGACCCAAAAGACATCCAAAATGCTCCTGAACTCCACATTTATGCAATACATCCCCATCCAGAAACTCTCTGATCAAAAAAATACAAGAACAAATTTCACTTGAATATTCGTTTCATACTTCGTTAAATTATTAATTATATTATTTCCCATTTCATAGCATCATTCAATGTCCGTCGAGAAAGAAGAAATTTTCCACTCGATGAGCATTGAGACGTAAAGAACAGACAAGGATGAGCAAGAAAAAGTGATAAAAATTGATTTTAAATCCTCAATTTTTTATATTAAGAGACCCCACGAGAGACAACTTCTTTCACCCCTCTACCTTAATGTTGCATAAGTAGGGAGACGTCGTTAATTCAGTAAAATTTTATACACTTTTCCATCACGTCTTATTCGATCGCCTACATTTGGATCTTCTTCCACTTCATTTTCATTCCTTAATTTTTTTCCTCGTCCATAAAAATTAATCACAAGGAAAAAAATTAATTTTTTTCTTCTTTTTTTCGTGGGTAGAAGGTGAGATTTTTTCCTAGCTAGATCTTTAAAGAGGAACATAAGTAGAATGTATTTATAAGGGTCGAACAGAAAATGAATACATTATATATAATTTTTTTCGAGGGTGAATTTCATGTCATGTTCTTAAAATAACCGAAGAAAAATAAGAATAAATAAATAACATTTAATATTGAGAAATGAATTGAGATGTTATAATTTTTTATGCCCACCGCTTGACTTCACTTGACTTTATGTTGATGTTTATTTGTCGTTCGATGGATGTTTTTTTTTGGATAAATGAACTTGGAATCTTCGAGATCGGATTTACATGTAAATAATTCTTTAAAAATTGAAGAGGATTTTGATTTAAAGGAAATAAGGATATAATCCCGAAAGATTCAAAGAGAATTCATGATTATAGGAATTAGAGTCTTTATAGAAAATAATGAAAGATAACAGTACCAAAAATAATAAAAAAAAAAAATATTGACTTTAAACTGTAATAAAACAGAAAATTTTATTTTTTGAAACAATTTTTAATAGGATTCGAACTTAGAATTTTGAACTCAAATCGAGTAATTGATATGACTTTGAACGTTTTTATACCATCATTCTAGGTACGTGGATAAGTACTTAATTAAGTTTTCAATGATATAATCAGTAGTACCTTCAAAAAAATCCCACTTACACCTCCCCAACCTCAATATCCTCATATCTCATAAATCTCTTTTTTCATTACTTTTAATTTCTTCCAGCATCTTGATCCACAAAATTGAACAGACGCCTCGCCTCCCAAAAGAAATTTTTTCGTCATCAATTTTACTTTATGATATTCTCTCGCATGCAATCATTCTCATGCAATAAATAATAAATAGTAATAAAATTAAAATATTTCACGAATATTTAATTTTATTGCCCATATTTGCTGAATGAGAAAGAAAAAAATTTCGATGGCTTTAGCGATGAATTTAATAATTTAATGACATTTTTATACAAATTAATGGCACATCTATCTCATTCTATTTGCTATAATACACAGCAGCAGCAGCAGCAAAGAAGTGTGAACCCTCGTGGAATAGGCAAAGTCTGCTATTTTCTTCTCCTTAGTTCTCAGATCCATTACGATGAATGAATGAGTGTGTTTAAGGAACTTATAATGAAAAATATGATAATTATTTAAAAATTAAATTGCTTGTTTTCTTTGAGGGCAATAAAAAGCAAACGTTGCCATTGAGTACCGGATGTTGGAACTAGAAGCAATTATACTTAAAATAAGTGACATCAATCATTATTGAAATGGCATTATTGGAGGAAATAAAGTCATTTTCATTATTTAATCTCCTGTTTTTTCATAAAATGCATCAAAAATCAGCATCCAGTTAGTCTCCAAAATCTCATTGGCTCCACAAAACTCGCTCATAAAACAATTAAATTAATTAAAAGCAAAATGTTACAATCCATACATTTTTTCACTGAAAAAAATAGCACAAATGTTTACGCGGATATGAAAAGTGACCACAAATGAATAATAAATATCTCAGAGCTGCGAAAAAAGCAATCATCTAAATGGAGAAAGGAAAAGTTTAGGAACAAAAATTAATTGATGATGAAAATTCCATTGAGGCTCGTCCAAAAAATGCGGATGATTGCTGTTTGCAATGATTTTTTGGCTCCAGTGAGGTTTTTTTTGGTGGATTTTTAAAGGAATTGTTTGTCAATGGCTGTATGTTGCATAATTAGTGATTTATTTTCAATTTATAGAGTTTTGAGCAATTGTTGCTCAGTTTAAGTTAAATTTAGCAACAGTTGCTCAATTAGCATAAAAACTAAGCAATAGTTGCTCAATTATGTGGAAAAATGATCAACACATTTTCAAGTGAGCAAATATTGTTAAATTTTGCATAAAAGTGAGCAACTGTTATCCAATTAGCTAAAAAAGTGAGCAACCGTTGCTCAGTTTTCAAAATTCTATCCATAACCTCAATTTGTACCTTAAAAATTAAATAAATATGAATATTTATTACACACATATCTCCAAGCTCTCATCCAATTGTTAAAGCAGCTTTTTTCATCTCGCCACCTAGAAATATAATTTCCGCTGTCTCTTTTGCTTGCATTATAGTGAAAATTGTACACATATCAGCCAACAAGAAGCAGAACCAAGTGGAAAATCGTATCGCATTTGCTGAGAATGCTCAAAAGTGTCGTTTTATTTGCTCAGAAATTTGTCTACGTTTTCACAGTTTTTTTTGTTAAGATGAATATGATTTATATTCATTCTGAATTGTATATTTATAAACATATACGGTGGCATGTATGAAATGAAGCAGGAGAATGAAAAATTTTTTAACCACCGCATACAACTGTGTATAGCCAAAAATAAATGTGGAAATGCTTGTGATTTCGCGATAAAGTTTTTCTTTTATAACTGGATGGGAAATTATGACTTATTTCATGCGGGATGATTTCCTCGTTTTTATGAGGGACGAGTTGACTTTTTGCAAATTTCAAGTCCAATCCTCTTAAAATAGCAGCTAAAATCAAAAATATAACCTCAAAATATGCTCAAAATCACAAAAAGAAACATAAAGAAAAGTCACAAACAGAAGATACGACGCGAAAATTATTTTGAGGATTATATCCCTATAATATCATTACCTCTGCAAACCTGAACACGAAAAGAACAAGAACGAAAGAAACAGAAAATTTTCTGCTACATCTATGCAGATTGCTAATAGCATTAATGTGAAGAAAAAAAATTCTGCAACTGTATATTTAACATAAATTCATAATAAATCATGAGAAGAAAGATTTATTTGAGCAGTTTTGAAATTTTGAGGACAACGAGGAATAAGGAGGATGTGGAAATTGCTAGATATTGTGTGATTTTGATGGAAGGCAAAGAAAGAAATTTTTTAAAGAAAATAAAAGAATTCAAAAAATTTAAAATTCAGAAACTCGTTGAATTTAAATTTCAAAAAATCCGTTAATTTCACTTACATCATAACAATTAGAGTCACCGCGCAGTCACGCATTGAAATTCACTCTAATCATCATCATCCTAACGAACGGAAAGAATTAGATGTATGTTAACATCCAAATGAATGCAGCACAACCCAATTGAAAAATGCTTTTGAGCTTCCACTTTTCTGACTTTTGATCAACACACAAAAGGAATTTCATTCATTTTTTTAGATAGAGAGAAAAAAAAGGTAAAAGGGATATTTCTCGTGAGTGACTGTAAATGTGTGGTACATATAACCCCTTTTATGCTGCTTTGGCATATTTTATAAGCTAAAATATGTGAAATTTTCTAGATATTCGAGATCATACATGTATCCTCGCCTTTAGCTAAAATAACATTTTCTTTTGCCTTCTCAAAATATTTATATGCACATACGTACATCGAGGAAATCTATCTCTTACACACAATTAAAAAACAAATTTTTGTAATAAAAATTTTCAGCAATTGTAACCTTTCCCCTTCTCAGGAGTTCTGTGCTGATTTTGATTTTAAATTTTTTTGTTTGTCCGACTGTCCATTAGCCTCTTTATATAATGTTAACATGATCAAAACTTATTGCAACATAAATGCGCTTAACAATCTCCTCAAAAACTTATCCTTACTTGCCACCTTTTTATTTTATTATTTTCCTAATTCTAAAGGAAAGATCAAAGGACCTTGCAAGAAGAATTTTTTGTGACTTTTTACTTCTTTTTTCGACATTTTTTGTTCAGTCGTACATGAATCGTCTGTATTTGTACACAAAAAGATAAAAAAGAAAATTCTCGTAAATTGAATATTTTTTTTTTGGTGAAAAGTGCAAATGGCACAAGCATCTGATGGCTTCTTTACCAGTAAAATATTACAATCCTGTTGCTTTATGGAAAAAAGGCAAATATTAATCTACGACAAGTATCTTTGTGTACACACATGTAAAGTAGCCATAAAGTTTGAAAATTATATATTTTTCAAAAGGGTCAAGAACTGGAAAAATATTTATTTTCGAAAATATATAATTAATATTTAATTACTCAATTTTCACACACAGAGAGAATTTGGAAATGAAGAAGTGGAAAGGAAACTCATTTGGTATTGACCAGATCCTGTTTTCTTGTTTTATGAGTTTTGTTTTTGTTTTATTGAAGGAGAATGAAAATAATTTTATAAATGGATAAATTCCGCCATTTTGAAAATTTTTTAAGGTTGATTTTTAGCAAAAATTCTTAGTAAATTGGATTCAAATTAATAAAGCTGTTTTTGCTCACTCCTTAAGAATGTATTTGTTTCAAAATATTTACAAACAAACATAGAATTGAACTAAAATTCAAGTTCAAACTTTCAATACGACAAGAACCGCCATTTTGAAATTTCGCAAAAAAAAAACAAAATTTCAAATATTTTTCAGTTAAAACTCAAAACTTATTGACTGTGCAGATTTCATTTAAATAATCGACCTCAAAAACTTCAAAATCCTTTCATCTCAAGCTCATTTCATTAGAATCAAATCTTTCTTTACTTAACTTTATATTTCTTCCGTTTATACAAAATTTATGTCTTTATACAACTTTTCTCAAAGCTATGTATACACACATGTCCATTTAATCCTTTCTTGCTTCTGGCCTGCTTCCTACTATCTTCATGTACATAAAGTGCAAAAATAGAGAGCAAAGAAAATGAAAAGAACAAGAAGCTGTGGAGATTATTTGCCAAAGGAAACACACAAGATATCAATTACTGGACAGTTTTTGAGAGCAGGGTTGGATTTTTATTGAGTTTTAGTTTATTAATTGTTGAAGTTAATGGTGGAAGTTCTAGAGTGCCATATGCAAAAAGTTTAAAAATAAAATTGTGGAAGAAAAATTCAAAAACTAATCTCCAAGCAAGTACCTCACCCCTCGACCCAATTCCATCTCTTTTGACCATTTGATTTTATATATTTTATGCCAACTTACTTATTTGCTTATCTATAGAACAACTTTGAACGATGATTACATAAAACTTAAGGATATTGAAGTGCTATGGTAAATGGGAGATGTTTGTTGATGCTTCTAAGTAAAAACCAAAAATCCTTTAATAAAATATTTAAAAAGATTTTCATTTTATGTCCTTCTTTTTTTCTCGAGAATCGACATTAATTAAATGTGTCTAATGCAAAAGGATTTGGTCTATCTGTGTCTACATATTTCTCAATATTTACTTAATGGGGATTCGTTCATTGGATTAGTTTTTTTTGTGACTTCATTTCTGTGTGACATAAAAATATAAAGTCTGAGAAATTTTTCTCATTTCTGTTAGAGCACAAAAAAAATGTATTTTTATGGTAAAATAATTCATAATCAAACAAATATTGAATCTGGCAATAAAATGACTTATGAATTAAATAAAATGCTATGAAAAATGAAAATAATTTTTTCATAGTTTTCTCAACAAATAAGATGAAAAATAGAGGAGAAGTTTAAATAACTTCTGGCATCGTCACCTCTATGCAAAAATTGAAAATTTCTCATATGTTTCATTCAATTTAGATTTGCTTTTTTTGAGGTTGGGAATTTTTTTAAGGAAATAAGTTCAATTGGTGATGGATTGTCTTTGTGAATATTTGCTTGCAAATCTGAAATTAAAATCTTTTTAAACGTAGAATTATTGTTCAAAAAAAAAAAAAAAAAAAAAAAAAATTGTCGAAGACGATGCTCCCCCAATAATTTTATGAAACTTTGTAAGGATTTGAACCTCTTAATATTTTGTAATTTTATATGTTTTGATAAAACACAATTTTTGGTTATAATTACTAAAGGACAAAAAAATTAAATTATTAATTTCGATAGAGCATGAATATTTAAAGAATTATAAATTACAATAAAAATTCAAAAATTTATAAAATCCCAAATAAAAATCGCTTCATTTTCCTTATTAATCCCAATAAATTCTCAAACTTGTATTGTTTATTCAAAATAAAGAAATTTTCATTTGTTTGTGTCCACATCACAGAATAAAAACACAGAAAAAAGAAATGAAAATTTTTCACCCAGAAGTCTATTTGCAATTTTCCAAAGTTTTCTTTTTTTTTCAAAAAATTAAAAAAAAGTTTTTTAACCCCTTAAAAAATAAATTAGAAGTGAAAAATACAAAAATTCTCATTCACAATAAATTTTCTTTCCTACACAAAATTTCCAATGCAAAATGTCTCTATCTATTTTTTCTTCCTTCTATTTTGAGGATTCTCTAAAAAACATGTGGGCATTGTGATCTGAAAAAGAAATAATCATGCTTTGAGTTTAGCATTAAAATTAAATACACATGATGATGATGATCTTGGTGTATTAGGAAATATTTTTTTCATGCCACATTTTGTGTGTCTACATCCTAAACACTTTAATCTATTTTCCCTTACTATTGTACAATAAATACTCTTGAATGAAAATTGAATTGATAGAGAAAAATTATATTTAGCAGTACTGGCCCATAGCTAAATTTATCTAAACTACAAGTCATTATTACGAATTTTAATTTTTTCGATATTGCATGTCTGGATGGTTGGCAATAAATTTTGATATATATAAATTTCAAAAAAATATAAATTGGACTTAATTTTACATTAAAATCCAAAAAAAAAAAAAAAAAAAAATCGGCAAATCGTTTTCTTGAAGAATTTCTTTTTATTTAGTAAGATTCGAACTTAATATTTTATGAAATTTCATAATAATTTCATTTTTGTTTAAAAATATCTTACTTATGACTCTGTTCGAATCCCATCAATATCACACAAAATAATCACATCCACAAACAAACTCCACTTCCTTTAACAAAAACTATTCGAAGCATCTAAACAACAATAACCGCTCTTTAGACACCAAATACATGTTAGTTACATAAATATATTTTTTTGGCAAAAGGCAAATGAACACAAAAATTGGACATGAACTTTATTCTACAAAATATTAGACGATGATTCCACCCACTCAGAGGATAAAATTTCCCACACAAATTTTCTTCAAATAAAATTTTCTATATTTCTATGCTTATGCTTAATGATTTTCCCAACACGAAAAACCGAACGAACCGTAATTTTATTTAGTTTTGGATGATATGTGAGAAATAGATGAGTGTACTGAGGACCGATGATGTTGATGATGAGAATGAGGAAGAAGGGAGTGAAAATTGTATCAAAAAGATGGCCAAAAACTAAATAACGAATGTGTCATTTTTTTAAGGTCCTTATATCCTCAACCTTCTCTCACACTCCGTTCCGAAAAACATACGAAAATTAATTAATCAAAGGATTTTTCATTCACCTAACGTTTACCGCACATACACATACATCTATCTACATTTAGACATACATAAATTCACATATGGATGAATTTATCTACGAATGGAAGATACAAAATCCGCATAACTTCAGTTAATTCCAGTTTGATATGTCGAATGCCTTTTTCTTTTAGTTCTTTGTCTTCTGCTGTTATTTGACAGCTGTACAATCATATGGGTATGTAGCTATTGTGATTAAAGAGATGTACAATTATGGCTATGGATTGTTTTTCTGTTTGTGATGAGGAAGTTTTTATTTTTTTTCTGAGTGATATAAGTCCTAGTAATGATTAATTATTATGGAATTTTGAAAAAAAATGAATGGTTCATTCTGATTGGCTTGAAATTGGATCTAAAATTTTATTTTTATTTTAATCATTTAAATTATTTTTTAATAATTTTTAAAAAAAAATATTTGAAAATTCTATTAAATCTTTTTCATTTTGCAAGAATTTATGCAGAATAAAAACCTGTAATAGCTGAAAACTTAAGTAATTAATCTTAATTTTGATTTAGTTCTTTATTAATAAATCAGATTGTAGGTTCGATTCCTACTGGAAATTGAGTTTTTGTGATATGGTGTTTTCGGAGATTTTTTTTTTTAAAATTTCATAACAAAATTGATAAGTTTAAAGATGTTTTTAATATTTAACAAAAATTTGAACAGATTACATTTGAATTTTTTCGATTTGAGTAACCCAAAATTTTCCACACAAAATTTAAAATTTTCAATTTTAACGGTCATTTTTCATACGTTTTGATTTGAATAAATTCGATTTGAACAGAAAAATTTTGGAACAAAACAACTGTTCAAATCGAGGACCCCCTGTATGTAGTTATTAACATTCTTATGAAAATCATGTTATATTTCATAGTTAAATAAATTCCAAATATCGAAAAACTCATGTCTTACATTTCAAAAGTCAACAATTTGATTTTATCAGCCTATTAATCCTCAATAGCTCTTAACAAACATTGACCCATAACCATTCAATATATCTCATCATCATCCCAAAAACTTTTATAATCGCTTTATCCTGACATAAACAGAACAAACCTCTTCAATACTCTCCATACCCGATTTCAAAACAAACTTCCCATGCTGATACAGATGCAGAATGAACATCATGTTGCCCTTGTCGTTGAAAATGATGATGATGATGGGGGGAGAGTCGATTGAGGAATCAATTTCAAAAACTTAAATCTATTTTGATACATGGGAGCAAGTGTAATTGACCATTCTGAATAGATTATGGTCAATACATTCAACCTTTCTGGTTTTTATTCCATCCTCTCCTACCCTCAATCCTATCAAGTCATTTATTTTCCAATGTTTGCATTCATAATAATCCAGAAGTAAGTGTATCATTTGGAGTGAGTTTTGGACATGAAAGGGCCATTACGATAGGAAGAGAGAAAATTTTTACTATGTTGACATGCCATGTTCAACGCCTTTTTTGTTTGGTTTTTGGGAAAGGGTATCGATTACAGCTACCAATTTTGAGGTAACAATGTGATAGACACATGCAATGTTATGTATGTTGATATTGTAAATTTTTACAATAACATGAAGTTTGTATTTTTTTTTACTCTGTGCAGACTGAATGTTAATTTTTAAATGTTTGAAAAGTGTCTGATTTTGATGGCTGGATATTTATTGGCAATTTTATATAAGTTACTGGTTTGGAGTTTTTGAGTATCTGACTATGAAAATATATCGCAAAACAAAATATCAAAAAAATTTAATAATTTCTTTTACTTTCCTACAAGGAACCAGGACATAATTCATTTTAATCAGAAATTCCATATCCAAATAAATTTCATGATCCAAAAACATTCACAGATCACTAAGTGACGCACATACTACGGAAATCCAGATACTTAAGATTAATATTGCAGTAACTAGTTATCAAAAATTTCAGAACACAAATGCAGAGGTTGTTTTATTAGAAGAAGAATAAAACTGGTATATTTAAAGCCAGAAAATTTTCATAAGATTCTGCTTACTTTTTTTTTGGGGGATCATTTTAGTTTTTAATTTCGAAGAAGTCGGATCGTAAAATTTTTTTGAAAAAATTATTTTGTCGTTGAATAAATTTTGATGTGTTTAAAATGGAGCATATAACAAATGTAAGGCAAATAAATTAAAGCTAGTAAAGCATCTTTAAATTAACAGTTTTAAAGGTTCCAACAGAAAACCATCGGAATAAAAGAAAATGTACAGATTTAACGTCACTTTATTTCACTATCGGATTTATTGTTTTAATTGTAAGTATTGAAGATTTTGAAAAACTGAAGTTTAAATCTACAAATAATACGATTAGAAAAATCAGGAATATCCATTAAAAACTTATCATCCAGACAGCTTAATTTCTGTATATATATTTTTTTTTATTTCTTATCAACTCAATCTTCTTAACGGTTACGATCCTCAAACAATAAAATCTCCATCATGTGAACAAAGTTTCACGTTTTAATGGCTTTGGAATATCCAAACGCGTGCAAAATTGCATAAGAATAAATTGGGAATTTCCAAGATTTGTTGACGGTGAAACTGTTTTGAAAATGCAAATTTTGAATTTTGCAGACTATTAACATACACCGGGTTAAATTGTTAAAAAAAAAATTGTTTTAAATTTTTGATTTTTTAAGAAAATTGATCTGCAAATGGTTTTTGATTAGATTTTCATTTTAAGAAATTTTAACTTACCTAGTTAGCGAAGATTCAGAACTCTGTAGTGGGGAATTATAAAGCCATGGGTTCAAGTCCCCCAAATCCAGTTACGTTTTTTTTTATTTTTTTTAAATTTAAGATAAAACTCTTTAATTATCCCTGATTCAATCAAAATTTAATTACTTCAAATTCTATTAACATCTCGTATTTACTTAAACCTTCTAAGTAAGTTATCACTATCGCATATTTAAGATGCGCAGTAAAATACAAACGGATACAAACTAATTCATATTCATTCTACATTTTCAGCTCCTTTTAATCATCCAAACTCTAACCAATTTATGCAACAAACAAACAACTATAAAAAGTGATTCAGAATCAAAATTTCTACCTCAAATTGAACAGACTTGCCTTTATGTGATTCTCATGTCATTTCTTCTTCTGCTTCTGTCGCGATATTTCATCAAGCATATTATATGGGGAACTTGCATTGGAACGATGTTCATTGTATCTGTCATCACGATTGTTGTTTGGAAGGAACCAAAATTACTGATTCAAGATGCGTGGGAGTTGACAACTATAGAAGTTTGTGCTGTCAAATTGATTCCAACGGTGTTATTAATAGTAGGCGCTGCATTTTTGACTTTATATAGAAGAGAGATCAGAATTGTTGGATATTTGTTTAAGGAAGTAGCAAAAGAAGATGTAAAAATTCGATCAATCATCTTTTTGCCAATTTTGGCTTCTCTTGTTGTTGTTATGGCTTCATACTTTATCAAAAATTTACTTTTGACAACGGAAAATAACAAAATCACATACTTTCAAATATTAAGCTTCGTATTTTACATCTGGTTCATAATTTTCATCTATGGATGTCAAAGTTTTATAATCGCAGGAATCGTCAGCAAACATCTTGAAGAAAGCAGCAAAAAACATTCAAAACGCTTATTTTGGTCAAATTTTTGTCTTCTAATTCAATTCTATTTAGGTAGTGTCTGCTGTGCACGATTTATTACAATGTTTAAACCGGTTGGTAAGGTGGGTATTTTAGAATTTTTTGTTGCAGCTTGTAGAAATTTATTTATGTCGTTTAGAAATTTCAAAGGTTACTAGTTTCAAAAAATAATCTTAACAATAGAATTCCACCATTTTATTTACATATTTCTTTTTAACAGATTTTATTAAAATTTTGCGGAAGTCATAAACATCAATTCGATCATATATTTGTATCTGACACTGTTGCCTACATCATTACCATAAGAGATGCAACTAAATACTTTGAATCATCAAAAAAAGCATTTAATGTCGTAAAAATGTTTGAAAAAATTTTCAAACTCTCTCATTTTGGAAATAAAATTCTGCTTTTTATTCAGTTCCTGATTGTCACTGGTTTTGTTGGAATTTCATATTTAGCTATGGTAAGTTTTTAGCTTTACTTTTAAAATTTAGATCAGTAGTGACCATTCTATGTGCCACTTTATGGAAAGGAAAGACACGACCAAAATTGAGAATCGCATACGATCATAATTTTTTTAAAAATTTTTTTGAGGCATACTAGAGTATCGGGGCACATGGGCTGGTCATTGGGACATAAAACTAAATTTTTTTTATTAATTTTATTTTTCTGGTTGTAACATCAAGGACCAAACAGGTGTTGATAATCAGCTTTGCATAGTAATTTCAACATTATTAACAATAACAACATCATCCTGCTTCATCAATACCTACATTGCAACTATAGAAGCAACAATATTTTGTTTCTTTTTAAATTTTGAATCATCTCAGCGGTATATCATGTCCAAATCACTGACAAAAATTCTCTATGATCTAATAAAATGTTATGACATAAAAAATGACAGCGATACTCAATCTAAAGTTCAAGGTAAATATTGCAATAATCAATATATTGATTTAGTATGAGCTTTTATTTATATAAGAAGGCATGGACACTGTGATTTTGGATTGAATAAGTTAAAAAAGTTTTATTTTTATTTTAGAAGATTCTAAATTATTTAAGATTTAAGGTTTCGAACTTTGTATTTAAGTAAATATTTCAATTTTGAGTTAAAGTTACCACATCCAAGAATTTAACCAGGAATTCAATTAACTGATTTTTAATGAGTCCAAAAGTTTAGTTCCTAATGAATTCTTGCTTGACAATTGTTCCTTTGTTGATGTAATCAAGCATAGTTGGTGAGTAAAAATAGACTAAAAACTAAAACCAACAGTGTGCCCATGCCTTAGAACCCATTAGTTTTTCTATAGTCATTTTAATAAATTATTTATTTTTTTAACTCAGATGATTTAGTCAACAATAATTATATTGTGATGCCGTTCCCAAGCGATTATGACTTAACTGGACATTTTGCTACAGGAATTTATTGTCCACATTATATACCTCCGCCAATGATTCTTCCTGGAAACGATTATTCTGATGATTCTGAATCATCTAGTTGCTGATCTTGCAGAATCTAAGATCTTGGAAGGAATTCATTTCATTTAAGTTTTTAAGAAAATTAAAATTAAGTTTAATTTTTAATAGTTTCAAAGTTTAATTTAAGCTAATATTTAAGTGATTAGGATTTGAAGAAATTTCAAACTTCTTTCTAAATTTGACCGCTTTTTGGTTAATTTATTAAAAAGTTCGAATAATAATGTACATTTGAAAATCCTTGATCAAATCAACTTAATTAAAATCAGATTTAATGTGTTCCTATTTGTCCAATGTAAAGGAAAAAAAATCACATAAACTGATAAATATATTAAAAATAGACTAGAGTTAATGCACGATTGTGACTTTATTACATTAATTATTCAACAATTGAAAGTTCATATTTCAATCGATAAAAACAACTTTTCATTTCAAACAAAATTGCATGCAATGACCATTTTGTATGATGATAAATTATAAACAGTATAGTGTTTGATGGTGTGAAGTTCAAGTTGTAGTGAAAGTGCTCAATATTTTTGATATAAATTTGATTCAAGCTTTAAAATGGTAAATTTAATTTTTGAAGATTTTAAGATTTAGTTAATTAATTTCAAATATTTTCTATGTTAAGTGGGCAGTACAAGTTGAGAATATTGAACGAAAACCTACAAATGTTTTTTCACTATATTTTTGCATTGGATTTGTAATTGTCATGGTAAGTGCTTAACAAACGAGCATTAATTAACTGCATATACTAATAACAGTCATAGTTTAAAATGTAGGACATTTGAGCTAGTTTCAAAATCATTTTACTTTTTTCAGCTCATATCCATTGGATATTGCGCAACAATGTCTAATATAAAGCGATTAACGCAAGGATATGATGACTGCGGGAATGTTTGTGGCGAAAAAAATGATGAGAATTTTTTCCATACATGTGGGGTGAGTATGATATTAAACTGATTGCTTTGGGGGTTCACTTATTGAGTAACGCAGGAAGGGAGGAATTTGAACAATTTTAAAACTTTAATGTAAAAACTCTACATTCTACAACTCTACATTAGTATAAAATTTTCTTGAAGAAATCAATAAATTTTTAGGAATTTTCTTTCAAAATTCAATGGTTCAAATCTCATTGAAAGCAAGAGATGCTCAGAACAATTTATTTTATATATAAAATTTCATTTAACTTAACAGGAACATAACAAAGAATCCTATCCGAAACTCGAAGTTGATGTTAAGAAAAAAGGAAATCGGACCATCATGCATTACCAGTGTGTCGAAAATTGTCGTGAAGAATACATCGAAATATTTAATCGATGTTGGATGAAAAACACTAGCTCAGATGACTCTTTGAAGAACTTTAGCTTTTTCGAAACAGCTTCTGTGCAGCTGATAACTACATTACCATATTTAGCTGCAGTTTGTGGCATTGCCTTTGGGTTTTCATACATCGTGCTTATGCTGTTCCGATATTTCATCGAATACGTAATATGGACCATTTACATCTTGTTCCTCAGCTTGTTTATCGGTGCTACTGCATTCTTATGGTACACGTACATAACTACAAAGAATGACAAAAAGAAGACAGGAATTTTGGTAGCCGCGATATTTTTCACAATTGGTGTCCTTATCTTCGTAGTTGCGTTGATTTTTAGCCGCAGACGAATTCGTTTAGTTGCTCAAATTTTCAAGGAAGCATCGAAGGCAATCATCGATGTCCCAGCACTTCTTTTGGAACCAATCTTGACTTCAGCTTCACTTGTCCTGGTCTTTTTTCTGTTCATCTTTTTTACGATCATCACTGAAACAAGTGGAAGGCTCGAGGCTGGAACAGCAATTGACGGAGAGTTTGAGGCTGTTTATGTGAAAACATTTCCGGTCTATTTGTCAAGAGTCATGAATATTCTAGGATTTATTTGGTTCACACAATTTATCTCTGGATGTCAGAATTTTGTGATTGCTGGAACTGTCGTTAAATGGTGACTGTTCTGTTGCTCCTTATTGTGAATTAGTGTGATTAATTTTATATTTTGACAGGTATTTTACAAGAAACAAGGCAAAGCTAGACTCACCAATCAGGAAGACATTTTTTCATCTTGTTCGGTACCACATGGGAAGTGTTTGTCTTGGAGCAATTTTAATTACATTGGTTAAGATAGTGAAGATTATTGTTGATGGAATCAGGGTGAGTACCACATATGACCTTTTAAACATTTCAGTTGCATGCCAAAAATTCTTAAATCATCTAAAAAAATTTATTTTCCCAGCAACAAACCAGAAATTCAACAAGTTTTGTAGCTCAATGCTTAGGATGTCTTTGCAGCTGCATTATTGAGAAACTTGATCAGTTCCTGCAGTATCTTATGCGAAATGCTTACATTATCATGGCAAAGGAAGGAACTACATTTTTTGAGTCTGGAAAGCGAGCATTTGGATTGATTTTTAGGAATTTGAAGAATGTTTTGACTTTGAATAATTTTGGAGATTTGGTGCTGGTCATGGGTAAACTTTTTGTTGTTTTGATTGCTAGCTTGTGTGGATATGCTTTAATGGTGAGTTTATGGCCAAGATATTGATTCTTCTAATCATAAATAAATTACACATTATGTATTAAAATTCTAGATGAAAGCTGGCATCAACCTAATCTTACCTATGATTTTGGTAGTCATTTTCTCTTACTTCATAGCTAACTGCTTCATTTCTGTCTTTGAGATGACAATTGATACGATTTTTGTCTGCTATTGTTTGGATTGTGAGGAAAATAATGGAATTTCGAGGCCATTTTTCATGTCTAATGGACTGAGAGAGTCTTTTGAGGAGCTTAAAGCTACATCCGAAAGGAAAATGTTTAGAATTGGAAAGCCTGTTGGTGTTGAGGCTGGAAATAATTAGAGATTTTAAGAGTTTTTGGTTTTTTGAGGATTTTTAGGGTCAATTTGTGGACTGAAAATCAATAAAAATTTTAAACACTCAGATATAATTTTATTACTAGGATTCAAATTGCAGGAACTATCAAAGAAAATAATGTGAAATCATATCACGACTTTTTCTCATTTTTCCACAACCTATTTTCTGTTCTTTAAAATCTCCGTAATAGCTGTAAAAGTATGAAGTTACAGAGTAGTACAAGAGAAAACAATACAAGAAAGAAATGTTGAGATTCCATTTCATACAAGATGTAAATTTATGCGGTGTTCTCCACGTATGGATAATGGTGATCATTCGTCAAGTTTATGATTCTTTTTTGCACTGATATTGTGTGACTGACTAGATGTATCACATAGATAAGATAAATACAGTACATTCACAATAGGATGTGCGGAAATATCAGACAATATTTACATGAATTGTGAATTTTTAGGTGGAAATGGAGAGTTAAGAGCTCTAGCTAAGACGAGCTGAAACAAAATCATTAATTGATTCATTTCTGTAAGGATTCGAACTTTTGTTCCCAATTATATTTTTTTTTCTCATAATTCCTTTAAATTTCTTACTCACAACTTTAAACAATGTTCCTTAAAATACCCCATGCAATATTAATATCAACACGAAACAGCAGAAGTAAAATTGGATGGAGAAGTGTTTGAAAATTTCTTCAAGACAATTTCCTAAATCAATAACCCAAAATATATATACATTCAGGAACCACATTTTCGCACTCTTAGATCAACACTCAAAAATACTCTCTTTATAGCACCTCCATCCACCACCCCAAACTATCATCATCTTTTCCTATCATAAATGTAAAGCTTCTTGACTTTTAAGAGGAGAATTTATGCTACATCCATAAAATTCACATATGATTAAATTTTAATTGAAAATTTCTTCACATTTATGAACGTTTCCTTTGCCATAAAAACCTTTTTCCATAAAATATTGAAAGATAATTTTTTTCCTTCATTTAGATACACAGCAACATGAATGGATGGATGAATGTTAGGAATGAGATTCTCCTTTTTACTAATTATTTGGTTTTAATACGTTTTGTGTACCGTCGTATATAAGATTGAATGACGTCGATAAGAGTGGAACTATTAAAAAATTTTAAAATGGGGGGATATAAACTATTGTCTAATGAATAGATAGTCATTAAAATGGGTAAAGGTATTGTGATCGACTTGATTATAGGAAGAATAAAAGATATTTAATTTTATGGCTATGATGTGGATGATTATCGTTATCTGATAATGTTATTGAAGGAATTTTCATTTTTCTGAGATATTAAAATATTTAATTGGATGATAAAAATTTGTTAATGATATTTTTTGGAGCATGGATGGCTGGAATGCTGTTGTGGAAGAAGGAAGGTTGATTTGATTAAAGTTTTATGTTGATTAATAATTATATTTAAGATTGAATTTTGTATTGTTCTGTTTTTAAGTGGGGATTGAAGGATTATTTTGGGACGATATATTGAATTTAGGAATTTCAGATTTTGAAATTTAAAAATCTATAAAATTAAACTTTATTTGAAAATTGTTTTTTTTTTTTCATCAAATTTTCAAAATTGTAAATCATTTTTAAATTGATTTTGAAAAAAGAATAATTTGAATTTAAATCTCAAATAAAAATCATTAAAACCAGCACCCAACAAAAAATTCACACTTACATAATTATTACAAACCCTTACATAATCCTCTCACATATCGCAGAATCCAGAAAGAACTGAATAAAAGAAGCAAGAAAATTCAAAAAAAAAAAACTTTCATGTTCATGTTTGTAACACAAATTAGATTTCTCCTATCTGTTCTGTTCTGTGTTTTCTGTGCATTTTTTATTACATTCAAAATTATAATTCACATAAGACATGATGGCAATATGGATGTGTATTCATTCCTGTAGATATATTCCTCTTATTATTCCTTCTTTTTTTCTGCTGTTGTTTATGAAAGTTTTTTTTTTATTTTTTTGGAATTACATGCTGCTGGTTTATTCTCCTCTGACTTATATGAGTGTATTGTAATCGTAATAACAACAAGAATAACAAAAAGTATAAAGATGGATATAAATTCGCTATAAAAAACGGGGAAGAGAATATGAATGGAATGGAAACGAAATGGTGGAAAGTAATGACTAGAGTCAACTGAATCAGGAAATTTTCAGAGTAGTTTTAAAGGTACTGGGATGAAATTTTATGGCGCATTTTGAGGTTAAGTTTATTGAATTTTGGATTATATAAAATCCTACTTAGTGGCCGTTTACTTAGTACGTTCACTTTTTAGGAGGTAGGGTGGGGTCCAAGATTTTGTAACAGATTAAACAAAACAAAAGAATTTTTATACAAAAAGCGTAGCAAAGGGGGGAGGGGGGTCTCTTACCTAAAATCAAACTTTTTTGAAATTTTATTCGAATTTTTGAAACTTAGTGCAGTAATCTAAGTCTTCACAAATTTATTAACTCCAAAGAAACATACATAGTCCAGCCACCAAGTTAAAACATCACCAACCACCCATCCTAGCAACCATCAACTAAACTTCTTCAATGAAAACTTAAAAACCAACCAGAACAAAAAAAATCATTACCCAACAATATTGAACACCATGAACAACAGAAAGAAAATCATGTTCATACAATACAATCTCTGCTGAATTTATATTATTTCTTATGAATATTCTTACACATAATCTACATGGTGTTGATGGCAATGAAAAAGTCTCGGGAAAAGTTATAAGGATAATATTTTTGGGGGTGGTAGAATGAAGGGGTATGAAGGAAGGAAAGAGGGATTGTAGAAATCTAGGGATGGATATTTTTGGAGGTTATAACTTATCAAATCGATTTTTTATCAGTTTTGATTAATTTAATCAGTTCTACTTTTTGATTTGAAGTTTGATTGTCAAATATGTGAACATTAAGGTTTATGATTAAATTTATTAAGACTGAAGGGTTTTGAAAATTTTTGAGGATCGAATCCTAATTTTCTTAATCAAAATTTTCAAAATATAGGTTAGCAATTCGACTTTTGCAATATTATTGAAAAATACTGATAAAGTAAGAGTTCGAATCCTATTTAAACATTTTAATCGATTTTCAACTAGTTTTGTCTTTAAAATTTATGGTCCAATTTTCTTTAAAAATTCAACTATTAAACCAGGTTTTTCAGTCTACAGAATTCGTTTCCAATGCATAAACTCTTAAAGTCCAAATTTAATTAAAGTTCAAAATTTAATCAAAGTGTACCCACCCCTTTCAAGAAGTATTATCAACATATTTTAATGAATGTTTTGTTTTGTTTTCGGTTTTTAGTGTTATGTGTGTTATGTATTAAGACGATATGGTTGATGAAGAGTGAGAAATTCCATACACAAGTGAAGGAGTTAAACGCGATACGGATGCGTTGTGGGAGTTGAAAGTCAAAGTAAAAAGCAAAAGAATGAAAATTATTGAAAGGAGTATAGATAGGTAGGCTTTCTCGCTATCGGGATCGGGATCGGGAAATCCCGGGAAATCCCGATCCCGAAAAATCCCGGGATCCCGAAAATTTTCGGGATCGGGATTGAAAATCCCGATTTTAACCATTTGCATAGTAAAATATTATTTTTTGACTTTTTTTTAAAAAAAATTTTACATTTATTTTAAACTGGGTATTTAAAGAAACATTTACTTTAAATTTTATTAAAATTTAGTGTCATTTGATACTTCATTTTGTTAAAATTTTAAAAAATTTGGAAAATCAACCAAAATTTGTAAAAATCTATATTTTTTTAAAAAAATATTTTTGATACTTAGAAAAAAATTTTTATCATGGTTAAAATAATCGAAAATTGACTTTAAAATTAAACCTTAATTTAAAAAAATATTATTTTTTGAAGACTTTATATAATAATTTAAAAACAATTCTATAAATTAATGATACTTTCTTAAACATACATTAAAATGTAGCTTTAGAAATAATTTTACTAAATTTTTAATTTTGTAGTTTTTTGAACCATTAGTGACCAATTGCAACAAAATTGTATCAGAAATATGTTGTCCAAAAAAAATAAAAACTTTTGAAAATTAATTACCTTCATTCCAATATTAAAATTGGATATAAAATCCACATAAATTTTTCAAAAATATCTTTCGGGAAATCCCGGGATTTCCCGGGAAATCCCGATCCCGATCCCGATCCCGAAAATCAGTCGGGATCGGGATTTCGAGAAAGCCTATAGATAGGGTTTTGTGAAAATTATATAAATTCTTATTCATAATTTATATTACAAAATCCATAATATTTTACAACTCACGACATTGTTAAAGGATGTATAAATGTGTATGTGTATGTGTAGCATTAAAAGACGTGATAATGTGAACTGAAAGGGTTGATAAAAACTTTTTCTTATGAAGTAAATATTATGAGGTATTTTATAGTATTTTAAAAGAAAAAAATCAAGGAATTAAAGTCTCAAGAGGGCAGTTTCAGGAAGCACCTTCCCTTTTTTCATCAGCATTCTCCATCCATAGTCGTTAATATTGTCATAATATTGTCAATGGATGATGATAATAAGCAGCACAAGAATTTCAATTCCCAAATCGTGTGAAATGAAATGGATGATGATAATGAGAGAGAGAAAGAGTGAATAGGAAAATGAAAGGGCTGATTGGATTAATGAGCAAATATTTGAAAAATAAAAAGAGATTTTATAAAGTTACATCACGTAGATTCGAGTTTTTATTACTCTTGATGATGAAAAATTAAAAGAATTTTTCTTACTCAAAATGGCAATTTTTTATGGGCTTGTTGAGGATGTTGAGATGCTTGGAGATGTTAAAAATGGAAATGGGAGATGGAAGTTTTTGGAAATGTGGAGTTTTATAAGAATGGTGATTCGATTTTGAAGCATACGTATGTTAGGTGATAGGCCAAAACACAAAAAGAATTAAAATAAACAAAAATCATAATTATTTTTAAAAAACTACAGGGTCTTGGGTTCGATTCCTGTGTTCTTATATGCATGTTAGAAATTTGAAGAAATTGTAAATTTGAAATTCCTCTTTTTTTGGTGTTTGCAGTAAAACCATACAGCCAGAATCATAACTCAATGAATGGATCAAAAATCTTAAGTTTTTTTTTTCAAATTTTGTGCTGCATCATTAGAGTTGCTGCGTCAATGTAAATCGTAGATTATTAAATTGTTCTTCTTATAAACACATTTTCTTTATCAGTTCCAAATAACAATGCTGACATTATTGCTCAGAAAAATTGAGAAAATTTTCTTCTTTGTTTTATTTTTTTCGCGCCTTTAAGACAAAGAATTATAATAATTCACTTCAAAATAATAGACAAGCAAGAATCATCCTTTTCACTCCCTTATCTTAATTAAGTGTCAATACTTAGCCAAAAACTGAGCTTTGATGATGAAAATAACAAATGAATGAGCAGAAAAAAATGACACAGATTGTGTCTGTTATTAGAATAATGTGTCCAACATCATCCTTCTTCAGTCAATTCTCTATCTCCTTTTATCGCAAAAAAGCAGCTGCAACAACAAAAAAAAAAGTCAGCAAAGTCACATCATATTATGATGAATGGAATATTTTGAAGTCTTTTGTCAGTCAGCCTACTTACTTGCCATCATCTCCATCTCACATTATTACCTTTACATACCCAACTGAAAATATTTTTTTTTTATTTTGCATTGTATTTCATATCTCATTGCAGTACTAAAGAATTGCGATAAGAACAAAAAAGAAAAAAAAAGATGAAGTCAGAGGAATTGGCATTTAAATCATAGTTTCACTTTCTTTTGTTTCCATTCTCCGTTCTTAAATGTGTCAATAAAAAATGTAAATTGTACCGAAAAAAAATGTAAGAAAGATGGATTGTATGCTGGGGAGGAAGGATGTGATAGGGAAGGTTGACAATGGACGAGTTTTTTTTTTTTGCTTTCTTTTATTTATGTCATTTTTATCTGATTTCTTTTATTATCTATGCATAACTTTACTCTTGTCAAATGTACATGTACTTACTACTTGCCAATTTTTTTATATTCCTCGTTCCTTTCTGTACTTATTGTAAGTGTAAACTATATAGGAGAATATAGGCTTGTAATCTTATGAGTTATTTGCTGGCTCCTTTTGTTGACTGGAATTTTTGAGAAAGAAGGTGTGAAAATTTAACATTTTGGGTTTAAAAATTATTTATTTGTGTTTGTGCTGATAATGGATGTAAAAGTAATTGGACAAAAAAAATGGTTTTAGCTAGTTTGGTGAAAAAAATATGGAAAGGATAGAAAAATGGTCTCAAAGCAAAATTAATTTGATTTTTCTGGGAATTGAACCCACGTATTTAAGCTAGAAAGTGTTGAATGTTTATACAATCAACCAGATTCACCAAAATTTATATTTTACCTAATTGACAAATTCCACAACTTAAAATTTCACACACAATTTTCCAAACCTATCAGCACAAAATGCGTCTCAGTTCCTCTTAATCTCATACTTGATCTTTCATCCATTTTTCCTTTTTGATTTTTCCAGCAATGATAAATTCTTTTTTGCTTTTTTTATCTCCAAACGGATGATTTTTTTTTCTCTCTCTTTCCTTTTTATTTCATTTTCATTTCTGGCATTGAAAGAGTCAGAAAAAAAAGAAAATTTCTTCCTTTTGCTGCTGATGCTGTTATTATTGTGATATGGGTACATTCAAATGCTACCGCATCCATATTTATTTTATTTTACATATTTTTTTAGAAACCGTAAAAAGAGAATTTTTGTGCCCCGATTTCTTTTTGCCCCTTTTTCCCTGTGCCTCATTCTCACTCGTGAAAGCGCACCAAATGAATTTTTTTTTTCTTCATGTTAGATAAATCTTGTGGAAAATTCTTTCATTATATAGAGAGTGAGTGTGTGAGGATGTACTGCTAAAGATTTTCTGCTTTTTTTGCTTATTTTTACCTTTTTTCATGGCGAGCTATCGCTCGTATAAATACGAATAAAATCACTTTTTATATTTTTGTTGCTAGCTGGAATTTTAAGATGATAGGTATTGAGATGCTATGATGAGGAGCAAATTGTCTTAAAAATAGTTGATTTAAATTAAGAACTTTTCAGTTCTGTTTTCAATAAAAATAAAAATTAGATTTTTTAAAAATCCTGAAAAGGTAAAATTTTCAAAATTTTGATTCAAAATATTTTTGAAATTTAAAATTTAATAAATAATAAAAATACCGTTAAATTTAGAAATTTTTAAAAACAGCTTAATTTTAATTTTAGAAATTTTTTACATTTCAAATTTGAAAAAACCGTTAAAAATCTATTTCAACTCAATTAAAATTGAAAAAAAAAATCTTGAAGCAATTCAAAATTTCCAACAATTCTCTGTCAATTTACCATCTGCTCCATTTCCTAATATACTTCATAACCTCTACTCATAAATGTCAAACTATCCCAAAAATTCCACACAAGACAAAAGACTCCAAAAAATGCATCTTTCCATACCAAAGACACAAAAGACATCACCTAACTTCCATTCTTATTTCAATTTTTTTTCATTCTCCTTTTCGTAATTTACAGCACCAAAACACAACAGAAAAGTAGTAGCATCAGCCAGCATAGAATGGAACAGTCAAAGGCAAATATTTTTGTTTTGTTTCAAGTGGAAATATTACATCCACAGCAAAAGTGTACAGCACAGCGTATAGAGAAGTATTAGCATTTTCCTTCCAGCAACTTTATGGCATTTTTCGGAAGAATCTGTTAATTCCTTTCCTTTTTTGAAAAGCATAAAAAGCCATTGCCATTGCCTCACATTCCACTCATCTCCATCCCACCTCTTGTTCATATTATAACTTCCGTTTCTTATCCTCGAGAAAAATTAATTTTAATCTGTGTGGCACATTTCTGTGTAAAATAAATGAATACATGATGATGATGTTGATATTCTGATATAAAATACCTGTGTGCAAAACCGAAATAATTAAAAATTACCTATGTACTTTTGCATGAGGGTCTTCAGTCTTTTGTACAATTTTTTTTAATTCCTACTTTTCTTTCATTTCTGTGAGAAATATCTGTTGTGCCCATTTTCCATTTTCCATAAGGCATTAAGACGAGTGAAAAATCATTTTTTTTTTGCTGTTGCTGTTTCTGCTATTGTTTTAAAATTATATGAATTTCTTTTGCAATTTATAAAAGGAAATAATGACTATGCAGATGCAAGTTGATATGAGGAGAGGGACAGGGGATGGCAACTTTGGGATTTTATTGGGGACGTAAAAATTAATAAATAATGGAAAGAAGGAGCAGAATCATGCAGAGCTTTAAAGCGACAATAACAAAGGTTTAGAATCAATTAATTGAACTTTACAAACCTCAAAAATTTCTATAATTTTGTTTGATCTGCTGCTGAATCCTAGATGTTGAAAATGATCTTACCAACTGAACGACCGTGACCCATTTATTATAATGTAAACTCTACCTTGACCAAATTCTAATCAGAGATATCGAGTCAAAGATAAAGGCAACCACAATCGATAACTTAAAAGTATATGATTTGCTAAGTTCGAGTCTTAACGTTTCAATCTTAAGATTCTACAAAATATCAATTGTTACTGTGGCTCTAGTTTCAATGATTAATTCATTTCATTATAGATCCAGGATGAAGAACTGAGCAAACTGCTCAAATTTGATCAAAAATAATTAATTCTTTTAAAACAAAATATTCCCATCCCCAGCCCATATCCAACAATTTCATTTTATTTTACAAATAACGTAGATCAGATGAGGTAAGTAAAGAATTTTGCATATTAAGAAGATGAAGAACAATTTTTTTTCTGCTCAATTGTTTATGGATATCTGCAGTGTAGACTGTCATGTTACTTATTATTTCTATATTTTTAAGGAAATTTGCCTTAGGTTAGTTACAAAATGAAGTATTAAGAAGTTTTTGTTAATTTATCAAGGAATAGTATTTATGACTTTTTTGTAATTAAGAGGGATTCAAAAAGGGGTAATATTGTCAGAAAAATTTTGAAATTAGTAGACAGTATAGACTATATAGTGAGAAGGAGTAGCCTGTAGATGTACTGTTAAAGGTGTAAATTAATTTAATTCTCAAAATTTAAGGTTAGGTAATTCAATCGATTGCAATTAAAATAGTTAAAAGAACTCAAAAATCTAATTAGTCTAAATCTGTCTAAATATCATGAATAAAAGTAAGTCTACAAGACCTAAGCAAGAGTCAAATTAACAGTTCTCACTAGACAATCCAAAAAATTAAATTTATCACTGATCTACCTTAAAAATCTTCCAATTTTCCATTCCTTAATTGAGTTTTTCACTACAAAATTGTCTATCCATTAAAATCCATCTCTTCACTTCCGACTCTAGTTTATTATCTCACCATTTACAGAGTGATTTACTAAAATCACTTCAAAAAACAAAAAAAGACACAACAATTGAAATTAATACCACAACATTTATCTGTTTTGTCGTGAAAATTTACATCAATTTAATTTCTCATCTAGCACCTTCTTCGTTGCACATTTTCAGAAATTTATGCTCTTTCTCTTCGAGTTGAGTACACAGTCACAGCAATAAGTACTGCCGCATCATCCCTCTGTCTGATAAAAGTGTATGGCATCGTTTTAAGAGAAGAACAGAAGAAGAGACAGAAATATGATTATCCATTATTGTTATCAGATTTCGTTGACATTTCGAAATGAATACAGTCAGAAAAGAGAGAATTTCTTTATAGCAACAAAGTAGTTTTTTGGCATTACATTCGAATGATGGGATCGTTCTGGAGGGCAAAAACTTTTCCTTCTTTTAGTTTTTGTGATTTTCTCAATCCAGAAGTGAATTTTTGGATGTCTTTGTGATGATTTTGTTGGAATTCAATTCTTTGTTCAAATTTTTAATTTTTTCTTCAAAATATTCGTTCCTTTTCAAATTGTTTGATTTTTCTTGAAAATGGTCAATTCTTCCCCAAAGTGTTAGATTTTTCTTCACAAAGTTAGGTTCCTTGTCAAAATTGCTTAATGTGCTCAATTCTTTCTTAAAATTGCCAGTACCTTGTCAATATATTAAATTCTATCTCCAAATGTTCGATTCCTAATTAAAATTATGATTCTTTCTCAAAATATTCGATTTCTCTTTATCTGATCAGATTTAACCCAAAACTGCCCAAAACTCAAAAATTCCCCACAAAATCACCACAAGTACTGCCGACAAACGTATATTCCATAAAATATTCATTTTAGACACATGAAGTGAGCTATCCGACTCTAAGAATGAAAGAATAATCATCATTTATCATATGATTGGTACTCTTCGTATACATCCAGTACTCAGCTATCAAATGAAATAAATTTCATCCTCCATCAAAATGATTTACGATATATTTCAGTAGAAAAGAATTTTTATTATTTATCTATAAAAAGGAATAATCCAAAACTTTTTCTCGAAAAAAAAACTGTCCTCGTCACATTTTCCCTACTTCCTCCCTTATTCATTTCTTATGTGTGATTGAATGTGTATGTACACGTAAATTCTCATACTCGACACACATGACGAGTGAGGATTACAAGTCAGAATAGATTCACAAATATAAGAAAATGGATATAAAATAAAATAAATGATTGTGCAAATGTCATTTCATTTCTCCATAACATGTCATTCAATATCATTTTCAATTTTAAGCTATGGAAAAAGGAAGAGAAATAAGTAGGAATGGCTTTTTTTATTCATTTTCCATAATGTTGGAATTTTTGGTATGTGGAGGTGGATTGAGTCTACTCATGCTGTTTTAGATAATATGTTAGGTTAGTTATTATGAATAAAAAAAATCTTATTTTTGTAAAAAAAAATTTATTTAAGAAATTTTACATCAGAACAATTTTGGAAATGAATAAATTTTAGATATTAAAAAAATGTATAACCCGAAAGGCACAGATTGGATAATCGGGATGAAATCCGGCACCAAACCGGAGTGAGGCCAGCTGGCATCCAATTTAAGCCGTAGTAGTGCTGGCCTCACTCCGGCTTGATGCCGGATTTCATCTCGATTATCCGACTTGTACCTTTCGGGTAATTAAAGTCTTAGGCTAATAAGTAGGTATTATCATAAAATTTGAATAATATACGGTCATTTTTTTCAAAAATTATTTTAATAATTGTATTATTAAAAATAAATATCAGATGAACAAATAAAAAAATAATAAAAAGAACTAGTTCGATCTATATAAACTAATCTCCAAAATTTCCAGCTATGTTTAAGCTATTCTAAGTAACATTTAAAAGTTTGAATAAAATCTTTGAAATCCATTAACTACCTGCTTCCTTCATTTTCAACAATTTCACGAATTTTGTCAATAATTTCATCGTTTACTATGTAATTTCCAGTAAAATTATCCCACAATTTGAAAAATGCATCTTTAATAACGAATTCTCTTTTCTTCCTTATGCAATGACTTTCGGATACATCATACTCGCATGCTATTTTATTTGTATCAACAAAAGCTTCTACAGATTTCTTATCGATGTATATACTTTGCAAGCGATGAACATATTCATCTTTTGGTAAGCAAATTATTAAGAAGCGATTGAATAGATACTCATACTTAGAAACTATTAGTTTAAGAATATAGCGTATTAGCCTAACCATTCTATACCGTACACAATACACCGCCCAGGTTCTGAACTCAGTATAGTCTTCAAACAGATGCGTTGGAGGTATATCTTGATTATCATTGTTATTGGATACATTTAATAGATTAGCTTGACTTTCAATATCTTGGGATTGCAAACTTTCTTGACCTTGGTCATTCATAGTTGTTTCATAACTATTGTCTCCAATAGTATTATGATTTTCTTGATTTAAATTTTTTTGCTTGTTACTAAAATTATGAAAATATAAAACATTTTAAAATTAATAGTGATTGTAGCGATAATGTTTATCTGGTACTTACGCATTTTTATTTGCATATGATGTTCTAAAACTTTTTGCATTTTCTACATATCTAGATGCTATTAAATTTAAGTTTACTTTCTTTGATTTTTCAATGAGTTTTTGGACATCATCAATTATGATTGATAATATCAAATTCAAGTTACTAATGAGAAAGATGATAATTAATGTTATGCCGATTTTTTGAATTATTCCATTAAGTTTTGTTGAATCAATTCCTATTTCTCCGGAAAACATTATTATATATTTCATTATAGCAGTTGATAGATTATTAAAATCATGTTGGTCATTTAAAAAAATGTATGAAAATAAAATGCAACTCAAAAAAAGCGGTGAGAAAGTAATTAATATTTTTTGAAATGTAAGGAAAACTCTTCGAAAACTATCCATATAAATGGGAAAATTGAAGAAAGGAATAAGATATGTTATTGCAAACCCCATAAGGACGACATTTAAACCTTCGAGTATCGAAGTCAAAGTTTCTAGACCTATGTTCGAGTCAATATCAAATAATGATAAAACAAATTGGGTTACTAACACTATAATTAAAACAAAGTTAATGAAGTCAGATATTCTTTTTGTTCTTCGTAATGATGCAAAACAAATTAACAGTATTGTAAGAAAACGAGAAAATTTCAATACAGAATTCCAATTAAAGTTCAATGAAGAATCAATGTTATCCCCAAAAAAATCATCTTTTGTTGAATTAAAAGCAATTTTTGATTGGTTAGAGCCTGGGTTAGAGATTATTTCTTCATTTAAAGTGCCTCCGAAATTTTTTGATTCAATAATTGATGGTGTGACGATATAAGAAATGGTTGAATTATTTGACATCGTATCGTTTTGCAAATTTTCTAAATAGTACTGAAATCTTGCATCTATTATTGTTAATATCAAATAACAAGTGAAAAACATAAACTTCCAAAGAAACATGTATTGATATTTTTTAAATTTAACTCGTATAATCATTTCCATAACGGGATGAGTAATCAAATCTATCAAATTGTTATCTTTAATTATATATTCCATAGTATCATAATCTTCGTTCATAAGCAGGTCGTCATCAACCTTTGATTTTAAATCGTAATTATAATGAGGAAGCATGAATTGACAATTTATTTTATAGAAATTATCTTGAATTGTAATACGCGAGTCAAGAAATTCTTTTAGTACTTTTTTTGATATCCAAGTTTCAGGAAGTTCTTTCCGTCCGAGTTCATATCTATTTTCAAGAAGCATTCTAACACAATATTGATGAATATCTTCTGTGATCATATTATTTGGAAATTGAAGCCGATGAATTAGAAAATTGTTATATTGGAAAATTTTCTCAAGAATTTTAAAACTGTTTGCTTTAATTGCTCCATAAAGAAATACAAAGCACATTGTTGCCGAATATTCTTCATATCTATGGTAATATTCATTCTTTAGAACACATTTTTTTAGCTTGTAAACTGTTTGAAATGATTTTTCTAGTTCCATAATTTTTGGTGAAAAACTTGTTAAAAATGCATGTTCATTATTTTTTGTAATCGTTGATAAAATGTCAAAAAACGCAATGTAATCAGATTTTTCTTTACAAATAATTTTTCCAGGAAATTTTCGATTATATAGAAAAGCCTCTTTTGCTTTGAAAACAATATAATAATTAAGAAAAACCATGAGCATACCAAAGATGTAATGTTTTTTCAATAATTTTAAATCTCCAGGTGCTTCATGGTTTGATGCTTTTTCTTTTATAATCATCTGAAACAACCTTTTCATGAAAATTTCTCCTTTTTCTTCTATCTCACCAATGAACTGTCTAGATTCTTCTAAAAAATAAAGTAAGTTATCCAAGTTTACCGTATCTTTTCTCTTACATTCATCAATAAGTTTTAGTTGATAATCGACAAAACTTTCACGTTTATTTTGACAGTAAAGAGAATTTTTAAGCATCATATAACGCACACTTTTGCAATTGTTTTTATTTATTTTGTCGATGTCAGGTGTAAGAAAAAGTATTAATTGATCATCACATCCAGATTCTAATGCATAATCGATTAATTGTTTGTGATTGAAGTTTCTCTGATATTGATTGAAAAGCAGAAATTAAGCATATTATTTATCTCAACAACAGTATTTGATAAAATAAAACATAGGACATTGAGAGCTTTTTCCGTTATTTTTTCAGAAATTTTAAATTTTTTGTGAGTGCGTTCAGAAAATGAGTTTTTGTTCGAAACTACCAAATTTTCGAAATGTTTTAATTTTTAACTTTTGAATGAGTTTTAATGTTCCTTATTAAAAGATTTAATAGATAATAATAACTGAATATAAGCCATTTAGAAAGCTTGAAAATGTAAGGAAGTTAAAAAATTGTAAACAAACCGTATTCGAAAAAACGCTTTCTAATTTCGAAGAAAGAGGTACCAATGTCCTATGTTGTTAGATTAATTATTTTTGATTTATTACTTACAAGAACTAAAATTTCAGGTTTGTCCTTAAACTCAAATATATTCCATAAATTGCCAATAATGTAGGTAAGATTTTGTTTCAAAATTTCATTATTTGAGGCTGCTTTTGAGAAAATTTCTTCCAAAACACTTTCGCTGTTCAAATTCTTTCTGCCAAAAATCAATCGTCTAGTTTTTGGATCATTCTGAAACATTTTATGAAATTGTTTTCTGTTGCGTTTCTCATTTATGGAATAATCTGGATTTGTTAACATTTTTCTGATGAACTCATGAATTTCTTCCTAAAAAAAATATTATTATGATTATAATTTTATAATATCCTAATTCCTTTTTTAAAAAAAATTAAATTAATTTGATAATCAGCATGTATTTGACATGCTTTTATCAAATATGGACACCGAATACCGTCACTTCATTTCGAAATTTTTCGGAATTAATTTCGAAAAAATTCAAAATTAAATGTAAATAAGCAAAAAATATTGTAAACAAACAAAGATTTCAAAATCAAAATATTTTTTGCATTTTTCCATTCTGGATCTTGATTCATCAAATGAATTGCATTCTTTAGCGATTTTTCTATAATAATTACCAAATACTTCTCTTCCTTTTCTTCCAATGGCTCATTAAAAACAGTCAGAAATTCTGAATTTTTCTCTAAGTGTACAGTTATTGACTCTTTGATTTCTGGTTCTTCTAATTCAACGAAAATAAACTGCTGTGTATCTCTAAGACAAAGTCGTTCTGCCATTAAATAAAGCAAATGGGCATTGAATTTTATTGCAGTTGTCCAGTATTCTCCAAAAAATTGCTTATATATTTCTATAAGTTTCTTGAATTCACATTTGAATTTCGTGACATATGAGTGGCTCAATAATTCCATAAGTTTAGAAAGCATGTTATTACATATTTCTACTTTTTCTTTATACGAACTTTCGAATAATGATAAATTTGAATTTTCTGTAATGATTATTAAATATTGATTTCTCTTCTAACTCTTAGCAAAAAAATCTAATTATCAAAAAACTTCATACCTTCTGTATACATTTCTTCAGGATAAGCATTCAGATTTTTTCCAAAAGGCAAAGGCCTCGTGTAAATTGTTTCAAATTGTACTAAATGGAAAAAAAGTTCCGAAGACGTTCCTGAATCAATTGTATCGATAATTTCTTGACTAAGTTCAGAATTTACAAAATCTTTCAGAAGTTTCGAATCCTAAATTTTAATGATAAATTTAATGAAAAGTTTTTGTTAGAATTTAAATATCTCCTCAGACCGCTCCCATTCGTGTAAAAAAGTTTAAAAAGATCAATTTTCAACTGGTGTCAATTAAAAAAAATGTCTGTAAAAATTATGTAAAAATGTATGAAAAGTGAGAAAGTGTGCCATGATGTAAGAAAGTCAAAAAAATTGTTAATGATTTTTTTGTTCCTTTTATCTATATTTTTATGTATTTAAAGTATAGTTGAAGCTAGTTTGAACACAGAAATGACTTTATTGCTAATGAATAATGTCCAGAAACTTCAAAAAATTAAAGTTTGTTTTGGCTCATGGAACACTTTCTCACTTTTCATCAAAGGGGTCGCAATGTTAAAAATTCGCCAACTTGGATTAAAATTTGACTGGCAACAAAAATTTTTGATTTTAAAAAAATTTTGTATGGAAAGTTAGAAAGTATGCCATGAGTCAAAATTAAATTTGATTTTTCAAAGGTTTTAAAAAATATTTGTTGGAAATAAAGCCATTTCTGTGGTCAGGCTTATTCCAACTGTCGTTTAAAAGCTTAATTTTGTAAATAAAAGGAACAAAAAATCATTACACATTTTTTGATTTTTCTCTCATCACAGCACACTTTCTCACTTTCAATACAAAATTTTTTTGAAATCAAAAATTTTTGTTGCCAGTCAAATTTTAATCCAAGTTGGCGAATTTTTAACATTGCGACCCCTTTGCTTTTCATACAAAATTTTTCAAAAAAAAAAAAATTTCACTTGGCACCAGTTGAAAATCAATCTAAGTAAACTTTTTTATATGAATGGGAGGGTTCTGTATCTCCTTAACAAATGTCAAATGTGCAAAAATTATTTTTTAAATTTAATATCAATATCATACGCACATTCTATGTTAAATTTTGCATGAGGGGCTTTTTGATCTGCTATGAATTAATTCTAATTTATAATACCTCTTCATTGTTTGTTCTCTCCAGATTTCTGTATTCATCAAAGCAATAAAATATGATTTTTAAGCAAATTTGGTAATATTTTGATTCTTGTTGAATGGTAAATATTCTATCAAATAAAGATTCACCGTTAACTTTTTTATATGAGACAAATTTTTCAATAAGAAAGTAACGTTTTCGAATTTTATCTTTTTCGTGCCAATCAAACATCAAAATACTAAAAAGGTTTTCGCTTATTGCAAAAGTTTTATTTCCATAAAACTCCATTACTTTGTTAAGCAAATCTTTAAAAAAATAAAAATTTTAAATTTTTTTTCCTTCTTATAAAAAAGGGTAGTATTTACTGACCATTATGATTCCAAAAATCCTTGCTCTCAAAATATCTTAAAATCAAACTAATAATTGCAGATTGATCATTTTTAGATGATAATTTTTTTTTAATGAAAGTATAGTTGTTTTCAGTCAAATCAGTTTTCCATTCTTTTAAAACATTTTTGAATTCTCTATATCTTCTTTTTGCTAGTTGATCTCTGTCTTCAAGTTCTGTTTCGATCTCCTCAGCTTAAAGAAGAAGATAACAGAGATTTGAAACCTTTTTTGTTTATATATTGACAGCATAAATTAGAATTATTTTATTTGTTACTCACACATTATTTTAATTTTACTGTCTTTCAGTAAAACAACACAATTTTTGAAAGATTTTTTTTTGCAACATTCACCAAAAGCAATCAAATCTAAACTAAAAAAATAATTTAGATTTTTTCATGCTTTTATTCTCTTATCTCAACAACAGTATTTGATAAAATAAAACATAGGACATTGCACAATGGTCTGAAATCGAAAAAAATGTTCAAAAATACAAAAAAGTCATGTCTTTTAAACCTGATCTTTTGAATGCACGATTATAAAACATAAACTGACGCATCTTCTGTGAAAATATCAGCCTTCTAATCGTTGTCTAACTCTGTCAATCATTAATGAAAGTCACGAAAATTTTGTCTACAAAAACACCATGAAAAAGTTTTACAAAAATTTTCCACTTTCTAGTGTTTGATATATGTTCTAATCGCTGTTAATACGTTAATTAATGCTCAAATTTTATGTTACAGCTTATAAAACATTAGCCAAATGCTTAATCATTAGGGAAAATGCATTTAAATTTTTGAAAATTTTCAAAACTTTAATCGTTCATAAGTTAAAAAGGCCTCCAAAGGCCTTCACGGGACTAGCACAAATCGAAAGATTGAGTCTTTATTTACCTTTTAATCATGCTCTGGTAACGCCGAAGTACGCCGATTTCGAGAAATTTGCATTATAATTTCACTTGTTTTTCAAAATTTTTCCATACAAATTTGCTTGTGCACAAAATTTTTTGAGAAACAATTTTAAAATTTTAATGAAAAATCATGTTTATTCTTAATATTATAAGCTCATATTTTCAGAGATGTATAATTAAGACCTGACAAAGCTATTGACAATTTCAAAATAAAGAAATTCAGCTAAAACTTTGCGACCTCTAAAGTTTACACCAAAATATAGTTTTTGAACACTTTTTTCGATTTCAGACCATTGTGGCATTGAGAGCTTTTTCCGTTATTTTTTCAGAAATTTTAATTTTTTTGTGAGTGCGTTCAGAAAATGAGTTTTTGTTCGAAACTACCAAATTTTCGAAATGTTTTAATTTTTAACTTTTGAATGAGTTTTAATGTTCCTTATTAAAAGATTTAATAGATAATAATAACTGAATATAAGCCATTTAGAAAGCTTGAAAATGTAAGGAAGAACTAAAATTGATAAATTTTAAAAATTGTAAACAAATCGTTTTCGAAAAAGCGCTTTTTAATTTCGAAAAAAGAGGTACAAAATTTCGAAAAATGAGGTATCAATGTCCTATGTTAGGATAAAATGAATCAAGGCAAAATTCCAGTTGAGCGTGCACTAAGCATGCTCTCGAGATCCACTTGCATGAAAAACTTCCTAGCAAAGAAAAGCTAGCTCTCGATATGTTCTTTCTGAGGTACCGTAGAGGTCCTTTTGATTATATGAAAGAGCATGCTAATTAAGTGAGCTCTTTTTTTTAAAAAAAACATGATTTAGATAGCATTCTCAGAGCACGCTCTTTGTCTATTAGGGTGTATAAAGAACTAAATTTTTAAATGCTACGTCTCAACATACTTGCAAAATAAGTGATTTTACATATGATTCCATATTTGTTTTTGTAGATTTTTAATGTCAGTTTTTGGCAGATTTTATGAATTTAAATTACTTTAATGAATTTATTTAAATTATATGTTCATACAAATGATGTTTTATATATATATATATATATATATATATATATATATATATATACATATATATATATATATATATATTTATATATGAGGAAACGGAAAACTGATAAGTTAATTGTTTTGAATCAAGCGTTTTTTCCAGTTTTTTGGCTCTTAATCACCAAAATTTCCTTATGATACTAAATACATCTAAAATAAAATAAAAAATTATAGCAAAAATAACATTTATAGAGTATGATTATCAGTAGAAGCTGACATTTAGACGCAGCAAACGATTTTTATTTTTCGTTGAAAATATGCAAAAGTAAGAAAGTTTGTTAATATGAAAACTACTTTCTATTTTTCATTATGGAACATATACATCAGAGGCGTAGCCGGGGGGGGGGGGGGTTTGGGGGTTTTAAAACCCCCTCTTCTTAGGAAATTTCTTCAATTTGCTAGGGTTTTTTGGTTGGGAAAAAAATCCCAACACCACCCCCCACCCCCCAAAAAATTTTTCGTTCCATACTACAAAAATTTCTGGCTACGCCCCTGATATACATCAATAAACATATATGAATATTTTAATGAATGAAGGTATTTAAAAAAATAGCCAGATGATCGTTTTAAAAACAAAATTAAATTTTTATTAATATAGAATAAAATAAGAGTATGTATGAGAGTATGTATGCAATACTATAAAACTGTTAAAAATTATTGCATAATATCGGCACATTTCATATTGTAGATTCAAATATAGATTGTTGATTCAAATTCATTTTTTTATAGTTATTAAGGACTGTATTCTTTCATTTTTCATTTGAGAATTTACAGCATTGTAAAGACTGGAACTCATGCAAGCAGATGGTTCATCATTTATCCTAAAATTATATTTTTGTAAACTTAATTGATTAAAAAATATTAAATTTTTCACTACTCACTTAATCTCGAATGATTCATTCAATTCTTTTCTGATTTCACGGTTCCTGTTTGTCATTTGCTTAAGTGTTTGAAGAAGATCATTTGAAGGGTTTTTAATTCTTAATTAGAAAATATATTAAAAAAATCATTCATCATCATCATAACTTTGCAGATCTATAAGATCCATAGTTTCGCAAATGCGATGCTCAGCTGATGATTTTAACGAGTAAGGGTTCGCTACACCACTGTACTCACGGACCTACAGTTTATAGTGGGATCCGAACCACTTCCTTTGATGACATTTTAGCTGTTATTGTCTGTAGCCTACAAAGGAAGGCTGTGAATCACGTTTTTCGGTAATATGAGATTCGCGAAACAACAAGTGAAATACTTAATGCTAGTGTTCCGATTTCTGATACGTTCTGCACAGAATGGAAACCTTAGTCATCAAGTGTTTTTATTTCACCTGCCGAGACTCAAAACCATGACCGCTGCATTGGCATTGCAATATTCAATACCGAAGTACTAAGCTATTGTTCTACCAAGCCACGATGACTCACAAAAAAATCATTATAAAACTTTATTCAATGTTGATTGAGTTGAATCATTTTTTGATTTCAATAGAAATTTACCTGAGTTCCATAGATTCCGAAGAAACCACAGATTCGCTCTCTGTCATTTTTTTTGTTTGAAATTTTAGAGTTTGAAAAGCTAAATTACAGAATAAATTGTTGCGATGAAAATTATTATGAGTAATAATTTGTAATCATAGTGATTCATTTAAAATTCATAAAAGCTCATTACTGATGAAATGTTTTGCCTTATCAAGTAAAATTTATCAAATTTAATATAATAAAATAAAATATTCACAATAACAACATTTCCTTTTTGATTTTTTTTTCTATACTAGGGCCCTATTGTGCCGAAAAATTATATTTTTTACCCTAAAATTATTTTATTGAGGTTTTTATTTTATTAGGTTTTATTTTTTTTTTTAAAATTAAATATGATTTTAAGGGTAATTTGGGAAAGTATTGTGAGAAAAAATTCTGAATTCTTGTTAAAATTAAGCTAAATTTTATACATATTTTAAGAATTAATCTTTGAAAATTCTATAGTCATATAAAATTAAAATGAAAATTTTTTATTTTGAAATCTTACCAAATATTAATTTTAACTACCTAATTTTTAAAAAGTTTTCTTGACCTTCTTAAAATTTAAATCTTTCAAAAATATTTTGTTTTATTTATTTTTTTTATATTGTAAATTAATTTACAACTCACATTTACATTATTAAAAGTTTTAAGTGACACTAAGCGAATGATAAAAATGAATAAATACTTACTGGAAAACATTTTAATCAAAACATCAGTGGTGTAGCCAGAAATTTTGAAGGGAGAAGGGGGAGGGAATTAAGTTTTTTGTATGAAAAATTTAGAGGGCGACATATTTTTTTTACAAAAAACCTTAGTAAAGAAATCTGTTGGTGAGGGGTGGGGGGTTAGAAATCCACCCATTCAATCTTTCCCCCCCTGGCTACGCCACTGGTAAGCATAAATTTTTAACATAGTTTGAATTAATGCGCATTTTTTTTAAAAAAAAATCTAATTTAAATATTCAACGCTTTTTCAGATTACTTTTAGACATAAGTATTTTCTTTACTTTAAAATAAAAATTAAAAAGATATTAAAAATTTGAAAGATTAAAGAAAGATAATTTCAATGGACAACAGACAAAAAAAAATTAATAAAGTTTTTATTATTTATAAAGTATATATATTATATATGGGCTCGGCCGTTTTGCAATTCAGCATCAGTAACGCAAAGTTTTTATCGCTTTTCTCTTTTTTTAGACATTTTTATAAATATTTCTGTATTAAATCTTGTAGAATTATTGAAAATACACATTTTTATGTGCTAATTGTATTATATAATGCTTCAATTAAAGCACAAAATCCAAAAAACTTTGCGTTACTGATGTTGAAAATTTGTTCCATTAGTTTGAAAATTTTCGAAAAAATCATTATTTCTAGCGTGTGCGTGAAGTTGGGGCGTGACCAACCGAATTGAGGGAAACGGGGTATGCAGAAATTAAGTAGAATTTTGTAGTCCTCCAAAATTAAAAACCGGAATTTTGTAGTCCCTCATGGGTCTGAGTACTGAGCATCTGAAGTTGGGGTCTCGCCAATTTTCACTTCACACCCAAACTTTTTCTTATAAGTCTTGAAGGATTTGTTAATATTTTCTGAAACTTTGCCTGAATTTTGTAGTCTGTCTGAGGATTATAAAAAACCAAAAGAATTTTTTTATTTCACCGTTATGTGCAAGATATAATGAAAATAAAAGGGATCGGAGGTGAAAATTTTGCTAAATTTAAATTTCATCTCATTTTTCAAGAAAATAACGAAATGAATTCAAATAAAAACTATTTGTGAATTTTGTAGCCTTATTGAACTTTGCATTTTAGCTTTTAGTTTTTTCTTTTTGGTCATATTGGTCGAAAATGAGCGATTTTAAAAGGGAAAGGTCGTAAATTTTTAGGTAAATTAATAAATTTAATTCTGTAAATATCTTTGTATTTAACTTATCATTAATGTTATGGATTTTAATGACAGATAAATACAGTAGAATTACTTTAAAATCAAAAAATCTTGATTTTTGTTAGTTTTCGTCAACCTATGCGAGTTTGAAGAGTTGAAACCACTAGTGTATACTCAAACTGTTACTGTGCCTAACTGTCTCAATATTTTTTTACTCTGTTTTCTACATTTTGTAGCTAAAAATAACACCTTTCTATTGATATATAAACCTTTTGTATTGAGTTCCACCTGCAAGAGAAATTTTTTAAAAAATTAGGGTGATTTTGACCGACCAAACTTCAAAAATCGAATTTTTTTCAAATCATCTGAAAAATCATTTTTTGTTATTTTTTGAACTTATTTTGACTTATTATGACATAAAATGACCAAAAATATAGAAATAAATCTTTTGGAGATTATTTTTTGGTGATAAGTACAAGATAGCCGAAATTACACTAAGATTTGTTCAAAATATTAACTTCAATACTTTTGATCATTTTATGCGATAATAAGTCAAAATAAGTTCAAAAAATAACAAAAAATGATTTTTCAGATGGTTTGAAAAAAATTCGATTTTTGAAGTTTGGTCGGTCAAAATCACCCTAATTTTTTAAAAAATTTCTCTTGCAGGTGGAACTCAATACAAAAGGTTTATATATCAATAGAAAGGTGTTATTTTTAGCTACAAAATGCAGAAAACAGAGTAAAAAAATATTGAGACAGTTAGGCACAGTAACAGTTTGAGTATACACTAGTGGTTTCAACTCTTCAAACTCGCATAGGTTGACGAAAACTAACAAAAATCAAGATTTTTTGATTTTAAAGTAATTCTACTGTATTTATCTGTCATTAAAATCCATAACATTAATGATAAGTTAAAAACAAGGAGATTTACAGAATTAAATTTATTAATTTACCTAAAAATTTACGACCTTTCCCTTTTAAAATCGCTCATTTTCGACCAATATGACCAAAAAGAAAAAACTAAAAGCTAAAATGCAAAGTTCAATAAGGCTACAAAATTCACAAATAGTTTTTATTGGAATTCATTTCGTTATTTTCTTGAAAAATGAGATGAAATTTAAATTTAGCGAAATTTTCACCTCCGATCCCTTTTATTTTCATTATATCTTGCACATAACGGTGAAATAAAAAAATTCTTTTGGTTTTTTATAATCCTCAGACAGACTACAAAATTCAGGCAAAGTTTCAGAAAATATTAACAAATCCTTCAAGACTTATAAGAAAAAGTTTGGGTGTGAAGTGAAAATTGGCGAGACCCCAACTTCAGATGCTCAGTACTCAGACCCATGAGGGACTACAAAATTCCGGTTTTTAATTTTGGAGGACTACAAAATTCTACTTAATTTCTGCATACCCCGTTTCCCTCAATTCGGTTGGTCACGCCCCAACTTCACGCACACTATTTCTAGCTGAAAACGCATTGTTAATGAATGAATTGGACCTGGTTCATTTTTCAATTATACATAATGGAATTTATGTTAAACTATCAAAAAATACTCAAATAATAATTAAATTTATGATTTTTAATTAAAACTTTTAGTTTTAACGGACAAAATTTGAATTTTTCTATTGTTTTTTACAACATCAAAATATTGAAAAATAATCAAAAATTGCGAAATAAATCAATAGTTAGGAAGATTGAAAAGCTGAAACTCGAATAGAAGGTGAAAAAATGGTTATTCTTGCTGTACAGTACATCGCATTCAATAATCATATTGAATTAATTGAGTTTTTTTTAAGATTGATAAAAAGGAACTTTATTTTCGGCCGAGCCCATATGCATATATATAAAACCACTGCCGCAAATTGTTCTCAATGATAAACATTTCTCTTTATCATTCTGGAATAAAAATTAATTCATTACTAATATTAAGCTTTTTTAAACTATCCATTAACAATCCTTCTGATGGTGTCTTTGAAGATTGGTACGCCATAACCAATGAATTTGAGCTTCAGACTTCTAAAAATTTTAACTGTTAAATATTACTTTTCTAAAGCACAAAAATATAAAAATGAAGCATTTTTTCAAACATTCAAAATTTAAGATTGATAAATAAATATAAATAATTTTTATTATCAGGTACAAAAATCCTCATGTAGATCAAAATAATTCTTCAAAACACAACCTTTATCCAGCTTAGGTAACATCAAATATTTTGTGAGAGAACTAAGTGAGATTTCTCTCATCTGAGAGAGCAAAAACCTTATCGCATATGATTTTAGTACAGAAAGTCTTGTCTATGTGTGAGTACACGAGAGAAACATTACAAGCATTTCAAAACAAGTTCATCAGTCTTGCAGTGAATTTCGGCTTAAAACATAAACATTATTAAATTTTAATTTTTTAAATCCAAAATTTCTAAACTTTAATCATGTCTGGAATCACAAAAGGTAAGTTCCTTCCATAAAATCTTTTAAAAAAGTCAAATTCAATTCAAAACACGTAGAAATGACTAAATAGCTCAAATTCCATAATCTTATGGACTTTGGACCCTGATTACGATTGTGATCAAAATCCGTTCGTTTGCAAACTTGGCAACCTTGATGCTTACAGTAATTTTCCTCTTACCTCACAGGAGTTTTCATTGTCAGTGCCAAGCGTACGGCATTTGGCACATTTGGTGGAACCTTCAAAAACACAACACCAACAGCAATGCAAACTGTTGCTGCTCAGGCTGCACTTAAGGAAGCCAACATCTCACCCGATAAAGTTGATACAGTCGTCATCGGAAATATCATGCCACACACACAGACTGATGGAATTTACATGGCGCGACATGTTTCACTTAATTGTGGGATTCCACAAGAAAAGCCAGCACTTGCTGTTAATCGTTTATGTGGATCTGGATTCCAAAGTATTGTAAATGGTGCACAAGACATTATTGTTGGCGGTGCTAAAGTTGTATTGACTGGAGGTGTTGAAAGTATGAGTTTGGCACCTTATGTTGCCAGAAATATGCGTTTTGGAACAACATTAGGTACAAATTATGCTTTGGAGGATTCATTATGGGCTGGATTAACTGACACTTATTGCAAACTTCCAATGGCATTGACAGCTGAGAAATTGGGAGAGAAATTCAACATTGAAAGATCCAAAGTTGATGAGTTTTCATTCAATTCACAACAAAGATGGGCTAAGGCTAATGCTGATGGTGCATTTAAAGCTGAAATCACTCCATTCACAACCAAAGTTAAGGGCAAAGAAGTGCAATTCCAAGTTGATGAACATCCACGTCCACAAACAACTCTCGAAGGTCTCGCAAAACTTCCAAGTCTTTTCAAGAAAGATGGTCTTGTGACAGCTGGAACAGCTAGTGGTATTAGTGATGGTGCTAGTGCTGTCATTCTTGCATCTGAAGAGGCTTTAAAGGAATACAACTTAACACCATTGGCACGTCTCGTTGCATACTCAACTGTTGGCGTTGATCCATCTGTAAGATTTATAAATATTTTATGCATATGATGCAGCATAAATTTACAAAACATTTATCTTTACTTTTTCCATCTATTCCACAACAGATTATGGGTATTGGTCCTGTTCCAGCAATCCAAAATGTTCTTAAGCTTTCCGGCTGGAACATCAACGACTTGGATTTAGTTGAAATCAATGAAGCATTTGCTGCACAGACATTGGCATGTGCTTCAGCTCTTGGACTTGATTTGAATAAATTAAATGTTAATGGTGGTGCTGTTGCTTTGGGACATCCACTTGGTGCTTCGGGATCAAGAATTACTGCACATCTTGTTCATGAAATGAAGAGAAAGAATTTGAAGAAATCTGTTGGATCAGCTTGTATTGGTGGTGGTCAGGGTATTGCATTGTTGTTGGAATCTGTTTAAAGATTTTAACCAGCTACTTAAGAGTCTGATTTATAAGAATTTAATGGATTGATTTCATTTCTAACTGCATCACTTTCATATTTGATTTTAATAAAATACCCAATAAAGATGCGATATTGCATTTAATTGGAACTAATGAAATGTTTTGATTTAATTTTTGTCTGTCTGTCTGTTTTTAATCAAAGCTGTTTTCTAACTGTATTAAAGATTCATTTGACGTGGTTCTAAGTTTGAAGTACGCTTGCTATGTCAAGGAAACAATGGACATAAAAATCATTGCGAATAAATACTTCGGCTAATGAATTAATTCAAAAAACTTTTTTAGATGGTCGACGAAAAATTACTTGGGCAACTAGATTTTTTGAAAAATTACTAACCGTTATTTTTTTAAATATTTTTCGACCGTTATTTGTATAAATTCTTCAATTAACTTCAGTTTGTTTTTTTTGGGATAAAAAATGTTTGCTTTTCAGCAAGTATTGACACAATGTTGTCATGTAACCACAAATAAATCACTTCAATCTCTCCAATCTCATCTTCAAAAAGAATCACTTCCAACAAAATCCAACGATGAAGCATTGAGAATTGTTGTTTGTAAAATAAAATAAAGAACAAATAAATATTGAATAATGGTATTCAAACATCCTTTTTATTCATTCCGAAATCGACAATGAATCTTCCTATTACATTCTCATCTCAACAGGATATATCTATGAAACTTTTACTGACAATAATGCAAATATTTATTCATCTCCTTCCTACGAAAAGTTTTTCTTTATTCTCTTTTGAATTTTACTTTTTTTACTGCTGTTTTATGGACTTCAATGGGATTTGGCACTGGAATGAACAGTTTTTGGTTATTTTTTTAAATTTTAAGTATTTTAAATTTAGTGAGAATTTAAAAAAATTTAATAGATTTTTTACTGTTTATTCCTCCAGCTCTTCCATTTCCATTTTAATTCCTTTCTGACCACTCAAAGTTAATTTTACAAACTTTGCCTTCCGTTCTTTTCTTCAACTTCAATTTAATATCAAAACTAACACTTGATAATAACCTGCAGCTACAAATGAGTCCAAAATCCTTCATTTCCACTCAAACTTGTCTATAAATAAATACAATGAGGAGAAGAAAAAAAAAGATAGCAAAATGTCAACATAAATGGATGCACAGTTGAGAAACAAAAGGAAATTGTTTAAAGTAGTCGAAATGGGGTCGGAGGAGCTGAATATATTTTTATAGTTCTTCAAAGATTTCAAAGCTAATGATTTTCATTCGTTGATGATGAAATGAAAAAAGTTTTCACTTTAAGAGATGACAAAACACTTGTGAATATTCTTATGTAAGTATTGCAATTTTTAGCGGATATATCAATAGATGTAAGGTTGGTTTAGAGATGGTTTGTCATTTATATCAGGATTTTGCAAAACTTTGAAGTCAGGATTTGTTTTTATATTAGTGTAGTTTGCTAATGCAAAAGGTTATTGACTGACGTCAAGAGTTCGAATCCCAAGAAAAATCTTTAAATTTTGACTCAAATATTTTATGTTTTGCTGTAATTTTAAAATTTTTACACAAATGCTGTTTCTTCTGGTTCCAGCACATCCAAACTCACTCCTTTTGAGTTTATTTACCGGTGCACTTGAAACAAGAAGCTCACTGACATTTTTCGTTTGATGTCATGAAGATTTAATGAACGGATGTAAAGGTAGAATAGTAGGTTATATCCACACACACACATCATTCTCATCATCATCATCAGCATATCAATTATAACTATGGAATTAATTTGAAAAATAAAGAGAATGAAATGTTTATAAAGCATTGTGAAGTAATAAAGCCAATTCCTTTCATGTTTCTTTTTATTATTTCTCGTTTTTGCCTTAATAATGCTCTCAACTGACGTTTCAAAGTAATGAGACCAATCGAGCAATAAACATAGAAGTGCTGCATAGGCATTCATAAATCATATGAGTTTATCGCCTCTAGCTGTGAAAGATTTTCAGCCATAAGACCATTAAATTTGTTTATTTTTTGTATTTGTTTGTGAATAAAAAATGGTTTTTTTTGTTGTGTTATATTTTTGTGCTTGAGAAATTTGAATTTTATTGGGATGACTAGGAGGTTGGAAAAGTATGAGGAAGTGTTGTTTTGCTACAATTTAAATATTTTGGGAATTGAATGTTAAATTTGGAAATATTGAATCTTTAGGTTGGTTTTTAGAGTATATCCGAGAATTGTATTTTTTGAACAATAGACAACTGGAAGATAAGACTAAAATGTATAATAAATTGGTAGGTCCAATGCTGCCCAGAGGTCCAATTTTGACTCGACGTCGTACATTAAGCAGTTGAAGTATCTAAACTTCTGAAAAAGGACAAATTTGTAAATGGCTGGATTCGAACCTCTGACTTCCGAAAACCATTCCAAATTTGAGCCGAGCGCCTTACCGAATACTCTACAGAGGCACTCAACTGCTTAAGTTCAATTCTAGGATATTGAAATAATTCGACTATATTTATGAATATTTTTCTATCACTTAAATTTTCACAATTTCATTCATAAATATATTCACCCAACATCCTCTCAATCCACAACAATAAATGTGACCAAAGGGTAGATAAAAAATAGAGAATATAAAAAAAATAAAATTGACAAAATACATGCCGCAATTTCCTCATGTTGCAAAAAAAAAAAAAATATCTTTTTATCGCTACGATACGCAGTCAATATGTTTTATTTTATTTCCATCCCCATGAGGTTAAATTTTTTTTTCTTCTACAGTAAAGAGAAAGTAACACAAAAAGGGGTTAACATGATTTTTTTATGTAGATATGTTTGCTAAAAAAATTGGAGGGGTTGTCCAAGCACATATCATAAGAACTTTCTACAAAATCTTTTCGCACTATAGATGCATGTATTACACATGTTCAAGGAGATTATTGAAACTGATATGAGAACGACCTAATAAAGGGCAAATAACAAAAAAATATCCCATAAATTGTGAAACATTCGATTAGGCAAATTGGTGTCATGAAACAATTTCATTTGATATGTTGATACAGTCTATTAAGTAGCATAAACAGTCTTACACTGATGAATTGAATGCGATTTATTTTGTTGAAAAGATAATCTTGTTGGTGTGAGTGGGAGATGGAAGTCAATTTTGAGAGAGATCTAATAAGCCATAAATGCAATCGAGTGATAAATTGGTCATTGAATTGATGACTTTCGTTCTCCATTCTCGACATTGCCATTTTTTTATTTTATGACTTTTTATTATGCGATGAAAATTTTTTTATGGCAAATATCTTTTCTACGTAATGAGGAATATTGATGTCGTAAAGATTTTGTGATGCAGATTTTGCTTCTGGTCTTCTGTTTTAGTTAATGTTTTATAGAGTAAAGTTTGACTTGCTGGATTTTTTCTGCTCTTTTTTTACTATTTTAAATAATTGATTTTTTTGATTGTGTCATTTATCAGTGGTTGGGGTTAAGAGTAAAAAGTGGTTCTTAATGGATTTAGTGAAGACTTTATGGAGCAACGGTTAAGTAGATATTTTTCATCTTTAGTGAGATTTAAATTTAATTTTTGAAATGAATTTTATGGATATTTAGTGATGAATTCATGTTGAGGATGGATTGATCAGGTCATGGCGTTTACACTTGAAATTTTCGGGACAATCCAAAAAATTTAAAAATCATAGCTTATGCATTAGGGAATTTCACGTGGGAATCGAACTTTGGGATTCTGGCAAAATTTTATTAAAAATTTCAATACCCCAAAACACTTATTTTCCTTTGCAGATCCATTTTTTACTTCCTCCTTAGAATCACAACTTTTAATCAAAATTAATTTTCCATAACAACCTTCAAGTTCTCACCTCTTAAAAAAGGTAATAAATTCACAATCTAAATAAAAATCACATAACCCCAAAGGAAGTACCCCACAAAATTTCACTTAAAAAACTAGTAACAAAATATGATTTAAGTGACATAAAAATTTTTTACAACTTTCCAAAAAAAGAAAGATTTTCATTTTCATTTAAAAAGGTCGCATCCATCAAGCCAAGTCAGTCAAACACACAAAAAAAAATCATCTTTTGTTCTTCCATTCGCTCATTTTAATACGAATACATCAGCCAACGAATTTATAGGTACTATTCATCCCCATCTATACTTATTGCCATCCATTTGTCGTGTCTAATGAAATTTCTTGTATGAAGATCCATCACGAGATCATAAAAATCTACAGAAAGAAACTCGTGACTACCGCAAAAAAGGAATAAAAATGTATAAGTGAATGAGAGATATAGAGAACAAGTCAGACCCGAAGAAATGAGTGAGAAAATTTTTATGACAGAAAAATGATTTTTATCAAACCATGACACGCGACATAAAAAAAAGTTGATATTGAGTGGGGTTGGGGGTGGAATGCGTTTTTATTAATATTGAATAATGAAAGACATTTCTTTACTGTTACTGTTACTGTTCCTTAACATCTCCTTTCACTTCTTTCGTTCGTCAATAATTTGTTTAGTTTTTATTGGAATTTTATGACATTTTCGTTTTTATTAAACCAGAAAATGAAGCATGAAAATGAGAGGGGATGTGTGTATATGGCAAGTCAAGAAGGAAAGTAAGTAAGTTGTTACTTTATTTTTAGTAGATTTTTATTATCATTTCCACTGTCAGTGCATTGCATTTTTTTTTTGTTTTGTTCTTTAAGTAGAAGTTTTACGATCTAACGATATTATTATTTGATTCAATGCCACATGACAAGATATGATATATGGAGGCGTGGATAAGAATATGCTAGATTCTTGGATGGATTTAGTCTTTCTAAGAAATTTGGATTTTTTGGAGCAAAAAATTGCATCTCTATTCAATTCTCAAGTCCTCATCCAATCCAAAGAAAATCAAAACTTCCCAAACCCCCATACAACCCCCCAAAAATCTGATTGCATAATACACAAATAAATTTTCAACAAACTTAAGTCATCTCCCCACAAAAAATATTCCTTCTTCCACAAAATTGAAATGCATCCAATGATATATAGAAATCCATTATGATTATTAATTGTATTGTTTCCATAATTTTTGCATACCATCTCCTGCCTGTAATATACTAGCAATTTATATCCATTTACTTACTTTTGTTGCTTTATACTCGAAAAGGCAACAAAATTCAATTGAATTTGAAAATCATGCATTTATACACATTGAATGAAAGATAGAAGCTTAAATTTATACATAATATGAATGCAAATATATTTATTATTGCATAATGCAAATATAGAAAATTCAGTTATTTCCCTTTCATATCGGCATTGCCTGTATATTATTATTGTTATTATTTGCTGTACAAAATCTGAATCCATTTATCAAAAAGGAACAATTTTTTTTTTATTTATTCCTGATAAATTTATTTCAATTTTCCCTTTTGTTACAAAATTATAAATTACTCTTGTGCCTTGACTCCGGACTAGACATCAACGATATAGATTTAGATGCAGTACAACAATTGAATTTAAATATCTAAACACATGTTCGATTAATTGGAAAATTAGAAAATTGATAAATTGCTCATTTTTGATTTAGTGCTGAGGTTAGGTATGGAAAATTGTTTTTGAGGTAGTTGACAGATTTTCATGTGCTGTATTTTCTCATTTTCATTTATTTTCCATTCCTCTTTAGATCAGTTTAGATTAGTTTGGTAGGCTTATGAATATTTTGCGTATGAAAAATGGCTTTGTTGGGAAATGTAGTTGGGATGTGGAAGTGGATGAGCAGTTTGTCTGGTTTTTGGTATTTTCATATTTTATAAATTTAAATCAAATATATATTTTTCTTTTTCAAATCAAGATATTAACGAAAATAACTAGATTCATAGCTTATAGAGGTTGAATTCTAAGATGAAATAATAAAAATCTCTCCCTTGTTACTTCATTGACAAAATGTGAAAGTTTATAAAATTCATTGGAATTTCATATTTCTAAGGTTCGAATCCTAAAATATTTTAAATTTTATAAAATTTATATGGTTTGCTATTTATTTTTTTTTTTTTAGAATAATAAAACCATAAATATGTATAAGTTCAAACTCTTCAAATAGAATTTTTAGACACCCCTTCCTCCTCTGTCACAAAATCTTCAAACAAATCTTTTGTTTAAAAATGTCACATAACCTCAAACCCCCGTCACCCCTAAAAATAGGACGTATTAAGTGAGCGACCCCATACCGTTATCAAATAAACCTCAACTGCTTTTCAAACCCCTTTCAATCCTATCCCATGAATCTCTAACTTGCTCATTCGAAAAGTGCAATTTAAAATCTGTCACCATAAAGTAAGACATGATACAGGTTGACTAAATACATAAACTAAAAGAGACACCAAACGATGAATGTTTTCAATTTCATTTTCCGAAATTTTTTTTATTATCAAAAAATTAAAATCTTTTTCTAGTTTTGTTGTGTGTGATGGAGGTAAGGTTTAATGGATTGTTGTGTGGAGATGTGGTAGGTGAAACTATTTTAAATGGAATATGTATGAAAGTTAGATGAATTTTATTGATTGTAAAATATTTAAGTTTTTTAAAACCAATTTTTTCAAAATAGAATTTTGATTTGACATTTTTTTATGACTAATCACTAGATTTGAAGAAAAATCTGCTAAAATTTTAACAAATCAATTTGAATTTGGGATCTCGAATTGAGGAAATCATGAGTTCGATTCCTATTAATTTTGAAAATATTGATGAATAATTCAACTTTCAATAAACACTATAAAAATTAATGTAAGAATAATGACATTAGCACGTGAATTATTAAATGTAATTTAATATAATAATTTCTTTTATTAATGCTTCACATCCGCTTTTAAAAAGCTATAAAATATCAAGTCTCACATCGGCTGAATTTCAAACAGTTCTGACTGTTTTTTGGAAAAAGTCATGAAGTTTAATTTACTAATTCTACTTTTAATAGTTTGTGTTTTGGAACTGACAAGAGGTTACTACTATGATGAGGAAGAGGATAGTTTAAGCGTTATTGTGAAACGGCAAGCTAATTATTATAACAATTATGATTACAATCCAGAAACAACTACACTGGCTACAACGAAGAAGAAACTTATAAGTAAAAATTTACTCCTAAAATCATTGAAATTCAGAGACAATTCAGTGTCCAAAAAATATTGTTTTCTAATAAATTTTCATACCTAATAAATAATCTTATTTAATTCACAGAAAGATGTCCAACCAATGCAGCTGGAAAAAGAAGTAAGAATATAAAATTTCATATAGTGGCGTGAATTTTGAGAGGGAGGGGGGAGGTGAAAATTTAATTTTTTGTATGAAAATTTTTTTGGAGGGAGGGGTAAATGATTCATTTTTTCAAAAACCCTAGCAAATTAAAAAAATTTGCCAGTGAGGGGAGTGCGGGGGGCAAAAATTCACCCAATCAACCTCCCTGCCTGGCTACGCCAATGTCTGCATAACTAAAACATGAAATCTTCAACAGTTAGGTGCAAAAAGAAGAAAAAGAGAACTACGACGACAACGACAACAACAGAAGAACCAATTGGACTTCCACCATCTTTTCTTCGAGGACCACCAGGCATCAATCCAATTTCATTTTTCCTTGGACCAGGATCATTATATTCTCCAGCAACCCCAACAACTGTTTCTACCTCAATAACTACCAATAAACCCAGTCTTAATTCACTTCCAACAGTAAAATTAGGAGGTAATTTTTTACATAACTTACCAATAATAACAGGTGGGATGCTCCCCACTGCCAGTCCACCAACAAATTCAAGTCTTTTAAATGTGCCAGCTGCTATTGCATCCCAATTTCCCTTCAATACATCATTTCCTGGTGAAAACAATAGAATCAGTCCTGCTGGTGCAATACAGTTATCAATTTTACCTAAAATGATTAAAACATGTAATTCATCAACTTCAATTAATGTTGATCCAATAGTTTCAGGATCGACTACTGTTCCAACAACGCCTTCAAGTCTGATTAATAGCTTGACTACAGGATCGAAGCTTGGAAGTTTAGTTCTTCCAATTGGATCATCTGGTAATTCAGCATATTCGAACGATTATGAGATTTAAAAATGAACATTCTACAAAAGATAAATAAATTTCATCCCCAGGGCTTAATGCATCAAGTTTGAACTTCTTCTTACCAAACAATTCAACAATACAGATAAATACAACAACAACAATAAAACCAGCAGGACTGTCCAACGTTACAAATTCAATATCCAATACATCAAATCCTATTTTACGTCCCATTTTGAGAGATATGCCTATGTTTCCAATTCAGAATTTAACTTCCGAAGTGAATTCTAACAGTTCTCAAAATACAACAGTTGCACCAATCATAACTACAGGATCATCAAATATGGGATCACTTCTTGGAAGAATTGGATTTCCGATTGGTATGTCTGGAACAGCGGTTAGTTCTACAATTCTTACAACTGCTCCATCATCAAGTTCTGTTACATCTCTTACTACTGTTGCTTCAAATATGGGCTCATTCTTGGGTAGAGTTGGATTGCCTGTTGGATTATCACCAACTATAATCCTTAATTCATCAATTCAAACAGTCCTGCCGATAACTACAACATCTATTCCTTTAACCACATCAAAAAATACTACAGTTTTGCCAATATTGAGTTCTACTTCCAATCAATCAATTCCTTCATCTTCAACGACCGTCAAATTGGGTCTGATTTTACCTTTACAACCAAATGCAATTTTATCTTCAACGACTCTAGGGACAACTGTATCTTCTGTTACTTCATCAAGTACTACTAACAGTTCGTTATCTATTAATGCTACAACTACAATATCCAGTCAGCAGACAACATTGGCAATATCAAAGGGTAGTTCTACAGTACCGAGTATTGCAACAATCATTAAGGATTCAGGAACAACTATAGGATTAGCAGTAAATGGAACTTCTACAACTTCTAGCAACGCTCTTACTACAAAGAAGTCTTCAAAGACAACAAAAAAGAAAGGCAAGAAGAGAAAGACAACGAAAAAGAAGAATCAGAAGAAAACGACCAAAAAAGCTGGCAAAAAGCAAGGAACAACTAATCAGAAAGGAAATGGAGAAAAGAAGCAGGAATAAAAAGCAAATATATTTAAAAGTTAATGGTGATGGCACTGCTTAATATTTTTGGATATTTTTAACACAATTTAATATCTATGGCTCACGACTAAATGACTTTCTGTGAAGGTCAAGTTCAAGCCCAATAAAATATTTTAAAACCACAAATTAAGTACTTAAAACCTCAAATTGACTTTTAATTGAACTACATTATCACATTAGTTTCAAAATTAATTTCACATTACTCTAATAATGCACAAGCTATATATAGCACAATTATAATTGAATTTTCATTATCAACTAGAATTTTATAATCAAAAGTTTAATATGTCTGGTGAGCCATTAAGCATTATTCAGTTTACAAACTCAAAAGTTGAGTACGATAAAGGAGCCTTAGAAGGACTTTTACTACATCCTGATGTTAAGGATCGAAAAATTATTTTCATATCCATCGTCGGTGCTTTTAGACGGGGAAAAAGTTTCTTTCTTGGATACTGTCTTCGATACTTGTATGCTCATGTAAGTACCTACTTCTTAACCTTCAAATATCTTCTATAACTCACCTACACTTCTAGTATAAATCAATCAAGAATCCACACAACTTAATCAACAATGATAATTGGATTGGAGCTGCTGATGCTCCATTACAAGGATTCACATGGCGTTCAGGTACTCAAAGAGATACAACTGGAATTATTTTCTGGTCTGATGTCTTCCTTGTTGACCTTCCAAATGGAGAAAAAGCAGCGATGATCATTGCTGATTCTCAAGGATTATTTGACACTGAAACATCAACTGCTGACAATTCCAAGATCTTCTCACTTGTCACTTTAATGACATCAATGGAAATTCTAAACTTGCAGGGAATTATTCAGGAAGATCATTTGCAATATTTACAGTTTGCCACTGAATATGCAAAATTTACAACAAATCAATCAGGACAGAAGCCATTCCAAAGTTTTATGTTTTTGATCAGAGATTGGAACAATCCAGATGAATATCCATTTGGATTTGAAGGAGGTCGAAAGTATCTTGATGAAGTTCTTGTTGTTAAGCCACAACATCCAGATGAGTTGAAATCTGTTCGAGAATACATAAAATCATCATTTGATCAACTGACTTGTTCCTTGTTGCCATATCCTGGCAAGACTGTAGCTCGAGATTCAAATTATGATGGTCGATGGGCTCCAATGGATGAAGATTTTTTAAATGAACTCAAATTGTTGATTCCGAAGCTTTTGTCAGTCGAAAACTTAACAACAAAGAAAATCAATGGAATTGACATGACTGGAACTTTAGCAAATGAATACTTCCAACAATTTTTGAACATTTTCCAATCAAGTTCTGTTGTTCAACCACAGTCAATTTATGAAACCACAATTGATAAATTTATGACGTCACTTGTCAATCGTTGCTTTGATATATATAAAAATTATGTCAACAATTCAGTCAATGGAATTCAAAATGAAGATCAAATCAATCATGTTTTTAATTCATCCAAAGGAACTGCAATGTCAACATTTGATAATGAAAAGAAAATGGGAAGTTCAGCACATGCTGTTAAATATCGAGAAATTCTCAATACAAGAATTGACAATGATTCTGTTGGATGGAAAGGAACTGCAATGGCTAAAATAATCAAAATTCGTGAAGATCAAAGAAGAGCTGAAGAAGCTGCACGAGAAGCTGAAAGGTTAAGAAAAGAACGAGAGGAGCAAGAAAGATTAGCAAGAGAACGACAAGCTCAACTTGAAAGAGAAGCCGCTGCAAGAGCAGCAGAAGCTGCACGACAAGCAGAGATCTTAAGACAACAACAACTTGCCATTGAAGCAGAGCAAGAACGTCAACGAATAGCTGAAGAAGAAAGACAACGAGAAATTCGAAGACAGCAGGCACAAAAATTTAGGCGTATTGGAGGAACCAGGAGAGGAAACCATTGGATAATGGAACCCTAAAAAGTACATACCAATAAAAGTCTAAAATTGATGCTTTAAAAAAATATTCAGTTCCTTTTATTTGCCAGCATGTATTAGTCCGTTTCAACTTACATTACAGAACACTTCTTCCTTCTCTTTTTTGGACGATTCCTTTCAGCTTCAGCAGCTCTTTCAGCTTCAATTCTTTGCTGTTCTGCGATTTCTCTTTGCCTTTGTTCCTCAGCTAGTCTCTGTCTTTCCTGTTCAGCTTGAATTGCTGCTTGTTGTTGTCTTAAGATCTCAGCTTGTCGTGCTGCTTCTGCAGCTCTTGCAGCGGCTTCTCTTTCAAGTTGAGCTTGTCGTTCTCTTGCTAATCTTTCTTGCTCCTCTCGTTCTTTTCTTAACCTTTCAGCTTCTCGTGCAGCTTCTTCAGCTCTTCTTTGATCTTCACGAATTTTGATTATTTTAGCCATTGCAGTTCCTTTCCATCCAACAGAATCATTGTCAATTCTTGTATTGAGAATTTCTCGATATTTTACAGCATGTGCTGAACTTCCCATTTTCTTTTCATTATCAAATGTTGAAATTGCAGTTCCTTTGGATGAATTAAAAACATGATTGATTTGATCCTCATTTTGAATTCCATTGACTGAATTGTTGACATAATTTTTATATAAATCAAAGCAACGATTGACAAGTGACGTCATAAATTTATCAATTGTGGTTTCATAAATTGACTGTGGTTGAACAACAGAACTTGATTGGAAAATGTTCAAAAATTGTTGGAAGTATTCATTTGCTAAAGTTCCAGTCATGTCAATTCCATTGATTTTCTTTGTTGTCAAGTTTTCGACTGACAAAAGCTTCGGAATCAACAATTTGAGTTCATTTAAAAAATCTTCATCCATTGGAGCCCATCGACCATCATAATTTGAATCTCGAGCTACAGTCTTGCCAGGATATGGCAACAAGGAACAAGTCAATTGATCAAATGATGATTTTATGTATTCTCGAACCGATTTCAACTCATCTGGATGTTGTGGCTTAACAACAAGAACTTCATCAAGATACTTTCGACCTCCTTCAAATCCAAATGGATATTCATCTGGATTGTTCCAATCTCTGATCAAAAACATAAAACTTTGGAATGGCTTCTGTCCTGATTGATTTGTTGTGAATTTTGCATATTCAGTGGCAAACTGTAAATATTGCAAATGATCTTCCTGAATTATTCCCTGCAAGTTGAGAATTTCCATTGATGTCATTAAAGTGACAAGTGAGAAGATCTTGGAATTGTCAGCAGTTGATGTTTCAGTGTCAAATAATCCTTGAGAATCAGCAATGATCATCGCAGCTTTTTCTCCATTTGGAAGGTCAACAAGGAAGACATCAGACCAGAAAATAATTCCAGTTGTATCTCTTTGAGTACCTGAACGCCATGTGAATCCTTGTAATGGAGCATCAGCAGCTCCAATCCAATTATCATTGTTGATTAAGTTGTGTGGATTCTCGATTGATTTATACTAGAAGTGTAGGTGAGTTATAGAAGATATTTGAAGGTTAAGAAGTAGGTACTTACATGAGCATACAAGTATCGAAGACAGTATCCAAGAAAGAAACTTTTTCCCCGTCTAAAAGCACCGACGATGGATATGAAAATAATTTTTCGATCCTTAACATCAGGATGTAGTAAAAGTCCTTCTAAGGCTCCTTTATCGTACTCAACTTTAGAGTTGACAAATCGAACTATATTCAAAGGTTCTCCAGACATAGTTTAATTATGTTTTAACTTTATTAGAATCAATTAGTTAATGATTAAGTTAGCACTGCAACTAAGCTTTAAATATGAATTTACTAGTCTGAATTAATAAGTTAAGAAAGCAAGTTTAGTGGTTATGACAAAAATAAACAGTTTGAAAAAATTCACCTAGTTGTGGTTAAGATAAAGTGAAGCACAATTTGTAGTCATGCTTGTGGTTAAGCTTATGATAAACATTTGACCGCATGGAATATTTTATTCAAAATAAATATAGACGTTGTTAGGAAGTTTAAAAATCACAATTGAGTAGTAAGAAAGTAAATTAGCCTAAATGCCTATAAGTAATTTGATTTAGCTACAATTATACCTAGTTATACTAAATCTAGGCAGAAAGACCCTTTAAAAAATTGTTTATGAAAAGTAACCAGCCCCTCGTTAAAGAAAACTTCAGTAATCAAAAATTCAAAATTTTATTCACGATCCAAATCAACTTAATAGTTCTATCCAAAATTAAAATCTCAATAGGCACCAAAAGTAAAGAAACTTGCAATATTCCTGTAAGTCCTCTCAATAAAACTTCCAAAACTGATTACAACTTTTTGGAAATATTGCAAAATTCCATCACTTTTTCTAATTTTTTGAACTCTTGAATTAACTTTTTGTTGAGCATTTTCTCTTTCATATGCCAGTTGTTGCTCCAAAAGATTGATTCTGTTGAATAATTCATCATACCTTTGCCTTTCTTGTCTAGCTCTTTCAAGTGCTTCATTTCTTTCCCTTTCAGTTTGTGCCAATCTCTTTTTGATAAGTTCTGCTTCCTTACGTGATGCATCTGAGTCATAACGTGCTGCTTCCAATTTCTTTTGCATCAATTTGTGTTCAGCTTCGAGTTTGTCAGCCTTTTGCTTTAATTGATCGCCTGTGATTTTGGATTTTTCTGCCAATAACTTTTGTCTGTTAGCTTCTTCTTGTTCTTCCTTTATTTTATCCAATAGTTCCAATGTGATTGGTTTCCATTCTTCGTAAGCTTTTTGCAGCTTGTTGATCAGTTCCTGTCTATAATTTAGAATTTCTTGGTCATTTCCAAACTTTTTCTCTTCATCAAAGTATCTTAATGCGATTGCTTTTGACAAATCATGCAATGCCTCAATTTCAGACTCAACTGTGATGTTATTTTGGAACAACTGAATAGATTCGAGATAAATTTCAACAGACTTGCTCATTAAAATGTTGAATTGACTGTCTAATGTTGAATCATAGATTGTCTTAGCTTCTGGTAGAGATTCTGATTTGAAAAGATCGATGTACTGCTTAATATGCACTGCAAGTTCAAAAGCTTTAACAGTAACTCCATTGACAGTCTTAACCAATAAATTTTTTGGTGCCAGTAAAAGTGGAACAAATTCCTTCAAAACATCAATAAAATCTTCATCAATCACACCCCAACGACCATCATATGATGAATTTCTGGCAACAATCTTTCCTGGATGTGGCATCAAAAATCCTTCAATGCTATCAAAAGATTTGTAGACATACTGTCGGACCTTCTTTAAATCTTCTGAATGGAAATCTCGAATTTTTAGGAATGACTTGATGAATTGATTTCCACCTTCATGTCCGTAATCATATTCATCTGGTGTGCTCCAATCTCGTATGATGTAAAAAAGCTTTTGGAAAGGTTTGATGGACTCATCGTCTACTGCTGTGAAGAGAGCTACTTCTGTTGCGAACTAAAATTTAAAAAGAAAATACACGAAGGCTCAAGTACAATAAATTTTGTAGGAATTTTTTAGGATTTGAACCTTTGTTTTGATTGATTTTTACTTGATTTCATATTTTCGACAACTTTCTCATGAAATTCTGTTGCAGAATGTTTGATTCAGAGCTCGAAGTCGACTCGGATTTTTTGTTAATTTAGTATGGCGGAGTCGATTCGACTCCATATAAAATTTCATCGATTTCGAGCTCTGGATTGATTTAAACCATCCAATTTCATGAAAATTCATAAAGTCGTGGGTTCAAGTCCTAATTTTAAACCATTTTCGATCATTTTCACTAACTTACCTGCAAAAAGTCCAAATCACTCTCCTGCAAGTTATTAAACATGTTCATAATCTGCACAGATGACATTAAAGCACTTAATGAAAAGATCCTTATATTATCAGTAGGTGAACTGTAATGATCAAAAAGCCCTTGTGTATCCACCAAATAAATTGCAATTTTATCTCCATTTGAAGTTTCATGCAGGAAAATGTCGGACCAGAACAAAATTCCAGTTGTCTCACGTTGTGTACTTGACTTCCATCCAAATCCCTTCAAAGGTTCATTAGGATCACCAAGCCAGTCATTCGCTTCAGTTTCATTGATAACCTTATCGGGCGTCTCTATAGACCTATACTGCAAAAAAATGATAAAGAATGTTTTGTTACAGCTGGTTGTGGCTTTCTAAATTTAGAAAATTATTACATTTGCGTAGAGATATCTCAGCATATAATTGAGTAGAAATGACTTTCCCTTCCTTAAAGCTCCAGCTATAGACACAATGACAACTTCACGATCTGCAACTTGTGGATCTAAAAAAAGTCTTTCAAGTGCTCCATCAACTAATGTCACCGTCTTATTCTCATTCTCAAAATTTAATATTTGAACTTGTTCCCCAAAAATTTCCGTACCTAAAAATTTATTGCTTCTTAGAATGACTCAATATAATTAAGTGTAATTACTGACCTTTGCATGACGTAAAAAGAAACGACAAACAAAACAGAATTAAAAACTTTCGCACTTCCATATTCTTGAACAGCTTCAATGAAAATGATCATAACTAGAAAGATTTGAGGCATTGGATGATGTTGAGTATGGAGAGTTGAGAAGAAAACAAAGTATCAGCTGAGGATCAAGAGAGGAATGGCGAGAGAAGAGAGTTGAGTAACTGAGATTTATTATTTATTGAGTTGATTTTTGAATTGTTTTTATTTAAATTGTCAAAAATTGGAGACTGATTTTATTGATAGGAATATGAAAATTTAAAAAAATGGGTTGAAAAATTAATTTTTTAAATACCTAATAGTGGTGTGGGCCGGTGAGGGTGATTGGGTGAGTTTTAACCCGCCTCTCTGACATATTTCTTAAAATTTGCTAGATTTTTTTGAGAAAAAACGAAAAAACACCCCCTTCCCCCAAAAAAAATCCTGGCTACGCCACTGATACTTATGATTTTTACAAATTAAAAATTTTTTTCAAAATTTAAAAAAATTCATTTGGATTCAATTAATTTTTTTTTATTTTATTTTTATAATTTCAATTATTTATATACAACTCATAAAAACATTTCTCAATAAGAATTAAAAGCGAAAAAAATCACAAAATAACTTTAATCTGGGAATTCCCAGTGATTCTCACATACGCTATTATTTATAAACATTCATGTAAGGTCACGAGAATCACAGAACCGAAAAGTCTTATCAAATTTCATTAAAATTCCCCTCATTTCTCTCGTCTGCTGCTTTCTTTATCAACCAAACCAGCTACTGATTGTCGCAACGATTGGCGCTGCTTTTGAAATAAAACTTCCAATTCTGCCCAACACTTCTAAAATTTTAATAAAATTAAATTAATTGAATTAAGTCAAAAAAATTTCAAACTTACTTTCAAATCCACTTTCACTCTGTGTGTTTGACAGCTGCCCACCAACATTCATACCTGCTTGTTGCTTAAGTTTATTGTATTCCTGTTCATAAAATTCTTTGTCTTGTGACATTTTTCTCAGCCATTCTCGAGTTTGATTTTCCTTTTCAATTGCTTCAGCTCGTTCCTTTTGTGCTTCTTCAAACTTTCTTTTCAATTCTTCAGCTTCACGTCTGGCTTCTGCTGTATCAAATTTAGCTTGATCCAGTGCTTCTTTAGCTTCATTCATTTTTGCAGCTGCTTCTTCTAATTTCTTTTTGGCATTTTGGTCCATCGTTTGTGCATTTTGAAGAAGTTTGACTTGATTGTCTGTCTTTGATTTTTGTTCATTGATTTTTCGAAGCTGTGCAATTGCGACTGCTTTCCATTGCATGAAGCTCTTTTCAATGGTTCGAATCAGTTCCTTTTTGAAGGTATTTCCTTCTGAATAACTTCCGAATTTCTTCTCAGAACTAAAGAATTTAAGTGCTTTATCTTTTGCTGCTAAATGAATCTTATTGATGTCTTCTTCATTCTCGATTTCAGTATCATGGGAACTGACTGACTCGACATAAAGATCAACACTTTTTCCAACTAGAATTCTGAATTGCTTTTCTAATGTCGATTCGTAGATTGAGACTGCAGATGGCATGCTGTCATTTTTGAAACTTTCGACATAGCTGTTGATGAAAACGAGAAGTTCATCAGGCTTTACTGCCTTTCCGTTAATAACTTTTGACTTTAACTTCTTGAATAAATGATTGAACAGTTCATTCATCATAGTCACAAAATCATCATCAATTGATATCCAACGTCCATCATAACGTTTGTCCTGTGCAACAGTTTTACCTGGATATGGCATCAAGAAGCAACTAATCTTCTCAAATGATGACTTTAAGTATCTACGGACAGATTGAAGTTCTCGAGTTTGGCTATCATGTATTTCTAAGAAACTGTTGAGATAAGCATTTCCACCTCTAAGTCCGTATTTATATTCATCAACTGAGTTCCAGTCACGAATTAAAATCAGCAAATCTTGGAATGGCGATTGATCAGAATCACTTGAACCATATCTAGCATATTCAGTTGCAAATTGCAGATATTGAAGCTGATCTTCTTGAAGGATATTAAGAATATTAAGCATCTGTATGGACGATATCAAAGTACTGAGTGAAAAGATTTTGGAATTTTCAGCTGTTGTTGTTCTGTGGTCAAATAATCCTTGAGTATCCATGATGTAAATTGCATATTTTTCATTTTTTGAACCATCATGAAGAAACACATCTCCCCATAAGATTAAACCTTTTGTGACTCGTTCTACACCTGATTTCCAGTCAAATCCTGTTAGAGGCTCTTCTGGCTCACCCATCCAGTCATCTCCTTCGTTGATTAGTTCTGAACTTGTAAGACTAGGATACTAAATTTGTAGATTGGAAGTTTTAAGGTTAGAGTCAAGTTTTAATAATTTTCAGTCCTAACTTACATGAGCATACAGGTACCTCAGTAAGTAATTCATCAAGAAAGACTTTCCTTTTCTGAATGCACCAACAATTGAGAACACAACAACTTGTCGGTCTTTAAGTTTGGGATTAAAAAATAAGTCACGAACTGTATTTTCATTAAACTCGATTTTCGAGTTGTTTGTAGATGATAAATTTAACAGTTGCACGGGTGATCGCTGTTGTGCTGCAAAATAAATGAATTTAAGCTTGAATTTTATTTAAAATGATAAATTTTTAATTCCACAATTCATATTATTAAGATTTTAATTATTTTTCTGACATTCAAAGGTTTAGAATGATAATTCATAAGTAAAGTTCACTAAAGTCTCACCTAAAGAATAACCTGATAATGCGAATATGCATATCGCTATAAATAAAGTTACAAAACTTCTCATTTTGAATAAGAACTTGATCTTCACTCAACGGATCTTCTCTTTGAAATAGCGTATGAGACTTATTTGCACTTAGTTTATAAGAAGATTATAAGAGTAAATGAGAATGATTGGGAGAGGGAGAACTAAGTTTACAGTCAAATGGGAATCACCATACTGTGAGTCATTAAAAGAGTTGAATTTGAGTAATTTTTTTCTTATAAAGAAGTAGAGATAGTGTTTGGCTCTTGATGAGTGACGACTGTATGTCTAAAATTAATGCAATCCATGCTAAGCTATTTCACCATGAGAATTTCCAAAATCTCTCTTAATCTGAAAGTTCTTTATAATAATTTGCAAATAGAGCATCAGATTCATTTTGTTGACTATATTCGTAGAGTAAAGTAAAATGAGGATTCCTCTGATAATATTAATTTTAATTGGCATAATCAGCCTTTCTGGGAACTCTATCGGTATGTTGAAATTTTTCATAATCTTATCAGTTTCTGGGTTTTTTCAAAAAAGTAATATGCAATAAAATTTATTATTTTTTGTCGCAGCCCAAAAACAGGAACCGGTTCAATTGCTACAAGTATCGACTGAAAATAGCTCAGCAATTATTTTGAATGAGGAAGTTGTCAGAAATTTATTTCTGAACCCAAAACTTAAGGACAGAAAAGTTGTTGTGTTCTCAATTGTTGGTGCATTCAGGAAGGGAAAGTCATTTTTGATGAACTACTTGTTGAGGTACCTGTATGCTCATGTAAGTTAAGGCAAAAAAAATATTAAAAACTTGATTCTAACCTCAAAACTTCCAATCTACAAATTTAGTATCCTAGTCTTACAAGCTCAGAACTGATCAATGAAGGCGATGACTGGTTGGGTCAACCAGAAGAGCCTTTAACCGGATTTGATTGGAGATCATCTGTCGAAAGAGTCACAAAAGGAATAATTTTATGGGGAGATGTATTCCTTCATGATGGACCACGCAATGAGAAATATGCAATTTACATCATTGATACTCAAGGATTATTTGATACAGAAACGACAACATCTGAAAATTCCAAAATCTTCTCACTTAGTACCTTGATATCGTCCATTCAGATCTTGAATGTTTTTAATCTTCTGCATGAAGATCAGCTACAATATCTACAATTTGCAACGGAATATGCTAGATATGGTTCAAATGGGTTGGACTCTGACAGGACACCATTCCAAGATTTGTTGGTTTTGATCCGTGATTGGAATTCTGTTGATGAATATAGATTTGGACTAAGGGGAGGAAATGCTTATCTTAATCGCTTCCTTGAAATCCGTAGTGGTCAATTGAAAGAAGTCCAATCTGTCAGACGATACATTAAGTCATCATTTAAGAACATTAACTGCTTTTTGATGCCATATCCAGGCAAAACTGTTGCACAAGATAAACGTTATGATGGACGTTGGATATCAATTGATGATGATTTTGTGACTATGATGACAGAACTTTTTGATCATTTATTCAAGGATTTTAGACCAAAAATGATCAATGGAAAAGCTGTCAAACCAGATGAGCTTCTCGTCTTCATCAACAGCTATGTCGAAAGTTTCAAAAATGACAGTATGCCCGAAGCAGTCTCAATCTATGAATCAACATTGGATAAACAATTTTCAATCTTAATGGCAAAAAGTGTCGATCTATATGTCGAGTCAGTCAGTTCCTTTGATGGTGAAATATCAAATGAGCAAGACATCAACAAGCTTCACTTGTCAGCCAAAGACAAGGCACTCAAGTTTTTCAATTCCGAGAAAAAGTTTGGAAATAATGCTGAAGCATTCAGTCGCAAGAAGGAATTAGCGACCAAAATTGATGAAAATTTCAAGCAATGGAAAGCTGTGACACTTTCACAACTACGCAAGCTACAAGCTCAACAATCCGTCAGAATGCAACAAGAAGAATTGATTGAAGATGCGCAAGCAAAAGATGAAGAAGCTAGACGACTAGCCCAAGAGGCAACTGCAAAACTTCAGGAAGCACAAAGAGCTTTAGCTTCCATTAAAACTGACAATCAACAAGCCAGACAAGAAGTTGAGCAACTTAAAGCAAAAATCAGAGAAGCTCAAAATCTTCGTGAACAGGCTGTTCAAAAGGAAACACAAACTAATGAATGGCTTCAGAAGCTTCAACGTGATAAGGAATTTTATGAACAAGAATACAATAAGTTGAGACAACAGTCAGCACAAAATATTGGAAACGAACTTTTTACGTTTAAAAGTGAAGATGGAATTTTTGGTAAGTTCGCAGGATTAGGAAGAGCCTGGAATTGCTTGATGAGATTAAGGTTTGCTAATTTCAATCTATTTTTCATATCTTTTAGGTTTGCTTAAAATGGGTGAACAATTTTATGGCAAATTCAAAGAATATATAGAGCCTGTTGTAGAATTTGTAAAAGGATGGTTTGGCGGTGATAAGGAAACAGATGATAACAAAAGTGATGATTATGATTGATTGATCTAGATTAAGCTCTTCCATTTAAATGAAATGGAAATACGATCATTAACTTTGGGGTTATACGCGATCCCGTCAATAAAATACTGCAAAATTAAACTAAAATTTAACGGCTTTTTATTTTTCAAACATTTTCCGAAAAGTCGAAATAAATTTGCAACATACATACTCAAAAATTCAGGAACTTATTCAGTATACTGAATGAATTACTGCAGTAATGATAACATGACCTAAAAACTCTACTCAAAAACTCATAACCTAAAAAATTTAAACTTTCTCCTTTTTTTCAAAAATAAATCTCCCCAAATTAAAAACAGGCCTAATTGCCACGAAATACAGCAATTCAAAAATAGACAAGAAAGATATCCCAGCATAAAGTCCTAGCAGTCCACCAGCTTGACACAAAAACTCATCAATTGAAAAAGCAATTCGACGGACCAGTGGCAAGTATTTGTCATATTTGTACATGAATCTGATTGTCACTGTAGAGTTATCGTAGTCCATAACTTTTCCTTCAGTTCTACGTTCGATTGTCTCGAAATTATACTTAATATCATTACATAAATCCAAACATCCACAAGACTTTACGTGCGTGTTTATGCCTTCATAGTTGTGAGTGATATTTTGTTCAAAATAGCGCTTGTAAAACTTAACATCATTAGTCTTTTCAATTTTACAGAGTGGTGTGGATGAGTTTCTAATGATATAATATGGGACACACAGAATTTCCTCATGCTGTAAATAAAATTCAGCCAAACATTCCATTTCACAATTTCTTCGAGTATAAACTTTAAACATCTTCAGTTTCTTTTCATCTTCAAAAAAGCACTTCCTGACATCCGGTGTAAATGATCTTAATTTGTCATCAGACTTGATTACATCCACAGTTATGTATACATCAAGATCCTGTCCATAATAAAATTTTGTTGAACTTTCATCTTCATAAGTTCCAGGAAATTCAAAAGGTGAATGAATGTTGAAGAACAGAACTTGACAGACACTTTTGTATGGGACGAATTTGTGCTTTGTTACTGTCACTACGAGGCTTGATCGTCCGTGTGCATTCATTGGGTATGATGTTTGGGATATTTGATCTAAATCTTTTATATCTTCACTGGTGTTAAAGTTGATAATTTTTGATTTAGTAAAATGTTCTGTGACGCTGGAAATAAGAGAATTTTGAGTTTTTACCTTTAATATAAGATCCTACTAAAATTACTTATCATAGTACAAATCTTCAGGTCGTAGCATATTAAAAGAAAATCCAATTCCATTTTGTCCCAAAAACTCTACAAATTCGGGTCTATACTTGTCTATACTAGCAGATTGATTCCTAAACCAACTTGCAAATGAATAAGCTTTCATAATTTTTACATGATCCTCAACTCCTGTGTTTCCAGAAATTTCAAATGCATCTATAGCAAATCTATAGTTGCACATTAGGGATGATACTACATATCTATAAAGAATAAGTGAAGAAACATTTAGAATATAAATTTGAATGAATTATCATTATAGATTAACCGAACCAAGGCATATACACTTTAATAAATCGATGGGATTTTTGAAGATTAATCTCAAAAACTGTTAAGGAATACGCATTGAACCTAACTTACCTATTTAGCATTCCAAAATTTTTCAGATAAGAAAAATGTTGTTTAGTTGGAAAACCCATGTTCTTCATATTCCAAGCCATTTGGACGATTACTTCTGGTAAAAAGACCTCTGGAGTAATGAATATTGCTGGGAATGGGATCTGAAAATAGAATATGAGAAATTTAGTTCGACTAATTCTAACGAGAGTCTTTTTTTCTTATCGGTGTTTTACAACCAAAAATTTCTTGAAAAATTAGAGAAGGATGGTACTCTGTATGGCAGAGTTTTGAAATATTTGCTAATTTAGATATTCAGAGTAAATAATTCCAAAAGCATTAAACATTACATAAGAAGAGTAGTTCCCAAACTTATTCTAATAAAAAAAAAATCTATTCAAATCAAAAATCTCACGTTTGTTTGCGTTGTATTGAAAGTCTAAGTTTTTGTAGGAATCGAACCTAAGATTAATCATAGAATAACAATTAACTCACATTTTCAACCGATCTCTCATCAGCATCATAAGTACTAGCAATTGTAGATTGCTTAAATTTTTCATACATTTCATAAGATGTCAATCCACAATATAAAAGTGAAAATCCCAAACAAAGAGTCCAAAACATTCTAAAAGTGTCGATCAATAAAATTTTTATGAGGTCACAAAAATCCATCAACCAACCTTTCTATAAAGTTCCTATTATCCATGATAATCTGAATCATTCCATGAACTGTCGATATATTGAAATAAAACTTGACATAACTAAGTCTAGATTTAGTTTCGTCCAAAACTTTCGAAAATTCTCCTCGAACCTTCCTGTCCTTCCTCTTTTCTCTAACAAATGCAAATAAAAGTCTAATTGTAAAGTAATAAAATACTTCAACAAATGACAAAATAGATAATCCCAAAAATAATCCAAAAGCACCGCCTGTGTATGCAATAAAGTCAATCTCTGTGAATTGACGCTTCAGCATGTATGGAAAATAGGATATTGAACGGAACTTGACGATCGTAAATGAATCAAATTTATCATTTTTGCTCATTTCCAAGTATGATTCATAAATTGGAACTGGGAGTGGTTTTCTGGAAAGAAATAATAAAATTGGACAGTGTTAGTAGCTAAATGGTCAGATAATGGTGTAGGTATTGGTTTGTATTGTAATGGTCTGAACTTGAGTTTGTCCTACAAATTGCAAGATCATGTTTCTGTCTTTCAGGCAGAAGTGCATGCAATTTGTACCGGTGCTAATCACTGTTTGGACTTAAATATGAGAGGCAAAAGGATTTGCTTTCTGACAGATTGTCGATCTGCATTACTGTCATTAAATAATTGTACTGTTAAGTCTAAAACGGTGCTTGAATGTATTTCTAGCCTAACAAGTTTAAGCTTCGATAATGAGGTAATTATTAGATGGATACCTGGACATAGTGGAATTGAAGGAAATGAAACTGCAGATCAATTAGCCAAGGAAGCAGTAATGAAAGAATGTATTGATAAGCATGTTAATTACAGTTTTGGCATTTTAAAAGCAGATATTAAGGAATGGATGGCAAAGCAGCACTTCCGAGTTTGGAATACTGCAGTAGGAGCTGAAACAGCAAAAGTCCTCATCGGTCCAAGGAACAAAAATAAGCTGTCTGATGCTCTCAGGTTAACAAGGAAGGACTTAAGCATTCTAGTTGGTGCTTTTACAGGACACATGAGTATCAATAGTTTTCTTTTTAAGTTGAATTTGAGTAACACCATTTATTGCAGGTTTTGTAGCATTCATGAAGAAAGAATAGTACATATTCTTTGTAAATGTAGAGTATTACGTGGACACCGTTTAAAGCATTTTAATAAGGATATTTTGGAGGTTGGCGACATTTGTAAGCTGAACTATTCGGACATTATTGGTTTTATTAAGGATATTGGAATTTTATCATAAAGACTTGGGGATAGTACAACAGATCATCGATCGCAGTGCTGATTTTGCTATATACAAACCCTAATTTATATTCTATTCTAGTAGCTAAAATTGGAACTAAGTCTTTAAAGTTTTACATATATCCAGTTTGAACTCGTTGAACATTATAAATAATTTCTCCACAACTTGGATAACATTTGCAGTCATCAAAAGCATCTAGATCAGCTTCAACCTCCTTATAACATGCCATGTCATGAATGCCACAAACTACTGTCGATTCCTCATCTAAATATTCAAAATTGATTAGATTAAATTTACATTGGCATAAAAAACTCACGAATCATGAAGAATTGAACGCATCCACAAACTTCCAGTGTCTTATTAATCAGACATTCCTGCTTGCAATTTCCTTTTGTGTATAATTTGAAATATTTGAGGAATCTTTCATCTTCAGAACGATCCAGACCATCAGCATTAAAGTAACATCCACGACTGGAAATCAATAAAAATTGAGTCAGTATAATAGCACTGATACCCATTGGAATCAACTCACACATCGGCTTCATATTCGGTCAATGTGTCATGTATGATTGTCTGCTTTAGATCCACAATATAAGCAATTTTATTAGCCTGATTCGTGAAGTATGAGTTCGCATCCTTGTTGTACATTTCAAATGGACTATTGATGTAAACTTGTGGAGATGCAAATGTATAAAAGTCATAGGTATTCAGTATCTCCCCCAAATAATACTTCATACTTTTATCTTTGGGTGCAATTCTAATTCTAAAGTCTGAATCAGTCATTGTAAGGTTTAGTGGATTCGTTTTATTTAATCTACTTGGTGTGATCGGTGTACTGCCATACTTTGAAACTTGTGTCATGTACAGGATATCGTGTGAATAACTGAATATTTTTGGTGCCTTGTCTAAATTTTTGTAAATTTTTTGGGAATCAACCATGTTGAAATTATAGCAAATTCCACTTGGACCGATGACTTTAGCAAAAACTGATGCAAATACGTCACTAAATGTGCTTGTTAAAATTAATTTCCTGATTGGTAAGGTGATGTCATCGATGTAGTTAATGATATCTGTGGTTGGGATTCTTGTGGTATTGTATTGAAGAAGAAAGTTGTCGGATATAATGAGGCTGATTGCTTGAAGACTTTTAAGGCTATAAATTTAATGAAAAATTGTAAAATTTTTGGAAAGTTTGAAGAAACTTTGAGGTTAGCTCTTACTCTTGTTCTGATATGTCTTCGACTGTTATTTCTCCATTTTCTAGTTGTTCCTTAATGATGTGATATTTTGAGTGTGAATAGTTGCCATAGCTTAAAAGTTCGAAGCATATAGTCACTGATGGAAATGGAATCTGAAATGTTTAAGTTAAGGAATCATTGATCATGAATTCGATCATATTCTCAGCATAAAATTGTTAGAATATACCTCAGTAACAGAAATCGACGTATCTGACGTATAAGTCACAGTTATATCTTCCTTAACCATCACTCCAATTTTACCAACCAATATTAAGCAACAAATGAATGAAATTATAGTCGCAATAGCCCAAAACATTTTTTCAGTCACATGAATTCCATCAATACTTAAGTAAGGAATTCCATGGATTGAAGATTCTGAACAGAATGTTTTGAACGGCTTTAGTGCCATAGTGAATATTAGCTTGTAAAAATATATTTTATTTCTTGAAAAAACTTATATGCAACAAATTTATTGATATAGAGTCCCACATTTAATGCTTGTTGGACAAATTAAAATAAATGTAGCTAAAAATGCACGAAAAATATTGCGTGACTTTTGTCAAACTTAGTGATTAAAGATTAAAATTAATGTTTTTTAATAATTTCAAAAAAATTTTTAAATAAATTATTTATTAACTCTACATTCATGTACAGAACCACAACCACAAAAATCGTACACATCTAAAAAATATACAAGTACATACATTGTCATTGACCTTAAATCACGCCACTAAACACCTTGACTTTGAACTATAATTTGATGAGCTTTGATCCCTTGCTCTGTCTAGTTCTTCTTTAAGCTTTTTTGCTGCATCTTCATCCAATCCGCCAGCACAGGAACCGATGTCATTGTTGCTTGTTTGAGTTAAAGTATCTGATTTTGATCTATGAATTTGTTCTGGTACTTGTTGATTAATGTTATGTGTGGTTGATTGTAGAGTTGAACCTGATGAGTTGAAATTTATGAATTTTTTCCAGTAGCTTTGAACGTTTGATGAATTTTGATCCATAGTGGTTTTGAATTATTTAATTATTTTATTTGAATTTCAAAATTTAATTAAGAAATTTTCTTTTTTTTCTATTTTTATTAATATTTAAATAAAAAATAAAATCTCTAATTTCAATTTTTTTTTCAGTCCTAATCAATGAAATGTGCGATAACTAATGAATTGAAAATATTAAATTAATTATATTATGCTTTTATAGAAACTAGTTTAACCACAAAAAAAAAACTTTTAACCCACAATAAATACTATGCAGCTTGTAAATGAGCTGATAAGAATTGTTGAAGAATTACTTAATTTTTTTTTTATTTTACGTTTTTTTACTGAATTAAAATTATTATGGATTATTATTATATTTATTATTTTAAATCTTTAGCTTGATTGAGTTTGATTTAACTGCAAAACAAATTAGTTAGAAAATTTTCTAAAATTTATAACAATTTCATAAAATAAATAAAAATATTAAAATTCATAAATATTTCAGTCCACACATTTCATGCATCAAGAATCTCAAATTGATTAATGGCGAAAATTTAATTAAAAAATATTTTTATTTTCTTCTTATTCAACCCTTTCGTGGCCCTTTCTAATGGCGATTTGAATTCAAGATAATTTTTTTAAGGAACAAAATTTGTCGAAAAGGGAAACAGAAAAAAAAACTTTTTATTTTTCTCTCATTTCTTTTGCTTTAGGACTTAATGATTTTTCAAACATATTGAGCACAGCTGGTGCACTTGGAGATGTTGAAAAAATTAATAATTTATTGTTTCAATAATTTTTTTTCAGCGAATTTGGATGCTGGATTTTTGTTTGTCTTCGAAAGAGTTGAAATTTGTAGGGTTTTGAATTTTTTAAAACTTAAAAAATTAATTTCAATTTAATTTAAAATAAAAATTTCTTTTTCAAGTTTAAACTTCTAAAAAATCGAAATCTTGAATGTAAAAATTGTGTAACATCACCCATCCATCCATTATAGGTGCTGTACTGGTCATTTGAAATAAAAATGGAATATAATCACAAGAAAAAGAAAAAGAGCAAAAAAAACTTTTTCATTTACTTTTCTGTGCTCTTTTCTGTTATTTTTAGCGCATTTTTGAAAACTTGTTTTCAAAAAGGAAGCTCAATCATGCACTTTGATCGGTCGTTCGGTCGTTCGGTCGTTCGGTCGTTCGGTCGTTCGGTCGTTCGGTCGTTCGGGTCCCAATTATCTCTTGATCTAGACTTCGTAGCAAGCTCGGAATTGTTTTAATAGCTTCATTGAATGTTTTTATTCCCGCCGTTTATATTGAAAAGTCAAAAAACACTCATTAAATAGCTTAATTCATAGGTTTTTTATTTCAAAAAAAAATATGTAAACAATGCAGGGCAAAGCTATGCTGATGATAAGTTTGAATTTTTTCTAACCGTTAAAAAATTTGAAATTTTTTTGACCGTTATTTCAGATTAAATTTTTTTCTTTTATACACCTTAATTAATTAACATTTAATTTTTTCATACAAAACAAATATAAGTGCGTTTAGAAATTTAAAAAATAATGGATGTGTTCAGAAATTTAAATTTCTCGCTAACGGAAAATTTTGAATTTCAAAAAACCGTTAAATCGTAAAGCTATTTTTTACATTGAACATTATAAAAATCAATTTTAAAGGAATTTTGATCTTTAGTTTTAAACTTATTATTGAAGTGCATTATGATTAAAGAAACAGCAATAGAGTTTTAAAACTCGACATTCTTTTCTATTTAATCAATTGCTAATCGCTGCGTCAAAAATGCGCTGAAGTCCCTCGATATAAACGAGGACTTTTGTAATTTTTTAATTTTCTCGGATTTGCGATTTCTCATAATAGCAATTTAATTCATTTTCCATGTTGAGTACAATATGAAGCCTCGAGCTGCCAAACCCAAGATTTTTTTTTATACTTTCTTTATTCTTACATCTCGTTTTTTCTGTTGTTTTGCTCTTTATGCGTGTGCCTTGATGTTATGCAACCATTTCGCGAATACTTTTTTTTTGTTTTAATTTATTCGAAGCTATAAATTATGTTCTCTTTTTTTTGTTATTGTTATTATTAATTTCTTTTTCAATCCTTTTTGCAGCATTTTTTTTCGACCCACTCTTAAAAAGTTCAATATGATGTAATTTTTTTTATGTTTTGTGTTGTTTTTTTGTAAGCAATGCAAATTAGAGTTCTTTTTTGTTCGATAAGGTTTTTATAAAATATTTGATTTAAATTACGTCAATTCTATTAGAGTTTATAGAGCTTCAGAGAGGTTTTTAAAATTATGTCACAAAAAAGAGACTCTGAGATATTTTAAGTAATTTATTAAGTTTATTCAGGGGCTTAGTCAGAAATTTTTTGAGAGAGGGTTTTGATTTTTTTTTTGTGTGAAAGGAAAAATGGCAAGAGGGTGGGGGGGGGTCTATTTTTAAAACCTAGCAAATTGAAGAATTTTTCGAAAATTTTTCCAAAAAAAATCTTGAATCTCTCAATTATTTTGTAGAATTTAAATGAAAAAGATACTAAAACCTTACTAACCCACAAACATCAAACTGATATAAAGACTAAAATAACTCAAGAACAAAAAAAAATTAAATTGAAATGAAAAAATAACGAATAATCATTTGCAAGCCTGATCCACAGTGTGAGGGTGTAGAAGGTCACAAAAATAACAAGAAAACAAAAATTCATGCAGCATTCTTAGGCCTTCATTTGGACAATTTCAAAAGGGTTAAGAATTGAAAAAGAGAAAAAAAAAACTCATTAATTAAATTTGTTTGATTTATTGCACAGTCGAATTGAAAAAGGGTTTAAAGCGCGAAATCATAAAATAAATGTGTATAAAAAAAATTTCAACAGGTTTTCCATCATCATCATTTTATCATTAAAGCAATTTTTTTATGAATAGAAGAAGAATAAAAAAAATTCTCAATTGACCGGAAAAAAAATTTCCACGATGAAAATTTTCAACAAAAAAAAAGAAATTCCATCCATAATCAACCCTCCTATAATTAAATCATTTACCAGTCAATCAAACTCGTATCATTAATTTCACATTTTTTTCATGTTTCATCGCATAACGCAGCACCAAAAAATCCCTATTCAATGAATGAGAAATCACAGCATGTCAGCATGACTAAACTGGAAAAGTACTTCCGCTTTTCATCATCCATTCATCCCTAGTTTAACCTGTTGCCCAGCTAGTATCTCAATTTTCAATTTTAAATTGCCACCCTCAAAATTTTCTATATTTTTTCAATTTTATCACTCGTAAAAGGTCGAACGGTGGAATGTAATACCTTACTTATTGCCAATCATTTTGAGAAAATAATATCCTGATGACAGGAATGTGATTAAGAGGGAGACGACGTGATAACATTACAGGAATTGAAGTTGGAGGAAGAGAGGCTATTTGAGAATGAAATTGACACTTTTGAAATTTAATTTTACTTTTTATTGCTGAAGTTTTTTTTTCGGTGGATAGATGTTTGGAGGTAGGTGACAAATTGATAAGAGTTTTGAGAGGTGGAAAGAGTGGTTCAAGAAACGTATAGGAAGAAAACTAGATGTAAGAAAAACTTAAATTTTGTCTTAAATTTTTAAAAAAAAATGTAAAATTCCGTATGAAAATATATTGAATTCAAAATTGGAAAGTTGCATTAGGTAGCTGCCTATTAGTATATATAGATAAAACATAATAGAAACGCACAATTCTAATTAGTTTTCAAGTTATTTCAATTTTTAACTTTTTGGTGAATGTAAAATTAAAGTTTATTTTCAAAAATTTCAAATTTTAAAAGACCGTTAAGTTTATGAAACTCAAAAAACCGTTTAATCAAAATAACCTAAAAAATAATGTAAACTGAAATAAAATCCTAAAAATCATCCAAAAATATTCCATCACTTCCTCTAGCAAATAAAAACTTCCCTTCCACACATCCTCGCCTATAATAAATTTATTGATCCATAATATGATCAAAGAATGACACTAATGGTATAATAATCATAACTAATCATAAAATATAAAAGCAACAACAACAGCCACAAACAAAAGTGTAGTAAAAGGAAGACATTGAGTAATAAGACATAGATGGCTAGCACGTACAGTCATTTATAGCATTTTACTTTCCACCCATAATGATTATTTATAAATGCAATAAGGTAAATCTTTTTATTAGTTTTATATATATTTTCATTACACATACAATTTTGAGGACGGCGGTAAAATTTTTTTTGTTTGTTTCGAGGAAACGACGGACGTAAGATTTTAGTTTGATTGTGTCATCCGTGAGGTTATCTATATGAATCACATATTTGACTGTTTATAGTTATGACATATGCCACAGAAATGTGAATCATAAAAACTATATTTTTATATCTTGCACGCATCTATGGACAATTTCTTTTGCGATGATGGACGGAAATAAATTTTATTATTTTATGTCTTCATTTTTTCGTCAGCGTTGTTATTAGTGTAGAACGAGGATTGAAGGAAAAATTTTGAATTTTCCTTAATTTTTTGATCAAAAGTACATCATTATCAACAAAAATTCAAATAAACTCAAAAAATCCACTTATCAGCTTTATCCGCGATACTTAAAAAAGAAATATTCAGTTCCTTTGATAAAAATCCATGTAAATGCACAAAGCAATTTTATTCTCATTTATGTAAAAAGGCACTTGAAGAGCGCTTCGAAAATTGAATGGAAATTCAATAATAATGAAAATGAACATCGTTGGTATGGAAAGTAAAATATGAAATTTGAAGAAAATTTAGTTAACGACATATGATTCAGTTTTGCAGCTTTTCCAAAAAAATTTGGAAGTAATGTTTAATGATGCGGGAATAATGGTTAAAATGTCAACTTAATGCATTTTATTTTAATCGGAAATTTGAATTTAAAAAAAAATAGCATACCTATCGTAAAATTTTTATACATCAAATTTTTAGGAATTGAACCTTTAATTTTTGATTTTTTTTTTTCATTCGAATTTCTATTCTTCAATTTTTTCTAATTTCTTTTTGTAAACATAACAACACTAATTGCAATCTACAATAATCTCCAATCCTGCTTATTTCATTTCTTTCTAACATTTTCCAATTTTTTATTCTCGATTTCATCTCTTTCATCATGCATTTTCCTCTTTTTTTAAAGTTTACATTTTAAAAAAAGAAATTTAACTCGCGGCATTTTTTTTCATTTTTTAATTTTCTTGTTCCTTTTAAAAAACTTTTTATATTTTTATGCTTACAAGAAATTGTCAATAATTCTCTTCTCTCTTGTAAAATGAAAGAAATTTGTATTGAGTGAAGTAAATTCATATACCTGCATTAATTTTCCATTTATTATTTATTAAAGAAATTTTTCATTCATTCCTGCGAGCACTTGAAGCATTCAAACATTAACAAGCAAAGTAAAAAAAGAAGAAAATAATCTAATAAGCATGATAAAAAATGTTGATACATAAATTTAATGTCTATAGGATGATGAGCATCAACGACAAGAAGAAACGATAAATTATTGATGAAAAATAGACAACGCTGCAAGGAGGAAGAAAAAATGAAAAATTTCACGTCAATTTCCACTCAATGGTTATATTTCATGAGGTAATGAGAGGTATGGGAGGAGGGATTTTAGTAGGGAAGGGGATGAGTAGTAGGAAATCTGTATATGAATTTTTAGAAATATTTTTAATGCTTTCAATCTTTAACCTCGATTGATGAAATATTGAATTCTGATGTTTTAATTAAAGAATAGGATTTGAATAGGAATCGAACTTAGGTTTTTTTAATATATTCACATTTTCATGTCTGTTGCTTTAAAATTGACATAGAAGATTCAGATTTATCAAAATGCTAGGGCACTTTCCTTATTTAATTCCTTACCACCGACAGTAAAAAATAAATTCTCACTTAATATTTTCAAATCTAGAGCAAAGGAGCACTTTTTCGAATTATATTGTATAACGAACAGAATGAACGAATTATGAATTACGCTAGTTATAAGTTAATTACAATTTTTGTACCACAATTGAAAAATTACATACAAAATAAAACAAACACTCAAAAAAAAAAAATCTACTGCATTAAAAACCAAAAATGTAATATCAACAAACTAATCACTCACCCAACATCCACATCAACCAAAAACAAAATCCATTTTTTCCATTTAATAATCACCATCAACAGCATCATCATAAATATTAATCCTATAATGAGTAATCAAACACACATCCATAAACACTCATAATCATATCAAAGAACATCCACTCCCGAAATCATTGAACATAAAAATCACAGACATGACATAAAATAAAATTAAAAGTTCAATAAGATGACCACAAAGAAAAAGAAAATGAGCAAGCAGCGGTAAATATGAATTTATGAGACGAAAAAACTACCCTCAAGACTGAAATAATTTAATGCGGAAAGCGAAAAGACATGAAAAGAAGAAAGCAATAAGTGCAATCATAATAACTTCTCTTTATTCCATTTATATTTATTATCATCGAAGTAAAGTGAACATTTTTGTGAGTCCGGCAGCAATAATAGTGAAGAGAGAAAAAAATAGCGAAAACTTATTTACAATCGACAATATAGTTGATGCTACATTATGCCATCACACATACACACATTATCGTCATCATCATCATCATCATCATCATCAGCAGTAGTGGCAACAGCATCAAAGAAGGAATAAATGGATGGGAATGTAGAAGTAGTTTTTATAGCCATTAGATTCTCCCTACCGTACAAATATATATGTGTGTATGGACATACACTCATAACATCATCAAAGGCAAATCAATACTTATGACTTTTTATGTCATTACTTTTATGAGTTTATGACTCGTGTGGATTTAATAAATGGATGGGTCAAATAGAAAATTATGGTCGTTCTGTTCTGTGCTAGATGTGTGAGGTGCTGATGAAGATTTTATCATTTTTTTTTATTTTTTCGATGTTGAAAATTATAAATTTAGTCGTGGTGATTTTTTTTAAAGAACTGGAATATCGACCAGAGTTTTGAGGTTTAAGATAAATTTTTGAGTTATTTTTTTGGAAAAAAAACTTTTAACTCTAACCAAAAAATTATCAAAAAGAACAAAAATAAATATGGAAACTTAAATATGGAACAAAAATTTAAAATGTTGGATGAGCACATTTTAATAAAGTATAGCTTATTGCATTTATTTCTTAGAAATTGTATCAAAAATGTTAGCTAAAATGGCAATAAATTGCTCAAATACCAAGGTTCAAAGGTTCAATTCCTACATAAAATGTTAAGCTTACTCACATGGCTATATGTTCGACTTTTTTTTTGAAATTTTAACAAAATCTATTTTTAGTTTTACTTAAATTAACAATTTATTTTGTTATCTTATCATATATCTTCATAGACCTTCATAGACACCTTTTTAAACGCATTAAAAACACGTTTGAATGCACAACAATACTGAAGAAATCTCTTCCATAGGTGTTGAATTGAAATTAAATGCATTAAAAAAACTGAAACTATAGCCAAATAGAGATAAAGAGCCCGCCATCAGTTCAAATGAATTTCTGGTTCACGAGGAGCATAAAAAAGCATCCAACATTTCTCTTTGAAAGCAGTAGCAGCAAAAGCAGCGGATTTTTTTTATCAGAAATTCTTCCACGACAACGATTTCGAATGAAATAAATTTTATTTTAATTAATTTTTTCCTTTTTTCTTTTTATTTTTTTTTTTGTCGTCATTAAAGAACCAAAAAAAGGAACTTGTGCCTGTATGCTTTGCTTTATCCATTCAGTATTTTTTCAGTTGATTTTAATCAGGAAGAAAGAGAAAAAAAAACCCAATGGAAATTGTGGATGGGTGGAAAATAAATCAAAAAAATTAAAAAAAAGTCGTGGATTGCGATAAAGAAAGTTATGACTGGAATGAGTGGATGAACAAGGGATGGTGTGGAAGGGTTTGATGGTTTGGAAGTTGAAGCGCGGTTTATGGGTTAAAAAAATTATTGTAGATTTGACTTATTACGGAGTTTGGGTTCGAAACTTAAAGATGGGATTTTTTTAATGAAATCAACTGAAGGATACAGGTTGTAGGCTTGAATGTACTTTAATCAGCAAGTTGATCATCCAAAAACAAAATACTAGATCTTCCAAATTAAAAAAGTAAGATGAATTCTGAAGCACAAAAAGAGATAGATTTGCAATTTAGCTTTGGTTTAAATAAGATTGACCAACCTTGTCCTCAAATGAAGTCCCTTAAAAATTCCAAGTAAACCGCGCTCAGACAGGAAATTGGCCCATGAAAAAAGGGGTTAAAAAAGAAAAGAAAAAAAAAGTTTAAAGATAAACAAAAGAGAGAAAAAAAATTAAAAATCAAACAAATTAATTACACCCACACCCTATAATTTCATTTTTATTGCTGATACGGCTGCTGTTCAACAATCCGAATGCCCCTTTTTATCCAGTCTTGTGTACAGAATGTGCCCTCATGGCAGTTAATGGAAATGGAAAAAAGCGCAATGAATAAGAAATGCAATGAGACTGCGATTGATTAGAGATAATCGTTCAAATGTTGATGCTTAACCCTTTTCGCAGTTTTCTTTTTTTTCTCTTACGCGATTTTATACCCCTCGATTTTTTTTATTTGAAGTAATTTTTTAAACTAAATAAAATATAAAAAAAGTTGAAAGGAAAAAAATTCATTTATTTTAAAATTGGATATAAAAAAATAAATAAAGAGAAAAACGGTTCCAATTTATTGAGAAAATGAGCAATAGAAGAAGTAATTTTAACCCTTGCACAAGAATATATATTCGATATCTTTGAAATATTCAATTAAATGTGTCCCACCGCAGGGAATTAACAAGAAACTTTAAAGTAATACACAAAGTTTTTATTGAATTCTTATCGGTTTTGTAGGTTTTCTTTTAATTGGATTTTGACAGTAGAATTTTGAGGAAAGAGTTTTCAATTTTGAGGTTTCTAACAGTTTAAACATTAATTTTAATAAATTTAAGCTGGATTTAATAAATTTTGATGATTCGTTTAAAATTTCTATTTTAACGGTTTTTGAAAATTCAAATTTTCTATAGTAAACTGATATTTGTAGTTTCACTCCCTTTTTGTTTATATCTTGCATCAAAAATGAACAAAAATACTTAAACAACAGATTTTACTAAATTTACATCCTTTTTTAATAACTAGATCACATAAATCTCAAACCAAAGTGCATTAAGAATCTCAACTCTGACTAAGAAAACAAACTTTTCTCAAGAGAAACTTTCTCCACAAAATTTTCTCATACACACCTCAAGCAATAATCTTATTTTATTCAAATTTTCACACATCTTATACACAATTCAATAGAAAAGGAATTTTTCTCGGATGATTTATTTATGAAAAATACCAAAGTGAAAAAGGATAGCATAAGGAAGACTTAATAATACAAAAACTAAAAGAACTAACTCATTTACGAGATTTTTGAAATAACAACAAGGAAGTTCTCCTTATATTAGTAATAAGAGATTATAAAGAAAAGAATGTAAGCATGCAAAATTGATATATATTTTTAATCGGATCATATAATTAGGCACCTATTGTGCGTGACTTTGAAATATAATTCTAGTTTAAGTACAGAAAATATTTCTTATCACGCCTCCTTAAAATGGATAGAGAATTGGTTGAGATATTTATTAATCTGTTTAGATTTTATATCTTATTGTATCGCAAATGTGGGATGGTTAGAAGCAACAAATCATGTATGTAGGGAGATATTAAGGTAAATTGCTAACAAGGTTCAAAAAATTTGGAATAATTTTTTCTTTTTACTAATTTAAGAGTCAGACTTTCTGGAAAGTGAAGGCTTTAAAATTCTAAAAATTAATTAAATTTCACAAATTCAGGGAAAATTAGTAAATTTCAGACCATTTTATAACATTCGCTACTTTATGTCAATCCATGTATCAATACCTCATAAATTTCCCTATTATCCTGCAAAAAAAAAGAAAGCAGCATGGAAAAATTCACAAAACATTTATTTTCTAATCATAAGGATTTTTTTATGTTTGCAATACACAAGATTCTTCCTTAAAAAATTACTAGGGGTGATTTTTGAAAAGAATCATTCAATTCCTATTCATGTAGGGTGGTCGATGTGAAAGAAATTTCTTTCTATTTTCCTTTTTTTGTATTCAACCGCACTTGTTGTACATTTTTATTCAAAGAAGAAAAAAAATAGAAAGGAAGCATGTAAGGTGGAGAAGTCATAAATAAAAATACAATTTTCCAATATCCCCTTAATATGATCCTTGTTCAATTGCCCATTCAACCTCAACAATCAACAGCCCACAATAAAGTTATAAAAAAGTATCATATAGGATGTTTTTAAGGAGGATATAAGTGAAAGTGGAATATAATATGTGAAATAATATTGGCTGGATGATAAATTGATGTGAAGATGAGGGGCATATGTGGATTGTTGGTTATTGATGGTGTTTAATGGATGGATTTTTTGAATTATTTGGTGTTCAGTATTGAGGAATATGTAGGTAAACTTTGTGGCAAAAATTGGCTCGATTCTTACCAAATATTGATTACTCTATAATTTTTAAGAGAATTATCGGCAAGAATTATTTGTGGACCTTGAGTAACTCAACAACCTTAATTTTTCCTAAAAATCTACCTCAAAAGCATCCAGATGCCAGTTCTCTATCGAATCCCACCTATTTCTATTCATTATTCCCCAAAAAAACAATTGTCCCAATTAAATGATCCACAAAAAAAGTACATCAGCACCACAACATCCTCAACATGCCCCACCACCACCAAACAACAAGCAAGCATTATCATTAGCAATAATAATGATGCTCTTATCAGAGATTACAAAACAATAGCACACAAAATGTTGATTCAAAACAAATTACTTTTCACAACAACAAAAGGACGGGATGGAAAGAATGAGATCTGCTTGAACTTCATTGAATTAGAAAATTAAATTACTTTTCAATAAGCCATGCGGAGTCATTTTTCATGTTTTATATAATTTTTTTGTGTGCTGTTCTTTAACAATCGTTAAATGTTTAAGAAGAATTTTGGGGAAAATTTTGATTGGTTTGGTGGCAGTATGTCTGGGTTGGTTAGGTATACATAAGAATAAAAATTATTTAATTTTATTTTAGAAGTTAGAAATTGATATTTTTGGGTGCTAAGTTCAATTCTTAAATTTTTAGTTATAGTTACGTACTAATTTATACTTTTTTTTAAAAAAAAAGCTAAGCCTTTTAAAAAGAGTGTGGTAATTTGGATGGATATTTTGGCCAAATTTTTTTGGCCAAAATTTTTTGTACGTATTAATTTTGGCCAAAATTTTTTGGGCATTTTCAATTTGCCAAAAATTTTTGGGAAATTTTTTTAAAGTTTCTTTTTTAGCTTTTGAAATATTAAAAACCGTTAATTTTTTTTATGAACCAAATTTTTTTGGCAAAACATCCAGTCCAAAATTTTTGGCCAAAATTTTCGGGTTCAGACTTAGAATAAATTTAAAATATTGCCAGCCAAAATATTTTGGCCAAAATTTTCCGGTTGAGAGTTAGAATAAGTTTAAAATTTTAAAGGCCAAAATATTTTGGCCAAAATTTTCGAGTTGAGACTTAGAATATATTCAAAGTTTTAGGTTTTACCCGAAAATTTTGGCCAAAATATTTTGGCCTTTAAAATTTTAAATTTATTCTAACTCTCAACCGGAAAATTTTGGCCAAAATATTTTGGCTGGCAAAATTTTAAATTTATTCTAAGTCTCAACCCGAAAATTTTGGCCAAAATATTTTGGCCTTTAAAATTTTAAACTTATTCTAACTCTCAACCGGAAAATTTTGGCCAAAATATTTTGGCTGGCAATATTTTAAATTTATTCTAAGTCTGAACCCGAAAATTTTGGCCAAAAATTTTGGACTGGATGTTTTGCCAAAAAAATTTGGTTCATAAAAAAAATTAACGGTTTTTAATATTTCAAAAGCTAAAAAAGAAACTTTAAAAAAATTTCCCAAAAATTTTTGGCAAATTGAAAATGCCCAAAAATTTTGGCCAAAAATAAATACGCCCAAAAAATTTTGGCCAAAATTAATACGTACAAAAAATTTTGGCCAAAAAAATTTGGCCAAAATATCCATCCAAATTACAGTTCCCTTTTAAAAAGTTTGGAACTTTTGTCATCAAATCCAACTTATTTGAATCTGTCATCAAATTAAAAATGCGCATTAAATATCGACTAAGGATATTTCAACATCCATTCACAATTTTTATTTTAAATTATTTTTTTCCCTTTCCCTATATTTTTTCATCCTCTTTCGATTTGCACTGTAAATAAATGATTTAAAAAAACGAGAATGAATGACTAAAAAAAAATAAAACATTTTTTTCCTATTGTCGAATATACTCAGCATTCCTTCATCATCATCAACATTTTCCTTCATTCATACCATTTTTTTTTCTGAATCATTACTCTCGTCTGTAATCTGATTAATATTACATCTTAACATCGCTTTTCATAGACATTTTCTTTTCTATCATTTATTCATTCATGTATATCCCTATACATACATAAATATAGACTTTTTTTTTAAATAACATAAAAAATGATATTAAATATTTATACCACAAAAAAAATTCTTACATTTATTCCCATATAAAGCCAGTCGAAAGAAGGAAAGAAAGTCGTTTCATCTTATTGTTATTGAAATGTATTTCCATTCATGCCATTCATGACAATATCTTGGAATTGTTAAATGAGTAAAATCGAAAAAAATGAAGGAAGAAAATATGTAAATCGTTATACAATGGCAATAAATGTTCTTTTTATCCTGGTTGAGGATGAAAAGAGAAGGAAAGTTGATGTGCAAGTTTAATTTGTGCTCAAATTTGGTACGGTTTCAAAGGTGGATTCAAATATTTCTACTTCAAAATTTTTTTTTGTAAATATGTGAGATCAGGCAAGGCTCTGAGAAAATCATTAGAAAATTGTAAAAATTGTACAATTTTTTCCAATTTTTTCAGTAAAAAAATTGTAAAAATTGTACAATTCTTTGCAATTTTTACAATTTTTAAAAATTGGAAAATTGGAAAAAATTGTCCAATTTTACAATTTTCTGATGAGTGTCTGAGCCTTGAGATCAGGGGCGTAGCCAGGAATTTTTTTGTTTGAGGGGGAGTTTTTGTTACTTTTTAGCCTGTTTTTTGGTTCGGATCTAAAAAGTTTAATAGTATCTATTGTAAACTTCGCGAAAATTGGAGGGGGGTGAGTTTCCAAAATTTCCCCTTGACTACGTTCATGTGTGAGATTAAATCCTAATTGAACCTCTTTTGTGATAATATCGAGACTTTTTCTAAACTAAATGAAATTTAATGACGATTAATCTCTAAATAAATTTTAAACTCATCTAGAAACATTAATGCACCAAAGTATGTTCTTATCGACTTAATAAACTTTTCCATAATAATTTCCAATAAAAATACAATAACTGTTGATGCACAAGATATAATCCATAATAGAAATCCAAACTCGAGATCATCAATTCTCATCACTTTTGGTGTCTTAACAAATTTATAATTTGCGCCTTTATGTACACTCCAGTCATGAAAACCATATACAAATTGTGGAATGCCCGATGGTAATAATCGATCAATAACTTCATTCATCAGATGAAATATGAAATTATTTTCTAAAACTCCAAGGCCACAAACGGTTGATGAAAATTTTTGTTGTAATTTATGACCTACAACATTACACATTCTAAATAGAACAGTCCATTCAAAGGAAGGAATGAAGAATGCAAGTTTAGCAGACGAATTTTTGATTTGTGAGCAATAGAAATCTTGTACTTTGTGCATATTTCCTATCTGCATGACTGTTGGTCTGAAATGTCAAATAAGGTTATATGAATATTTAAATTTAAATCCTTCTAACCAGATAAGTGACTCAAACTAGACTTTCCCGATCTGGGACCGGAACCGGGATTTTTCGGTCCCGTCTCAAGTCCTGAAAATGAGTCGGGACCGGAAAATCTAGAAAGTCTAGCTCAAACTATTAAGATTGAGATACCCAAGTAGATACGTTATCATCAGGGAATCATGCCATGTGTTCTTGGGTATCACGTGCTTTGATTTGAGAAACACAGAACTAGACTCTAATTTACCTAACTTCAGAATCCTTAAATTGATACAATTGTGCCACATATTGTTCTTCACTAACTGCAACAATTGTAAAATTACTCTCATAAAGCTGCTTAACTGTGGTAATGTAAGGTCGTTTCATATCAGAAGTGAACATATCATAAAATACACCTTGGTATGCAGTCCTGATAATCAAACAAAAGTACACAAAAAACACAAGAATCATCCTTGGAAAGTTCGATGTTGGCAGTCGAGGTTGACTAATTCCGAAAAATGTTCCAAGCATGTTAAAAACAGGCATTCTCACTCCAATTCCATAGACAATTTCATGAATGATTATCGGCAATCTATTGACAATGAAGATGACAAGAAAGGCAACAACGAAGGTAACGGCTAAAAGACACCATGTTAATCTATCAAAAGGCATTGCCATTTTCTCAAAATTTGTATAATTTTCAGTCGGTGTGATTGCAAAGATCATTTCAAGTTGAGCAAATGCAGTTGTAACATGCAGAGAGTCCAGTCCGGGCTGTTTGAAATTTGGAAAAATGTTAATGTATAAAGTTTGAGGTCCAATATCAAAATATCTCATTCCTTGTTCTTGATCAAATTTGAGAAATTGAAAATAAGGCGTAAAATTTCCTTTTTCAGCTATGATTGTAAAGTAGTCTACCAAAATACCTTTAAGTTTCAAGTTTGTCTCATCAATTGTTAAAAGTGCACGATATCCAAACTCAGTGCCAGTTACTAAAATACATCCATGAAAGTTTTTAAACTTCTCGAAATTATCGTTTAGGTTCCACTTCCATTTACGAGTAATTAAGTCAAATTCATCGATTTTTACTCCTTGACGAATGTTGCAATGTACAGTTGTAAACCATTCAAAGGTTGTGAGGATCATTTTTGTAGAATTTCTCAACAGAAAGTATTGAAACAAGGTAATGTGTCCTGAATTGGGTGTCAAATCACGAGGACCTGGTAAATCTAGAATATTCACAAGATTGTCGATGTCCTTAACGTAAATTAAGAATCTCAACTTCTTTGGATATCGATTAATTAGGCGTACTTTCTTATTGAAAGCTACCAAGTCCTTTAATGATTTAAAAAACATGATTGCTGATCGTTCAATTTTGAAATTGATGTCTTCGAAGTTCAAAGTTATGTAAATGCTTCCTATCGGTATATTCTGTTGGACATTCCTTAATATATCATCAATTACGATTGAACTTTCATTAACTTGAAATCCATACAGCATTAAGTCAATTACAGTCTCTGATTCTAAGTACAATTTATTAATTACATCGATGTATGATTGAGACATAGAAATGTCAAAATTGTGCATTTCTGAAGCATATAAAATCATTATTTTTAACATCCAAAAAGAAATATATGTATTTAAATGTCTTAATACTTTCATGATCAAACGTTTACTGGTTTATTATCCTTTATAAACTATTATTAAGCCATGTAATTAGATCTCATTAAATTTACAAAATCAAGATACATAACTTAATAATTTCTTGGAATATTTAAACTAGGATTTTATTTAAAAAAATAAACGTTTTGAAAATAAACTCACAATGTTGATAAATCAAAATTATTTATGATTGGATATAAAGATATTCTTTTTTTTGGAGAAGATATAAATATTTAATATGGAATTAATTGACTTTTAATTCTTCTAGAACAGTAGTTGCCAACCCATGTGGGGTGGATTCTTAAAACTCAATAAATTATACAAACCGTTTGCGGCGTATGGTATTGGTACTAGGAGTGTTAAATACTTGAGGGTATCAGGGCTTGTTCAAATCCCATATACCCAAGTACTTCAAATCCCAATAAAGTAAATTATTGTATTAAGAAAAAAAGTTAGAATTAAAATAAAAAAAAGTAAAATAAAATTTGCTGTGGAACAATTAATGATAGCCATCAATATACCATATCAGAGTTGAATATTCTAGAAAAGAAAATTATCTTTTTCTAGAAGCAATAACTGCTTTCAACCTAACGCAAACAGCTGTTCCGATCAATTCAAATGTGAAAACTAAAAATGTTGTGCAGCATGAACACACCCATATAAGAAAACCTATTTTTAAATCACTCAATGACAACACAGATGGAATTTTGGCTACATAAATTCGATGTCTCTTAAGAATAATCCAATCAAAAAGCTTTTTAAAATATTGAGGAATTCCAAATGGAATCAATTGTTGTGTGACATTTTCCATTAAATCAAACAAAAAGTTATTTCGTTGAACAGCATAGCCGACATGAGAACTGAACAGAATTTGACTTAATTCATATCCAGAAACTTTACATTCGAAGTCATAAACTGCTGATGCTTCGTTTGGAATAAAATAAGCCAATTTTTTAGATGAATTATTCATGTTTTGGCAATAGGATTTTCGGAGGTCTTCTGCGCTGCTGAATACTTTGATTTTCAGCCTGGAAAAAAAATATAATTTAGTTTTCATACTTGCTAGTGTCAGAAACTTACTTTTTCCCATTATCAATCATTTTCCTCAGTGGAACAGTAAAATCTGTATGACCAAGTGCATAAATTGTGTAGTCTTGATGCTGAAGATCTACAATCTGCTTTATAATTGGTCTTCTGATATCATTCGTCAACATGTCATACGAAACTCCTTGATAAGCTGTTCGAATTACCAAACAAAAATAAATGAAGAATACAAGAATCATTCGTGGAAAATTTGAAGCAGGAAGTCGAGTTTGGCCAATTCCAAAAAATGTGCTGATGATGTTGAATGCTGGCATTTTAATTCCAACGCCATAAATAATTTCTTGAAACTTCGTTGGTAATTGATTTACCATAAAAATTACACAAAATGCAATAAAGAAAGTGATGAACAGGAACATCCATGTTGCATTATCGAAAGGAAGTGCCAGTTTCTCAAAATTTGTGTACTTTTCACTCGGTGTGATTTTGAAGATCATGTCAATTTGATAAAATGTTGATGTCACATGATGTGATGGAATCACAATCGATTTAACTTCAGCAAGTGCATTAAATCTCATCATTGAATCATATTTCACATGCAGGTATGATCTATTGTAATTCGTCACAAGTTTATGATGAGGGACAAAATTTCCTTTTTGTCCAAGAATATTGAAAAAACTTACAAGACTTCCTTTAATTTTTCCATCATGCACATCTCTATATCCATTTTCTGCGAATCTACTATCGTAACCGATCATCAATTTACATCCTCGAAAATCCTTAAACTTTTCAAAATATTTGGATTCGAAATTAAATTTCCAATTGTTTAATAACAAGTTGAATCTATTGGATATAAATCCAATAGGAGAGTTACATGATCCCTGTCGAAACCATTCTATAGTCACAAGATTTAAAATGAATCTATTTTCCCTAATCATAAAATATTCATACTCGACGATATGTCCCCTTTCAGGTGTCATTCTTACTGGGAGGTAAAGTTCATCCCAAATGTTATCAAGCATTATCTCTTCTATAAATACAATGAATCGCATCTTTTTTGGGAATCGATTGCTTAGCTAAGCATGATTATTGAATTTTTTTAAGTCTTTAAAATGTTTCATAAAGATAAGAGCAGATTGACATATGACAATTTCTGCATCTGTGTGATTTTGGAACTTAAAAATACCCTCAACTGGATAACTTTTGGTATTAAATAATTTTAAGAATTTACTTAGAATAAATTCCAAACGTTTAACGTCACTTCTTTTGTTTGCATAGAGGATTATATCAAATCTCAATTCATTGTCAACAAACAGCTTGTTTGTAACGTCAAAAATTGCATGTACTATACCGAAATCAAAATCCTTGGATTTCGAAATAATTAAATTTGCATTGTTTATAGCAATATTTGAGGACATAAAAATTATCACAAAATATTTAATGAGCATTTCTATTTTTTGAACAGTCTTAGGTCTATAACAAAACTACAGTAAGCTACTTCTTCCTTTTTGTAGAATATTCTCAACAATTTTTTTTATCTTGTATCTGAATAAACAAGCTATAAAAATGTAAATGGAAAGTTATAGAAATAGAAAACCAATTTTGTAGAATTTTAGACACGCTTGTGTTTATTTAATTTTAGTATATGTAAACATATGTATCCAAATTTTTGATTTACTAGCTGCAGTGCATTATATTTTTAATTTTTCAATGTTGAGAAATTATTCGAAACTTACATACAACTGTTAAATTTTTTCCATTACACACAAACAGCCCTAAACATATTTTATAGATGTTTACTTAATTGAAAATCAAATCAATTAATAAAAATAAATTTCATCTTAAGAAAACGGCCTCACTTATAACGTCCATTAAAAAATTAAAATTTTAGATCCCCCCTCCTTCCCCTCTGTCAAAAAAATCTTTCGTTTAAAACTGTCACACATCCTCAGACCCCCCTTCTCTAAAAATTGGACCTAATAAATAAACGACCTCTTAATGTACTAACGATCTAATGGTATTTCGAATCAATCTTCGAATGAAAACAATTTTAATCCAATTCAAAGCAATTCTTCCACCTGCTTCATAAACAAAAGCCAAAAAACTTCCACAGCATGAAAGCATCCATAAAAGAAACCCAATTTTAAGATCATCTAAAGTCAGTACAGACGGACTTTTCTTAGATTTTTCCAGATGACTTTTTGAGATCATCCAATAATAAAGTTTATTCAAATGCTGTGGAATTCCAGAAGGTATCAATTGTTGTGTAACATTTTGAAGAAGTTCAAAAATAAAATTATTTAATTGTACTGCATATCCAAATTGTGCGCTATATAGAATTTGATCTAACTTATGACCTGAAACCTTGCACAAGTAGTCATATTCTGTTGCTACTGTGTGTGGAATCAAAAATGCCAGCTTTTCTGATGAATTCTTTATGTGATTGCAATAAAAATTTTGAAATTTGTCGACTGACCCAAAGACTACAATGTTCAAATTTTCTCCTTCATTAATCATATTCTTTAATGAGACAATCAAATCTTGAATTTTTAACGTATGTATTGTATAATTTTTTGCATGAAGATCTACAATCTGCTTGATCATTGGTCGTCTGATGTCATTTGTAAGCATGTCATACGAAACTCCTTGATAAGCAGTTCGAACCACTAAGCAGAAATAAATGAAAAATACGAGAATCATTCGAGGGAAGTTTGAAGCTGGAAGTCGAGTTTGGCCAATTCCAAAAAATGTGCTGACAATGTTGAATGCAGGCATTTTTACTTCAGCACCATAGATAATTTTTTGAAATTTCAATGGTAATTGATTGACCATTAAGATGACTAAAAATGCCACTGAAAATGTCACAGTTAACATAAACCATGTTGCTTTATCAAACGGCAGTGCCAGCTTCTCGAAGTTTGTGTACTTTTCACTCGGTGTTATCTTAAAAATCATATCAATTTGGGCAAATGTTGTTGTTACATGATGTGTTGGAACCAGGGTAGTTTTTAAATCAGCAAAAATTTCCAATTCGTATACATATCCTGCTTGAATGTTGTTGTCATAACTCTCATTGCTTGGAAGGATTCGATGACGTGGTCGAAAATTTCCCTTTTTGCCAACTGTTTCAAATAAACTAACGAAACTTCCTTTAATCTGTCCATCAAGTTTATCCTTCCAACAATATTCAGAAAATGAAGAATCGGAACCGATTTTTAAAGTACATCCATAAAAGTTGTTAAATTTTTCAAATTCGGTTGTAAGATTGAATTCCCATTTTCGGGTTTCTAAGTCAAATGCGTCATCAACAATTACTAACGGCTTATTGCAATTTTTTGGTGAAAACCACTCGACAGTCGAAAGTTCGAGAGTGTTGTGATTTCTTCTAAGAAGAAAATATTCATACAGAATAATATGTCCATAATCAAAATTGAGCTTTATTGGTAATACTAAAAATAATTTTTGACGTTTCTGCAGTTCTTCTACATACATTATGAATCTCAATTTTTTTGGAAATCGATTTTTCAATGCTGCATATTTGTTGAATACCTGTAGATCTTGTATTTTTTTCATCAATATCAATGCAGATTGGCTTATGTCTAGAGTTTGAATTGCATTTTCTCCTAGTAAATGAATGCTCTCAACTGGATAGCTCTTAGTGCTTAATCTGCTTAAAAAATTATTTAGCACATCTTTAAGTTCTGTAATGTCGTTATCACTATGAGTAAATATAAATGCATCAAATCAGATATTTTTATCTACAAAAACTTTATTGATGATATCAAAAATTGATTGACTTATTGCAATGTCATCGAAAAACTGATATGCAAGTATTTCCGTTAAGTATATATTTAATATCAAAATTCCTACTTTTGACTTTTTATTAAACATTTTCGGCCTAGTTTTCAATTCTTAAAGCAGTTCGAAGTTAACTTAGAATGATGAAAATATTTAATTATAGACGAAAACAGTTGTAGATTTTACCTTGCAAGCAATTAATAATTACATGTGTCATGCGTAAGAAGAAGCTTGTTAAAGCAATTAATTAGGATGCAAATTCTGATGAATTTTATTAATGTTTTGATATTAATTTAATCAGCACAGTTCAATCGACATTTATGATTGCCAGACACACTTATATTTTTGTTCAATATTTTTTTTTTCTTTAGATTCAGGGGTCGTTCACTTAGTATGTAGCCATTTGTAAGGAGGAGGGGGGTTATTTGATTCTTGCAAAACTAAAAATTTTAAAGTATTTAAAGGAGATTTTTTATAGTATTCAGATCATGAGAATTTATTGCTTGTACGCTAAAAGTTACCTAGGCTATAAATCTAGCCCTGAGATTTCAGCAACAAGACTTCATTGAGAGACGTATATTCTACATTGGATATAAATAAAGTCCGAAAAGTGAAAATTGACGCCAATTTTGAAAATTGATTTTTTTAACTTGAACATAACCTCTATTCAGAGGCGTAACCATGAGAAGGTCCGAGGGTGTCCGGACCATTCTTCGAGGAAAAATTTTTGTATTTTCCTAGGGTTTATGAAGAAAAAAGCTTTTGAACCCCCCTAGAAAAAATTTCTGACTACCCCCCTGGATCTATGAGTCCAGACAATATTGAGAATTCAATTCAGACTGAGTCTGAGTCGAAGTGGCTCGGAGGCGGAATGGTTTAGTACTTCGGTACCTAATTATTGCAACACCGACCCTGCGATCATTGGTTCGAGACTCAGTATGGGAAATTTTTCACATGTCCTTTTTCGAATCATATGCACTGCAAACGCGACTCTCAGCCTCCCTTTGAAGGCTAAAGGCAGGAATGTCATCAAAGAAGTGGTTTAGATTCCACTTCAAAAACTCTAGGTCCCAGGCGTGAGCGATATGCTTATCACATATCCTCACATTTAATGCCTGAGATAAGTGATATTGGAACGTTGAAATCAACGCCCCAACACTCCTTGGAGGAGTAAAGAGAACTACTTATCTTTTTTTAATTCAGACTATAAATTGAAAATAAGGAATTTTAGGGTTTAGTAATTTAATTACTGATCATTGCGTCAAAAATGCGCAAATCAATAATTTCCAAATTCATTTGCTTCTTTTTTATATGATTTCTTTTTTAAGCTCTATAAATCTTCAAATAACTTATAAATCCCTTCAAAATCAATAATCTTTCAATATTTTTTATGAGTAATCTGTGCATACACATTAAAACGATTTCAGCTATAAATATACAAACTGTAATTATACATGAAACGATCCACAAAAGAAATCCAAATTCCAAATCCAAAAATTGAGCACTTTTGGTCCCTGAGATATTTTTTTCTCAATACTTCTATAATGAATCCATTCATAAAATTCATTAAGATATTGCGGAATGCCAAATGGAATAAGTTTGAAAATTACGTCCTGCATTAAAGGATAAATAAAATTATTTTCTAAAACTCCAAGGCCAAGATGAGTAGAAAATAGATTTTGTCCTAATTTAAAACCAACAACTTTACATTTTTTGTACATTGAAATAATTTCCGATTGTGGAATATAGAATGCCAGTTTTGCTGTTGAGTTCAAAATTTGCTTACAGTACAAATCTTCAATATCACTAATGCGATTTATCTTCAACACTTGTGGCCTTAAACGTGACAAAAAATGACAATCTAAATTTCTTAAAAATATCATACTTAATACATACTGTCTTTTTAATTCGTTAATCTCATACAAAGGTTTCACATAATCTGGATGTCCAATGGCAACAATAGAAAAATTATTCTCAAACATTTGATCGATTTTTGTTACATATGGCTTTCGAATCTCACTTCTGAACATGTCATAAAATACACCTTGATATGCAGTACGGATTATCAAACAAAAGTACACAAAAAATACGAGAATCATTCTTGGAAAGTTAGAATTTGGTAGTCGTGATTGACTTATTCCAAAAAATGTTCCAATCATGTTGAATGCTGGCATTTTAATGCCAATTCCATAAACAATATTTTGAATTTCTAATGGCATTCGATTAACAATAAAAATGACAGCAAATGCTATAAAGAATGTTATGAATAACAGGTACCAAGTAGGATTATCAAAAGGCATCATAATTTTTTCATAATTTGAGTACGTATCCGATGGTGTAGTTATAAAAATCAGATCAGATTGAACGAATGTCGTTGTGACATGAAGTTTTTGTAACATAATTGATCTTAGCAATGGAAAAATATTGATAAGTAAAATTTCTTCATTCAATCTTAAAAATGCAATATTTTGATTCTCATCAATCACCAAAAATTGATGTTGAACTTTGAAATTTCCTTTTTCAGCTATGATTTTAAAAAGATCAATAATTAAACCTTTTGTTTTACTATCAGTTTTATCCTTAAATGCCAATTCATGGTATCCATATTCAGATCCAGTTACTAAAATACATCCATGAAAATTTCTGAACTTTTCGAATTCATATCTTAAATTTGATTCCCATTTTTGTGTGCGTAAACTAAAGTTATCAACAATTACTCCTTGTGGCAGTCCACAACCAAAACGTGTAAACCATTCAATTGTCAAAAGAACCATACTTGTATAATTTCTAGCTATAAAATACTGATACAGACTAATATGTCCAGATTCAGGTGTCATATGCTTGGGTATTGGCAGCAAGAAAAGAACATCGATATCTGGCAATTCATCTATGTACATTAAAAATATCATTTGTTTTGGAAATCGATTCGATAACCTTGATTTAATATTAAAATTTGAAAGATCAACATAGTATTTAAAAATTATTATAGCAGACTGACTTATATTGTGACTCCAATTTTCCGGATCTAAAATTGTAGTAATTTTAATGTCTTTTTCAATATTTGATAAAATTTTATCAATTCGAAGTTCGATTCGATTATTTTCAATACCATAAAATATCAAATCTAAATCCTCCTTTGTTTTCATAAAAAGTTCATTTATTGCATCTGTGAATGGTTTTGCTATAGCATAGCTTTCAATTTCAATTGATATTTTATTATTAATAAAATTTGTTTCAATATCTTTGATCAATAAAAGTAATAACAATATTTTTGAATGCATGTGTCTGAATCCTTTAAACAGAAAAACCAAACTGAAATTACTTTTAAGTCTATTGTCTTGTATTTAAAAAAACAGCAGATATAAATCACAAAAATGAAACTTTATACCTAAAACTAATTTTGTTAACAATTAATAAATAATTGTATTTTAATTGATTTTTTTCGATAATTTTTGGAGATTTCATGTAATTTTTCCATCGACAATATGCTTGACTTTAATAGAGCTTACTATTGTTGCTTAGGTGGCGACGATTTCTATGGTATATCCTAGGATGTTTTTAACCTTAAAAAAATACTTTTAATAACAATTTAGGGTATTATATCCTGGGGCAGTCTAAACTATTTTATATTTTAAATCAAGCTGTATCTACATATTAATCCTTGTCTTTCAATGCTTTCATTTAATGATTAAAATTCAAATTATTTTGAATTTCTTCTAAAATCAATAATACTCCAAAGAAATTTTTAATAAATTTTTTAAATATTTTTGCCAAAACTTCAAGTAAGAATATCATAACGGTTAATGCACAAGATGATATCCATAAAATAAATCCAAACTTTAAATCATTAAATTTAAGAACTCTAGGAGTTTTTATAAACTTATTATTAAATTCTCTATGTTCACTCCAATCATGAAATTCATTGATATGTTGTAAAATGCCTGATGGAATGAGTCGATCAACTAAGTCATTCATTAAATGATATATAAAATTATTCTCTAAAACTCCAAAGCCACAAACATTTGATAAGTATATTTGATGAAGTTTATGACCTACAGAATGACATATTTTGTACAGATTAGGTAATTCACTGATAGGAATGTAGAATGCAAGCTTTGCAGTTGAATTTTGAATTTGAGAACAATATAGAAGTTGAACGTCTAGAATCGTTTTGGGTTGCAATATTGTGGGTCTGGAATTTGAAAATAAAAAAAATAATTTCAATCCCATAAAAATAAATTAACATTTATATTTACCTTATATGAGAGTCTTTAAACTCGTACAAGGGCTTAACATAATCTTTATAGTCAACAGCAACAATTGTAAAGTTACTATCATACAATTCCTTAATTGTAGTTATAAAAGGTCTTCTCATATCAGATGTGAACATATCATAAAAAACTCCCTGATATGCAGTCCTAATGATTAAGCAAAAATAAACAAAAAATAAAAGAATCATACGAGGAAAGTTTGATGTTGGCAGTCGTGGCTGGCTTATTCCAAAAAACGTTCCAATCATGTTGAATTCAGGCATTTTAACCCCAATACCATAAACAATTTCTTGTACAACTTTTGGCAATCGATTTACAATGAAAATAACAAGAAAGGCAATAACGAAAGTAGCAGCTATTAAATACCAAATTGTACCATCGAACGGCATTGCCAATTTTTCAAAATTTGTATAATTTTCAGTCGGTGTGATTACAAAAATCATTTCATTTTGAACGAATGCTGTTGTTACATGAAATGGTTTAACTCCTGGTAATTTAAAATGTGGAAAAATGTTGATGTATAAAGTTTGTTGGTCAATGTCAAAATATCTAATTCCTGTGTCTTGTTCAAATTTAAGAAATTGAAAATATGGTGTAAAATTTCCTTTTTCAGCTATGATTTTGAAAAAATCCACCAAAATTCCTTTAGGCTTTAAATTAGTCTGATCAATTGTTAAAAGTTCATGATATCCAAATTCAGTGCCAATTACTAAAATACATCCATTAAAATCATAAAATTTCTCAAAATTTTTATCCAAACTCCAATCCCATTTTTGGGAGATTAAATCATATTCGTTAACTATTACTCCTCGACGAATATTACAGTTCTCAGGCGTGAACCATTGAAAGGTTATGAGAATCATTTTTGTATCATTTCGCAATAAAAAATATTGAAAAAGGCTTATATGGCCTGAATCGGGAGATAATTCAGGTGGACTTGGTAAAACTAGAAGGTTCTCTAATTTATCAATTTGTTTTACATAAATCAAGAATTTCAGTCTTTTTGGAAATTGAGTTTTCAATCGTGCATCTTCATTGAAAGCCACTAGGTCCTTGAAAGTGTTAAAAAACATAACAGCTGATTGTTTGATGTTAAAGTTTACATCTTTAAAGTTTGAAATCACGTAGATGCTTCCAATTGAAATGTTTTTATGCACATTCCTCAAAATACCAGAAATCAAAGCTGGAACTTTATGGTTTTGATATCCATACAGCATTAGGTCAAATATAGTTTCTGATTTTAAATACATCTCATTTATTACGTCGATAAAAGACTTAATTGTTGATTGTTCAATATCATAAAAATTTTCTTTGGATTGTGAGATCATAATTTTAGAAACTAAAATTATTAGACAAATATTAAAATGTCTCGACACCTTCATGACTAAATTCAACATAATCAAATAATTTGAATTGAATATAAATACATATTTTTTAGATACTTTGCTTTTAGATTGATGAAGAAAAAAAAGCAATTAACGAAGCTTCTAGGAGGTACACAATATTTAAACAATATAGTTTCTTAGAATTAATTAAATTGATGATAAGCTCTAAACATTCAATAAACAACACCTACTGTTGACTCTAAAGCAAGATCAATTGATAAATGTCTACGACTCAAAAGACAATTTTCATCTAACAGGTAAAATTAGAGTGACCATGTCAAGGTTTTCACACGAATTTCATGTTTTTTTTGTTGTTCTATCAATAATTGATTACTTTTTAATAAGCATGTGGCAGTTGGTAAACCTTTTATGCTAAAAATGGCCATTTTAGACTCTTTTTCCTTCCCGGTGACAAATCACTGACTTACTTACTTGAGCTTCCTTAACGTAACAAAAGTATTTAAAAAAAATTAAAAAAAATTCTTCAAAACATAAATTTGCCTATCTGCTTGTGAATTAAATTAAAAAGTGTATTTTCAATACAAAATTCTCTAAAAATTGTTTAGTAAATTTTATTTAAATAATAAAGTAAATATGATTTAAAGACTGCAAAAAAATATTTTAATGAAATTTTTTTTCAAATTTAAAATCTCTTAAAAAAATGTAAATTTGAAAAGTGTTACGGAACAAAATCTTACATCGTTCGCCCCTCCCCGTAACACTTTGTGAAAAAAATATTGGGCCCTTCCTCCTTTCCCAAAGCGTTATGAATTTTACGAAGACACAGTGGTCTAAAATGAAAATTTTCCGGCAATCGACCCCATTTTGGAAAAGTTTCACTATAAGTATTGGGGAATGTCTTATTTTAAAGCTGACATAGATACAGAACGATTTCCCAAGTTTCAGCTTTTTTCGTCCATCTGGAGCTGCATGGCAGGGCTTCAAAGTTGGCCATAGTGAAAATTCTCAAATTTCATGATATGTCATTCAAACTTAATTTGCGCAAAATCTATACAATGAATTGAAAAACGGTTTTCAGTTCCTAATAGCTTATTACAATACCTTTAAAATGATACATCATAAGATCTGTAAAGTATTGACCAGTTGTGACAGTGCTTGATTGAGTACGAAAAAATAGGCAAAAAACGTACAATATTTTTTCACGGTAGCTGCAAAGTATGTTCTTCAATCGTCTACATAATGGTTGTACGTTTTTCATACAGTTAAATACTCTAGCTTTCCAAAATGGTATCACACTACTGCTCTCGAGTGCTCTTTGAGGCTCCACAGCTGCTCAAAGTTGGGTAAAATTTCAAAAATTTAAAAATTTTATTTAAAAAAAATTACCTAAAAAATCAAATTTTTGGTAAAACAGTCTCAAGTTTTGTTTTTTATTCTTAATATTGTATATTTAGGCTAAAAATGAACGATTTTTGAAGAAATTTTTGAAAAAAGTCAATTTTGACCACCCCATGCTGGTTATCGACTTGGTCTTTTATGCCTTCACTCAAATAGCTACTGCTCTTACGTGACTTAATATTTTTCAATTCTGTTTTCGGATTATTATAGCTTATTGCCATACCTTTACAGTGATATATAATACTTGGCAGTTATGCTTAGTCTTGGTCATCAAAACGCTTGCTGTTCGTGACCTACAGTGATCGACCCCAAAATTGAAAATCTCAAAAATATGATTTCGAAAAACGAAGCTCAGAAATAAAAATAAAAATTGTTTTTTGGTTTTTTGAGTTGATTTATCATATTTGTGACTGTAGAATCTCAAAAAATTAGTTTTAAAAAATTTTTGGTACCTTAGAGTAGCCTCATAAAATCTACCCTGGTAGTCTCAGTCAGGTGTACAATTTTTACCTGAGAAACTTTTTTTGAGACTTTTTTCGATTTGTTATTAATTATTGAGCACATTTACGTTGAAACAAATAGGTTTTTTGTCGTATACATGTAGAAAATTTGAATTTTTATATTAAATTATTTGAACAATGTCAAAAGAGCCATGCAATAATCAAAAAGATAAAGCTGCTTTTTTAAGGCAGCAAAATCTGCAAAATCAATTTATTTCAACATAAATGTGCTCAATAATTAATAACAAATCGAAAAAGTCTCAAAAAAGTTTCTCAGGTAAAAATTGTACACCTGACTGAGACTACCAGGGTAGATTTTATGAGGCTACTCTAAGGTACCAAAAATTTTTTAAAACTAATTTTTTGAGATTCTACAGTCACAAATATGATAAATCAACTCAAAAAACCAAAAAACAATTTTTATTTTTATTTCTGAGCTTCGTTTTTCGAAATCATATTTTTGAGATTTTCAATTTTGGGGTCGATCACTGTAGGTCACGAACAGCAAGCGTTTTGATGACCAAGACTAAGCATAACTGCCAAGTATTATATATCACTGTAAAGGTATGGCAATAAGCTATAATAATCCGAAAACAGAATTGAAAAATATTAAGTCACGTAAGAGCAGTAGCTATTTGAGTGAAGGCATAAAAGACCAAGTCGATAACCAGCATGGGGTGGTCAAAATTGACTTTTTTCAAAAATTTCTTCAAAAATCGTTCATTTTTAGCCTAAATATACAATATTAAGAATAAAAAACAAAACTTGAGACTGTTTTACCAAAAATTTGATTTTTTAGGTAATTTTTTTTAAATAAAATTTTTAAATTTTTGAAATTTTACCCAACTTTGAGCAGCTGTGGAGCCTCAAAGAGCACTCGAGAGCAGTAGTGTGATACCATTTTGGAAAGTTAGAGTATTTAACTGTATGAAAAACGTACAACCATTATGTAGACGATTGATGAACATACTTTGCAGCTACCGTGAAAAAATATTGTACGTTTTTTGCCTATTTTTTCGTACTCAATCAAGCACTGTCACAACTGGTCAATACTTTACAGATCTTATGATATATCATTTTAAAGGTATTGTAATAAGCTATTAGGAACTGAAAACCGTTTTTCAATTCATTGTATAGATTTTGCGCAAATTAAGTTTGAATGACATATCATGAAATTTGAGAATTTTCACTATGGCCAACTTTGAAGCCCTGCCATGCAGCTCCAGATGAACGAAAAAAACTGAAACTTGGGGAATCGTTCTGTATCTATGTCAGCTTTAAAATGAGACATTCCCCAATACTTATAGTGAAACTTTTCCAAAATGGGGTCGATTGCCGGAAAATTTTCATTTTATACCACTGTGGAAGAGCCTTTATCGAGCCGCTATTGAGTGTTGTATTAAAACAAATGACAATTTTGTAGAAATTTTAATAGCACACTTATGTATGTGCATTAATATATTTATATTTTGAAACATTAAAGGAAGGGAAATTGATACATGCCTGTTTAAGAGTAATTTATTCAGATCTTATTGCTTAAAAATGTTTATATAACTATTAACTTCATTGAAAATTAAATAAAACCCAATAAAGTTCTTAAAAATCTTTGAAAAATTAACAAAAATTAATTCAATCACAAAAACTAATGTTGAACCACTACAAGCTGCAGCCCAGCAAAGAAATCCAAATTGTAGGTCTTGAAGTGTTAAAACTCTCGGTATTTTTACAAATATAAATATTTTATCTCTACTGTGTATCCAATCATAATATTTTATTAAATATTGTGGAATTCCTGATGGAATTAGTTGGTTCATCACATCACGCATCAAATGAAAAATAAAATTGTTCTCTAAAACGCCAAGTCCAATGTAACTTGAGTAAAGATTTTGGCGCAATTTCTGACCTCGAACTTTACATTTGCTATAAAGCTCATCAGCTTCAGTATGTGGAAGGAAGAAGGCTAGTTTTGCTGAAGAGTTTTTGATTTGTCGACAATATAAAGTCATGATCTCATAGTCTGTGATAAATTCAAGAATTTGTGGTCTGAAATGGTTATATATAATGAAATTAAAATTTCTTCTATAGTTTCTAATGAATCTCACCTAACATCAGATTCACTAAAACTGTATAAAGGTCTCACATAATCATCAAGTCTAAGTGCTACAATTGTAAAATTGCCTTCATAAACTTGCTTTATTGTAGTTACTGACGGCTTTCGAATGTCAGTTGTGAACATGTCATAGAATACACCTTGATAAGCCGTCCGAATGATCAAACAAAAGTATACAAAAACTATCAAAATCATCCTTGAAAAATTCGATTTTGGAAGTCGATATTGGCTGATTCCAAAAAATGTTCCAACCAAATTGAATGCCGGCAGTCTAATTCCAATTCCATATACAACATTTTGAATTCTTAACGGCATTTGATTGACTAGAAAAATGACAGCAAATGCAATCAAAAAAGTAGCAAGCAAAAGATTCCAAGTTATTAGATCAAATGGAAGCACCATTTTCTCAAAATTTGTATACTTTTCAGACGGTGTGATTAAAAAAATCATGTCAGTCTGCTCAAATACTGTCGTAAAATGAAGTTCCCCCTAACAGACAAAGAGCATGCTCTTGTCTAGAGAGCATGGTCGAGAGAACGGTTTTTTAATCAACTCCCAAGATCCCGCTATTGAGCGGGCTCTTTAGCGTACTCAAACCAAACTCTTATGAAGCAATACTTGCATGCAAGTTTTTTTAACGTACTCTTTTTCATACTCTTAAGAGTATGCTCAAGAGAGTACGCAAAAAACATACTCTTTAATGAACTCTTAAGAGCACGCTAAATTTTTACTTGTTTTATACTTCACAAGCGTTTGCAGAAATTACTATTACAAGAGCTAAAATTTTTTGTATGGAAAGTTTAAATTTGTTTTTTGTTGAACTGAATATATCAATTCCGAAAGGCAATAGGACAGCAAAGAGATGATAGGAATTTCATTAAGACACCCTCGGTTTAAGGTTCAAATCTTCAAAATCACATAAACAAGAAAATATAAATTTCTTAAGAGCGTGCTCAAGAGTATGCTCTTCTGAGCATGAAATTTTTTTAATTTTTGTAAAAATAAACTGTGCTCAGTAAAGCTTACTCTAAGCATGCTCTCAAGATTCACTTGCATGAAAAACTTGCAAGCAAAAAAAGCGAGCTCTCGAGATGTTCTTTCTGAGGTACCGTAGAGGTCCTTTTGTTTATATGAAAGAGTACGCTAATTGAGTGAGCTCTTTTAAAAAAAATAAGACTTAGAAAGCATGCTCTGAGCACACTCTTTGTCTGTTAGGATCCTCTATTGCCATAGATTTAAATTGAGGAATTACATTAATCAGCATTTCTTGATCTTCAGCATTAAAATCTGACTCTGGATTTGACTTAATTAAATAATAATAAGGTGTAAAGTTTCCTTTTTCAGATATGATTTTAAAATAATCGACAATAAATCCTTTAGTCTTTAAATCAAATGAGTCTATGTAAGCCATGTCTTGAAATCCATATTCACATCCAATTACTAGAAGACATCCATAAAAGTTTCTAAATTTCTCAAAGTTGTAATTCAAATTCCACTTCCATTGCTGACTGACTAAATCAAATTCATCAATTTTAATCAAGGCTTCCGCAGATTATAATCTTGAAAAAATCCCATACAAAGATTATAATCTTTAAAAATCTTTCATACAAAGATTATAATCTTTAAAAATCAAAGATTATAATCTTCATATAAAGATTTTTTGAAGATTATAATCTTCATACAGAGATTATAATCTTTAAAAAATCTTCATACAAAGATTATAATCTTTGATTTTTAAAGATTATAATCTGCGGAAGCCTTGATTTTAATTCCTTGAACGATGTTACAAATCCGAGGTGTAAACCATTCAAAAGTCATTAGAAAAATGCTTGAATAGTTTCTTATTAGAAAAAATTGGTACAATCCTAAATGTCCAGGATCCGAATCTAGCTCCATTGGCCTGAAATTTTTTAATAAAAAATCAATTCTTGGAAAAACCTCGACATAAACCAGGAAAGCTAGTTGCTTAGGAAATCGATTGGAAAGGCGAGTATTGTAATTGAATAGGATTAAGTCATAATAAGTTTTGAAGAATATAATTGCTGACTGATTAATGCTGTGAGTTTTAAAATTTTCATTTGTTTTTAAATATATGCTGCCAACTAAATTTCTAGCTTCAATTGACTTTAAAATCTCATCTACTGTGATTGACATTTCAATTTTTAAATATCCTATAAAAATGACGTCAAAGGCAATTTGTGATTTTATATACAACTTGTTTATTACATCTATAAATGGCTGTGTCATTAATGATCGTTCATTTTGGATTAAAACTTTTTTCAAATGAACAATTTTAATATAAACGAAAATTACAATTAACTTATTAAATTTCATCCTACTGGATTTATAGAAAGAACTTTCGTGACTAAGAAACAAGCAAGGTTTATTGACAGTCTATTCTAATTTTAGTTTGATTTATCACAAATCGAATTGACTTGTTTGTTTCATTAGATACAATCTACAAGCTTTGAGTTCAATAGAATTGTGGTCAAAGACAGTATATAATTTAGATCAGAGAGCGGGTTAGAGACTCAGCATGAAAAATTTTAAGCGCGTCCTTTCTCAAATTATATACACTGCGAACGCAACTCAACGTCTCATTTTAAAGGCTAAATCCAAAAATTTTAACGAAATTAGTAAATAAATCGCAATTGATTTATGTCAATCTTTTAAAAACTAACAACTTTATTTCAGAAATGATAGAATCGTTAATGTGAGATTAATTTGAGAAAGTTTTTAATCAAAATTTGAGTAAAAGCTACCTTAAGTCTATTTGAAATAATTCGTCCGCATACTTCATAGACAAATACTAATAATGTTATCAAGCACGAGTACATCCACACTAAAAATCCAATTTTAAGATCCTGTAGTGTCAAAACTGATGGGCTTTTGTAAGTTGCTTCTTGATGAGTTTTAAAAATCAACCAATGATAAAATTTACCTAAATGTTGTGGAATTCCAGAAGGTATCAACTGTCGTGTAACATTTTGAAGAAGTTCAAAAATAAAATTATTTAATTGTACTGCATATCCAAACTGTGCACTGTATAGAATTTGATCTAACTTATGACCTGAAACCTTGCACAAATAGTCATATTCTTTTGCTACTGTGTGTGGGACCAAAAATGCCAGCTTTTCTGATGAATTCTTTATGTGATTGCAGTAAAAATTTTGAAATTTATCGACTGATCCAAAGCTTACAATGTTCAAATTTTCTCCTTCATTAATCATATTCTTTAATGAGACAATCAAATCTTGAATTTTTAACGTATGTATTGTATAATTTTTTGCATGAAGATCTACAATCTGCTTGATCATTGGTCGTCTGATGTCATTTGTAAGCATCTCATACGAAACTCCTTGATAAGCAGTTCGAATCACCAAGCAAAAGTAAATGAAAAATACAAGAATCATTCGAGGAAAATTTGAAGCTGGAAGTCGAGTTTGGCCAATTCCAAAAAATGTGCTGACAATGTTGAATGCAGGCATTTTTACTTCAGCACCATAGATAATTTTTTGAAATTTCAATGGTAATTGATTGACCATTAAGATGACTAAAAATGCCACTGAAAATGTCACAGTCAACATAAACCATGTTGCTTTATCAAACGGCAGTGCCAGCTTCTCGAAATTTGTGTACTTTTCACTCGGTGTTATCTTAAAAATCATATCAATTTGGGCAAATGTTGTAGTTACATGATGTGTTGGAACCAGGGTAGTTTTTAAATCAGCAAAAATTTCCAATTCGTATACATATCCTGCTTGAATGTTGTTGTCATAACTCTCATTGCTTGGAAGGATTCGATGACGTGGTCGAAAATTTCCCTTTTTGCCAACTGTTTCGAATAAACTAACGAAACTTCCTTTAATCTGTCCATCAAGTTTATCCTTCCAACAATATTCAGAAAATGAAGAATCGGAACCGATTTTTAAAGTACATCCATAAAAGTTGTTAAATTTTTCAAATTCGGTTGTAAGATTGAATTCCCATTTTCGGGTTTCTAAGTCAAATGCGTCATCAACAATTACTAACGGCTTATTGCAATTTTTTGGTGAAAACCACTCGACAGTCGAAAGTTCGAGAGTGTTGTGATTTCTTCTAAGAAGAAAATATTCATACAGAATAATATGTCCATAATCAAAATTGAGCTTTATTGGTAATACTAAAAATAATTTTTGACGTTTCTGCAGTTCTTCTACATACATTATGAATCTCATTTTTTTTTGGAAATCGATTTTTTAATACTGCATATTTATTGAATACCTGTAGATCTTGTATTTATTTCATCAATATCAATGCAGATTGGCTTATGTCGAGAGTTTGAATTGCATTTTCTCCTAGTAAATGAATGCTCTCAACTGGATAGCTCTTAGTGCTTAATCTACTTAAAAAAGTATTTAGCACATCTTTAAGTTCTGTAATTTCGTTATCACTATGAGTAAATATAAATGCATCAAATCAGATATTTTTATCTACAAAAACTTTATTGATGATATCAAAAATTGATTGACTTATTATAATGTCATCGAAAAACTGATCTGCAAGTATTACCGTTAAGTATATATTTAATATCAAAATTCCTACTTTTGACTTTTTATTCAACATTTTCAGCCTGGTTTTCAATTCTTAAAGCAGTTCGAAGTTAACTTAGAATGATGAAAATATTTAATTATAGACGAAAACAGTTGTAGATTTTACCTTGCAAGCAATTAATAATTACATGTGTCATGCGTAAGAAGAAGCTTGTTAAAGCAATTAATTAGGATGCAAATTCTGATGAATTTTATTAATGTTTTGATATTAATTTAATCAGCACAGTTCAATCGACATTTATGATTGTCAGACACACTTATATTTTCGTTCAATATTTTTTTTTTTCTTCTTTAGATTCAGGGGTCGTTCACTTAGTATGTTTGCATTTTAGCATTTTAGGGGGTAGGAGTTTGAAAAAATGTAGCCATTTGTAAGGAGGAGGGGGGTTATTTGATTCTTGCAAAACTAAAAATTTTAAAGTATTTAAAGGAGATTTTTTATAGTATTCAAACATGAGAATTTATTGCTTGTACGCTAAAAGTTACATAGGCTAAAGGTAAAATCTACGACTACTCTAGGGTAACCCTATAAATCCAGCTCTGAGATTTCAGCAACAAGACTTCATTGAGAGACATATATTCTACATTGGATATAAATAAAGTCAAAAAAGTGAAAATTGATGCCAATTTTGAAAACTGATTTTTTTAACTTGAACATAACCTTTATTCAGAGGCGTAACCATGAGAAGGTCCGAGTGTCCGGACCCTTCTTCGAGGAAAAATTGCTGTATTTTACTAGGGTTTATGAAGAAAAAAGCTTTTGAACCCCCCTAGAAAAAATTTCTGACTACCCCCCCTGGATCTATGAGTCCAGACTATATTGAGAATTCAATTCAGACTGAGTCTGAGTCGAAGTGGCTCGAAGGCGGAATGGTTTAGTACTTCGGTACCTAATTATTGCAACACCGACCCTGCGATCATTAGTTCGAGACTCAGTATGGGAAATTTTTCACATGTCCTTTTTCGAATCATATGCACTGCAAACGCGACTCACAGCCTCCCTTTGAAGGCTAAAGGCAGGAATGTCATCAAAGAAGTGGTTAAGATTCCACTTCAAAAACTGTAGGTCCCAGGCGTGAGCGATATGCTTATCACATATCTTTTTTTAATTCAGACTATAAATTGAAAATAAGGAATTTTAGGGTTTAGTAATTTAATTACTGATCATTGCGTCAAAAATGCGCAAATCAATAATTTCCAAAATCATTTTCTTCTTTTTTATATGATTTCTTTTTTAAGCTCTATAAATCTTCAAATAACTTATAAATCCCTTCAAAATCAATAATCTTTCAATATTTTTTATGAGTAATCTGTGCATACACATTAAAACGATTTCAGCTATAAATATACAAACTGTAATTATACATGAAACGATCCACAAAAGAAATCCAAATTCCAAATCCTGTTTAGTGAGCACTTTTGGTCCCTGAGAAATTTTTTTCTCAATACTTCTATAATGAATCCATTCATAAAATTCATTAAGATATTGCGGAATGCCAAATGGAATAAGTTTGAAAATTACGTCCTGCATTAAAGGATAAATAAAATTATTTTCTAAAACTCCAAGGCCAAGATGAGTAGAAAATAGATTTTGTCCTAATTTAAAACCAACAACTTTACATTTTTTGTACATTGAAATAATTTCCGATTGTGGAATATAGAATGCCAGTTTTGCTGTTGAGTTCAAAATTTGCTTACAGTACAAATCTTCAATATCACTAATGCGATTTATCTTCAGCACTTGTGGCCTTAAACGTGACAAAAAATGACAATCTAAATTTCTTAAAAATATCATACTTAATACATACGGTCTTTTTAATTCGTTAATCTCATACAAAGGTTTCACATAATCTGGATGTCCAATGGCTACAATCGAAAAATTATTCTCAAACATTTGATCGATTTTTGTTACATATGGCTTTCGAATCTCACTTCTGAACATGTCATAAAATACACCTTGATATGCAGTACGGATTATCAAACAAAAGTACACAAAAAATACGAGAATCATTCTTGGAAAGTTAGAATTTGGTAGTCGTGATTGACTTATTCCAAAAAATGTTCCAATCATGTTGAATGCTGGCATTTTAATGCCAATTCCATAAACAATATTTTGAATTTCTAATGGCATTCGATTAACAATAAAAATGACAGCAAATGCTATAAAGAATGTTATGAATAACAGGTACCAAGTAGGATTATCAAAAGGCATCATAATTTTTTCATAATTTGAGTACGTATCCGATGGTGTAGTTATAAAAATCAGATCAGATTGAACGAATGTCGTTGTGACATGAAGTTTTTGTAACATAATTGATCTTAGCAATGGAAAAATATTGATAAGTAAAATTTCTTCATTCAATCTTAAAAATGCAATATTTTGATTCTCATCAATCACCAAAAATTGATGTTGAACTTTGAAATTTCCTTTTTCAGCTATGATTTTAAAAAGATCAATAATTAAACCTTTTGTTTTACTATCAGTTTTATCCTTAAATGCCAATTCATGGTATCCATATTCAGATCCAGTTACTAAAATACATCCATGAAAATTTCTGAACTTTTCGAATTCATATCTTAAATTTGATTCCCATTTTTGCGTGCGTAAACTAAAGTTATCAACAATTACTCCTTGTGGCAGTCCACAACCAAAACGTGTAAACCATTCAATTGTCAAAAGAACCATACTTGTATAATTTCTAGCTATAAAATACTGATACAGACTAATATGTCCAGATTCAGGTGTCATATACTTGGGTATTGGCAGCAAGAAAAGAACATCGATATCTGGCAATTCATCTATGTACATTAAAAATATCATTTGTTTTGGAAATCGATTCGATAACCTTGATTTAATATTAAAATTTGAAAGATCAACATAGTATTTAAAAATTATTATAGCAGACTGACTTATATTGTGACTCCAATTTTCTGGATCTAAAATTGTAGTAATTTTAATGTCTTTTTCAATATTTGATAAAATTTTATCAATTCGAAGTTCGATTTGATTATTTTCAATACCATAAAATATCAAATCTAAATCCTCCTTTGTTTTCATAAAAAGTTCATTTATTGCATCTGTGAATGGTTTTGCTATAGCATAGCTTTCAATTTCAATTGATATTTTATTATTAATAAAATTTGTTTCAATATCTTTGATCAATAAAAGTAATAACAATATTTTTGAATGCATGTGTCTGAATCCTTTAAACAGAAAAACCAAACTGAAATTACTTTTAAGTCTATTGTCTTGTATTTAAAAAAACAGCAGATATAAATCACAAAAATGAAACTTTATACCTAAAACTAATTTTGTTAACAATTAATAAATAATTGTATTTTAATTCATTTTTTTCGATAATTTTTGGAGATTTCATGTAAATTTTCCATCGACAATATGCTTGACTTTAATAGAGCTTACTATTGTTGCTTAGGTGGCGACGATTTCTATGGTATATCCTAGGATGTTTTTAACCTTAAAAAAATACTTTTAATAACAATTTAGGGTATTATATCCTGGGGCAGTCTAAACTATTTTATATTTTAAATCAAGCTGTATCTACATATTAATCCTTGTCTTTCAATGCTTTCATTTAATGATTAAAATTCAAATTATTTTGAATTTCTTCTAAAATCAATAATACTCCAAAGAAATTTTTAATAAATTTTTTAAATATTTTTGCCAAAACTTCAAGTAAGAATATCATAACGGTTAATGCACAAGATGATATCCATAAAATAAATCCAAACTTTAAATCATTAAATTTAAGAACTCTAGGAGTTTTTATAAACTTATTATTAAATTCTCTATGTTCACTCCAATCATGAAATTCATTGATATGTTGTAAAATGCCTGATGGAATGAGTCGATCAACTAAGTCATTCATTAAATGATATATAAAATTATTCTCTAAAACTGCAAAGCCACAAACATTTGATAAGTATATTTGATGAAGTTTATGACCTACAGTATGACACATTTTGTACAGATTAGGTAATTCACTGATAGGAATGTAGAATGCAAACTTTGCAGTTGAATTTTGAATTTGAGAACAATATAGAAGTTGAACGTCTAGAATCGTTTTGGGTTGCAATATTGTGGGTCTGGAATTTGAAAATAAAAAAAAATAATAATTTCAATCCCATAAAAATAAATTAACATTTATATTTACCTTATATGAGAGTCCTTAAACTCGTACAAGGGCTTAACATAATCTTCATAGTCAACAGCAACAATTGTAAAGTTACTATCATACAATTCCTTAATTGTACTTATAAAAGGTCTTCTCAAATCAGATGTGAACATATCATAAAAAACTCCCTGATATGCAGTCCTAATGATTAAGCAAAAATAAACAAAAAATAAAAGAATCATACGAGGAAAGTTTGATGTTGGCAGTCGTGGCTGGCTTATTCCAAAAAACGTTCCAATCATGTTGAATTCAGGCATTTTAACCCCAATACCATAAACAATTTCTTGTACAACTTTTGGCAATCGATTTACAATGAAAATAACAAGAAAGGCAATAACGAAAGTAGCAGCTATAAGATACCAAATTGTACCATCGAACGGCATTGCCAATTTTTCAAAATTTGTATAATTTTCAGTCGGTGTGATTACAAAAATCATTTCATTTTGAACGAATGCTGTTGTTACATGAAATGGTTTAACTCCTGGTAATTTAAAATGTGGAAAAATGTTGATGTATAAAGTTTGTTGGTCAATGTCAAAATATCTAATTCCTGTGTCTTGTTCAAATTTAAGAAATTGAAAATATGGTGTAAAATTTCCTTTTTCAGCTATGATTTTGAAAAAATCCACCAAAATTCCTTTAGGCTTTAAACTATTCTGATCAATTGTTAAAAGTTCATGATATCCAAACTCAGCGCCAATCACTAAAATACATCCATTAAAATCATGAAATTTTTCAAAATTTTTATCCAAACTCCAATGCCATTTTTGGGAGATTAAATCATAATCGTTGACTATCACTCCTTGACGAATATTACATTTCTCAGACGTGAACCATTGAAAGGTTATCAGAATCATTTTTGTATCATTTCGCAATAAAAAGTATTGAAACAGGCTTATATGACCGGAATCAGGAGATAATTCAGGAGGACTTGGTAAAACTAGAAGGTTCTCTAATTTATCAATTTGTTTTACATAAATCAAGAATTTCAGTCTTTTTGGAAATTGAGTTTTCAATCGTGCATCTTCATTGAAAGCCACTAGGTCCTTGAAAGTGTTAAAAAACATAACAGCTGATTGTTTGATGTTAAAGTTTACATCTTTAAAGTTTGAAATCACGTAGATGCTTCCAATTGAAATGTTTTTATGCACATTCCTCAAAATACCAGAAATCAAAGCTGGAACTTTATGGTTTTGATATCCATACAGCATTAGGTCAAATATAGTTTCTGATTTTAAATACATCTCATTTATTACGTCGATAAATGACTTAATTGTTGATTGTTCAGTATTATAAAAATTTTCTTTGGATTGTGAGATCATAATTTTAGAAACTAAAATTATTAGACAAATATTAAAATGTCTAGACACCTTCATGACTAAATTCAAAATAATCAAAATTATTTGAATTGAATATAATTATTTTTTAGATACTCTGCTTTTAGATTGATGAAGAAAAAAAAGCAATTAACGAAGCTTCTAGGAGGTACACAATATTTAAACAATATAGTTTCTTAGAATTAATTAAATTGATGATAAGCTCTAAACATTCAATAAACAACACCTACTGTTGACTCTAAAGCAAGATCAATTGATAAATGTCTACGACTCAAAAGACAATTTTCATCTAACAGATAAAATTAGAGTGACCATGTCAAGGTTTTCACACGAGTTTCATTTTTTTTTGTTATTCTATCAATAATTGATTACTTTTTAATAAGCATGTGGTTGTTCGTAAAACTTTTTATGCTAAAAATGGCTATTTTAGACTCTTTTTCCTTCCCTGTGACAAATCACTGACTTACTTACTTGAGTTTCCTTAACGTAACAAAAGTATTTAAAAAAAAATTAAAAAAATCTCTTCAAAACATAAATTTGCCTACCTACTTGAGAATTAAATTAAAAAGTGTATTTTCAATACAAAATTCTCTAAAAATCAGGGGCGTAGCCAGGACCCCCAAAACCCCCCTATTTTCGCGAAGTTTATACTAGATGTTATTGAATTGTATATTGTATTATACTAGATATTATTAAATGAAACAAAAACCCCCCATCAAAAAAATTCCTGGCTACGCCCCTGCTAAAAATTATTAAATAAATTTGATTCAAATAATAAAGTAAATATGATTTAGAGACTACAAAAAAATATTTTAATGAAAAATTTTTCATATTGAAAATCTTTTAAAAAAATGTAAAATCGAAAAAATCTTGCGTAAAAAAATCTTACATCGTTCGCTCCTCGCCGTAACACTTTGTAAAAAAAAATATTGGACCCTTCCTCCTTTCCCAAAGCGTTATGAATTTTACGAACAGCCTTTATCGAGCCGCTATTGAGTGTTGTATTAAAACAAATGACAATTTTGTAGAAATTTTAATAGCACACTTATGTATGTGCATTAATATATTTATATTTTGAAACATTAACTTCATTGAAAATTAAATAAAACCCAATAAAATTCTTAAAAATTTTTGAAAAATTAACAAAAATTAATTCAATCACAAAAACTAATGTTGAACCACTACAAGCTGCAACCCAGCAAAGAAATCCAAATTCCAGGTCTTGAAGTGTTAAAACTCTCGGTATTTTTACAAATATAAATATTTTATCTCTACTGTGTATCCAATCATAATATTTCATTAAATATTGTGGAATTCCTGATGGAATTAGTTGGTTCATCACATCACGCAATAAATGAAAAATGAAATTGTTCTCTAAAACAGCAAGTCCAATGTAACTTGAGTAAAGATTTTGGCGCAATTTCTGACCTCGAACTTTACATTTGCTATAAAGCTCATCAGCTTCAGTATGTGGAAGGAAGAAGGCTAGTTTTGCTGAAGAGTTTTTGATTTGACGACAATATAAAGTCATGATCTCATAGTCTGTGATAAATTCAAGAATTTGTGGTCTGAAATGGTTATATATAATGAAATTAAAATTTCTTCTATAGTTTCTAATGAATCTCACCTAACATCAGATTCACTAAAACTATATAAAGGTCTCACATAATCATCAAGTCCAAGTGCTACAATTGTAAAATTGCCTTCATAAACTTGCTTTATTGTAGTTACTGACGGCTTTCGAATGTCAGTTGTGAACATGTCATAGAATACACCTTGATAAGCCGTCCGAATGATCAAACAAAAGTATACAAAAACTATCAAAATCATCCTTGAAAAATTCGATTTTGGAAGTCGATATTGGCTGATTCCAAAAAATGTTCCAACCAAATTGAATACCGGCAGTCTAATTCCAATTCCATAGACAACATTTTGAATTCTTAATGGCATTTGATTGACTAGAAGAATAACAGCAAATGCAATCAAAAAAGTAGCAAGCAAAAGATTCCAAGTTATTAGATCAAATGGAAGTGCCATTTTCTCAAAATTTGTGTATTTTTCAGACGGTGTGATTAAAAATATCATGTCAGTCTGCTCAAATACGGTTGTAAAATGAAGTTCCTCTATTGCCATAGATTTAAATTGAGGAATTACATTAACCAGCATTTCTTGATCTTCAGCATTAAAATCTGACTCTGGATTTGACTTAATTAAATGATAATAAGGTGTAAAGTTTCCTTTTTCAGATATGATTTTAAAATAATCGACAATAAATCCTTTAGTCTTTAAATCAAATGAGTCTATGTAAGCCATGTCTTGAAATCCATATTCACATCCAATTACTAGGAGACATCCATGAAAGTTTCTAAATTTCTCAAAGTTGTAATTCAAATTCCACTTCCATTGTTGATTGACTAAGTCAAATTCATCAATTTTAATTCCTTGCACGATGTTACAAACCCGAGGTGTAAACCATTCAAAAGTCATTAGAAAAATGCTTGAGTAGTTCCTTACTAAAAAATATTGATACAATCCTAAATGTCCAGGATCCGAATCTAATTCCATTGGTTTGAAAATCTTTAATAAGGAATCAATTCTTGGCCATACCTCGACGTGAATCAGGAAAGCTAGTTTTTTAGGAAATCGATTGGAAAGTCGAGTATTGTAATTGAACAGGATTAAATCGTAATAAGTTTTAAAGAATATAATTGCGGACCGATTAATGCTGTGAGTTTTAAAATCTTCATTTGTTTTTGAATTTATGCTGCCAACTAACGTTCTGTCTTCAATTGACTTCAAAATTTCATCAATTGCGACTGTCATTTCAATTTTTAAAAACCCAATAAAAATAACATCAAATACGATTTGTGATTTTATGTACAACTTGTTAATAACATCTATGTATGGCAATGACATCGACAACCGTTCATTCTGGATTAGAATTTTACTTGATTGAACAATTTCAATAAAAATGTAAAATACAATAAAATTGTTCAAATTCATCCTACTGGATTAATAGAAAGAGCTTTCGTGACTGAAAAACACGAGTCGTTAATAAAAAACAGGTAAATAAGCTATTCTTAGTTTGATTTATCTGAACTTGTGTTGACTTGCTTGTTCGATAAAATCTACACTTTTTTCTTTCTGTTGTCATTAATAATTCATTTTAACTTTCGTAAAGAGTCTTAAATTAAATACAATTCCAAAATGTTAAACTCTCCGTTTAAAAGTTGTTAACCCCTTGGTAAAAAATTTCTGCTAGTTATGAAAAGACACCTTCACTTCAATGTGTGACTAGTTTAAGGAGTTTTCCAATCAAGCTTTCAATAATGATAGATTTAAGTAAATTTAAAACCACTCTTTTACATGTTTCATACACAAAAACAATTAATGACATGCCGCATGAAATTATCCATAAAAGAAATCCAATTTTGAGATCTTCAAGTGTCAATACTGATGGAGTTTTCTGAAATGACTCTTGATGAGACTGAACAACTATCCAATGATAAATTTTTGCCAAGTGTTGCGGTATTCCAGCTGGAATTAACTGTTTTGTAACACTCTGCATTAAATCAAATAAAAAATTGTTTCTATGAACTGCATAACCAATATGCGTGCTATACAATATTTGATCCAATTTCTGTCCTGAATTTATGCATCCGAAGTCATATTTTGTAGCTGCTGTATGTGGTACAAAATAGGCAAGTTTCCTTGAAGAATTATTTATATTTTGACAAAATGAATTCCTTAATTTTTCCAAGCAATCTAACACAACAATTTCTAATCTGGAAATTTAACAATTGACGATCAAAATGATTATATGCACATTAGAAAATTTTTCTTACTTGTCTCCTCCATCGATCATTGATCTTATACTAGTAGGCAAATCATCACTCATATTTAAAGCATATATTGTGTAGACTTGATGCTGAAGATCTACAATCTGCTTGATAATCGGTCTTCTGATATCATTTGTAAGCATGTCATAAGAAACTCCTTGATAAGCTGTTCGAATTACCAAACAGAAATAAATGAAGAATACAAGAATCATTCGAGGAAAATTCGAAACTGGGAGTCGAGTTTGACTGATTCCGAAAAATGTGCCAACAATGTTAAATGCTGGCATTTTAATTCCAACTCCATAAATGATTTCTTGAAACTTCTTTGGAAATTGATTGACCATAAATATTACAGAAAATGCAATAAAGAATGTAATGAACAGAAACATCCAAGTTGCATTATCGAAAGGAAGTGCCAATTTCTCAAAATTTGTGTACTTTTCACTTGGCGTGATTTTGAAGATCATGTCAATTTGATAAAATGTTGTTGTCACATGATGTGTGGAAATTACAAATGATTTAATTTCAGCAAGAACACTAAAATTCTGCCACAAATCTTCATGGATGTGCAAAGAAGTATTGATATACTGATTTAAAATGTTATGACGAGGAATAAAATTTCCTTTTTGTCCCAGAATGTTGAAGAAACTGACAAGACTTCCTTTAACAATTCCATCAAATTTATCCTCATATGCATGCTCAAGAAATCTGCTATCATAGCCTATTGACAATTTACATCCATAGAAATTTTTAAACTTCTCGAATTTTCTTTTCAAATTTCGTTTCCATTTTCTTGTTGTCAAGTTGTAGTAATCGTCAACAACTCCTTTTGGACAGTTGCATGTTTTTTTCGAGTACCATTCTATGGTTATCAGATCAAGTGTATGGTTATTTTTATGAATCAAAAAATATTGATTTTGAACTATGTGTCCTTTAGAAGGTGTTAGTTTCAATGGCATGAAAAAGAAATCGAAAAAGTTGTGCTTGATCATTTCCTCTATATAGACAATAAACCTCAATTTATTTGGAAAACGATTTGATAACTCAACTTTTTTGTTGAATTCTCTCAAGTCTTGAAAGGTGGTCATGAGTATCACTGCTGATTGATCTATGTTGATTTTTGAAGCATTAGTTATTAAAATTCTATCAACCGGATAAATTTTATGACTTAAAATAGTTGCAATATTATTTAAAATGGACTCTAAATGCCTGTTATCTCTTTTCAATCTACTATAAACTAAAATATTAAATCGAATTCCTTCTTTCACATAAAATTTCATTACAACATCAGTAATCGAATGAGCTATTGCAATATCCTGATTTTCTGGCAACATCTGAATTGATAATCCATTTTTTGTTGATAAAATGATTACCGACACAGCTTTAAATAATAAACTGAGCAACATTCTTAATAATTTACTTCTTGATTCTTCAAAGCCTAAGAACGCATAGAAGGAGGTTAAGTTTTTACGTATCTACATTATTTCTTCTTATTATTCAATCTTAGATTATTTCAGTGCACAAGGTAAAAAACATGAATTAGATTTTGGATTTTTTGGATTGTAATTTTTGATTAATGTTCATTTATTAGAAGCTAATTAAATACTTGACATTTTGACACACACATTCATAGACTGATTTAATCAAGAAACATTTTTTTTAATGCATAAATGATCTAAAGACACTTCTGATGAAAATTTGAATGATAAGTATTTTAAGTCGATTTAAAGCAATTTTTCCACCTACTTCATAAGCAAATACTAAGAAAGTTCCACAACATGAATAAAGCCACAAAAAGAATCCAATTTTGAGATCATCAAGAGTTAAAATAGACGGGATTTTATAAACTCCTTCTTGATGAGTTCTGAAGATTAACCAATGATAAAATTTACTTAAATGTTGTGGAATTCCAGAAGGTATCAACTGTTGTGTGACATTTTGAAGAAGTTCAAAAATAAAATTATTTCTCTTGACTGCATACCCATAATGTGTGCTGTATAGAATTTGATCTAACTTCTGACCCGAAACCTTGCATAAAAAGTCAAATTCTATTGCTGCTGTATGTGGCACAAAAAATGCCAATTTTTCTGATGAATTTGTTATGTGACCACAATAAAAATACCCAAAATTGTTAATTGAATTGAATCGTTCAATTTTTAATTTTTTTTTGTCATCAACCATCGTCTTTAATGATTCAACTACATCTTCAATATTCAATGTGTAAATCGTGTAATCTTGTTGCTGCATATCTACAATTTGTTTAATCATTGGTCGTCTGATGTCATTTGTGAGTATGTCATACGAAACTCCTTGATAAGCAGTTCGAATCACCAAGCAGAAATAAATGAAAAATACGAGAATCATTCGAGGGAAGTTTGAAGCAGGAAGTCGAGTTTGGCCAATTCCAAAAAATGTGCTGACAATGTTGAATGCAGGCATTTTTACTTCAGCACCATAAATCATAATTTGTAATTTAATTGGTAATTGATTGACCATTAAGATGACTAAAAATGCTACTGAAAATGTCACAGTTAACATAAACCATGTTGCTTTATCAAACGGCAGTGCCAGCTTCTCGAAGTTTGTGTACTTTTCACTCGGTGTTATCTTAAAAATCATATCAATTTGGGCAAATGTTGTTGTTACATGATGTGTTGGAATCAATATAGTTTTTTCATCAGCAAAAATTTCCAACTCGAAGGCGTAATCTGCTTGAATGTTGTTATTAAAATTCTCTTTGCTTGGGAGGATTTGATGACGTGGTCGAAAATTTCCTTTTTCACCAACTATTTTTAATAAACTGACGAAACTTCCTTTAATCTGTCCATCCAGTTTATCATACCAACAATAGTCCAAGAATGTTGGATCTGTACCAATTTTTAATGTACATCCATAAAAGTTATGGAACTTGTTGAGTGTAATTGTAAGGTTAGATGTCCATTTTCTGGTAGCTAAGTTGAACATATCATCAACGATAAGATATGGCTCATTGCATATTCGTGGTGTAAACCATTCCATAGTCGAAAGTTCGAGAAAGTTTTGATTCCTCCTAATGAGGAAATATTCGTGCAAAATGATATTTCCATGATCAGAATTAAGCATCCTCGGTAGTACTAAAAACAAGCCATTCCCTTTTTGCAGGTGTTCTATATACACTATGAACCTTAATTTCTTTGGAAATCGATTTGTAAGCTCTGCATACATATTAAATGCTTGAAGATCTCGAATGTGTTTCATCAGTAATAGCGCAGATTTGTTTATTCTAAGGTTCGCAATCGAATTTTCTCCTCGTAAATGTATGCTTTCGACTGGGTAGTTCTGGATGCTTAACCTTCTCAAAAAATTATTTAATACAGATTTAAGTTCAGTAACATCATTTTCACTATGAGTAAATATAACTGCTTCAAAACTGATGTTATTATCAACAAAAACTTTATTAACGACATCAGCAATCGAATGAGCAATTGCAATGTCATCGTAAAGTTTAACTGTAAATATTCTAGTTAAAAATATATTAAGTAACAAAATTAGAACTTTAAATTTTTTATTCAACATTTCTTGTATTCACTTCTTAAAGCTCTTCAAATTCAACTTGAAATAATGAAAAATATTTAATTCTCATCTTAGATTCCAAATTACATGCGACCGAAAAAATACAAATGTCATGCATAGAAAAAGTTGACACAAGCAATTGATTTAAATGATTATTATATATCACGAATGCAAATTCTAATGAATTTTGTCTCTATTTAAGTACATTTTTAATAAAAAAGAAAGGTATTGATTTCACTTTGAAAATTTTTCAAGCATGATCTTATTTTCCAGATAGCCGTGAGCAGTCTACCTTTTTCGAATTTTGATAACAAATTCAACTTTTTAGCACTAGAATCATATTTTCCAAAAAGTTTCTAGTATTCTTTAGTATAATGAATTTTAAAACATTCCAAACAAAAGAGGCTACTACTTCTACTATGAAAACTATTAATGTACCAGCACATGAATATATCCATATTAAAAATCCAATTTCTAGATCTTGGAGTGTAAGAACTGAAGGGCTTTGGACATTTTCTACCTTATCAATTTTAAAAAGAATCCACTCGTGATAAACTTTCCAATATTGTGGTATACCAGCTGGAATAAGTTGCTGCGTTACAATTTGCAGCAGATGAAATATAAAGTTATTGTGAAAAACACCAAAGTCTATTTGTGTACTGAATAGAATCTGATTTAAACTGTGAACGGAAATTTTACATTTATATTCGTATTGCAAAAGTTCTACATCTGGAGCCATTAATGCAATCTTTTTGAACGAATTAGTCATGTGTTTACAATAGTAATCCTTAATGTCTTGAAAATTATCTATTGTTTCTATTTGTAACCTTAAAAATTTTAATTATTAGTGCATGAATTCATTAATATTGCTTTATTGCTTACTTATCTCCATTCTCGATCATCGTTCTTAATAAAAATTCCATATTCAGATTCTTGGTGTCAAGTGTAACAATTGTGTAATTATTCTCATAAAGCTGCTCAATTTGAGTTATTTCGGGTCGTCTTATATCATTTGTAAGCAAATCATATGAGACTCCTTGATAAGCAGTTCTGATAATTAGACAAAAGAAAACAAAAATAATCAGAATGATTCGTGGAAAATTAGCATCTGGAAGTCGAGTTTGACCGATTCCAAAAAATGTCCCTATAATATTAAATGATGGCATCTTGACACCAGTACCGTATACGATTTTTTGAAAATTTGAAGATATTTGGTTAACTAAAAAGATTACAAGAAATGCTATTGCAAATGTTATGATTAATAAAATCCAAGTCAAATTGTCAAATGGCATTGTCATTTTCTCAAAATTTGTATACTTTTCACTCGGTGTGATCTTAAAGATCATATCGATTTGATAAAATGTTGTCGTCACATGATGTGTAGGTACAGTCACTGATTTTATTTCACCAAGAACATTTAATGGTAAAATAACTTCATCTTGGACGTAACTTTCAGGATTGTGAAATGAAAATATGGAGTGATAAGGTGTGAAGTTTCCTTTTTGACCCATTATTTGGTATAAGCTTACAAAGATTCCTCTAATTTTCTTGGGCATAACATCAATAAAGGCATATTCTTTATATTCCATTTCGGTACCGATTGATAAATAACATTGATGAAAATTATGAAATCTTTTTGAAAAATCAAAATCGAGATTCCATTTCCACTTTTTGGAAGTTATATTAAATTCTTCTATTATAGCGATGACAGGGTAATTACACTGCTGTATTGAGAACCATTCAAAGGTAAATAAGTTTATACCAAAGCGTTCTTTGATCAGGAAGTATTCATATAGTATAATATGTCCAATATCAGGTGTCAAATTGGTAGGTACAATCAAATTACTAAGTTTTTCCTCACTAAAGTTTTGAACATAAATCAGGAAACGTAACTGCTTCGGAAATCGATTAGCAAGCTTAGACATATCGTTAAATGCTTCTAAATCATCAGAACTTTTCATCATAACTAATGCACTCTGATTTATGTAAAGTTTTGAACTTTGATTATACTTCAAAATTGAAATTTGTTCTATCAGGTTATTATTGGAATTTAGATTGTGCAGAATCATATCAGCTAAGTTCAGTATATTCCTAATATCGATGTCCCTATTACTGTTGAAAACCAGAATATCGAAGCGAATATTTGATTTAATAAACATTTTGTCAATAACATTAATCATTGATGTCACAAGGTTATCGTCTTCAGTATTGATTGTAATTTGAGTAACAATACTTTCTAAGAGAAGAAAATTGAGTAATAAAAAAATTGATTTCTTGGGAAACATTGCGTATTATAATGTTTAAACTTTGAAGTACAAAGCTAGTTTGAATATAATTGATTCGATTGACTTTATTTTTTTATGCTCGTTTTATCTTTCCTTTTGTTTTTTTTTACAAATCATTAAGTTAATGAATTTAACAGACTTTTATGAATTATTAATAAAAAAAAATATATCCATTTATTTAATTGGTCAACAGATCTTGTTTCCAATTAAAACATAATGAAAAACAATTCACGAATCATTATGTTTTCTACGTATAGAACGAATTTTAGTTCCTTTGAATGTTTATTTGAAAATTTTTCATTAATATTGAAAGCTTACCATGGTCTATTGTTCTGAAAGACGATTCTTGTATTAAAAACGTTAATTCTCCGAAAATAATGTCAAATAGCTTGTTCAAAAACTAATAAATGAATTGATTGGACTTAATTACCGTTTTACTTAATTTATTTATTTATTTTTCACTTACTTGACTAGTTTTCATGTGTAATTTGACCTAATTTCATTCCTCAGTTAACAAAAATAAATTCTATTAAAGAATAATCTTTTAATTTGCTTAACAAACCACAAAACTATTCAAAAACCACAATTTATTAATTCACAATTTTTAACAAAACAAAAAAAAAATTTGCGTCACTTTTTCGCATCATTAGATTTAAAAATCAAATGACCGTTGAAGATGTCGAATAAATAAATAAATTTCAACCAAATCAAAAAGAAAGAAATTAAAGCAAAAATTCAACCCTTATCGATTTCATGGCCAACTATAATAATAAACACTAATAAAACTTTATTTCTATTTTATACACATGTTGCAAAACAGTCAATATTACATCCGAAACAAGAAATTTCATATAATGCCAATAAACACACGAACAGCACACGTGAAATTTCCTATTTTTATTTCCGTATATTGTAAATATCTACAGCATTCATTCCAAAAAGATGTTTATTTGATGATGATTGTCTTGCTTGATAGTTTTGTGATGCCATAAGATCTATCTATATACATGCATATAAAAGAAAAATTCGCAATCTGTAAAACATGATGTCTAATTGTTTTTCTTTCCTTCTCCCTTTTTTTTGCTCTCCTTCATGTCCATAAAATTGTATTGTTTTTCCTGCAATGACATAAAATTTTCTTTTTTCTTCTCTTGCCGTTTTCAGTAACAGCAAATTACAGAAGGAAGAAACTGACCGATACGATGCTGATATAAAAATTGGTTGTTTTTTCATTAATTTCTTCTGAATGTTGTGAATGAAATGTATTGGGTATTGCCTAAGTTTTAAGAGAAAATGTTGATGGAGTTATTCAATGTGGCAACACTGCTGTCGATTTATAGAAGAAAGAAGATTTGTTTGGGATGTGTAGTAAGAATTTTAAGAAATGTGAGAGTTTCTTGTAAATTTGGCAAGAAATTCGTAATTTTGAAAGTTGAAAAAGTTTAAATTTTAAATTTCCGTTACAAATTCAAAATTTTTGAAAATTTACGTTTTAGAATCTAAAAATTGTCAAAATACAATTTAAAACTCAATTTTGATATCTCCTAAAATGCGCCGCTAATTAGTCTTACATCCTTACTTCAACATAATTTTCCATCCACAATTTTATATTGAATGACGAAGAAAGAGGATTATTGGCAATCTAGATGGAATCATAAAATAAAATGCACTTAATAGTTTTCCTTTAATTCCATTTTGAATCTCAATTCTCATTAGATTTGCTTCTTATTTTTTCCTCGATTCTTCCTATTCTCGCTCTACTTCCACACAAAATATAAAGCACTTTAGGTGTCTGTGAGTCATGGAGTAAGGGGAGGGCAGTAAATGTTGATTGCGAAAATAGTCGTATTGAGTATTAAGAAGAAATTATTGGCGTGGAAATTTCAGTGAACATCAAATTTTATGGTTTCAACACATGAAAATAGCCCCTCTGTCTATCAGACGATAAAAATTGCTTCTTAACTGGAATTTGGAATGGAGTAATAAAATCAAAGAGACGATGTTAAGATTTGCAACTAATTGTTGCGAAATCGATATTTTTTTTAGAATCTTGAAGAAGACGGGTTTGAACGAAGTTGCAAAAAATTAAATTTGTGAAATTGCATAAAATTTAAAAAAAAAAAAAATAAAAAATGATATAAAATTAAACAATATATAAAAAAGTTATTTACTCAAAGGACTTGAACCTTTGATTTTCAAATTTTAACAATGACTTGACAATTTAAATTAAAAAATTTTATATGGGATCTGTGCAGATAATCATGTACATAATAACAGCTAGACTTTTTAATAATTATTCAAAAAACTAAAATCTAAAGAAATTCATTATAAATTTCAGAGTCTTCTTTCTAAAAGAACCTTTCAAATCTGCTGCAATTCACACATATTTCTTTCCAATTTTTCCTTTATCCTTTTCCATCCAACTTCAACTCCTTCACCCCAGTCACATTCTTCATCTTACAGTCATAAATCTCTTCTCGAATCTCTCAATACTTTTTATATTCTCACTGACAATTTTCTTACTTAATAATATTTTTAGACATAAAATTTAAACTCAATAAATAATATTTTGTAGATCCGAGAATTTCGACAGCTACTGAGCTCCATAACAATTCCATAAATTCTTTTCACCCCTTTCCTAATAAATATGGAAAATATATATATATTACAAGAGTGTCTAAAAAGAAAGGAGAGAATTGTGTCTAGATAGATATTATGTAAAGACTGAATGAACAACAATGAACGCATATAAAATATTGATATTATGCTCATAAGACATGTAAAATGGAAATAAATCATAGATTTTTTTTGTATGTATATGTGATTCACTGAAAAATGAACCCATTCACAAATATTCACAATTTTTCTTGCATTTTATTTTCTCTTGCATCCTTTTGCTATAAAATAAAATTTAGGGAAAATGAAAAGAAATTCTTTTAAGAATAGGAAATGTGATTGCTGCTATCCTTTCAATTTTCATGCAATTTGTTGTGAGATTTGGATGAATAAAAATTGCGGATTTTGATATGCGAGAAAAATTGAGCAGAAATGATACACAGGATATGGAATTGAAGGATATATTGGCTAGATAATAAGATTAGAGTGGATCTTGTTATTGATAGAAAGGGTCATGGGGAAATGAAGATCTTGAGGAGAATCTGGAAAAAATGTTTTTGTGTTAAAATTGAACTGGTGCTCTATTACTTTAAGTTTGAATATTCTTCTGTATCTTTTTACTGTGTGGGAATCGAACCCGTATCTTTTGAGTGTCTAGCTACAGATTCTTCAATATGAGCTAACAGGATGTCAGAATATTGATTCTATGAGTTCGAATCCTGTTCATGATATAAATATTAATAGATTTTTCATTTTTATTTCAAAATTGCCACACTTTATTTCTCTGTGCTCCTTAAAAAATTAAGCATCTCCCAACAAAATTCTTAAAAAAGTATTCTTCAAAATTTCATTCTTCATTCCATCCACATTCTAACTCAAATCAATTCATTTAACAGCCTTCAATTTCATCACTTCAAAATCCTTTAAGAACCAAGCAAAAAAAAGACAGCAGCATAGCAACTGATATGTTTGCGTCAAAACCAAATCAAAACATACACGCATACACACACAATGTACATATATCTGAAATGAATGCGAAAGAGTGAGAATGCCATTAAGAAAATGAAGGAAAAATTCGTGAACAGAATTGATTTGAACATATTTAATGGTGCGACATTTGTCATTTGAAACCGCATTTGAGATGCTCTACATGTATGCCATACCTTAAAAAAAGAAGAGTCTTATGGAAAAGAAGGAGAGAGAAAAAAAATTGTAGATATGATATGAAGGAAGAGTAAAGCCGATGAGAGAGATCTTCAGCATAAAAATCCAATTAATCATTTTGTGCGATACGGGTAAAATCGGATCAACTTAAGTAAAAAGAATAGAAATGAGTGAGTGGAATGTATGACAGCCGAAAGTGAAATGAAATATATTTTGTGAATACAATTCACGTGTGCAATATTTCCTCCTCCTGCTTACGTGTTATTTTATTTTCTTTTTTTTTGTTAGCATACCATCCATATATCTATTTATTCTTATGTGTACGAATGTTTGGATGTAGAAATTTTATGAAAGGATGTCTTTATATTTATTTATTTTTTAATATTTATTTCCTCGTATCTTTTGCGCTTTCTTTATTTTTTAGCGCAATTTTTTGGTGCAAATTGTTTTAATGCCATGGATTTGAATTGTTTTATTTTTGTCAGAATGTCTTCAATTAATCTTCCTCAAAAAATATTGAAATCTCAATAATAGATTACTCAAAGATTTAATTCATACTACCTCCAGATTTTAAATTGCATATAAAGTAGTTTTGGACAGTTAATGTTCTTGATAAAAGTTAAAAATTAACAAAAACATTTCGATGTGAGGAAGTAAATAAAACTTCATTTTGGTTTGTGTCTTGGGTAGTGTCTTGGATAAAATTTCATAAAATTTAAATAATTTTGTACCGTTATTTTTATGAAACATTTTTTGTGCTAATTTTTGTTTCTAAATCATAATTTTGGGTTCAGAACTCTATTTTTCAATTATTTTACAGTAATCTTTGAAAAAATTCTTCAAAAAACGCTATAATCTCAAAAACCAAAAAATTTCTCAACTTTCTATTTTCTCAACATTTTTTTGACAGGATTTTGAAGCGAGTGAATAATATTTATTTATTTCTCTACTTCATATCTTGCCACTACTTCTATACGTTCACTCACATAACGTACACGAAAAAAAATAAAGCATGTCTAAGTCTCATGGAAGTGATTTATGGGAAAAATAGATTTGCGAAAGTATTTGAGAATTATTGTGTGTGAGTATCATCTTTAAGTGAGGCTGATAGGTTATTTATTGCATTATGTAATGATGCTGTATGGTGGATTGAAGGGTGAGGAATGGGGTTTACTGAATGTTTTCGGATTTAATTTTCCATTTTTCAAGGTTTAAAATGAAGTTTAATAGATGTTCTGTATATTTTTAAATTCTAGCTGAAAATTCCAAAAGTACATAGTTTCTATAATTAGTATCCAGAACATTCGCATCCTCAACATTCTTACACAGTACTTAAAGCTGAAACAACCTCAAGAGTCCTCACCCAAAACGATCATCATACCTCAATGATACTCAATAGCCATTGAACTGTACGAGAGTCACAACTAATTCTTTTCCGCTCATTAAACATCAAACAGCTTCCAGGATTTAAATTCTTCAGACTTGAAACAAGCTATTTACATTTTTGCAGTGTCTGAAATCGAAAATTCTACAAAAATATTTAATTGCTATTCTCATTGTGTCACATAATGACTTAACAACTCAATTGTTGTATTTAACGTCATTAACAAATCATGAACTCTTTAGGAATTAATTATTGAATTGAAGGATGGAGGAAGTTGATAATTTTTTGAGTCTGGAAGTTTTTTTTTTAAAAAAAAGGTGCAAGGTGGATGATTGTTTTCTTTAACGGTACCATAAAATTTGAATAATCGACGAAAAACACACAATAGAATAGCAAACTATAACAAGCTTAATCAGCAAACCAGGAATCTGAGCCTTTTCTTCATTATTAAGAATTGAGTCACAAATGTCAAAATTTTTACCAATTAAAACTAAAAAAATCAATAAAATTCCTCAAGAATGACTAACAATTTAATCAAAACATCCATTTCTCGCTACTCATCCAAATATCTATCAGACTTATTCACAAGAAATTCAATAACAGCCAATAACAGCTACTTCAAATTTATTGGATCAAAAACTTAAATGCAAATAACATCCAACCATAAATTCCACATTTGTTTGCAACACGTTTCGCGAATGATTCATTGTAGAACAATTGGAATATTCTTTGACAAATATCAAACAACACAAAGAAGCGCCCAATTATTGAAAAAATTCAAATATTAGCTGATTCTTTTATTTGATGTTTGACATTCAGAACATTCTATCGAGTGCTTTTTCTTGGAAATTTACTTTATTTTTCGCGATCTGATCTCTCTCAAAAAAATATATCTGAGTAAATATTTTTGAGGCAAATTGCAATCAAAATATTTTCATTCTTTCAGTTGCCGGAATCGATTTATTTTTATATTATTGAATTGAGAGATTTGTTTTTAAAAAGAATTGAGAGTGAGTCAGATTTATTTTCAAATGGAATTTAGCTCAGGCGCCAGATTGTTGTTAATATGGACAATAATTCTTAATACAATAAAGTTTTTGGGTTGGTTTTTGGAGTCTAAATTCTGCTATTCTTCTAGATTTGTGTGAAATTAATTCATCGCAAAAAAAGAATCAAATTTCTTCAACAATCTAATCCACATACCTCAAAAAAATAAATTCTAAATCAATAAACACGGCAGACGTGACTAAAATTTAAGATCACTAACATGACTCGTGTACTCTTCAAACAAGTCAAATAAAAACACTCAAGAGTGTCTGATGATGATGATCTATTGATTGTTTAAGAAGCTTAATGGTTTGTTTGACAATATTTCCGTTATAATCATTCACACGTGCGTAATCTCGTAAATGGTAATCGGTTCATTGAGTATTGAGAGTGACATAAATTCATGCTCAGACATTATATCGTTTACATATTGATTGACTTGGGTGTGAATTAAGATGCGCTATAGTAAGATTAATGGGATTTGGTAGCTGAGTTGACATAGTGTATAATTTGTTCAAATTAAGAAGCTATAAAGGTGAGGTTATTGAGTTGTCGACTAATTTGTTGATTGATTGAGATTTAAGATTGAACATTTAGTCTTCCTTGATAATATAGTAATGAAATTTCGAATTTTTAGGGACCGTTTACTTATGACGTCCATCAAAAACTTAAATTTTCCCCCCTTCAAAAACCCCCTTCCCCCTCTGCCACAAAATCTTTATTCAAAAAATTTTATTGTTTAAAACTGTCACACAGCCTCAGACCCCCTCTCCCCTAAAAATCGGACATTATAAGTGAATGACCCCTTAAGAAATTCATAAATTCAAGATTCACATCTGATAAATCATCAAAAATGCCGAGAGAAACCTCCAAGATAAGCCATTTCATGTATCAATCATGTGCTACTTTTTCAACACACATCCAAAATACACTTTAAAATACCGACTACTGTCACTTTATTTCGAAAAACTTCGAAATTAGATGTAAACAAAAAAAAAAAATTCAAATCGAAATATTTTTGAATTGTTCATTTCTGGATCTTGATTTATTAAATAAATTATATTCTTTAGTAATTTTTCTACCTTTTAATTAGAAAAGCTTTTAAGGAAAAGCTTCAATCGATAAATTATTTTGAAAATTATAATTGGTGAAAAAATTCACTAACACATACACACTTTTTATTTTCAAAAATTTGACAGCTTTTAACTGACAAATTTCGAAGTGTCGGTAGTCGGTTAAAATATTCCACAGCAATAAAATATATCAAATCAAAACACAATAAAGATTAAGTGATTGTTTGTTTTCTATCACGAAATATATTAAGTCACAAAAAATAGTCTCACCACCCACATTGCATTTATCGTTAAAGAATTTCAAATATTCAATGTAAAACTGAATAGATAAGCTTAAGAGACTCTAAAATAAAAAATAACAAATCAAAACAATGCCGAAGTAAAAACAGATTTGTAAGCTATCAAAAAATTAAATTTGCACCATTTTTCATCATTTAACAACTCTAACCGGTACAACATCAAAGACCAAACACACATACCCATGATAATTCAGCAATGAGACCAAAAAGATGCAAGCAAAAAAAATATTTCTGTAAAATAATTTTTTTTTTATGACACACGAGAGGAGCAAAAAATAAAGAAAATGATAAGAAGATGATTAAGTCTCGCGTAAAATCGCTGTTGACAGGCATAAAGACTTTGTATTTTGCATTTCATATGTTCCGCGATCTTGATAACACCGGCGACGTTTTCTTCATCTTTCTTCGTGATTATTTTTTCATTTAAATTAATTTTTTTTCTCCCTCAGCTGTGCTTTCAACAGAAGAAAATGTCGTGGTTTATGCTTGCGTGAAAATTTACTGGATTGAGAATTTTTTTCTTTCACATTTCTTATCAGTTTTGTGTTCTTGTCTTCTTTATGTTTCACCCACATCTGAATGGTAAATCGCATTCTTTAGCGCATTATTATTGTTTTCTTTTGTCAACCTTTACAATTAAATTTTTTTTTTCAGAGCTAAAAAAAATAGAATCCAACGAGATTGTCTGATTAAGATGATTTTCTTATGTTTTGAGAATCCACGTAATCTTTTCGTCTGTTCTTTTTTCTATTTTTTGCTATGGATAAGAACAACAGATGAAAAGAAAATTTAAAGAAGTCATCCAAAGAGGATTTTTGTCAGATTTTCTACTTGATGTACCAAAAGAATTTACAGATTTGAGTATAAATTGCAATTTGGTCCCATACGCAAATTATAAGTGAACTTTAATCTAAAAAGTAACCGAAAAGTCTCTTCTATGAATTTTATATAACACAACCCTAGCTGTTCTCATTTAACTTCCAATTAACACAATTCTGAACCACATTTTCATCCAGTTTTCACCATAAAACTTCAATCATTTACGACACTTCAAAACAACCATCAAAAAAAATAAATAAATGAGGAATTCATCCATCCACTCTCTTAAAGCATATCCATTTGAAATATCAACAACTGAATGTACAAGAAAAAAAATCCTTATTCTCATCCAATCCCTCCCAAATGTCCTTCTGGGATTTTTCCTGTTTATTTTTCTTTCCGTTCATTCTTTATCTCGTTGTCATGACTTTGCTTATTTTTTTTTCATTTCTTCGTTTCATCGTCGACCTCATAAATAATGAAGAAACGTTATATATCTTAATTTTTAATTAGGACGCTATCGATACAAGAATATACGGTGCTGCGTTTTTTTTCTTTCTTCCTTTTGTGTTTGTGATGAATTTTCATTCTCCTGAGGTTCGTAAATGTTGAAAAATAAGAAGTAAAAGATTTTTTTATGGATTTGCAAACAGTTACTTTACTCTTCAACATTCACTCATTCTCTCTTTGCATTTAAATGGAATGGACTCATGCTTGATTTTTCAAGAGAGCTAAGAGCTATAAGGAAGGTAATCAGGAAGATTCTTGAGGAATAAGATGATGGAGAAAACTTTCTTTTTCGCTTGTTGTGGATATTGGATGGTGGAAAGTTGGAGTTGGGATGGAATTAGGGCGCAGTTTTTAAATTAAGTGCCTAAATTTTGATTGAATATAGTTACTGAGCTTTAGCCAAAAATTATTAAATTTAAAATAGTCAGATCTGGTCAATGAGCAATTTTCAGTTTCTTTTCAAACGTCTCTAGTTCGAATCTCATAGAAAATATTAAGAATTTTATTTGTTGTAAATAGATTAATTTTTGATTTTGCATTTTTGCAATATTTTTATAACTATGCATCCTTAAAGACATTAAGACAGAATACTTCAAACACAATCAACCATTCACCACCAAAATCCAGACCAAAGAGCATCCAATGTGAATACATTTTTAAATATAATTAGCTCATGGCCATAAATTCTTTAATGGAAAAAAAACTGTAAAACTTTTCTTTAGGGTGAGAATGCCAACAATGAGGAATCAACGGAACCACAAGAAATCATTTTCCATCGAAAGAAAGAAATATTGCAAAAGCAAATTAATTATTCACGATGACACAGGATATACCTCTCGGTTGCTTTTTTTATTCTCTTTCGGATATTTTTTTTATCAAACGCAATGAATGAATGAATAAGTAGCATGGAAGATGAGTAAAAAGCGGAATGAAGAAAGGAATCTTATTATTATTAACTTTTTTTTTTTGCTTCTTTCAAAAACACTACAGCAAGGATATATTGTGGAAATGGAATGAAATGCAACATAACAAAATTTTTTTTTTTGAGGAAATAAGAACTTCCGTAATGAAATTTGTGAGTTATGGGGTTATAAGTGCATTTTAACTGATGATCTTAAAAAATCTTTTTTTCCAAAATTAATCAGAAAAAGTGTGAGATTCAAACCTTTACTTTAAGCCAGAAAACAAGAAAATTTCAAAATTTTTGTATGAAATTACATACTTCACAAGATGATATTTCAAATTTCTATAAGAACAAATTGCTTATTCGACCAACTTTTCCTCCACAAAATCCTGCACTAAATAATATTCAATGGATTTTTTTCGCTGTTTATATCAAGCCAACTGAAGAGATAGATTAAATTCATTTCTGGTGGATTTTTTTTATCGCGATTCTTCCATTTTCTTATGAGATATTTATGCTCGCAACACAGCAGCACGATAATTGAGGGTGCGGGGGAAACAAAAGAATATACAGCAGTAACATAAACATGCCAATAGAATTATTATATTTCCTACAGCCACTTAATGCTCAATTCTAAAAAAATATATTTAAATCCACATAAATTTACATTTGCATGTCCATTTTTTTTTGTAGCATCCTCTTTGTACTTATTTTTTTTACGAACCATCATCTGTGAAAAATTGAAAGTGACAGGAAATTTGCTTTGGTGATTTCTGCTCTCTTTTTTTCTTGCTTCTTTATTCTTTTCAATTATTAATTCCTTTTCATACTTATTTGCTTACTTACATACTTATTACGGATTGCGATTTGTTGGTTAGAAATTGTGGAGAGTTTTCATGCAGATTGTCTTTTGGTTTATCAAGCTTAGATCTGCTTGGAAAAATACCTTAGAATGAGTTCAATGCTGTCCATGTATATATTATACTCCCAAAATTATCAAAACTAATTTATTTTATTCCAAATATAGTGTCTAGCAGCATCTTGTCTGAATCCAACAAAAAAAACTTATATTTCTACGTCGAAATAACAAATGTTATCGTTTAACCTTGACCATGTTATACAGTTATTGACATTTTCTTAAGACGCAAGTTCATGATTAGCTTCTCTTCTTTTTCAATGCGCTGCAGTAGATTTTATTCAAATTTGAATAAATTTAAAAGAAGCATCGAATTTAGACACAAAATAAACGAAATATTCAAAAGCTTTCCATTCCAAAGAAAGTCATCCACATCAACTTGTATCTTATACATACATTTCCTCTCACTCTCAAAACATAAAATGACCTCAAAAGTAAAAGCAACGCCACGAAATGAAATGACTTTTAATCTCCGTTCGGTAATTTTTTGTCATTCTCTCTCGTTTCATCTTTCACATTAATATTTTACTTGAACATATTTTTGATGTGACAATTTCCATTAAGTAATATGGAGCATGGATAATCAGCATTAAATTTGAATGCGACATTAAAAACGTTGACATGGAATTTATTGAATATTAACTAGCATTAGAGATTCCATAATTTTGCACAAATATTTGAAGATAATAAAAAAATGCGAGCTGCTCGTTTAAAAATCATCAATAAAGATGAAATGAGACGAGTTTCCTAGAAGCATGACTTAACAGATTAAACATATGGGTAGCTTAAATATTTCAGACATTATAGACCAAAAAACTCTAGCGCTCATGACCTTGAAATCAATAATAATGTCACTATTGGTCTTCTTTTCGATGATTTTTTTATCGTCTTTTAAATTTAAAAACTTCGCAAAAAAAATCGATTAAAAGGTTGAAATATTTATGTGGTAGATTCCGAATGATTAATCATGCTTATTAATTAGTCTTTAGTAGCAAATTAATTCATTTATACCCAGGTTTGGCGAACAACTCTCTAACCGTTAAATTTTGAAAAATTTAAAAAAAAATTTGAGTTTACTAACACTATCAAACAATTTTTTAAAATAAACAATGTTAAATATCAACATAATTTGATCAATTTCTATGTCAAGAGTATGATTAAATGTTTAATTAATCTTAAATCATCATGATTTACGGTTTTAATTAAGATCCAGTGAATAAATTTGTTGTAAAATGAAAATTTTTCTAAAATTAAATTTTTGTTGAGTATGTTCAGAAATTCAAATTTTGTACTTTAACGATTAAATAAGGTACCTTTTTGTTTCTGAACACAAAAAATAAGAACCGTTCGCCATACCTGGATTTATACAAATCTTTGTCTATATTGAGGAAGACAAAGCATAGATTTATCGATTAAAATATTTTGCTCATCTTTGGACTCATTTATAAGTTGCTACTTATAATAAACTATGTCTACTGGCATCTATGCATGCACAAACTTATACATCATACACGAACAAATATTCACAGTTGTTAGACGCCGTCTGTTGATGAAATTAATATTTTGGCACATTTTTAAAAATTAGTCTCATAAATATTTCATTTATGAATTATCAGAAGTGTTAGACTGAATTCAAATTAGCTGCACTAGCTTCCTGTCTGCTGATAAGTGAGCTGTTGAAAAGACTAAGATGAAATTGGATGATTAATTGATTTAATTTACTGTTTTTGTGTTTTGATAATTGATCAACCACGTTGTTTTGTTTACTGATTAATGATGCGAAAAGTTGAGTGGAGATGCAGAATAGTGATGCGAAAACTTTGAATATTTGAAAGTCGTTATATTTGTAATTGCTTTTAAGTTGAATTGAAGAACCTGAAAGTGCAAAATCTTTGGAAGAATTAATCAAAAGGCAAATTTTCATTTTAAAAAAATGTGACAAATAAATATATTTAAGAATTTTTTTCCAGTTTTTTGATTCTTATTCCTTAAATCTAAAACTTCTCTCTTACA